>CM019067.1:21026380-22226380 GCA_009667805.1 Leptobrachium leishanense
GCATTTATACGTCCAGCATTTTTCACGGACAAAATGGTTTTGCTTTTTAATTTATTTTCCCTCCTACATCCGTCAAAATATATACGTCAGTGAAAAAAAACGGACTGTCTGGCCACTACTGTGTCTTCCGTACTGACGTACGTCCGTGTGCACGGACGTACAGTCCGTAGAAATCACGCTCGTCTGACCCTAGCCTTACTGTCTGCGGTTGGTACAGAGGCCGGATGGTTTTCGCCTCCAAGTCTATCCAGCTGATGTCATCATAAAACGGGTGTTCTTTGATGTTTCCTCTGACACCAAGACGGTAACTGGGATTAACCTCGAGGAGCTGAAAGGTAAATGGTAACATTTTACTCTTCTATATCACGCCACGAAGATAATTTATCAAGAATGAATCATGATACTATTTTCCTTATCCAACCAACAAGACACCTTCTCAATACTGCCCTAAAGTAACCTTCCACAGAGACGTTTCCTCATTAGAGATGTGCACTCACTTCTGAGAGGATGTCAACAGATTCTTTCGACAGCCACTCTGGGAAATCTGGCTTCTTGGCTTCACAGCGATGGACTTCGATGCATTTCCCAAGCAGGTCAGACTCGGATTGAAATGGGAGGTCACCAGTTAACATCTGGTACAGAGTGACACCAAACGACCACCAGTCGGCTGAGGAGCCATAATGTTTTCTTGACTTCACCTGGAAAAATGAAAAGGTTAATAGCGGATATACCTCAAAAACACAGCGACCCTTATAGCTAGAAATTAAAGCTTTAATAAATATAATTCATTAAAGGTTTCCTTTTTCCTCCTCAGGAAATACTTGAGAAATACTTTACATACATCTTATGTCATGAAATTTCTGGAAAACATGTACACCTGTTAGAAACCACAAAGTTATGAATGAAAGGGACTTTACCTCTGGTGCCATGTAAGAATATGTTCCTGTTGCACCAGTGGTTGTAGCTCCTCCTGTGATCTGTTCGGCCACCAGTCCAAAGTCCGCTATCCGTGCGTGGCCCTCGTTGTCGAGTAAGATGTTCTCCGGCTTGATGTCCCTGATGATAAAATATCAGTCATTGCTTTAATTTGCCCCAAATGTGCACCGAATTAGTGTGTCGTCAATCAGTTGTGCGTTTTGTCATTTTTATACAGTTATAGAAAGATCCAGAACTCTGTAGTGGAGACATTCCTTTTAGAAGTGGTATTCGCTTGAATGTATCAGAAACTGGCAAATTGTATCATGTAAGCATAAGAATGTAAAGGGTTCTGAAGAAGGACGATATTTTGGAGAATTCTAAAAGTGCCCACACAAGTGAGAAGGCACACAGAGAATAATAAGTGGTCAGAATTGATAGTGTGATAGTATGGACTCACCGATGAATTATGCCACGGCTGTGCAGGAAGAGAATGCCACAGATGATTTCTGCTGAATAAAACCTAGAGCACAAAAGGACAGTTAATGGTAAGCCTCGCAAATTTTAAGGTATTTCCTGAAAAACAGGGGTTTATTTATAAAGCGCGTTGGCTTTTATGGAAACTTTGCAGAGATATAACATGTTTTGGGCAAATATACCCACACAGGACTCAGCTTAATGCTTTCTCTTATTTGGCAGCTTTGACATAAAATTTGCAACTTCTACCTTTCAGTAGTCTTGGTTCTGCACGTCTATGGATTGGTTCTGCACCCTCATTAAAATGTATTTAATATAATGGGGTGTAGGATAGTGATTCGGTATAGATTGTTACTCCCTTTGTGTTTCCTTCAATGTTACCCAGCCTATATTCCTCTAGTTGCGTCACTCACGTGGCCTCAAATGTCTCCAGATGTCCTCTCTTCTTCAGATAGTGGCTCATGTTTCCTCCCAGCATGAATGGCATCACCAGAAAAGCGAGTGTCTGATTCAAGAAAATCAAACACAGAGAATATTATCGTTGCAAAAAGATGAACACAGGAGTACACGGTTATGATGCCGAAAGACAGAGCTTAGAGCAAAATGCATTTCAACGAAACAGACTTAGAAGGTTATTCACTAAGAAACAAAATTGAGTACAATTTCTCGGCTTTTAATTACAAAGCATTTCGCCACAATTCAGCGATTCCATTTCGGTGAAAATAAGCTGCATTCACTATTCACCGATTGGTCACCGTATTGCGCCAAAAAAGGAGTTGCCGAAGCAGTTATTGAAAGTTGGGGCCTAAAAGTGCCGAATTGTCCTCGGCCAATTCCACCGAACTGAAAAAAGATAAAAAAAAATTAGGAAGTCTTATATTCTCCTAATAGGAAGTTAAATCAATAAAACTGTATCTAAATATTTATTGAAATAAAAAAAGGTCCTTTAAAAGAAATAATAATTTTTATTTTTTTAAATTATTTTTTAAAAATAAAAAGGTTTTAATAAACGATTAAAATAATAAATGGTCTTAATAAAATATGCATTTATTATAATTAAGCCTACTAGAATCGCCTGTTTTAGCCTGCCAGCGTATTTCACTATCGCATCGCCAGTACTTAGAGAAAATACAGCTTAGTGAATAGACGTATTGCCCTGAATTTTCGGGTACAGTGAGAGTCACAGTTTGGTGCAATTCGGAGCCTTGTGAATAACCCTCTTCCTCTGGAATTAAAGAAAATCTGTTATTTACTGGTGTTTGAAAAGCCGCCAAACCAGCGCAGAGGAATGGTGATTCTGCAGCGATTTCAAGGGTTCGACGTTCCCTTAGAATGATGTTGGAATCCACGATGGCTTTCATCATCACCTTCACCGCTACAAGCTGTTTTGTGTCTCTCCTTGATGCCAGAAGGACCTGAGGAGCAGAAGAGTAAATGTGATACACAGGGCTACGTTGGCTTCATCATCACTTTATAGCAATTGTTTCCATACAATGGAATAATGAGAATATTGATATAAATACTGTATATATTAGACTGGATAACCGTACTCAGATTCTCCTGCCATTTTCAATGCTCTGGTGCAGCATTGGCTAGAACATGCAATCTATATATATAAACGTGAAAGTCCTGACTGACTGACTGACTCATCAACGCCCAGCTGAAACCGTTTAGCCTAGGAACGTGAAATTTTGAAGATGCACTGTTTTTATGATGTAGGCACCCACTAAGGAAGGATTTTTGGAAACTCCGCCCCTAAGGGGGTGAAAAAGGGGGTTGAATATTTTAAACAGGATACCTATAGCTCAAAAACAGAAGATGTTACAGATGTGAAAATCGGTATTTAGATTCGTCTTGAAAAATAAAAAAAACACGTATTTTACCGTTTTTCAAAATTTCAAGGGGGGGCAAAAAAGGGGGTTGAATATTTTAAATATTTTAAGCAGATATCTTAAAAACAGAAGATGGTACAGTCGTGAAAATCGGTATTTAGATTCATCTTGACAAATATAAAAACACGTATTTAACCATTTTCTGAAAATTCCTTGGGGGCAAAAAGGGGGGTTGAATACTTTTATTATAAACGCGAAAGTCCTGACTGACTGACTCATCAACGCTCAGCTGAAACCGTTTAACCTAGGAACGTGACATTTTGAAGGTGCAACTTGACAAATAAAAAAACACGTATTTTATGACCACGCACTGTTTTTATGATGTAGGCACCCACTAAGGAAGGATTTTTGGAAAATCCACCCATAAGGGGGTGAAAAAGGGGGTTGAATATTTTAAACAGGATACCTATAGCTCAAAAACAGAAGATGCTACAGATGTGAAAATCGGTATTTAGATTCGTCTTGAAAAATAAAAAAACACGTATTTTAAAGTTTTTTCAAAAATCCAAATGGGGAGGGGTGAAAAAAGGTTGAATATTTTAAACAGGATACCTATAGCTCAAAAACAGAAGATGTTACAGATGTGAAAATCGGTATTTAGATTCTTCTTGAAAACTAAAAAAACAGGTATTTTACAGTTTTTCAAAACTTCAACTGGGGGGGGAAGGGGGTTTGAATATTTTAAATATTTTAAGCAGGATACCTATATCTTAAAAACAGAAGATGTTACAGACGTGAAAATCGGTATTTAGATTCTTCTTGAAAAATAAAAAAACAGGTATTTTACCGTTTTACAAAAATTCAACTGGGGGAAAAAAGGGGGGTTGAATACTTTTATCATAAACACGAAAGTCCTGACTGACTGATTGACTCATCAATGCACAGCTGAAACCGTTTAACGTAAGAACGGTAAATTTTGAAGGTGCACTGTTTTTATGATGTGGGCACCCACTAAGCAAGGATTTTTGGAAACTCCGCCCCTAAGGGGGTGAAAAAGGGGGTTGAACATTTTAAATATTTTAAACAGGATACCTATAGCTCAAAATCAGAAGATGTTACAGACGTGAAAATCAGTATTTAGATTCGTCTTGAAAAATAAAAAAACACGTGTTTTAGCATTTTCTTAAAATTCCATGGGGGGGCCAAAATATATATAAACGCGAAAGTCCTGACTGACTGACTGACTCATCAATGCCCAGCTGAAACCGTTTAACCTAGGAACGAAAATTTTTGAAGGTGCACTGTTTTTATGATGTAGGCGCCCACTAAGGAAGGATTTTTGGAAAATCCAACCATAAGGGGGTGAAAAAGGGGTTGAATATTTTATACAGGATACCTATAGTTCAAAAACAGAAGATGCTACAGATGTGACAATCGGTATTTAGATTCGTCTTGAAAAATAAACAACACATATTTTACCGTTTTTCAAAAATCCAAGTGGGAGGGCGAAAAAAGGAGGTTGAATATTTTAAATATTTTAAACGGGATACCTGTATCTCCAAAACAGATGATGTTACAGTCCTGAAAATTGGTATTTAGATTAGTCTTGAAAAATAAAACAACACGTATTTTACCATGTTCTGAAAATTCCTTGGGGGGGGCAAAAAGGGGGTTGAATAGTTTTATCAGTATACCTATATTTCAAAAACCGAAGATGTTACGGGTGTGAAATTTGGTATTTACAATCTTCGTGAAAAACAAACAAACATGTTTTTTGCCATTTTCCACAAATCCAATTGGGGGGGGGGTCGGGGAAAGGGGTCTGAATATTTTTATCATTATACCTATATTTCAAAAACCAAAGATGTTACAGGTGTGAAATTTGGCACTTACATTCTTCTTGAAAAATAAAAAAACACGTGTTCTACAATTTTCCAAAAATCCCAAGGGGGGAAAGGGGAGTTCTACCAAAAAAACCTCAAGTTTCTTTTAAAAAAGAATTTTAACAAATCCTAAAATCCACGTGCGCGAAGTCGCGGGTAAAAGCTAGTCCCAAAATAAAACGCACTATGGATTCTGTCACATCATCTCACCTAAGTTAAATTTACTGTGACAGACTCCAGGGCTCATCGTCACACGGCTTACAGGTGAAATTTTTGAGTGCAGAATATATACAGGTTTATCCACTGAAGGGGAAACTCAGGAGAATGACTGGAGAATGAAAATTCTAGGTCAAAATAGCCAAACCAGAAAAATTCTCATTTATCTCCCTTTCAAAATCGGCTATTTGGTTTAGATTGTTCTCTTCTCCTGCCAGTTCTCCTGTGTTTCACCTTTCTTTGAATAGACCTGTATGGGTCAGGCAGCTGACACAGAACTGTTTTTTTTTTTTTTGAGAAAGTATTTTACCAGGAAGGATACGTTGAGATTTCTCTCGTTTTCAAGTATGTCCTGGGTGGCGAGTATGTACCGTTAGACACAGAACTGTATTGTGTGACAAGTATTCAAAGGACATCACCAGGATGTAGATTAGACGTCTTTTAAGATCCCCATTTTAGCTCATTCAGCTGCCAGCTCTTATCTCAGTTAGCCTGGAGAAAAATAGTCCCCTGCTGCCTTATCCAAACATTCACTTGTCCAATTTTCCCAATCGGCTGGGTGGAGTAGAGGTAACATCACTGCTCTATGGCTAGGGTCAGACGAACGCATTTTTCGCATCGTCCGTGAAAAAGTGCGTTCGAACGAATGGATGTATTTTTTCATGGAATACACGATAGCGGTCATACGATGCGCATTTTCATCTGTGATTTTGTACGGATCATCAATAAAACACTTTTTGCGTCTGGACATTATGTTGGCTGGACATTAGCAGCGTCTGACGTCTCCTATTCACACACACACGCCGCTAGCGGACGCAGCGCACTCTGTACGTCAGTACTACCGGTATCACGTTCTCGAAAAAATGTGTTTGTTTGCCGCTTGCGTTGCCGGCCGAACTTTCGTGTGGCCGTACTTCGTATATTTACTGCTACTACGGCCGTGATAAAGTGCGGCTGCACGCGCGTTCGCACTGTGTTCGTCTGACCCTAGCCTATAACTGTGGAGACTGTGGAGACACAGGTTCAAATCCCAGCAAGAGCACCTCTCCAGTAAGTGTCCTTGGGCAAGACACCTAACGGTACATACTCGCCACCCAGGACATACTTGAAAACGAGAGAAATCTCAATGTATCCTTCCTGGTAAAATACTTTCTCCAAATTTTTTTTTTCCTGAGTTTCGTCTTTAGTGAATAGACCTGATAGCATGTACCCAAACAATCATGCAAATAAATAAATATATATATATATCACCTTGTGATATAACCCGCTACACGGAGACTTGTATTGTAAAAAGATTTTCCTTTATTAATTCAACGTTCCAGTCCTCGCATGGACTTTCATCAAGATAAGGCATACATCATTATCACAGGTTTATATACACACCCCCTACAACAATGGTTCAATCAGCAATAAACCCAATGATCGCTTCAATTAATCAAGATAAAGAAATACATAGGGCTATATTAAAAATCTTTGTGTAAAAACGCTTGCACAACGCGTGAATTTTTGTGCCAAGCGTTAAACGTTTACGTGCATAAATCAACGCTGGAATTACAATCCTCACGTGTTTTTTCATCCGTCGATCAATAACACGCGTAAACCGGATGCGCACAAATGCTCGTGCAGCACAGAAATCTGTGTGCAGACTGTTTTTTTCATGCGATTCAGCCAATCAGAATTAAGAACCACAATTATCTCACGTTACGGTTTTGCGCCTGTCAAAGTCTATCTGCGCTTATATTCTCCAGCAATAATACATGCACACACAACTTCTCCATTTTATTGGTTTGGTATGAGTTGAATGGGCAACTGTACTTTGATGATGTTTCTCGAAGAAGTGCCTAGCAACCAGTTGAGGGTTCTCCTTACCCCCCAGCGAAGCCCTAATCGCTGTTCTGTGATTAGCCATCCTTTCTCTCAAATCATTTGTGTTCTTACCAAGAAATGTTTGAAATTGTCAATGTATTTGTGAGGCCATGTGTTAGGATCTTGTGAGCACCTCGTTTTGTAAAGAATGTGTGAGTGACAGTTTAACATTTCCCTTGTACAATTAACTAGAAGGAATATGATGAATGGACACAACAAACTGATCAGCGTTTAGGAAATGTTACATGAAGAACCCGCAGTCCAGCACATCTGTGAGCCGGAATGAATTGACTTGTGCGGAATTATATTTATTATATATATAAAATTATATATATACGGAGTCAATGAGGGTAAAAATTTTGGTAGACTCAAATGTCAATCTATTGTGGCTTGTAACCACCAGGGTTTGAAATTTGTGGCAAATAGCTTTTCGTTTCTCCACTACTACGGCCTACTTGTGAACCAGAGGGTCTTTGATGACCTTCACTAGAATAACTCCACCCAACGGTTATACGCAACTAGCAAGGTCTTCCTGTGTCTGCTTCCTGTGTCTGCTATCGATCTGGGTGTAGTATAGATGTGACATAGAATTACTACATCAAACAATGTTTCAAAGAAAATGAAAATCCCAAATAAGATTATGAAACCTTCATTCAGTGTGTCGATGCGTTTTTCAAGCTCCCACAAGTTCTCCCCCACATTATGTCAGAATCCTAAAGGATAACCTCTAGCTTACCTGTCCAAACCCTCCATATCCCAGAAGGTGGAGGAAAGCAAAGTCAGATGGGGTCAGAGGGAACTCCATGAAATCATCCGACATATCTTGGAGCTCTGGAACTGCAACTGTGAAGAAAAAGACACATATTTATTTATTTTCCATGGAAGTCTCATCTGCCTCCTGGTTGGTGACAGACAAATCCTGAGTGAACAGGGCAGAAACATGGAATCAATGATAAAAGAAAAATGGAATTATTTACAAGGAAATCCTTACCAGCTCTCTCTTCATCTCCCCATTTTCCTTTTTTCTTCATCCCTTCGTAAGGCTCCTCCGCCTTACGTTTTTCTCCCATTGGAGGGAAGAGTGGTTCTATCCAAACATTTCTTCTTTTAAGGTTTCTCCCATAAGAGTCACTGCCTCTTAGGAGGTTGAGGAACAGCTGCTCATGCTTTCTTTTAAGCAGTCTCCTCGATGTTTTGAGGGTTCTTCTCCACCGCTGGTTTTTCTTTTTCACTGTTCCTTGATCCTCCAAGATGACAGGCTCCTCCATCACCTCTTCCTCCTTTAATTTCTCCTTCCACTTTTTGTATCTCTCGCGAATGAAGGCCATGGCCATCCAAAAGGTCACGACCACCATTCTGAATTATTACCTAGATGTATGCAAGATGTCTCTAAAAATTCTCTGACGAGTTGCTCGAAACACTTGTACAAATCGCTAGCTAAGGCTAGGGTCAGAGTGGGGCAGTCGGAACGCGCGTGCAGGCGCACTAAATCACGGCGGCAGTAGCAGCACATAACGGCCAATGACGGCCAATATACGCAGTACGTGCGTACAAAAGTGCGCCGACACCACGCAACCGGCAAATGAACGCATTTTTCTCAGAACGTGAAACCGCTGCTACAGACGTACAGAGTGCGCTGCGGCCGCATGGCAGCGTGTGTGCGTGATTAGGAGACGTCAGACGCTGCTAGTGTGCGGCCTACATAACGTTCAAACAGCCGGATTTCCCTAGAATTGCGTTGGTGAGTACCTGCGACTGTGCGACGGTGGTCCTCTGACCACTTAAGCGTATTCCGTGAAAAAATGCGTGCGCACGCATCGACGTACATTTTGACGGTGGCCGCAGAAAATGCGCTCATCTGTCCCTAGCCTAACAGGGTCTGATAGAATTTTACGAATGTTCCAAATGTATTAGGCAAGGGAGCGTTGTCATGTGTTGCCATGTCGCAGAATGTGATGTCACAAATGATCTTGGAATGTGGGAGGACTAGCTGACATACATTCAAATCATTAAAATGTTATTATATGTGTGTATGTAAATATATATGTACATGTTATATTTATGTTGTTGCAATGCCCATAGAGTTAAAGAGTTACATAATTACATAGGCTGAAAAAAGACACGCGTCCATCGGGTTCAGCCTCTCACACAACACCTACTGTTGTTGATCCAAAAGAAGGCAAAAATCCCAGTCTGAAGCGCTCACCAATATGCAACACACTAGGAAAAAAATCCTTCTTGACTAGGGTTGAGCCGAACACTCCCCGAGTTCGGTTTGAAGCCGAACCCGAACTTTCCAAATGTTCGGATCCGAACCCGAACCCGATCTCGAACTCCATACAAGTCAATGGGGCTGAAAATTCGGTTTTTAGAGTGCCCTCCAAGAGGGCATATATGCTAGATATTTGCCATAAAAAGTGTATGGGGGTCCGGGTAGTGCCCTGGGGGACAGGAAACAAGGACAAAAAGTTAAAAAAAAAAGTTTTTAAAGGGACAGTGAGTTTTCCATGAAATAAGGGTTAAAAATAAAAACGAAAAATTCCTTCAAATATCGTGCCTAGGAGGTCCCCATAACCTGCCCGTGAAGTGGCGGATTTCTAGGATGTATAGAAATATGTAAAAACCAAAAAATGACATTTCAAATGACAGTAAATGCTTTTCCTTTAATCTATCCATAAACAACTGCTTGGGGCGGCAGTCTGTATGAAAACACGCAGAAAAAGTTTACAGATTTTTTGGCGGTGAAAAGCAGGAGAATGACTGGAGAATGGAAAATTCTAGACCAAATAGCCGATTTGGAAAGTGAGATAAATGGGAGAATTTTTCTGGTTCGGCTATTTTGACCTAGAATTTTCTCTTCAGTCATTCTCCTGAGTTTCACCTTTCTCTGAATAACCCTGTCAGGGTTATTCAGAGAGCGGTGTAGAGCAGGAGAATGACTGGAGAATGGAAAATTCTAGGTCAAAATAGCCAAACCAGAAAAATTCTCCCATTTAGGCTGGGGTCAGAATTTTTAACATGCGTTTAGGCGCACTTAATCACGGCCGCACTAGGAGCAAATGACAGGCAATGACGGCCAATATACGAAGTACGGTCGCACGAAAGTCCGGCTGCGCAACGCAAGTGGAAAATTAACGCATTTTTTCGAGAACGCAGAACAGCTAGTACGGACGTACAGAGTGCGCTGCGTCCACTAGCGGCGTGTGTGCGTGATTTGGAGACGTCAGACCCTGCTCATGTCCGACCAACATAACGTCCAGACACCCAAAGTTTCCTGGTTTGGATCCGTAAAAAATCACGCACAAAAATGCGCATCGTATGACCGTTTTCGCGCATTCTGTGAAAAAATACGGCAATGCGTTCGGACGCACTTTCGGTCGCTGTGAAAAATGCGTTAGTCTGACCCTAGCCTTATCTCACTTTCCAAATCGTCTATTTGGTCCAGATTGTTCTCTTTTCCTGCCATTCTCCTGGTTTTCACCTTTCTCTGAACAACCCTGAGAGAGAGGTGAAAGCCAGGAGAACTGGCAGGAGAAGAGAACAATCTAGACCAAATAGCCAATTTGGAAAGTGAGATAAATGGGAGAATTTTTCTGGTTTGGCTATTTTGACCTAGAATTTTCACTTCTCCAGTTATTCTCCTGCTTTTCACCACTCTCCGAATAACCCTGTGAATGTTTAATCCCGAGGTGAAAAATAACATTGCTTAAGACTGGGGTCAGACGAGCGCAGTTATCACGTCCGTGTTGCCGCACATTTGTACCTCCGTGGCAGCATAGCATTCTGACCAATGGAGCCCCACACACGAAGTACATCCGCACGGAAGTGCGGATGCATGGCGGACGCAGCAAACGGACGCAGGTTAGGCAAGAACGTAATACTGCTAGCACGGACGTGCGGAGTGCGCCATGTCCGCAACGTCCGTGTAGCTTTGTATGTGAGTGATGAAACGAGGTCAGATGGACTGCATTTATACGTCCAGCATTTTTGACGGACAGAATGTTTTTTCATTTTAATTTATTTTCCCTGCTACATCAGTCAAAAAATACGTCAGTGAAAAAACGGACTGTTTGGCCACTACCTTGTTGTCAGTCAGTAAGTACGACCGTACTGCACGGACGCACAGTCCGTACAAACGCGCTCATCTGACCCTAAGCCTTAGATGTTATTTTGAATTTTTTTCAAACACCAGTTAACCACTTGGCTGCTATGGACGCGCTGAGCGCGTCCAGCCAAGTGGTTCTCCTGTACTATGGATGCACTGAGCGCATCCATGCACAGGAGGCAGCAATCCACCGGATTCCAGCGAATTGCTGCACCCCCCTGGTGCGGGCTGACATCTTGGATGTCAGCCCAGCGCTCCGGGACCCCGGCGGAGCAATTAGATGTCATCGCGGCGGCGCGATGACATCTAATTCAGGCGCCCCCCGCATGTGCGGAGGAAGCGCCTGAAAGGGAGGGGGGGACCTTTGGATCTCTCTCCCTCCCGATCGCTGGGGGGCAGAAGGTTAATCCAGGCACCGTTTGGAAGGGCACAGCCTGCCCTTCCAAACGGTGGCTGTGATTAACCCCTAGGGAGCCGGATCACGAATCGGCGCTGAAAAGCGCCGGATCATGATCCTCTCCTTGAGCTGGCCGACATCTTGGATGTCGGCCAAGCCTCCAGGAACTCCCCCTGAGGACTGGCGTCATCGTGCTATGCACGATGACGCCAGTCCTGGAGTTAACCCCTAACTGCCACCAATGGTGGAGATAGGGGGTTCCAATGAACCCCCTATCTCCCGATCTGTGGCAGCTAGGGGTTAATGTTTGATATCGTTGGATCAGCCAGAGCATGGCCTTTCCAAGGATACCAAACATGAGCATGAAATTTGTGTCATCAGCAAAAAGACATACTTTTCCATTAATACCTTCTGCAATATCACTAATAAAAATATTAAAGAGAATGGGTCTGTCACGGAAGGGACATAGGGGCTCTGCGCAGCGAGACCCAGGACTCAAACCCAAGACATTTTTAAAAGGACCTTGTGTTCCTTTGAACGTTTGCAGTGTGCGTTTCAATGTATGAACAGTTTATTTTCCTTGCTAGATGTGGTTTTACTTGATGTGCTGTAATAAGATGTACCCTGTGTGATTTTAAATATACTTTACATCGTTTGGTTTTAGTTTAATTTAGTTTAGGGAAATGACATAGCTTTGGTTTTAAAATACTATATTCCTGTAGGTAAATGTGTCTTTGTATATACAGTAAACAAGCTTTGCTGTTGTGTAAATTATGCGTCAGGGATTTTCCCCATTATCTAAGTACATGTTTAATTTAAGGGATCTCTGATAGTGTGTGTTTAATCTGATGTGCTGGAACAATAGATGTAGAAATGTTATGTGGACTGAAGGCTAAGAGAATGTGAAGAATGTTGATTGTAAATAACTGCCATACCTCATTGTATGGGTAGGCTCCTAATTAGTATGGGTATGCAAATTATGACTGCTATACTTCAGCATAAATAGTGGCGTTGTTCATTAAAGGATTCAGTTCATCTGAGTGTTTGAAACATACAGCTCTGCCTGGTGTTTTCATTTCACGTCGGCTACATATCACCACCACCCAGGAACGGGTCCCTCTAACTTTGCGGCAGAACCTCGATTCGCCGCGCCGTTGCGCCACCTATTTTGGGATACCGCAACCACCCAGAATTGGGACCTCGACTCAGCGCCGTGCCAGCATCGTCAAGGAGACTCTACTGAACCGCGGTTCGCCACGCAGACCGTCTCCAGCCTTTCAATGGTCAGTAGATCCGCTGCTCGAGACGCCGAGTGCCGTGCCACTCGGTAGTCGGGCGGATTTCCAGCGTGGGTGCCCCATCTACTCTCCAGATCTACACCGCCACGTAGGCTTCTACCCAAGCCGCTCGAGACGCCGGGTGCCGTGCCACTCGGTAGTCGGGCTTGGCAACACCAACGAGGGGGTCAGATAGAGCCGGACCGCAGGCGGATACTCCATTCCGTCATACTGGTGGCAGCGGTGGGATCGCTCTCTGCAGACCCCTAGGAGACTTACGCCATGGCGGTGTACAACCCCTACGACAGGGACACCCTGCGTGGGATGTTGGAGAACCGGGGAGGAACGCCGGGTAACAAAAAGAGGAAGACCCTGATCAAGGAACTGACCAGGATGGATCAGGACGAGGTGGCGACGCCCGTCTCCAGCCCTGTCCAGGCGGAGGTGGAGGAAGATGCTGGCCTCAGAGAGTTGCGGCGTCGGATTGCCCTGCTCGGTGATGCCCCGGCGGAGGGGGCCAGATATCAAGTGATTCGGGAGTTCTACCGGGAAGTTGAGCAGGAGAAGGAACGCCAGCACCAGTTGCGGTTGGCAGAGCTCCGCGGAGCAGAGACTGATTATGTTGACCCCGAACCCTACCCTGTGGAACCCTGGGTCGAGGCTCTCAGCTCGACTGGAGCTTCACCTGGGGAATCTGCAAACCCCAGTGACTACGCTTGCGGGACTCTCAGCTCGCCTGGAGCCTGTACGGAGGACGTCACTTACCCCGCGACCCTCGGATGAAGACTCACAGCCCGCCTGGAGCTGCATCTGAGGACGCCCCATTCCCTGTTGAGGAGCGGTGCTCCTGTGCTGGCACCTACGCCGACATGAAGGTCGTGTTGGCAAGAGAGCTGCAGGAGGGCCTGGAGCAGGACCAGAGGTCCACAGAGGAGCTGTGGTACGAGGCCCTGGACCATGAGCGGGACTGCCATGGGGTACATTCCCTCCGACGCTGTCGTCCATCGAGTGCAGTACGATGTGCGAGCAGCGTTCCTGCAAGGTCGGGCCCCAGAGGAGTGGGAGGACGAGCTCCGGAGTCTGGTGCAGCAGGAGATCGCACTGGACGCCGAGTACCGCGCGCTCCGGTGGCTAACCGCCGCTCCGACAGTGCGCCCTACTGGAGGCAGTTCCACGGCAGGGCCTCGCTACGGAGGTACGGGGCTGCTCTACGAGGGCATGGCCGCCGACCCCGAGTTTGGAGAGGAGACCGAGGAGCGGATGGAAGACATCCTGGAGGGACGGGAACTGGAGATCCCGTCAGACAGCAGGGACTCAGTGTTTGAGGAGCTGGAGTCCCTGGCCGAGCGAGAGTGGGAGCTCGAGGTGGCTTATCGAAGACTGTTGGACGGCGTTCCGCAGTCGAGCCTGAGCTCCCCGTGGTGGGACGGGTCGGCGGAGGAAGTCGACAGTCCCCAGGTTTGGGACCTATGGGAGGCCGAGGTGGACCCATGGGTGCCCGTGGGGGGGTCGTCTGAGGAAGTCACCCCCTGCACCCCGCAAGAGGACAGGATGGCCGAGGCCACGGGTCCAGCGGGGGAGGAGACGGATGGTCTCCCCGGGATGGGTTGTGCGCAACCATTGTTTGCCCCGGGAGTGAAGAGACCATCCTTCCCCAAGGAGATCTCCGCCCAGCGGAAGAGCTGGCTACGGGGCAGAGTGCCGCTGGCCTCTGCCCACTACTCAATGTCTGCCAGGAAGAGCAGACGGATGGTTCCCCCGGGATGGGTTGTGCGCAACCATTGTTTGCCCCGGGGGGTGAAGAGACCATCCTTCCCCAAGGAGATCTCCAACCAGCGGAAGAGCTGGCTACGGGGCAGAGTGCCGCTGGCCTCTGCCCACTATTCAACGTCTGCCAGGAGGAGCAGACGGATGGTTCCCCCGGGATGGGTTGCGTGCAACCATTGATTGCCCGGGGGGTGAAGAAACCGTCCCGCCACAAGGAGATTGCCCACCAGCGGAAGAGCTGGCCACGGGGCAGAGTGTCGCTGGCCTCTGCCCCCTGCTGACAGTCTGCCAGGTGGAGCAGACAGATGGTTCCCCCGGGATGGGTTGTGCGCAACCATTGTTGCCCCGGGGGGTGAAGTAACCATCCTCCAGCCAGGAGATCCCTCCCAGCTGTAGGCTGGCCACGGGGCAGAGCGCTGCTGGCCTCTGCCCACCACCCACGGTCTGCCAGGTGGAGCAGACAGATGGTCCCTCCGGGCTGGGTTGTGCGCAACCGCTGATGGCCCCGGGGGGGAAAGAAACCATCCTCCCGCAAGGAGATCCCCACCCAGCGGAAGAGCTGACGCCAGGGCAGAGCGCCGCTGGCCTCTGCCCGTTTCTCCCAACTTGCCCCGCGGGCAGAGCGAGGATGACCCCGTGCAACTGCTGTTGCATCCATTTGTCCCCTTCGTCGGCTGCAGGGAGAGCAGCCAGGTTGGGCTCTACTTGCTCCTCCGGTTGCCGTGTCCGTACTTGGCCATCCAGCCGAAGAGCTGGCCACGGGGCAGAGTGCCGCTGGCCTCTGCCCATCTCCCACCCTCTGCCCCGAGGAGCAGAAAGGGGATACCCTCGCGCTGCTGATCCCGCAGCCCTTGACCCCATCTAACCCCCTGGACTTTGTTCCGGTACCCACCTCCCCAGCAGAAGAGCTGGCAACGGGGCAGAGTGCATCTGGCCTCTGCCCACTCTCCGTCGTCTGCCCTGAGGAACAGCAGAATTTACCCGAGCTGCTTAGCCCGCAGCCGTTGACCCCATCTGACCCCCTGGACGTTGTTCCTGTGCCCCCTCCCCCAGCAGAAGAGCTGGCAACGGGAGAGAGGGCCGCTGGCCTCTGCCCATCTCCACAACCCTTTGGCCCGGAGGCCCCATGCAGCCACTGTTTTCCCCAACGGCTGACCAGGACACTCGGGGCGCGTGCACTTGGCACCCGTTTTTCCCGGGTGCACGGTACCACTGGAGACGGCACAGGTGGTACCTCTCCCCAACCACGGGACACTTATTCTGGAGGGGGTACCCCGAAGGACTTACAACCTGCCAGGCACGGCCGCGAGCACCACTGGAGAAGCCTGGCGGCTCGCCTCTTGCCCACGGACTATGGGCCGCAGAGACTGCACCGACTCCCCCTATACGACCCGTGTGGGTCCAACCGGGCTCGTCGGACTTTGGAAAGAGGGAGGAGTGTCACGGAAGGGACATAGGGGCTCTGCGCAGCGAGACCCAGGACTCAAACCCAAGACATTTTTAAAAGGACCTTGTGTTCCTTTGAACGTTTGCAGTGTGCGTTTCAATGTATGAACAGTTTATTTTCCTTGCTAGATGTGGTTTTACTTGATGTGCTGTAATAAGATGTACCCTGTGTGATTTTAAATATACTTTACATCGTTTGGTTTTAGTTTAATTTAGTTTAGTGAAATGACATAGCTTTGGTTTTAAAATACTATATTCCTGTAGGTAAATGTGTCTTTGTATATACAGTAAACAAGCTTTGCTGTTGTGTAAATTATGCGTCAGGGATTTTCCCCATTATCTAAGTACATGTTTAATTTAAGGGATCTCTGATAGTGTGTGTTTAATCTGATGTGCTGGAACAATAGATGTAGAAATGTTATGTGGACTGAAGGCTAAGAGAATGTGAAGAATGTTGATTGTAAATAACTGCCATACCTCATTGTATGGGTAGGCTCCTAATTAGTATGGGTATGCAAATTATGACTGCTATACTTCAGCATAAATAGTGGCGTTGTCATTAAAGGATTCAGTTCATCTGAGTGTTTGAAACATACAGCTCTGCCTGGTGTTTTCATTTCACGTCGGCTACATATCACCACCACCCAGGAACGGGTCCCTCTAACTTTGCGGCAGAACCTCGATTCGCCGCGCCGTTGCGCCACCTATTTTGGGATACCGCAACCACCCAGAATTGGGACCTCGACTCAGCGCCGTGCCAGCATCGTCAAGGAGACTCTACTGAACCGCGGTTCGCCACGCAGACCGTCTCCAGCCTTTCAATGGTCAGTAGATCCGCTGCTCGAGACGCCGAGTGCCGTGCCACTCGGTAGTCGGGCGGATTTCCAGCGTGGGTGCCCCATCTACTCTCCAGATCTACACCGCCACGTAGGCTTCTACCCAAGCCGCTCGAGACGCCGGGTGCCGTGCCACTCGGTAGTCGGGCTTGGCAACACCAACGAGGGGGTCAGATAGAGCCGGACCGCAGGCGGATACTCCATTCCGTCATAGGGTCCAAGTACTGACCCCTGAGGTACCCCACTGGTAACAAGACCTTGCGTCGAATAAACTCCATTTACACAACCCTCTGTTGTCTGTCACTCAGCCACTGCCTAATCCAGTCAACAATATTGGAATCCAAGCTCAAAGATTGCAATTTATTGATAAGCCTTCTATGCGGAACAGTATCAAAAGCCTTACTGAAATCTAAATAAGCAATGTCTACTGCACCACCTGTGTCTATTATTTTTGTTACCAATCAATAAGATTAAGTTTGGCATGATCTCCCTGAGGTAAACCCATGTTGTTTCTGATCCTGTAATCTATATGTTTTTAGATGTTCAACAATCCTTTCCTTTAACATGGTTTCCATTAATTTCCCCACTTTTGACGTAAGACTAACTGGCCTATAGTTCCCCGATTCCTCCCTACTACCCTTCTTGTAAATGGGCACAACATTTGCTAATTTCCAGTCTTCTGGGACGACTCCCGTTAGCAAGGATTGGTTAAATAAATCTGTTAACGGTTTTGCTATTACATCACTGAGCTCTTTTAATAATTTAGGATGGATCCCATCAGGCCCCATTGACTTATTTGTCTTTACTTTAGACAGCTGCTTTAGAACCTCCTCCTCTGTAAACTCATATGTAAATGTCTCTTTAGTGTTCTCTCCTAACTGAGGTCCCTTTCCTTCCTTTTCTTCTGCAAAGACTGAACAAAAATATTCATTGAGGCAGTCAGCGAGACTTTTATCCTCTTCTACATACCTTCCTTCCTTTGTTTTTAATCTAACTAATCCTTGTTTTACTTTTCTTTTCTCGTTTATGTATCTAAAAAATGTTTTGTCCCCCTTTTTACTGACTGAGCTATTTTCTCTTCTGCGTGTGCTTTGGAAGCTCTTATAAATTGCTTTGCCTCTTTCTGCCTAATCTTATAGGTTTGCCTATCCTCTTCACGCTGAGTTTTTTTATAATTATTGAATGCTATCTTCTTGTTCTTCACTATTTTGGCCACTTCTGCAGAGTACCACAGTGGTTTCTTCCCTTTTTTGTTTTTGCTAACAAGCCGAATGCAATTTCCTGTGGCCTTCAATAATACTTCCTTTAAATAATCCCATTTCTCCTGGACTCCCTTTAAACTCCTCCAGTCTGATAATGACTCCTTCACACAAAATCTCATTTTAGAAAAATCTGTTTTTTTAAAGTCTAAAACTTTTGTTTTTGTGTGGTGCGGCTCCATCCCTGTTCTTCTATTAAACCATACTGATTGGTGATCACTAGATCCCAAATTTTCACCTACAACAACGTCCGATACCAAACCTCCATTTGTGAGTATTAAATCCAATATGGCCTCTTTACGGGTCGGCTCCTCAACTACTTGTGTTAGAGATAATCCCAGTAAGGAGTTTAGAATATTTGTACTCCTGGTGCACCCAGCTATTTTGGTTTTCCAGTTCACATCAGGAAGATTAAAGTCCCCCATGATAATAACTTCCCCCTTCATTGTCATTTTGGCTATTTCCTCAAGCAGCAGATTATCTAGCTCTTCTACTTGTCCAGGGGGTCTATAGATCACACCTACACGAGCTACTGTATGATTGCCAAATGTTAGCGTAACCCAAACTGACTCTATGTTCACCTCGCTCACTTTTATTTGGTTCGTTTTTATGTTGTTTTTCACATACAGGGCCACTCCTCCTCCTTTCCTACCTTCTCTGTCTTTTCTATATAAAGAGTACCCCGGTATTGTTATGTCCCAGTTATTTTTCTCACTGAACCATGTCTCAGTAACCGCCACTAAATCTACTTTTTCAGCTGCCATCATTGCCTCCAGTTCATTGATTTTATTGACTAAACTGCGAGCATTTATAGACACGACTCTGAGCTTGTCATTTTTTACCTCGCATGTTGCTTGCACCCTCAGATTTAGTTTTGGGGACAATCGGGCAGATTGTTTACCCTTTTGTCCCCCCCTCCTAGTTTAAATATTTCTTTGTGAAACCTTTGAACTTCTCACTGAGAACATATGTTCCCCTATGAGTAAGATGCAAACCATCTTTTTTATACAGTTCCTTTCTGCTCCAATTAGAGCTATCATGGACACAAAGCCAAATCCTTGCTCCCGACACCATTCCCGAAGCCACAAATTGAATTCCCTATTGCGCATCTTGCTATCTTGAATGTTATGCACAGGCAAAACTTCAGAGAATGACACAGTGGACGCAATCTGCTGTATTTCACCTCCAAGAACACAAAAATCTTCCTTAATCTCAGAAACCTCATTGCTAGCCAAGTCATTTGTCCCTAGATGGACTAGAACATCCACTTCCCCTTGCTGCTTTGCTTCTTTGACAATATTGAGAATACGTCTCCTGTCTCTACGAGCTTTTCATTTTTGTCCTTGGTTGCAGTGATGCATACCTTAGGCATAGTGGATGGTGGTTCCTCAACTATGGTGTCTGAGCCTGCATCCGTCTTACCACTACACTCTGAAAGTGCCTCAAAGGAATTAAGAAGAGCCACAGATTGTGGGACATGCTTTCTATCCGCAACGCTAAGTCTACCAGATCCTACAGTAGTCCATCTGCCGCTCCTAGGAGGCCTCTGTGGCAGTGGCTTTGTAACAGTCATAGCCTGAGTTTGTCTAACAGATAATTTACAAATCTCAGACTTCAAACAGGCAATTTCCTGCTGCAATAAAGAGAACTGCCTACATATCAGGCACACTCCAAACCTCCAAAAATTGGATCTAAAAACAAACGCATGACAGCTCTTACACTGGACCAAGCCTGCCATTATAATTGGGATAATTCAGGCACCTTTCTTTCACAAGGAATCCAACATTAATGACAGAGCACTGGCTGGATGTGGGAGTGGTTCTTTTAAGAAACCCAGCCAGTGCTCATTACGTCCACCTGATGCAGTATACAAAAGCTGTACATGAGCTTGCCACCAGGGTTGGTCTCATGACTTGGACTTTTTGCCACCGCGTCGCCGTGGGACTTGACACCGCTCTTATCTGTCGCTTTGTAATATGTGTGTTGCCAAAGGAATTTATTAATTTCATCAAATTTTTTCAGTTTTACCTGGATGCGATTTACAGATTATTACATTTTATATCATGACATCATGGCTGCGATTGTGAGTCTATTATAGGACACAAATTATGCTTGAGAAAGTGTATTATTACGCTGCAATGTTCTTGTTTGTATCTAGAAGCTGATATAACCTTTCTTAACAACAGGTTTGCTTTTGAATAAATGAATTGTGTTTAGGGCTGCAGCTAACGATTATTCTCATAATTGATTAGTTGGCCAATTATTATTTCGATTAATCGATTCATCAGATTGCGTATCATGCATACTTTTCACACAAGGTATGCGAGTGCTTGGTTAGAGGGATGGGTTGATGCTGTAGGCGCAGCTAAAGCCCATGTTTGCGTTCTCAAATGGACGCGGCTACAAGCACTTGGTCTTAGAGGATGCTGTCAGCATGAAATCAGGGTTTATAAACTAAAGTGGTCAGGGTGTGTAGAGTGTCCCTTTTAAATAATTTTGTGAACAAACTGAGTAGGAGGAGGGACTGGAGGTGGAAGGGAGTGACTTTGCTCAAGTGACTTGACCGGAGTGTGAGAGGGAGTGGTTATGGACGAAAAAGACCGGATCTGGGTGAGCGAGTGAGTTTGGGGAAAGGGTCCAGACCAAAGGGAGGGAATGGCAGTTCCCAAACAAAGAGGGTGGGTTGGCGGCACAGGACTCAAGCTTCAAGTAAGGATAAAACACAGGCATACAGCTTCTTCACCCAGTGGCAGTATCCTATTGTTTGTGTTATATGTACTACTGTTGTAAACGGAATAAAAAAAACTGGTTGTGTCTGACATAACCCTAGAACTAAATCATACCTAGTAAAGCAGTGATGCGTCTTCTCTAATCAGCTCCAAAGCTGAGGTTACTTACGTTTAACTCAGTCTGACTCTAAACAGTGTGTGCTGTACACAGGACGATCAATCAACACCGATTAATCGATAATGGAAATAGTTAACAACTAATTTAATCATTGTTAGTTGTCAATTAATCGATTAGTTGTTTCAGCCCTAATTGTGTTGAAAAATATGTATGACTTTATTTTTACATTTTAATAGAGCTTATTTAACACTAACAAGTGACTAATTAAATACTACGACAACTACTACAAGCACTACTATAACTACACCAGTGGCCAAAATTCTGGATACAGCGTCTGATTTTGTCAGTTTTGGTTGACAAGAAAATTCTTCTGCTTCCCTGGCCTGGAAATAGACCTGACTTGAATTCCATTGAAAAATCTGTGGTCAAGATTGAAACGCATGGTCTCGAGCAAGAATCCAAGCAACACGTGAGGACTCATTGAGACTAATCAATTCCTGGCATCATATGATCACAGAAGACATTCTGTTACCTGATCCAAGCACTCTGTCAAACCAGCTATATTCGTATAACATATGGAAGCGCTGACTAATTTCATTAAGTCACTGGGTGAGGTCAACTTGGATGCCACAACAGGTTGATACAAAACGATACTGATGCCAACAATCCATGTTAGATCCTGGATACAGCACTAAAAGGATAAAGCCCTAAAGGGTTTATATGCGCTTAAGTCCGATCATCTCGGATTCCAAGGACCACCAGAGCGAATTGGACTATTGGATCGATCTGGGCTATCGGGTGAGCCATCTAAGATACCCACAGGCGACGTCATTGAGCCAAGAGAGGCTCAGAAAAGTGAACATCTATGGACGGTCAACTATTACATATATTGTTAATATAAACCGAATATTCCTCATATTCATGTATGTATGAACGTATTTGACAACACGTGAGCGCTGGGCATCCTATATACTGTATATTTTTTTCTTTGTTGCTATTTTTGGTGTATTTGGGATTTGCATCTGGGTGCTTCCAGTGACGGTGCCTGTCCAACTTTATTTATTTACTGTTTTTTGTCTGCTCTCCACATTTTCTCTTTTTTGTACTGGCACCTGTATTCATTACAGATTGCAAAGGGGCAATATGGGAGTTGGGGAGGCCAATAAGGAGCGAGTTGCAGTAATCGAGACGCAAAATGACAAGAGCATGATCAGTACCTTTGCGACGTCAGAAAGGGGGACACGGGCGATGTTGATAGTAACAGGAATTTGTCACTGTCTAGTAATATGTACACACGTGCTTAGTTTCATTATTGAATTTAAATATTGATTTTGCATGAAGATTATATTATATATTGGTGTGCATTCTTGTATTTTATGTAAAGAACTCACGAATAAGATACATTTTACACATTGATTGAATTTTTAGGGCTTATTACCAGTCCAATCTTTTTAAAAAAGGACATTCTTTAGAATTCACCAGTGGCTCTATCCGTTCGATTGAATCATTTGATATTTTGAAAAAAAATATTGGTAGAAAGTCGAAAATATTTTTTTTGAAGCAACAGATGGAATGAAATCAAGCCGTACAGTGTTCAAAAGACAGCTTCATAAAACCAGATTAAGAACAAAATGATGTTTTTTCAGCACTGCAATGAAGCAAACGTATTACTGTATGATGTTGGCTGTGTCGTCCTGAAGGGATAAATTTGCAATCTTAACCAACAATAAATTAGAAAAAGGATTGACTTTATGGCAAATAACTGTATTTTATTGCTTAAATTCCAGAGTACGTCTGAATTATGCAAAACAAAGGTTGAATTGTAGGTGGGTATCACGTCAGCGAGGGGCATTCCTGTTGTTCAAAGGTGGACATCCATGGTCGTTCCTGGCAGGGAACCTCAGCTGACTCATCCAAACCAGGGCAAGATGAAGAGAAACAGGAGAAAGTGAGGTGTTGTTAAATCCACATTGGACTAGAACAGGGACAGTCGCAATATATAAAGGATTGAGAGATGATCAGTCTAATCATAAAACAATTAATTAACCTCTGTGTACAGGTCTATTCAGTCAAGGTGAAACTCAGGAGAAGTGAAGATTCTAGGTCAGAATAGCCTAACCAGAAAAATTCTCCCATTTATCTCACTTTCCAAATCGGCTATTTGGTCTAGATTGTTTTCTACTCCTGCCAGTTCTCCGGATTTTCACCTTTTAGTGACTAGACCTAATAGTGTGGAATTAAAAGGAAGTGAAATTTAATGCTCATACTCACTACATATATTCGAAGCGTGAGTTTAGACTCCGGCCCTCCTTCCCGTCCCGGTGTTTATCATGGAGTCTAGATGGTAGATCTCCGCCACAGGGGGCTTCTGAATGACAAGTCAGAGATGTACACCTGACTGTCATCAGAAGAGGAGTCCAATGTTTGGGACTCCAGGAGAGAAAAGTATTTCTCTTCCATACCCTGCGTGAGATCACCACGTATTAGCTGCAACCAGAAGAAATATTGCATTAGAAAACAGGAAAATAAACATTAACCCCTTAAGGAACCCTGACGTACCCTGTACGTCCTGTCCACAGGTCTCCCTTAGACCCACGGACGTACAGGGTACGTCAGCGGCGCCAAATCCCCCTCCCGCCCGATACTCACCTCCCTCGCTGGATCCCTCAGTGATCTGGCAGGGAGGAAGCCTGCCCATGTGATTTACATGGGCAGGCGAGGCTGATGACGTCGCCACGCTGCGTGTTACGTCATCAGCAGGTGCCCCATTCAAATCAATGGAGGGGAGGGGGGCCTCCTTCGGAGCCCTCTTTCTCCCCAACCATTGAAGCTAGGGAGATGCTTTTTGCACCGCTGAAAAGGGGAGAGTCTCCCCTTTTCAGCGGTGTATAGCATCACGTCGCCACCGGATTGCGTTTTAGCGCGAATTGGCGTTAAAACGCGATTCGAACCTGGAGGGGGCTGACATCTTGGATGTCAGCCTAGCCTCCAGGTCCCCCCCCACCCACTGACAACCTCACCATGTGTGAGGATGTCAGTGGGCCAGTTAACCATCTAGCTGCCATGTAGAGATAAGGGTATTATCTCCCGATTCATTGTAGCTGTCTTGTGTTTACTAACGCTGCTGTCAGACGAGCGTAGTGTTCACGTCCGTGATTGCGCCTAAAAGTAGGTCCGTGATAGCATGACAGGAAGCCCATCGGAGCCCGACACACGAAGTACGTCCGCACTGAACTGCGGACGCACAACGGCCGCGGCCCACGGACGCAAGGCAGGCAAGAACGTACAACCGCTAGAACGGCCGCACAAAGTGCGCTGCGTCCGCAACGTCCGCATAGCTTTGTGTGTGAGTGATGGAACGTGGTCAGACGGACGGCATTTATACGTCCAGCATTTTTCACGGACAAAATGGTTTTGCTTTTTAATTTATTTTCCCTCCTACATCCGTCAAAATATATACGTCAGTGAAAAAAAACGGACTGTCTGGCCACTACTGTGTCTTCCGTACTGACGTACGTCCGTGTGCACGGACGTACAGTCCGTAGAAATCACGCTCGTCTGACCCTAGCCTTACTGTCTGCGGTTGGTACAGAGGCCGGATGGTTTTCGCCTCCAAGTCTATCCAGCTGATGTCATCATAAAACGGGTGTTCTTTGATGTTTCCTCTGACACCAAGACGGTAACTGGGATTAACCTCGAGGAGCTGAAAGGTAAATGGTAACATTTTACTCTTCTATATCACGCCACGAAGATAATTTATCAAGAATGAATCATGATACTATTTTCCTTATCCAACCAACAAGACACCTTCTCAATACTGCCCTAAAGTAACCTTCCACAGAGACGTTTCCTCATTAGAGATGTGCACTCACTTCTGAGAGGATGTCAACAGATTCTTTCGACAGCCACTCTGGGAAATCTGGCTTCTTGGCTTCACAGCGATGGACTTCGATGCATTTCCCAAGCAGGTCAGACTCGGATTGAAATGGGAGGTCACCAGTTAACATCTGGTACAGAGTGACACCAAACGACCACCAGTCGGCTGAGGAGCCATAATGTTTTCTTGACTTCACCTGGAAAAATGAAAAGGTTAATAGCGGATATACCTCAAAAACACAGCGACCCTTATAGCTAGAAATTAAACCTTTAATAAATATAATTCATTAAAGGTTTCCTTTTTCCTCCTCAGGAAATACTTGAGAAATACTTTACATACATCTTATGTCATGAAATTTCTGGAAAACATGTACACCTGTTAGAAACCACAAAGTTATGAATGAAAGGGACTTTACCTCTGGTGCCATGTAAGAATATGTTCCTGTTGCACCAGTGGTTGTAGCTCCTCCTGTGATCTGTTCGGCCACCAGTCCAAAGTCCGCTATCCGTGCGTGGCCCTCGTTGTCGAGTAAGATGTTCTCCGGCTTGATGTCCCTGATGATAAAATATCAGTCATTGCTTTAATTTGCCCCAAATGTGCACCGAATTAGTGTGTCGTCAATCAGTTGTGCGTTTTGTCATTTTTATACAGTTATAGAAAGATCCAGAACTCTGTAGTGGAGACATTCCTTTTAGAAGTGGTATTCGCTTGAATGTATCAGAAACTGGCAAATTGTATCATGTAAGCATAAGAATGTAAAGGGTTCTGAAGAAGGACGATATTTTGGAGAATTCTAAAAGTGCCCACACAAGTGAGAAGGCACACAGAGAATAATAAGTGGTCAGAATTGATAGTGTGATAGTATGGACTCACCGATGAATTATGCCACGGCTGTGCAGGAAGAGAATGCCACAGATGATTTCTGCTGAATAAAACCTAGAGCACAAAAGGACAGTTAATGGTAAGCCTCGCAAGTTTTAAGGTATTTCCTGAAAAACAGGGGTTTATTTATAAAGCGCGTTGGCTTTTATCAGGGCAGCCATCAGAAATGATGGGGCCCCTTACTAAACCTCACGATGGGGCCCCCCCCCAGGGCCCCCCCCTCAACCTCTAACAGCTTTTCTCCCCCTTCAAAAAAAAGGACATAACATAGCACCACAGCAATAAAACTCCCTGTAATGTGCAGTGTGTATTAGCTTATCACAGTATCCACAGCAATAAAACTCACAGTAATGAGCGGTGTGTCTGAACATATCACAGAATCCACAGCAATAAATCTCACAGAAACAGGCTGTGTATGGCTAGGGTCAGACGAGCGTGATTTCTACGGGCTGTACGTCCGTGCAGTACGGACATCGTCAGTACGGATGACGCAGTAGTGGTCACACAGTCCGTTTTTTCACTGAAGTTATTTTTGACGGATGTAGGAGGGAAAAATAAATTACAATGAAAAAACATTCTGTCCGTCAAAAATGCTGGACGTATAAATGCAGTCTGTCTGACCTCGCTCCATCACTCACACACAAAGCTATGCAGACGTTATGGACGTGGCGCACTCCGCACGTCCGTTCTAGCAGTATTACGTTCTTGCCTAACCTGCGTCCGTTTGCCGCGGCCGTTGTGCGTCCGCAGTTCAGTGCGGACGTACTTCATGTGTCAGGCTCCAATGGACTTACTTTCATGCTATCACGGACGTACTTTTAGGCGCAATCACGGACGTGAACACTACGCTCGTCTGACCCCAGCCTTAGATGGCCTTTGGGTCTGGGTCTGGGCCTGGGCCCTGGGACTGGGCCTTGGGGTCTGGTCCCTGAGGTCTGGGCCCTGGGGTCTAGCCTGGGCCCTGGTCTCTGGGTCTGGTCCCTGGGCCTTGGGGTCTGGGTCCTAGGGTCTGGGCCTTGGGGTCTGGGCCCTAGGGTCTGGGTCTTGGGGTCTGGGCCCTGGGTATGGGGTCTGGACCCTAGGGTCTGGGCCCTGGGTCTGTATTTGGGCTTTGGGGTCTGGGCCCTGGGTCTGGGCCTAGGGGTCTGGGCCCTGGGTTTGGGCCTAGGGGTCTGGGCCCTGGGTCTGGGCCTAGGGGTCTGGGCCCTGGGTCTGGGCCTAGGGGTCTGGGCCCAGGGGTCTGGGCCCAGGGGTCTGGGCCTAGGGGTCTGGGCCCAGGGGTCTGGGCCTAGGGGTCTGGGCCCAGGGGTCTGGGCCCTGGGTTTGGGCCCTAGGGTCTGGGTCTGGGCCCTGGGTCTGGGCCCTAGGGTCTGGGCCCTGGGTCTGGGCCTTAGGGTTTGGGCCTAGGGGGTCTGGGCCCAGGGTCTGGGCCCAGGGTCTGGGCCTTGGGTCCTGGGTTTGGGCCTAGGGGTCTGGGCCCTGGGTCTGGGCCCAGGGGGTCTGGGCCCTGGTGTCTGGCCCTGGGTCTGGGCTTGGGGTCTGGGCCTGGGTTTGGGCCTAGGGGGTTTGGGCCAGGGTCTGGGCCTTGGGTCCTGGGTTTGGGCCTAGGGGTCTGGGCCCTGGGTCTGGGCCTTGGGTCCTGGGTTTGGGCCTAGGGGTCTGGGCCCTGGGTTTGGGCCTAGGGGGTCTGGGCCCTGGGTCTGGGCCCTGGGTCTGGGCCCTGTGTCTGGGCCTTGGGGTCTGGGCCTTGGGGTTTGGGCCCAGGGGTCTGGGCCTAGGGGGTCTGGGCCAGGGTCTGGGCCTTGGGTCCTGGGTTTGGGCCTAGGGGTCTGGGCCCTGGGTCTGGGCCAGGGGGTCTGGGCCAGGGGGTCTGGGCCCAGGGCCCTAGTGTCTGGGCCCTGGGTCTGGGCCTTGGGGTCTGGGCCCTGGGTTTGGGCTTAGGGGTCTGGGCCCTGGGTCTGGGCCCTGGGTTTGGGCCTAGGGGGTCTGGGTCTGGGCCTTGGGTCCTGGGTTTGGGCCTAGGGGTCTGGGCCCTGGGTTTGGGCCTAGGGGGTCTGGGCCCTGGGTCTGGGCCTTGGGTATGGGCCTTAGGGTTTGGGCCCAGGGGTCTGGGCCTAGGGGGTCTGGGCCCAGGGTCTGGGCCTTGAGTCCTTGGTTTGGGCCTAGGGGTCTGGGCCCTGGGTCTGGGCCCAGGGTCTGGGCCCTGGGCCCTAGTGTCTGGGCCCTGGGTTTGGGCTTAGGGGTCTGGGCCCTGGGTCTGGGCCCTGGGTTTGGGCCTAGGGGGTCTGGGCCCTGGGTCTGGGGTCCTGGGTTTGGGCCTAGGGGTCTGGGCCCTGGGTTTCGGCCTAGGGGTCTGGGCCCTGGGGGTCTGGGCCCTGGGTCTGGGTTTGGGCCTAGGGGTCTGGGCCCTGGGTCTGGGCCTTGGGTCCTGGGTTTGGGCCTAGGGGTCTGGGCCCTGGGTCTGGGCCCTGGGTTTGGGCCCTAGGGTCTGGGTCTGGGCCCTGGGTCTGGGCCCTAGGGTCTGGGCCCTGGGTCTGGGCCTTAGGGTTTGGGCCTAGGGGGTCTGGGCCCTGGGTCTGGGCCCTGGGTCTGGGCCTTGGGTCTGGGCCTTAGGGTTTGGGCCCAGGGGTCTGGGCCTAGGGGGTCTGGGCCCAGGGTCTGGGCCTTGGGTCCTGGGTTTGGGCCTAGGGGTCTGGGCCCAGGGTCTGGGCCCAGGGGGTCTGGCCCAGGGTCTGGGCCCTAGTGTCTGGGCCTTGGGGTCTGGGCCCTGGGTTTGGGCTTAGGGGTCTGGGCCCTGGGTCTGGGCCCTGGGTTTGGGCCTAGGGGGTCTGGGCCCAGGGTCTGGGCCTTGGGTCCTGGGTTTGGGCCTAGGGGCCTGGGCCCTGGGTCTGGGCCTTGGGTCCTGGGTTTGGGCCTAGGGGTCTGGGCCCTGGGTTTGGCCTAGGGGTCTGGGCCCTGGGCCCTAGTGTCTGGGCCCTGGGTCTGGGGTCTGGACCCTAGGGTCTGGGCCCTGGGTCTGTATTTGGGCTTTGGGGTCTGGGCCTTGGGGTCTGGGCCCAGGGTTTGGGCCTAGGGGTCTGGGCCCTGGGTCTGGGGTCTGGGTTTGGGCCTAGGGGTCTGGGCCCTGGGTCTGGGCCCTGGGTTTGGGCCTAGGGGTCTGGGCCCTGGGTCTTAGGGTCTGGGCCCTAGGGTCTGGGCCCTGGGTTTGGGCCTAGGGGGTCTGGGCCCTGGGTCTGGGCCTTAGGGTTTGGGCCTAGGGGGTCTGGGCCCAGGGTCTGGTCCTTGGGTCCTGGGTTTGGGCCTAGGGGTCTGGGCCCTGGGTCTGAGCCTAGGGGTCTGGGTCCTGGGTTTGGGCCTAGGGGTCTGGGCCCTGGCTCACCACTCGCTGTCTTCTATCTTCTTTTCTTCTGTCTTCAGCTCTTCTTTTCTTCACCTTTTCTTCAATCTTCTTCTCTTCTTTTCTTCTGGTCTTCTTCCTGGTCCCTCCAGCTCCGGCGCGCAGCTTCACTGAGTGGAGGGGCGGAGCCAAAGCAACGTGCTTGGGAGGCCCCTCACACGCTGCTTGGCCCCGCCCAGCCAGGAAGTGAAGCTGCCAGGAGCCGGAGGAGACACAGTGTCTCAGTCTCCTCCGGCTCCTGCAGCAGCAGCAGGGACACAGCTCCGGATTCGGACTCATCGAGTCCGATACCGGAGCTGTTAAAGGGCGACGCCGCTGCCGTTGGGGGCCCGGGATCCTCCCCCCAGGCCCCAGCGGCCCGGGCCCCCACCGGGCCCGGGCCCCTTACGGCAGTATTGGGCGTAATGCCCTGATGGCGGCCCTGGCTTTTATGGAAACTTTGCAGAGATATAACATGTTTTGGGCAAATATACCCACACAGGACTCAGCTTAATGCTTTCTCTTATTTGGCAGCTTTGACATAAAATTTGCAACTTCTACCTTTCAGTAGTCTTGGTTCTGCACGTCTATGGATTGGTTCTGCACCCTCATTAAAATGTATTTAATATAATGGGGTGTAGGATAGTGATTCGGTATAGATTGTTACTCCCTTTGTGTTTCCTTCAATGTTACCCAGCCTATATTCCTCTAGTTGCGTCACTCACGTGGCCTCAAATGTCTCCAGATGTCCTCTCTTCTTCAGATAGTGGCTCATGTTTCCTCCCAGCATGAATGGCATCACCAGAAAAGCGAGTGTCTGATTCAAGAAAATCAAACACAGAGAATATTATCGTTGCAAAAAGATGAACACAGGAGTACACGGTTATGATGCCGAAAGACAGAGCTTAGAGCAAAATGCATTTCAACGAAACAGACTTAGAAGGTTATTCACTAAGAAACAAAATTGAGTACAATTTCTCGGCTTTTAATTACAAAGCATTTCGCCACAATTCAGCGATTCCATTTCGGTGAAAATAAGCTGCATTCACTATTCACCGATTGGTCACCGTATTGCGCCAAAAAGGAGTTGCCGAAGCAGTTATTGAAAGTTGGGGCCTAAAAGTGCCGAATTGTCCTCGGCCAATTCCACCGAACTGAAAAAAGATAAAAAAAAATTAGGAAGTCTTATATTCTCCTAATAGGAAGTTAAATCAATAAAACTGTATCTAAATATTTATTTAAATAAAAAAAGGTCCTTTAAAAGAAATAATAATTTATTTTTTTAAATTATTTTTTAAAAATAAAAAGGTTTTAATAAACGATTAAAATAATAAATGGTCTTAATAAAATATGCATTTATTAACCTACTAGAATCGCCTGTTTTAGCCTGCCAGCGTATTTCACTATCGCATCGCCAGTACTTAGAGAAAATACAGCTTAGTGAATAGACGTATTGCCCTGAATTTTCGGGTACAGTGAGAGTCACAGTTTGGTGCAATTCGGAGCCTTGTGAATAACCCTCTTCCTCTGGAATTAAAGAAAATCTGTTATTTACTGGTGTTTGAAAAGCCGCCAAACCAGCGCAGAGGAATGGTGATTCTGCAGCGATTTCAAGGGTTCGACGTTCCCTTAGAATGATGTTGGAATCCACGATGGCTTTCATCATCACCTTCACCGCTACAAGCTGTTTTGTGTCTCTCCTTGATGCCAGAAGGACCTGAGGAGCAGAAGAGTAAATGTGATACACAGGGCTACGTTGGCTTCATCATCACTTTATAGCAATTGTTTCCATACAATGGAATAATGAGAATATTGATATAAATACTGCATATATTAGACTGGATAACCGTACTCAGATTCTCCTGCCATTTTCAATGCTCTGGTGCAGCATTGGCTAGAACATGCAATCTATATATATAAACGTGAAAGTCCTGACTGACTGACTGACTCATCAACGCCCAGCTGAAACCGTTTAGCCTAGGAACGTGAAATTTTGAAGATGCACTGTTTTTATGATGTAGGCACCCACTAAGGAAGGATTTTTGGAAACTCCGCCCCTAAGGGGGTGAAAAAGGGGTTGAATATTTTAAACACGATACCTATAGCTCAAAAACAGAAGATGTTACAGACGTGAAAATCGGTATTTAGATTCTTCTTGAAAAATAAAAAAACACGGATTTTAAAGTTTTTCAAAAATTCAACTGGGGGCGAAAAAAAGGGGTTGAATATTTTAAATATTTTAAACAATATCTTAAAAACAGAAGATGGTACAGACGTGAAAATCGGTATTTAGATTCAACTTGACAAATAAAAAAACACGTATTTTATGACCACGCACTGTTTTTATGATGTAGGCGCCCACTAAGGAAGTATTTTTGGAAAATCCACCCATAAGGGGGTGAAAAAGGGGGTTGAATATTTTAAACAGGATACCTATAGCTCAAAAACAGAAGATGCTACAGATGTGAAAATCGGTATTTAGATTCGTCTTGAAAAATAAAAAAACACGTATTTTAAAGTTTTTTCAAAAATCCAAATGGGGAGGGGTGAAAAAAGGTTGAATATTTTAAACAGGATACCTATAGCTCAAAAACAGAAGATGTTACAGATGTGAAAATCGGTATTTAGATTCTTCTTGAAAACTAAAAAAACAGGTATTTTACAGTTTTTCAAAACTTCAACTGGGGGGGGAAGGGGGTTTGAATATTTTAAATATTTTAAGCAGGATACCTATATCTTAAAAACAGAAGATGTTACAGACGTGAAAATCGGTATTTAGATTCTTCTTGAAAAATAAAAAAACAGGTATTTTACCGTTTTACAAAAATTCAACTGGGGAAAAAAGGGGGGTTGAATACTTTTATCATAAACACGAAAGTCCTGACTGATTGACTCATCAATGCACAGCTGAAACCGTTTAACGTAAGAACGGTAAATTTTGAAGGTGCACTGTTTTTATGATGTGGGCACCCACTAAGCAAGGATTTTTGGAATCTCCGCCCCTAAGGGGGTGAAAAAGGGGGTTGAACATTTTAAATATTTTAAACAGGATACCTATAGCTCAAAATCAGAAGATGTTACAGACGTGAAAATCGGTATTTAGATTCGTCTTGAAAAATAAAAAAACACGTATTTTAGCATTTTCTTAAAATTCCATGGGGGGGCCAAAATGGGGGGTTAAATACATCTATATATATATAAACGCAAAAGTCCTGACTGACTGACTCATCAACACCCAGCTGAAACCGTTTAACCTAGGAACGTAAAATTTTGAAGGTGCACTGTTTTTATGATGTAGGCGCCCACTAAGGAAGGATTTTTGGAAAATCCACCCACAAGGGGTGAAAAGGGGGTTGAATATTTTAAACAGGATACCTATAGTTCAAAAACAGAAGATGCTACAGATGTGACAATCGGTATTTAGATTCTTCTTGAAAAGTAAAACAACACATATTTTACCGTTTTTCAAAAATGCAAGTGGGAGGGCGAAAAAAGGAGGTTGAATATTTTAAATATTTTAAACGGGATACCTGTATCTCCAAAACAGACGATGTTACAGTCCTGAAAATTGGTATTTAGATTAGACTTGAAAAATAAAACAACATGTATTTTACCATGTTCTGAAAATTCCTTGGGGGGGGCAAAAAGGGGGGTTGAATAGTTTTATCAGTATACCTATATTTCAAAAACCGAAGATGTTGAGATAGCAGTAGATCAGTTTTTGGAGAAATTGTAAACTAAATAGAAAAGACAAGTAAAATGTGGAATACACAAAGAAGTTGATGATGAGAAAAGAGAAACGTGTTATAAAATGTGTATTTACCACATCCCACAAAAAAAAAAAAAAAGCTTGACAACACATCCAAGCCCACCTTGAACATCTGTTTAAAACACGATTTTCCTAAAGTTTTGTGTGTTTTTATGGAATACTTCGCTACGGCCAGTGCAGAAAGAGAATACCCAAGAGTACCGACCTGTCCAGGATTTAAGAGCAGTTAATTCTGCCACAGTGACTTTATATGGATTTGACCCAATTGAGTGTAATCTCCTAGCTCTGATACCCGGCAACACAGAATTCTACATTTGATTTAAAAGATGCGGTTTTTTTTGTATCCGTTTGGCTCCAGCGAATCAGCCATGGTTTGCCTTTCAGTGGGAAAACGCCCAGAATGGCTCCAAACATCAAATGATATGCCTCCCTCAAGGTTTGCTATCCTCGGGAGAGCACTGAACAAAGACTTATTTGCCTATCACGCTCAGCCAGACAAAGATACCCTATGGCAGTATGTTGATGATCTCATGCTTGCTCCACCAACTCAAGAAGATTGTTTCAATGCCACAAAAGAACTGTTAAGTATCTTATGCAAGGCAAGCTACAAAATCTCAAGACGCAAGGCACAGATTTGCAGACACAGTGTCAAGTATCCAGGCTTCCATCTTACAGGAACTGAGCGTGCAATCCAGAACGCATATAATCAGTCTGCCGTGTCCCTCAAGCCACAGACTCATTGCTAAATAAGAGAATCACTGAGCCTCTGTACCAAGTCACCAAAGGTGCAGAGCCTGACCCTATTATATGGAGTGAAGAACAAAACTAAGGTTGTCACCCAGTTAAAGACTTTGTTGCTTTAAGCCACTGACCTCCTGGTTGCTGAAGCTGACAAGCTTACACTAGGCTAAGAACTCTTTGTGAAAGTCCCTCATGCAGTCCAGACTCTTCTAGACTATAAAGGCAATTACTGGTTCAGCAATGCAAGGATGACCAAGTACCAAGCTATGCTGTGTGAAAACCCGAGAGTCCATTTGGAACTAATCTCCACCCTGAATCCTGCTACATTGCTTCCAGATGCTCCAAAAGATCAGGAACATGAATGCCTTCAAGTAATGGATGAAGTATACAGCAGCAGACCTGACCTCAAAGACATACCCCTAGACAAATACGACATGCAACTGTTCACTGATGGAAGCAGTTTTGTAGAAAATGGAAAGAGATTTGCTGGGTACGCAGTAGTCACTCTTGATGAAACAATTGAAGCTAAACCACTGCCCAATGGCACCTCTGCTCAACTACCTGAAATTATTGCAATTATTAGAATATCTGAAAACAAAAGGGTGAACATATACACCGATTCCAAGTATGCCTTCATGACAATTCAGGCTCACGGAGCACTCTACAAAGAACGAGGCCTCCTAACATCTGCGGGCAAACAAGTGAAATATGCCCTTGAAATATTGAATCTACTGAATGCAGTATGGAAACCATCCGCAGTTGGTGTTATTCATTGCCGTGGCCACCAAAAAGGCAAGGAAGAAGTTCCCAGAGGAAACCGGAAAGCAGATCTGGCGGCAAAGGAAGCAGCCAGACAAACACAAGCCCTTGAGCGGGACTGTGATTGGAAAGAAACCAAGGCTAAGAGTACTCAACAGCAGCAGGTGCAGCAGCAGGAGAAAACTCACTTGAAACTAAACTGGAGAGGATACCCAGTTCAAGATGAAGATCCCCTGGAAAGTGTTCGGGAACGAAACCCCGATCGCCAGAGAAGATACCTGGTAAATGCTGAAAATCACTTGAAAAGCTTCCGGAATGGAAATCCGGAACACCGAAATGAAACTTCGGTTCCCCAGAGAGGACTGGTTCAAGATGACTCACCTGTCAAGATTCCGGTATGTAAACCCGAATCCCCACGAATGAAAGTCGAAACTCTGCTCTGTCTGAACGCTGTTTTCCAAGATCAACCAAATGTTGACTTCTATATGAATAAAAGAAGATTTGCACCTCATGGAGAATTTATTGAAGATGTTCCTTGCCACTGGTACGGTGAATAGGAACTTCTAGAGAAGCACCACAGCTATATCCAATGGTTGTTTCCTCTACGTGAACAAGGCCGAAATGAACATGCAAAGCCACTGACTATTTCTGCTATTGAAATTATGAAGAACACCGCTGAAATCCAACATAGGCTACGGAGAGCCTATAAACTGATGCTGAATTTCTTCGGCGTAAAATTAGTGGGGAAGAGGAGATCGAAGTGATACGAGACTCAAATTTTTTTAACACGCTTCTCCAATTTGAATACCAACACCCATAATAACCTGAGAATTACCCGAATTGTGAAAAGCATGGGAGAGCTGGGAGCTGCACAATACCAAGCTCCGCTGGTGAAGTTCTTCCTGAAAGAAATACTGGTTGAAGATCAGCTGCAAAATATGAACGAAAGTGCCCTGAAGTATTTCTTACCAGCAGTAAAGAATGATCATGAAAGAGATGCACTGTCTAAAGACATTGATGGCTAAAATATGCCAAGAAACGTCATTGAAATGGTTGGATGTGTTGCCAATCGTACTGCTGCATGTCCGAAGCAATCCTACCTACCTCACTCCTAAAATTGAGTCCATACAAGATAATGTTCGGTTATCCCATCCCTTTGATAACTGGGTTGAGGAGGGATCCTCGTGTATTAGGAGAAACTGACCTACGCTAGTAATTGATCAGGTTAGATCAGACGATGCAGAGTATATACAAATAGGAGAGCGAGCATATACCCTATTTTCTGGTCCCACCCCTACATAAGTACTGTGCAGGAGACTCAGTATGGGTTAACCAATGGAAGATAGGAACTAAAGGGAGGTTTTTTTTATGTTGTCTTGTTATCCACTCCTACCGCAGTGAAAGTGGCCGAGGTGGTGCCGTGGATACATCACTCCTGACTGAAACCCGCAGCAGAGGTTACGGATAAGGCATGGAAAAGTGATAGCCAGTGAATCCGATCCGCTGAAGCTACGTTTCCACCGTATCTAAGCAGCTGCACAGACCGGAGAGGAGGGAGATCCAAGTCTAGATGACCACCGGCTCTCCAAAACTCCAGTCTTTGTACTTGCTATTGAAAGACCGTTAAGTTCACCGCCTAACCAACCAATGGAAGCTCCAGAGATACCCCAGGAGGCCCATGAGCCTCTGCTTCCAGATACCCTTTTTACCAGACTACAGAGACCGTTTGAGCAGTACCAAAGGATCCTGATATGTATTGGGATTATTGTTTTCTTTTTGCCTTTATTGACAATTGTTGCTGGACTATTTTTCCAATCCAGCTCCCTAAGGGAGTGAGGTCAGCCCCTATTGGGTTGACACCAGAACATGACATAACTATCCCATCGGTACAGGACCGACGGAAACAGGAATTGACAAGGCCAGAAGATAATTTGTTTATTAAATTTACGTATGCGTATGCAAAGAAGTCAGGATATGAATCCTGTTGGGTGTGTAATAAATTGAACCAAGGGTCATCAGTTACTCCCACCTTAGCTGTACCTAGTGGCCCCTAGTGTACTTAAACTGACTAAGAGTCTAGATATGCCAAAGACAAACCACACTATTCGCATTACTCATGTGGCCTATTTTCCTCTATGGTGTTTTAAACTAGAGAAGATCCAGGTTCCACCTAGTTCAATGTGTAAAGAATCTTTGTTTAACGCAACACTAGATATATCTGACCCAGAAGCACTAAGAGATAGTCTTCAAGTAATGGTAAATACGATTGATAATTACAAACAGACTAATGATAAAAGTACGGAGGCACTTGCATACACCCACACGTCACTATCCTTAATTTTTTTTCCACCTTAGCTCAGAACCCCATTTTTATCTGATGCCAGGGGATGGCATACATATTTGTTGTGGAACTCTATGCCACCTTTGGATTAATACTGAAATAAAAACTTAGTGTTATTTGGCCTGGGTGGTTCCCCTGCAGCGTATCCAAGGGGACACCATAGACCTAGGAATACCACATCCGATATTTTCTAAAATTTACTAAACGAGTATTGTTTTCCAAGGGTGATATGATTTGGTTTTGGTTTCTTTTTTCCTTCCACAGGATGGAGCATCGAAATTATGAAAAGATTTAAAGGAACACTCCAACAAAAAAATCACCCCCCGTTTTTTTTTCCTAACCTATCCCTATTCCCTTAATAAAACCTTCTTTTTTTTTTCTTTTCTTGTAACTGCATACTTACCTTTAAAATCCTCTGGTTTCCAGCGGCGTTTTTTTTTTTTATACTCACCTCCCTCCTCTTCCGCTCCCGTCCTTCTTCTTGCTGCGTCTTGGCTTCTGGTTTGCGTGAGAAGCGCGCATGCGCGCCTCTCACATAAGCCAGCCAATCGGCAGGCTTCCTCCCGGCTCCCTCTGAGGATTAGTGTTGCGCGCAAGAGGATGCGCGCAACACTAACCCGAAGAGGGAGCCGCCAGCTTCTGCGGGGAGTAGGAGACGTCATCGCGCTGAAAGCGCGATGACGTCTCCTACTCGGCAAAAGTCGGCAGAAGCGGAAATATGATTCCCGCTCTGCTGACTGACAGCTGGGAGGGCGGAGTAAAGTCTCCGCCTCTCTCAGCTGTTTTCAGCCTTTTCTGCAGATCGGCTGAGCGGAGGGAGGGGGGACAAAGGGCAGGATACTCCGGGCATCATGACCACCTAAAATAGCTTAGGTGGTCATGTTGCTTAGAGTATCCCTTTAATAAATCTGTTGTTTCGATGGATGAAAATGTAAACATTACCAGCACTGATGTTTTCTAGTTTATAAATTAACTATTTGTATATGGCCCATCTGCCATAAAGCCCTCGGACCAAAGAAACAACCCCTTAATCAAAGTCCTGATAAAAGTTCCCTTAAGCTTAAATCCCGGAAGAATACAAAGCTTTAGTGATATTTAGTTAGTTGGCTGAGAGAGGTCATTGAAGACTCTCTGCCAAGAGGAGGGAATGAGATAGCAATTCTCGGGATTTAACTTAAAACTATACTAATCTAGTGATCTGCCATTTCGATGTTCATTCATTTTGTGTTTTAAAATAAACTTGCTGTCCTTGAGTGCTCTTGAAGACCCTATTTGTGTTTAAAAGAAGTCAGTTTGTCAGCAAAACTAAATAGAAATGCTGACCGTCAAGAAAAGAAATAGTTGCATGTCCAAAATGAGAATGAAGAGGAAAGCTGACATCATGTGTAAAGTTAGGGCCTAACTTTAGACATATGGTAACTGTCACGTGACTATCTGGGTATGTGGGGAGGGGAATTGTATTGTATAAAAAGAATCCATGTACATGTTCTTGTCACTCATGATTTTGGACAGTTGCAATCTGTCTCGTGAGTCCGGCAGGTGCCAGCCGAATAAACGCCATTTTCCTTGAAACAAAGGCCTCCGTCTGCTTCCTTGGTCGATCCATCACCCACAGGTTCCTGGCTGAATTTGCTGTTACAATGTTACGGGTGTGAAGTTCGGCACTTACATTCTTCTTGAAAAATAAAAAAACACGTGTTCTACAATTTTCTAAAAATCCCAAGGGGGAAAAGGGGAGTTCTACCAAAAAAAACCTCAAGTTTCTTTTAATAAAGAATTTTAACAAATCCTAAAATCCACGTGCGCGAAGTCGCGGGCAAAAGCTAGTCCCAAAATAAAACGCACTATGGATTCTGTCACATCATCTCACCTAAGTTAAATTTACTGAGACAGACTCCAGGGCTCATCGTCACACGGCTTACAGGTGAAATTTTGGAGTGCAGAATATATACAGGTTTATCCACTGAAGGTGAAACTCAGGAGAATGACTGGAGAATGAAAATTCTAGGTCAAAATAGCCAAACCAGAAAAATTCTCATATTTATCTCCCTTTCAAAATCGGCTATTTGGTTTAGATTGTTCTCTTCTCCTGCCAGTTCTCCTGTGTTTCACCTTTCTTTGAATAGACCTGTATGGGTCAGGCAGCTGACACAGAACTGTATTTTTTTTTTTTTTGAGAAAGTATTTTACCAGGAAGGATACGTTGAGATTTCTCTCGTTTTCAAGTATGTCCTGGGTGGCGAGTATGTACCGTTAGACACAGAACTGTATTGTGTGACAAGTATTCAAAGGACATCACCAGGATGTAGATTAGACGTCTTTTAAGATCCCCATTTTAGCTCATTCAGCTGCCAGCTCTTATCTCAGCCTGGAGAAAAATAGTCCCCTGCTGCCTTATCCAAACATTCACTTGTCCAATTTTCCCAATCGGCTGGGTGGAGTAGAGGTAACATCACTGCTCTATGGCTAGGGTCAGACAAACGCATTTTTCGCATCGTCCGTGAAAAAGTGCGTTTGAACGAATGGATGTATTTTTTCATGGAATACACGATAGCGGTCATACGATGCGCATTTTCGTCCGTGATTTTGTACGGATCATCAATAAAACCCTTTTTGCGTCTGGACATTATGTTGGCTGGACATTAGCAGCGTCTGACGTCTCCTATTCACACACACACGCCGCTAGCGGACGCAGCGCACTCTGTACGTCAGTACTACCGGTATCACGTTCTCGAAAAAATGTGTTTGTTTGCCGCTTGCGTTGCGGCCGAACTTTCGTGTGGCCGTACTTCGTATATTTACTGCTACTACGGCCGTGATAAAGTGCGGCTGCACGCGCGTTCGCACTGTGTTCGTCTGACCCTAGCCTATAACTGTGGAGACTGTGGAGACACAGGTTCAAATCCCAGCATGAGCACCTCTCCAGTAAGTGTCCTTGGGCAAGACACCTAACGGTACATACTCGCCACCCAGGACATACTTGAAAACGAGAGAAATCTCAATGTATCCTTCCTGGTAAAATACTTTCTCCAAATTTTTTTTTTCCTGAGTTTCGTCTTTAGTGAATAGACCTGATAGCATGTACCCAAACAATCATGCAAATAAATATATATATATATATATCACCTTGTGATATAACCCGCTACACGGAGACTTGTATTGTAAAAAGATTTTCCTTTATTAATTCAACGTTCCAGTCCTCGCATGGACTTTCATCAAGATAAGGCATACATCATTATCACAGGTTTATATACACACCCCCTACAACAATGGTTCAATCAGCAATAAACCACATGATCGCTTCAATTAATCAAGATAAAGAAATACATAGGGCTATATTAAAATCTTTGTGTAAAAACGCTTGCACAACGCGTGAATTTTTGTGCCAAGCGTTAAACGTTTACGTGCATAAATCAACGCTGGAATTACAATCCTCACGTGTTTTTTCATCCGTCGATCAATAACACGCGTAAACGGATGCGCACAAATGCTCGTGCAGCACAGAAATCTGTGTGCAGACTGTTTTTTTCATGCGATTCAGCCAATCAGAATTAAGAACCACAATTATCTCACGTTACGGTTTTGCGCCTGTCAAAGTCTATCTGCGCTTATATTCTCCAGCAATAATACATGCACACACAACTTCTCCATTTTATTGGTTTGGTATGAGTTGAATGGGCAACTGTACTTTGATGATGTTTCTCGAAGAAGTGCCTAGCAACCAGTTGAGGGTTCTCCTTACCCCCCAGCGAAGCCCTAATCGCTGTTCTGTGATTAGCCATCCTTTCTCTCAAATCATTTGTGTTCTTACCAAGAAATGTTTGAAATTGTCAATGTATTTGTGAGGCCATGTGTTAGGATCTTGTGAGCACCTCGTTTTGTAAAGAATGTGTGAGTGACAGTTTAACATTTCCCTTGTACAATTAACTAGAAGGAATATGATGAATGGACACAACAAACTGATCAGCGTTTAGGAAATGTTACATGAAGAACCCGCAGTCCAGCACATCTGTGAGCCGGGATGAATTGACTTGTGCGGAATTATATTTATTATATATATAAAATTATATATATACGGAGTCAATGAGGGTAAAAATTTTGGTAGACTCAAATGTCAATCTATTGTGGCTTGTAACCACCAGGGTTTGAAATTTGTGGCAAATAGCTTTTCGTTTCTCCACTACAACGGCCTACTTGTGAACCAGAGGGTCTTTGATGACCTTCACTAGAATAACTCCACCCAACGGTTATACGCAACTAGCAAGGTCTTCCTGTGTCTGCTTCCTGTGTCTGCTATCGATCTGGGTGTAGTATAGATGTGACATAGAATTACTACATCAAACAATGTTTCAAAGAAAATGAAAATCCCAAATAAGATTATGAAACCTTCATTCAGTGTGTCGATGCGTTTTTCAAGCTCCCACAAGTTCTCCCCCACATTATGTCAGAATCCTAAAGGATAACCTCTAGCTTACCTGTCCAAACCCTCCATATCCCAGAAGGTGGAGGAAAGCAAAGTCAGATGGGGTCAGAGGGAACTCCATGAAATCATCCGACATATCTTGGAGCTCTGGAACTGCAACTGTGAAGAAAAAGACACATATTTATTTATTTTCCATGGAAGTCTCATCTGCCTCCTGGTTGGTGACAGACAAATCCTGAGTGAACAGGGCAGAAACATGGAATCAATGATAAAAGAAAAATGGAATTATTTACAAGGAAATCCTTACCAGCTCTCTCTTCATCTCCCCATTTTCCTTTTTTCTTCATCCCTTCGTAAGGCTCCTCCGCCTTACGTTTTTCTCCCATTGGAGGGAAGAGTGGTTCTATCCAAACATTTCTTCTTTTAAGGTTTCTCCCATAAGAGTCACTGCCTCTTAGGAGGTTGAGGAACAGCTGCTCATGCTTTCTTTTAAGCAGTCTCCTCGATGTTTTGAGGGTTCTTCTCCACCGCTGGTTTTTCTTTTTCACTGTTCCTTGATCCTCCAAGATGACAGGCTCCTCCATCACCTCTTCCTCCTTTAATTTCTCCTTCCACTTTTTGTATCTCTCGCGAATGAAGGCCATGGCCATCCAAAAGGTCACGACCACCATTCTGAATTATTACCTAGATGTATGCAAGATGTCTCTAAAAATTCTCTGACGAGTTGCTCGAAACACTTGTACAAATCGCTAGCTAACAGGGTCTGATAGAATTTTACGAGTGTTCCAAATGTATTAGGCAAGGGAGCGTTGTCATGTGTTGCCATGTCGCAGAATGTGATGTCACAAATGATCTTGGAATGTGGGAGGACTAGCTGACATACATTCAAATCATTAAAATGTTATTAGATGTGTGTATGTAAATATATATGTACATGTTATATTTATGTTGTTGCAATGCCCATAGAGTTAAAGAGTTACATAATTACATAGGCTGAAAAAAGACACGCGTCCATCGGGTTCAGCCTCTCACACAACACCTACTGTTGTTGATCCAAAAGAAGGCAAAAATCCCAGTCTGAAGCGCTCGCCAATATATGCAACACACTAGGAAAAAAATCCTTCTTGACTAGGGTTGAGCCGAACACTCCCCGAGTTCGGTTTGAAGCCGAACCCTAACTTTCCATATGTTCGGATCCGAACCCGAACTCCATACAAGTCAATGGGGCTGAAAATTCGGTTTTTAGAGTGCTCCAAGAGGGCATATATGCTAGATATATGCCATAAAAAGTGTATGGGGGTCCGGGTAGTGCCCTGGGGGACAGGAAACAAGGACAAAAAGTTAAAAAAAAAAAGTTTTTAAAGGGACAGTGAGTTTTCCATGAAATAAGGGTTAAAAATAAAAACGAAAAATTCCTTCAAATATCGTGCCTAGGAGGTCCCCATAACCTGCCCGTGAAGTGGCGGATTTGAAGGATGTATAGAAATATGTAAAAACCAAAAAATGACATTTCAAATGACAGTAAATGCTTTTCCTTTAATCTATCCATAAACAACTGCTTGGGGCGGCAGTCTGTATGAAAACACGCAGAAAAAGTTTACTGATTTTTTGGCGGTGAAAAGCAGGAGAATGACTGGAGAATGGAAAATTCTAGACCAAATAGCCGATTTGGAAAGTGAGATAAATGGGAGAATTTTTCTGGTTCGGCTATTTTGACCTAGAATTTTCTCTTCAGTCATTCTCCTGAGTGTCACCTTTCTCTGAATAACCCTGTCAGGGTTATTCAGAGAGCAGTGAAGAGCAGGAGAATGACTGGAGAATGGAAAATTCTAGGTCAAAATAGCCAAACCAGAAAAATTCTCCCATTTAGGCTAGGGTCAGACTAGCGAATTTTTAACGTGCGTTTAGGCGCACTTAATCACGGCCGCACTAGGAGCAAATGACGGGCAATGACGGCCAATATACGAAGTACGGTCGCACGAAAGTCCGGCTGCGCAACGCAAGTGGAAAATGAACGCATTTTTTCGAGAACGCAGAACAGCTAGTACGGACGTACAGAGTGCGCTGCGTCCACTAGCGGCGTGTGTGCGTGATTTGGAGACGTCAGACCCTGCTCATGTCCGGCCAACATAACGTCCAGACACCCAAAGTTTCCTGGTTTGGATCCGTAAAAAATCACGCACAAAAATGCGCATCGTATGACCGTTTTCGCGCATTCTGTGAAAAAATACGGCAATGCGTTCGGACGCACTTTCGGTCGCTGTGAAAAATGCGTTAGTCTGACCCTAGCCTTATCTCACTTTCCAAATCGGCTATTTGGTCCAGATTGTTCTCTTTTCCTGACATTCTCCTGGTTTTCACCTTTCTCTGAACAACCCTGAGAGAGAGGTGAAAGCCAGGAGAACTGGCAGGAGAAGAGAACAATCTAGACCAAATAGCCAATTTGGAAAGTGAGATAAATGGGAGAATTTTTCTGGTTTGGCTATTTTGACCTAGAATTTTCACTTCTCCAGTTATTCTCCTGCTTTTCACCACTCTCTGAATAACCCTGTGAATGTTTAATCCCGAGGTGAAAAATAACATTGCTTAAGACTGGGGTCAGACGAGCGCAGTTATCACGTCCGTGTTGCCGCACATTTGTACCTCCGTGGCAGCATAGCATTCTGACCAATGGAGCCCCACACACGAAGTACATCCGCACGGAAGTGCGGATGCATGGCGGACGCAGCAAACGGACGCAGGTAAGGCTAGGGTCAGACTGGGGCAGTGCGAACGCGCGTGCAGGCGCACTAAATCACGGCCGTAGTAGCAGCACATGACGGGCAATGACGGCCAATATACGCAGTACGGGCGTACAAAAGTGCGTCCACGCCACGCAACCGGCAAATGAACGCATTTTTCGTACAACGTGATACCGCTAGTACAGACGTACAGAGTGCGCTGCGGCCGCATAGCAGCGTGTGTGCGTGATTAGGAGACGTCAGACGCTGCTATTGTGCGGCCTACAAAACGTCCAAACAGCCAAAGTTTCCAGGTTTTGTTGGAGCGTACCTGCGACTGTCGAAAATGTCTGCTGGACCAGAGATCGACGTGGAGAGGCTGATCAGCGCTGTGGGGGAGCATCCTGAGATATGGGACACGGCCTGCGACAGGTATAAAGACAAGGGGAAGAAGGCCAGCGCATGGGTCGTGGTGTCCCGTGTCGTGTACCCTGATTATGATACGTGGTCCGAGAAAGAGCAGCATATACAGAGTGAGTATTTGATTATTTTATTCATAATCCCATACATGTAAATCACAATAATAATAACAAAAACAAATATGTAATCATTGAGGTGAAATCTCAAATGCTCCCCAGCTGCCAGGGCACCTGCCCTGCATCACTCGTAAAATAATTAGACAGAGCATCGCGAAACCTGTTGCTGTATCTATTCACCGCTATGATGTCATCGTTCACATCATCTTCAAGACCGACAACTGTGAGGGTATCATCAAAATTAAAACCATCCCTGGCACGCACATAATTATGTAGGATGCAACAGCATTTGACTATATCCACACAGAAATCAACCTGTACATCCAGCGGTCTATGTAAAATCCTCCACTTGTTGGTCAGTATGCCAAAGCTACACTCCACATACCGTCTCGCCCGCGACAGCCTATAATTAAAAACCCGCTTCTTCACATTCAGGTGTGTCCCTGAGTAGGGCCTTAGGAGGTGTGTGGATAGTCCGAATGCTTCATCACCCACGAAGGCATAGGGGACTGCCACGTCACTGCCAGGCAATGGTGCGGGTCTGGGGATGTTCAGGGTCCCACTCTCAATTTCATTCCACAGTGTGGAGTTCCTGAACAGTGTGGAGTCAGAGTCCTTGCCGTATGAACCGACATCCACATACACAAAACTATAGTTGGCATCTGACACCGCCAGTAGGCCTATGGAAAAGTAATGTTTATAATTCTGATACAGTGAGCCACTGTGCGGTGGCTTCACTATGCGGACATGTTTGCCATCCACGGCTCCCAGGCAGTTTGGAAAGTTGGCTCTCTCCCAGAATCCTGCTGCAATTTCTAGACATGCCTTGTGTGTCGGTTTTGGCAAACATTGGTCCTTCATGGTTTCCCATATGGTTTGGCACACCTTGTGGACGATCTCACCAGCTGTTGATCTGCCAACGCGGAAGTTATAATGCAGATCCTTCAAACTGCATCCACTAGCGAGATACCTAGAAGACAAAACAAAACTGTTTGAATATGATCACATACCATGAACACAAGCTAATGTCACACTCATCATGTTTTGCAGCACAAGAGGCGATGAACAAATGGCGCACAGTACGTGACAATTATACGCGGGTGCAGAAGAAGCAAGCCATGGCTGCGCGCTCTGGAGCTGGCTCCAAGAAGGTCCGTGGATATATCTACACGGAGCAACTGTCGTTCCTCCGAAGGACCCAGGAGCCGCGCAGTAGCGTCAGCAGCATCGACCAGCCATCGACCTCCGGCTCACAGGTCCAACACATGGTGCCAGGAGGTTCTGCCAGCTGCCAGGAGGAGGTGAACTGGGGTGGTGCAGAGTCGCACCTGGAGGAGGATGTGGAGACAGGACAGGTGGCAGGTACCGCAACAACGGTCAGCACCAGACCTGCACAGAGGAGAAGGGCACCAGCTACAGACCTGGAGCAGGCCATGGTTACCTTCATGGAGGCTCAAACCAACCATCCACACCAACGCTGCATGCTTGCGGACTCCATGGACATGTCATTCTTCAATTCCTGTATGATCCTCCTCAACAAGATGAGCGAGGCTGAGAAGGTGGAGTACCGGCGCAGATCTCTGGCTATATTGGACGACATCCTTTCCCGTCCCCATCACGCAGCCGGTTACAATGCTGTGCCACAATCCACCAATGCCAGTGGATCTTCCCTCCCCAGTGAGGTGCTGTCCACCCACCCAGCCATGCCCCCTGGAGCCAGGCCACACACAGAGTCGGAGTACTGCTCTAGCCACACCACCGGCCCTCATGACCCAGATGCTCGGCGGTATCATGATCTGTGATACATGTCATGAATATGTGTTAGTTTTGTTTGCCATGTGTTATTTGGTTTCATGTTTAATATATCATGACCTACAGTTAACAAGGTATAATATATGTCGAGAATATATTACTGTTATTTTATTTAATGTTTCATATTATATTATTATTTTGGTCTACATTGTTGTCGGAGTCATTTATGATTATGTACGTGTGATGTGATGCCTGTGTGTGTGTGTGTATGCATGTGACAGTGGGCATGTGACTACAGACATGATGCACTCATGTCAGGTGACTGGCAGCGATGTCATGTATGCAGGTGTTTGACAGTACGTACCGCAAAGTGATGACCAGCATCTCCTCCGGTGGTATGGCGGCCCTCATGTTGGTGTCCCTCTTGGTCAGCGGCTCGCGTACCTGCGACAACAGTTCATCAAAGGAGGGGATGGACATCCGCATGTAGTTGAAAAACTTCACGGGGTCCCTCTCTAGCAGTGGCCTGTACAGCGTCACAAAGTGTCCATGCGTGGGTCTGGCAGCGTTAATTTGATGAACCCAGGTTCGCCGCTTTCTCTTCCTCTTAAGGTACAGGTACCCCATTGCAGCAAACACAAAGACTTGTACTGGATCCATCTTTGAAAAACGCCACCATACCCAAAATGGATTTTTATAACCCTACCCCTTATTTTTTCATTCATCAATTAATTGGATTCATCGTTTTTTTCTCTTTTTTTACAGCTCCGTCATGAAATACGTCCAGAATTGCGCATCGTCTGACCACTTTCGCGTATTCCGTGAAAAAATGCGTTCGCACGCACCAACCTACATTTTGACGCTGGACGTCAGAAATGCGTTCGTCTGACCCTAGCCTTAGGCAAGAATGTAATACTGCTAGAACGGACGTGCGGAGTGCGCCACGTGTGCAACGTCCGTGTAGCTTTGTATGTGAGTGATGAAACGGTCAGATAGACTGCATTTATACGTCCAGCATTTTTGACGGACAGAATGTTTTTTCATTTTAATTTATTTTCCCTGCTACATCAGTCAAAAAATACGTCAGTGAAAAAACGGACTGTTTGGCCACTACCTTGTTGTCAGTCAGCAAGTACGTCCGTACTGCACGGACGCACAGTCCGTACAAACGCGCTTATCTGACCCTAAGCCTTAGATGTTATTTTGAATTTTTTTCAAACACCAGTTAACCACTTGGCTGCTATGGACGCGCTGAGCGCGTCCAGCCAAGTGGTTCTCCTGTACTATGGATGCACTGAGCGCATCCATGCACAGGAGGCAGCAATCCGCCGGATTCCAGCGGATTGCTGCACCCCCTGGTGCGGGCTGACATCTTGGATGTCAGCCCAGCTCTCTGGGACACTGGCGGAGCAATTAGATGTCATCGCGGCGGCGCGATGACATCTAATTCAGGCGCCCCCCTGCATGTGAGGAGGAAGCGCCTGAAAGGGAGGGGGGACCTTTGGACCTCTCTCCCTCCCGATCGCTGGGGGGCAGAAGGTTAATCCAGGCACCGTTTGGAAGGGCACAGCCTGCCCTTCCAAACGGTGGCTGTGATTAACCCCTAGGGAGCCGGATCACGAATCGGCGCTGAAAAGCGCCGGATCATGATCCTCTCCTTGAGCTGGCCGACATCTTGGATGTCGGCCAAGCCTCCAGGAACTCCCCCTGAGGACTGGCGTCATCGTGCTATGCACGATGACGACAGTCCTGGAGTTAACCCCTAACTGCCACCAATGGTGGAGATAGGGGGTTCCAATGAACCCCCTATCTCCCGATCTGTGGCAGCTAGGGGTTAATGTTTGATATCGTTGGATCAGCAAGAGCATGGCCTTTCCAAGGATACCAAACATGAGCATGAATTTTTTTTTTAAAAAAAATTAATTAAAAATAAAAAAATAAAGATATTTGAAAAAAACAATTCTAAAAAAAAAATTTTTTGTTTGTTTTTTTGTTTGTTAATGCAGCAATATTGTTCCCATTTCAATTATAATGTGAACAATAATGCTGCACTAACGATTTTTGTATGCGGTGCGTTTGTTAAAAAAAGCAAAATTTTCCCCAAACCAAAATGTAACAAGACCCCATTTCTAATTTTTTTAACAAGCGCACTCCATACAAAATATAACCGCAAATGATCGCATGTTAAAATGTGAAAAAAAAACACTTTACACATAATAAATTATTGAAAATTCAAATTTTATTGCATTTTTTGTTATAATATACAGACATGACATAACGTATACATATAATAATGACATATTATGAATCTGCCAAGTCTGCCGGAAAGAACGATATATAAATATGTCTGGGTCATATATCAAAATATGGCTACAAAACGCGGTTAAACATGATGAGCGAAAGCGGTAAAAATGACCTCAGCACAGAGGTGTGAAAAGCCTCAGCAGCGAAAGGGTTAAATGCAGCATATTAGGATGTTTTAGGAGGGAAATTAATTCTCAAATCTCAATCAGAAGCAGACACCACCCCACCCCCTCAGTATAGTGTACAATGTATCAAATTGATTACCAGACTAAAAACACCTGGTGTTATGCCCGTTTGTGAACAGAGGTCATTTAGAGTTGATAATCTTTCCACGTACACATTAGTTTTTAATTCAATATCTAATAAACCGTTGCTTATAATATTCTGCAGTAAAGAGTCTCTTTATTTCTAGATTTTTTAGTATTTTTTTAAGCATTTTCTATACTTTTTTCAAAATTTCTTTTTTTTCGAACTCGAACCGAACACACCCAAAAAGTTTGAAGTTCGCGAACTTTCGAACTGCCAAAGTTCGGGTCGAACTCCGAACCGTCCGAACCCGAACAGCTCATCCCTATTCTTGACCCCAGAATGACGTCAGATTTCTCCTTGGATCAAGAAGCTTTTACCCACATATTAAATATTATAACCCTTAATATTCTGTGTCTGCAGGAAGTCACCCAGTCGTTTTTTAAAAGTCTGTACAGTCTCTGACCCAACCACCTCAACAGGCAGAGAATTCCACAGCTTTATTGTTTTCACTGTAGAATAACCCTTCCTTTGCTTTAGGCTGAATTTTCTCCAGTCTAAATGGGTGACCTTGTGTCCTGTGTATAGTCCTGTTAATAAATAGGCTTCCAGACAATGGTTGATAATGGCCCCGTATATATTTATATAAAGTTATCAGATCCCCTCTAAGGAGCCGTTTCTCTAAACTAAACAGGTTTAAGCTTGTTAGTCTTTCCTCATAACTTAAACCATCCATTCCCCTTATTAATTTATTCGCCCGTCTCTGCACTTTTTCTAGCACTATAATATCTTTTCTTAAGACAGGTGCCCAAAATTGCACGGCATATTCAAGGTGCATCTTTCCTTTGATTTATACAAAGGCAAAATTATGTTTTCATCCCGAGAGTGAACTCCCATTTTAATGCATGCCACTACCTTGCTGGCCTTGGCGGCTGCTGTTTGACATTGCACATTGTTACAAGGAGTTACAAAGAGTTGATGTTTGCTGTTTATTTTCTTGTGTTAAAAGGCTGTTTGATTGGCTTCTGCTGCAAATAGGACTTGATAACTTTCTTTCAGGTCTCAAACAGCAAATAATGACCATAAAATAATGATAATAACTAGGGATGCACCGATACCAATTTTTTAAGACCGAATACTAGTACCGATACTTTTTTACAGTACTCGTTGATACCAAGTACCGATAGTTTTATTAATGCCATGTGACCACTTTTGAATAAATAATTTAGGATCTTGCCCAAAGCCTGTCCAGTTTATGTTAATACTGAAATGTATGGCCAGACTCCATATTTACCCACTGCCCGCACAAACCCTGACTGCACACACAGACCTCAGAGGTACATATACATATATATATATACACTAGTATCGGTATCGGTGCATCCCTAATAATAACCCAGAGTTTTCACATTGAGATTTTTTTACTGCTCTTTTTTTTAATGGCAGCACTTTTCATTCACCATGTGAATTATCTCGCCTTGGAGAGCAATACTCTGATTTGTCTTTATAAACCATTAGTTTTGTATTTGCTGTAACCTTGATAATGGCTCCTAAGAAAGCTGAAATGGCGGGACTTGCTTTTTAATATACATCAATAAATTTTGTTATTTTATCTTTTTTGATTGAGTGTGGCCATTTGTTGGATTTTCTACATATATATATATATGTTTCAGTATCGTTGCATCCCTAATAATAATCCAGGGTTTTCACATTGAGACTTTTTACTGCTCTTTTTTTTTTATGACCGCACTTTCCATTCATCATGTGAATTATCTCGCCGCCTTATATTTCTGACACTACTTTGTAAGCTAACTACATTAAACAGAGCGTTGCAAAATATGTTGAGTAATAGATATATTAATAGTAAATAGTATAAAATGTTGTCATATTTGGGGTATTATTTTTTTTTTCTTGTCATATTACTAGATGGTGCAGCACTAGTGGTGATATTTCTGTTATCCCTCCCTGCAAATACTGGAGAGTAACGAGACAGTCTTTATTATGCCTGGTTATTGTGGTATCAATGGGTCTGTCCATTGCTTCCCAGTTCATAGGACCATTTATGGCTCCGAGTCCCGTGTCTAAACATTTACAGCAGCACTCTCTGCCCTTTAGAGGGTGGTTTAATATTGAGGCAGCCTATCACACTTTTACGTTGGGCCGGATTTAGGCTGGGGTCAGACTGACCAGCGCACTTTTAACGTGCGTTCTGGCGCACTTAATCACGGCCGCACTAGCAGTAAATGACGGGCAATGACAGCCAATGACGGCCAATATACGATGTACGGCCGCACAAAAGTTCGGCCGCGCAACGCAAGTGGAAAATTAACGCATTTTTTCGAGAACGCAGAACCGCTAGTACTGACGTACAGAGTGCGCTGCGTCCGCATAGCGGCGTGTGTGCTGATTTGGAGACGTCAGACCCTGCTCGTGTCCAACCAACATAATGTCCAGACACCCAAAGTTTCCTGGTTTGGATCCATAAAAAATCCCGCACAAAAATGCGCATCGTATGACCGTTTTCGCGTATTCCGTGAAAAAATACGTCAATGCGTTCGGACGCACTTTTTTACGTTCGCGTGTAACAATGCTTTCGTTTGACCCTAGCCTTACACTTCAGCAGGAGCCTGTAGGCACAGAAAACTATTTTGTGCATTTTTTTATTTTTTTATTATTATTATTAACATTTTTTTTATTATTATTACAGAGAAACTTGCCCACCACAGGGGCACTTTGCTCTCTAAAATAATAATAATAATCATTAGTTTTTTTTTAGGTTTACAAATTTATATATATATATTTGGCGTTCCAATTCCATCAGTGCACATACGCCTACTCCCATACTGACGGGATGACATGTGATGTGTTGCCATGGAGACGGAACGTTGCTTACTGTTTCAATAGAAGTGAAACTAAAGAAGAAATAGGAGCGCAAATAAAACTCTCACACAAGGGGGTTACTTTTCAAAGTGCAATTCTTATTATTATTCATTTAGAAAGCACCAGCATATCCCGCAGCGATGTACAATAGGCACAATATAGACAAGGTTGCAATGCATTGAACAACATTTTCACAAACCAGTACAGTAATATCAACCTATTTAAAGGCATCTAGTATTACGACCAGTGAATCTGAATTGCACATATTCCAAATTTGAACGCTCATAATAATATTTAACGTGTTGTTGCTATAGCAGCGAATCCAAACAATAGGATTAAATGGTTAATTTAAAAGTGATGTTATGTTAAAAGTGATTATATATACACTGTGATGTATGGTGCTAATAGTGAATATGACCAATTATTTCAGTATAACGTGCTCATTCATAAAGTGCTGTATGCAAAAAGTACCGATACTGACACTTTACTATATTATTAGCCTTGAGGTCCCCTCTCTTTTACAATTTCATACAACAATCTGACTTAAAATTATCTGAGCACAATCCACTAAATTCCCTTCAAAAAGTCCCCAACATCTAAGCAGGATAAAAAAATAATATCCTAAAATTCAACTAGAATTGGATATGAGAATTTTTCATTTAACCCATGAGGGTGTACAGTCCTTAACTCATGTATCCAAAATGTTTTTTTTCTAATAACATTGGGGTTATTCAGAGAGATCCAAAATGTGCCCGAAATGTAACCGGACACTGAAATTCAGTGAACGGGGACATTTAGGGGCCATTCGGCCATTCAGAGAGCAGGCAATTCATATAGAAGCATATAGAATCCATAGAGAAGCAATGGTTCGTCTATTCAGAGACACCAAACAGCAGGGAAAAGTTGCCGAAGTACTCTGCTGTTCGGTGGTTTCATTCGACAGGTTTATTCAGGAGAATCCCACAGGCATCAATGTTAAAAATATTCCCATTTTAATTCAATATCTAATAAACCGTTTATTATTTTATTCTGCTGTAAGGAGTCTTTTATTTATAGATTTTTTTACGATCTTTTAGACATTTTTTGGGATTTTTTTGGCAAATACGTTTTTTAAAATCGTCTTTTAAATTTTTTCTTAAACCTTTTTGATTATCATTCATTGGATCTTACGTGTAAATTTCAGGCATTTTCGTTCAGTAGTTGTTTTGCAAACAGTGTTTCAATTTTGAAACTTTCAAGCATACTGTTTTTTTTGTAACACGTTCGTCTGCCTGTCGGGTTTTTCTAGCGGCTGCTCTGTGCTGTGATCGGCTGCTAGTTAGGTTTTTCCGGCGTATTCGGCAGGGTTTTTCCGGTGTTTTCTGCAGGTTTTCGGTGCGTGTTCGGCGAGTGTTCTGCAGGTTTGCTGTGAGTATTCCCTGCACTACGGGGGCCCTGCGGTGCTTGCTGAATACACCGCAGGGTCGGTGAACTAGGAATTGCCGAATCGCCCCGAAGTGCAGAGAACGAAAGGTCACGGAACGTGCTGTGACTTTTCGAATCTCTGAATAACCCTGTATGAGTGCTCAGTTTCCTCCACGGATCGTTTTAGGAATACGGTCAATTGCCATGAACTTCAAAGACATCAATTTTTTATTTATGTATTTATTTATTAAGTATTTTACCGGGAGGGATACACTGAGATTTGACTCGTTCAAGTATGTCCTGGGTGTTTGCTTTCCAAAAAATATTGGGGCACCGGTTTATCTCATTGTCCATCATGGTTAGCTGTATGATATGTACAATTATCTATTTCAGCATCCTAATACAATAATGTATATAATATTATCTTTTCTTTGAAAGTCTTACGACCCAAAAACATAAATTATTTTCTGCAAAAAAAGTACTTTGCTCCATATAAAATGCACATTTCATACTAAAATAAAGTTAAAGAAAATACAAAGCATAATACAACTATTAACTCACATTAAAAAAAATCTTTCATTCGAGGATGTAAACAATATCACGAATATGGCATACAGTGAATAAAAGAATGTTCCAAATCATACATTGAATCTGAAGTACATCTTGTATAGATCAGTAGCACAGATATAGAAAGATTTGAGGCATGTGGTTGTCAGGGAGAACCCAGGATACAATAGAGAGAAAAGTGAGACCCTCGTGATATGATATGTATGTGATCTTTTAGGATCACCCTTGATGGCTGAAATATACAGGAGAACTACTTGTTCTCTGAGTTATCCAATTTGTGGCAAAAGCAGGTGGTGTATCATGCCAGTATTACAAGTGATACAATATAGAGAAGCACTTCCATTAGACAAGGTCAAGCAGGTGCCACCACAATCCATGGAGCAGGCATGTACTGGCCATCGGGAGCACCGGGAGAATCCAGAGGAGTCGATGGGCCAGTGGGCCGGCTGAGCCTGGGGGTGTTATTTTTTAAAAAACTTAGTCCAGCACTTGGTATAACCAGGACTGGATAACACTAGTATGGAATGTCAGCACTTGTTTCAAAGGGCTGAAGGATTTCTGTATTGCAGGGGTGGGTTGGGGGGCTTCCTTAGACACCCACACATGGATTCTGGAGTTGGCTATGGCTTTATTGTGTGTAAAGGAGCGGAATCCACAGAGACTGCAAGGATTCCGCTCCACATTTTACTTACAACTTCTCCTTCCAGTGACTGGCGACTTCAGAGTTTTTTTTATTTGAGGGGGGGGCGCTCCACATTTCTGAGCCTACAAGCTCCTGAAATACAAATCCAGCCCTGATCATGGGTGAAATGCAGAAAATGGAAACCGGAGATAAAAACCTACATTTATTATACCATTTTTAGATGCAATTACTTCAAACAAAGAAAAAAAAACAGCAACGTGTATTTATAAAGTGTATATGTTTCTAATGCATAAGAATTCTAATTACAGCTTATGTAAGTGATTGTGTCCCTTTAACTGAAGTTTCAGGCAACACTTTTTCTCACATACATCACAGGTATAAGACGTTGATGACTGTATGATCTCACACTGCCTTTAATGTCGAGATTATTTTTATATAGCTCTGTTTACGACCAGTAATTGAACCATTATCATTCTGTTCTTTATAATCTAGATATTGTCCCTAAAATAAAATAATATAAAAAATCTTTGACATACAATTTATGATAGGCATGTTAAAGGTGTACATAAACAATAAGTGACATGGGTCATGTACAAACCAGATTATCGTCTAGCAGATGTATGGGATAATATCACAAATGTCAAGATTAATAATATGAAAATGAAGAAATATTGAAACATCGGACGCCTGAATCTGACTTAAAGCTTTAATTATTTACTGTGCGTCTGCCATCGACATGCATCAAATTATTACGGAGACTGAGATGGTCATTATTTCTTGATTATTCAAGAAGCAATAGAAGGTTCAGTTTGGAAGACCCGCTAATGAGGTCCTCAAGGTTCTGAACTATTCAAAGATTAAGGATCGGTGCTTTGGGGACGGGAAGTGAGCTTCTCCATAATTTCCATAAGTCAAGTTTCAGGAATATTTGTGTTGTAGAGCAGCCTTCGATTTTTTTACCCCCCCCCTAGAATAAACATGACTAGAAGTTTATAAAACAAGATGTAATTTTGTTTCTGCAAATTTCAGAATCTAAAATGTTTAGATTTCAAAAATTTTCAAAATTTGCCAATTTGAATCAATCTGAAATTTTCAAACAAATTGTAAATGGGCCAAATTTTGTTAACACACATATTTTATATACCCCGCTATATCCCTCTCTTTATCTCCTCCAACCCTAAATGTTATTGACAGGGCTATTGTAAGAGTTAGGGTCGAGTCTAGAGTTAGGATTATGATTACTTCTAGTGTTGGGTTACATTTAGTTTTACTGATTTTGTATGTGTTAGGGTTAGGGCTACAGTTACTATTTCTGCTTGGGTTAGGGCTAGGGTTAGGGTTAGTATTGTGCAAAGAGTGCAATTTATTTTCAGTTAGAAAAATGATTCTAAATGTTTCCCAAAATATTCGGATAGTTTAGGAAACATTTTATCGTTTTCATTCATATTGGATAATCAGAATTTTGGAAGCTCCCGTATTGGCAAAATGTTGATATTTTGTTTAAAAATCTATTTGGCAAAATGAAAATGAAACAAAATTCACATACCTAAACATGGTGATAATCTGAGCCATGGCGCCACCCGGTGGTGATGGCAAATAAACAACCTCAATACAATCAAATAACATAAAATGCAACTAGGATAAAACAATCCAGGATAAAACAAAGTAATGTGACATTTACCGTCTTATCCTGTATACTACAGGTTGTAAAAGTCTTAATGATTGTGAAAGTCTTAATAAACAGTGCAGGGAAGAATAAAAACAAAAGTCATACAGTATCTCGTATTTGTGGAGTCAGCTGCCTCTCCAGACCACTTGGTGGTATATCCCTTCTCCACCTTGTAAGTTAGTATAAAATAAAGATGTGCTGGAGTTGGCGCTTCAGTCCAGTTAGTGGTTCCTTCCTTACAGGGTTACCATCCTCCGTGTCCCTCAAAATATAAAATGACTCACATAGAGCAATATTGTATAAAATGGAGTGCAAACAAAGGAGAAGAATGTCGAACTCACATTTGCTGGTGTCTTATCGATCAGACACCAGATTTGAAGGCAGCAGGTGACTTAAGACGGTGCACCGGATCACCTATCAGCCTCAGCCACCTCCTGAGGCTGATAGGTGATCCGGTGCACCTTCTGAAGTCTGTTTGATAAGACACCAGCAAATGTGTGTACGACATTCTTCTCCTTCATAATGAAGTCTGATGAGATGAGTTTTAAACATCTCAAGGACCGAATGTACTCTTGTTTGAGAAAGTCTACAGGATCGGATTGTAATGTATATCGTAATGTATCCCTTTCATAAGAAACTCTACACACAGACATATCAAGAGAAAAATGCCACAATATAGTCAGTATATAGATCTCACGTATCCAAGTGCAGCTGTAATCCAAAGTGTCCAACCCCAAAATACTGAGTAACACAGAGCGAATAGGAGTCCAGACACTCTGGTTGCAGTTTCTTCAGGGTCTAACCTCTTAATGCCACAGAGTGCACTATGCCATCTCTGTGGCAGGTGGGTCTGAACTCCGCAGGACAGCATAGTACGCCCCGCTGGTGTCTATGGGCTGCCTAAGGCTCGCCCACCAGCGAGTGCATGCCACACATCGCTTACTGCCGCGGGACGGCCTGTTCTTAAGACCTTCCCGTGCAGCCAATGACGCGTGCAGCATGCCTGCTATGTAGGCGGCCAGAGGAGGGGGCATACTAGTATGCCTCGCCAGCAGTTAGACCCACCCGACGGTGGTAAGGGGTTAATGGAGCACCACAAACTGCATCATTTTGGCTGTACTGAGCCTTTGTCAAGCTTGACAACATACACTTTGCCCCATGCATAAACATAAACATATTTTAGGTTGTGCACATGTCACTTGCCAACTGTAATAAAATCCCAAACTTTAAAATTGTCACATTGTTTATCAAGAAGCAAATAAACAAACATGTCCACAGTAATTGCAATTGAATGTGCAGGTGCTCCCTTCTCTCCACGCCTACAGACCCATGGTATACCAGGTAAGATAGCTGTAGTACAGGGGTTAGCAACTGTTGCTATTTGGATGCTTTGGAACTCCATTTCCCATGAGGTTCAGCAAATCTAATGTGCGGCTGAGCATCATGGGTGATGTAGTTCCAAAACACCTGGAGGGCTGTGGTTGCCGCCTCCTGCTGTACGGCTTATATTTTCTATGAATATTGAGTAAGCATTGTTTAGGCCAAAGACGTGATTTTTCTTTTCTTTACATTTTCATTGTATATCTAAATGCACCTATTTATTATCGATATTCTTCAGATAATACTAGAACTGACTGAGGAAGAAATTCATTAAAAAAACTAAAGCAAACCGTGTATTAAAAGCTATGAATGGATTTTTTAGCACATACTGTGTACACCAAACAATTTACAATGTATAGTATGACTGTTGTGGCCAGATAGAAAGTAAATAAACTTGAGCGGGCTCCACTGTAGAGCAGGCCACTAGTGCTGTTGATGGTTCTCAGGACCCCCACAAACCCCCTTTTTCTCATTATAAGTTTACAGAGTAATCCAGACCTGGACCCCTTGCTCGAGGTGCGTCAGCTATACCATCCTGACGAGGCCTAACAAGGCCGAAACCATCATCGGGAGTTGCTGCACCTCTCGTGCAGGGATGACGTCCTTGGCAATCAGAACTGGCCACCCTTTCTGGGTGAGAGCAGGCTGATTTGCATATGGAGCATTCGTCCCAGTAATGGCACAATCGAGCTAAAACCTTGTGAGACCTGAGGTGCCCCCACCTTTGAGCAGGCCACTAGTGCCGTTGCTCATTCTCAGGAACCTCACAATCCTCTCTGTTTCTCACTTTAAGTCTACAGGGTAATCCAAATGTGGACCCCTTGCTCGGTGTTTGATGGTGTCAGCTATACCCCCTTGACGAGGCCTGACAAGGCTGAAAAGATTGACAGGGATTGCTGCACCTCTTGTGCAGGGATGACGTCCTTGGCATTTCAGTAATGGCCACCCTTTCTGGATGATAGCTTCTGATTTGCATATGGAGCAGTTGTCCCTGTAATGGCACAATTGAGCTAAACCCTTGTGAGACCTGAGCGGGTCCCACCGTAAAACAGGCCACTAGTGCCGTTGATTGTTCTCAGGGCCCTCACAAACTTCTCGGTTTCTCACTTTAAGACTACAGGGTAATCCAGACATGGACCCCTTGCTCGATGTGCCTAGAGGGTGTCAGCTATACCCTCCCGACGAGGCCTAACAAGGCCGAAGCCAACATCGGGGGTAGCTGCATCTCTCGTGCAGGGGTGACGTCTTTGGCATTTCTACTGGCAGCCCTTCATGGATGATAACGTCTAATTTGCATATGGAGCAGTTGTCCCTGTAATGGCACAATCGAGCTAAAGCCTTGTGAGACCTGAGCTGTTGTTCATTCTCAGGGCCCTCACAAATCCCCTTTTAGCTTGCTAGAAAGTAAATAAATGTGGCACAAAGAAATTCATTATATAGATTTTACTGACTGGCTCATTTAAGCGATTGCTTACTAATATCTCCGTACTTTACGCGATACCTATCGAGAATGAGGGCATCTTTCTGATGGTTATTTTCTGTGAGAGAATTTCCTTAATCTTCCTATTTCTCCGTCTCCTCAAAGTTATCCATAATTTTATTCTTCAAAGAAAATCCTGCCGTAAACTGGATTACAGCATGAAGCATGGGAAATTGCACACTGGTTTCCTAGGGCCAATTTAACAACAACACCGGATCTGTGAAAACATTAGACATGCATGTTTAGCACGCCACGTTTTCATTTGAAGGAAAAAAAAAGAAGATATAATCTTATTCATGTATACATTTTAATGCTTCTATAATTACATGGAGCAAAAAGAAAGACTTCAGGAGGAATAAATAAGACGGGCTTCATTTATGTTTCCCATTTAGCTTCCAGGCAATAAAATATGCTTTAGCATCATATTTGTTCCTTTCCACAGTCATTTAAAATGCAAGCTACACAACCCACAAGACGAATGAACCTGATGGCTCTTAACACTTTTATTATAAAGGTCGAGTATACTCAATCTTCAAAAGCACCTGCTGGTGCCATGATATCGAGTATACTCGATCTGGTCTAGGTCTGGAGCAATGCAAAGGGATTTTATTTATTTAAATTAAACTCATCTGCAAATGGGCGCTAGGAAATGACCCTGAAATTTCAACACATCAGACCTGACAGTCGATGTGTTGACATTATCCGAAAAGCTTTGATTATCTATTTTTCCTGCATGGAACTACAGATCCAAAGCTGTTACGTACAGATAGAAGCACGTTTTGGCCAGCAGAGGGAGCACATGCGCACAGGCAAAAAATGCTGGATTCGGTAATAGTCAGAATCAGCCATTCGGGAATATCTGCAGCGACTGAATATATTTAGAGGTTTGATGCAATAAACAATAAAATTCTACAGAATGACACAGCAGTGGTTCCGGAATGATAAAACAAGATGACACTCAGCATGAAGCTTGTGCTCCAAAATGATGCACAAAATGAAGCATATGCTCCAAAATATTACATAGAATGGGGCATATGCTTCAAAATGTCTCACAAAATAAAGCACATGATCCAAAAATGAGGCACTGAATGACGCATGTGCTCAAAAGACGCACGTGCTCTGGAAGCTCCACCTCACGTAAGTCTCAAATTGGCAGAACAAGAGCTGTGTACCCTTTATCTAAGAGATTTACACTAGGAAAGCTTGTATTTCCAATTTTTTTTCTCCATGTTTCTACTATTCCATGGTGTTTAAAGAGGACTTCCATACCTAAGGTGGGGGTCACCTGTCAAACAGGGAGGAAGAAAAAACACCCAGAGGCAATTTCCCACTCTGAGCCGGTGCTAGGGCTCTATACTTGTGAGTGGTATAACTTTACAATACACTGTTTAAATATATTTTCTACAGTTTAGCACTATGATGCTTTGTCTATGCTTCTTCCACATTACCACATGATGTGTTGCGGACTCGCATGAGACATCCGGACTCCAGAGCATTAATTTGCGCTCACCAGTTACGTCCTATTTTATTTTAGTATATGACCCAGACATATTATATATCGTTCTTTCCGGCAGACTTGGCAGATTCATAATATATCATTATTATATGTATACGTCATGTCCTGTCTGAATATTATAACAAAAAATGCAATAAAATTAGAATTTTCAATAATTTACAACGTGTAAAGTGTTTTTTTTCACATTTTAACATGCGAGCAATTGCAGTTATATTTTGTATGGGGTGCGCTTGTTAAAAAAATTAGAAATGGGGTCTCGTTACATTTTTTTTGGGGAAAAGTACATGATTTTTAACAAACGCACCGCATACAAAAATTGTTAGTGCAGCATCATTGTTCACATTATAATTGAAATGGGAACAATATTGCTGCATTAACAAACCAAAAAAAAGAAAAAAAACTTGTTTATTTTTTTTTAGAATTTTTTTCTAAATATTTTTTTATTTTTATTTTTATTTTTTATTTTTTTAAAAAACTTTTTCATGGTCATGTTTGGTATCGTTGGAACGGCCATGCTCTTGCCGATCCAACAGTACCAAACATTAACCCATAGCGGCCACGGATTGGGAGATGGGGTTCCAATGAACCCCCTATCTCCACCACTGGTGGCAGTTAGGGGTTAACGCCAGGACTGGTGTCATCGTGCTATGCACGATGACGCCAGTCCTCAGGGGGCATTCCCGGAAGTTTGGCCGACATCCAAGATGTCGGCCAGCTCCGGGAAAGGATCATGAACCGGCGCTTTTCGGCGCCGATTCGTGATCCGGCCCCCATGGGGTTAATGCCAGGTACCGTTAGGAAGGGCAGGCAGTGCCCTTCCAAACGGTGCCTGGATTAACCCTCTGCACCCTGGTGATCGGGAGGGAGAGAGGTCCAAAGGACCTCTACCCTCCCTTTCAGGCGCCTCCTCCGTACACGCGGGGGGCGCCTGAATTAGAGGTCATCGCGCCGCCGCAATGACATCTAATTGTGCCGGCGGCGGTTCCGGGTGCTGGGCTGACATCGAGGATGTCAGCCAGCACCGGGGGCACAGCGATCGGCCAGAATCGGCCGATTGCTGGCCGCAAAGGGAGGACGCGCTCAGCGCGTCCTCCGCATGTAACCCTACCTGCGGGTGCACGCGTTGAGCGCGTCCTCCGCAGCGAAAGGGTTAAATACCTTGCATTGTATTACTTTGTATTTCTGTAACAACTGTAACATTTTAAAGTTCTTGAACCCAGGACATACTTGAAAACGAGTGAAATCTCAATGTATCCTTCCTGGTAAAATCCTTTATAAATAAATAAATAAATGTGATGCACAGAATGATGCATGTTCTCCAAATGAGATGCACAGAATGACACATGTGCTTCAAAAATGATGCAAAGAATGAAGCATGCACTCAAAAAATTATGCACAAAATGACAAATGTACTTTAAAAAGATGCAAAGAATGACACATGTGCTCCAAATGTGACGCACTGAATGACGCAAGTGCTCAAAAGATGCACAGAATGACATATGTGCTCCAAATGTGATGCACAGAATGACACATGCTCCAAAAATGATGCACAGAATGAAGCATGTACTCCAAAAATGATGCACAGAATGAAGCATGTACTCAAAAAATAATGCACAAAATGACAAATGTACTTCAAAAAGACGCACAGAATGACGCGTGTGCTCCAAATGTGACGCACTGAATGACACAAGTGCTCAAAAGATGCACAGAATGACATATGTGCTCCAAATGTTTTGCACAGAATGACGTATGTTCTTCAAATGTGATGCACAGAATGACACGTGCTCCAAAAATGATGCACAGAATGAAGCATGTACTCCAAAAATGAGGCACAAAATGACAAATGTACTCCAAAAATTATACACAGAAGGACGCATGTGCTCCAAATGTGAAGCACTGAATGGCGCATGTACACTAAAAATTATGCAAAAAATGGCACATGTACTCCAAAAATGATACACAGAATGAAACGTGTTCGAAAAATGATGCACATAATGATGCATACAATGAAGCATATACACTAAAAATTATGCACAGAATGAAGCATGTGCTCAAAAAATTGCACTGTACAAAGCATGTGCTCCAAAATGGAATATAAAGAAATACTGACGCCCAGGACCTGGTGTTAATTGATTCTGATTTTGCAAAATCACTTAACTCAGCAAAATAAGTGGGTGACTAGGAACAAACAGTTCAGTGTCCATCTGCCAGTTTTCCTGTGTAAAGCGCTATGGAAACTGTTTGTGCTATATAAATGATGATAATAATCCCACTAGTGGGGGGCTCACGGCAGGGATGTGCTGGCCTCCATGGAGTCCTATAGATTCCAGGAGCCGATACCGGTATCACTCCAATTTGTTACCTGACCTGTCGCTAACAAATTGTCTGGAAAGGAATAGGCACAGAAAATGCGTTTCAATAAGGAAAATCAGGATATTTTCCCCGTAGCGGCTTCCTTTTACCAACAACAGTGGATTAGTCTTGTGACCGTGCTTATTTGGGTATGTCAAAAATATTAGTAGAACTCATTATGAAGATCTTAAACAGGTATCAGTGCAATAATGTAATGCTGTTAGCAGTTATTTAACAATGTTACTTGATATGTTCAGCAGCTCTTTCTCCTTTTTCAGAGGGAATACACAATATGATCAAGTGTAATCTGTATTCTCAGTGTGCGGGAGACTTTATCAAGTATTAAGTATTGTATATAAACATAACTTAATTAGAATTTCATTCACGGTCACAAGACAATCAAAATGTTTTTTCTTCCTAAGATATTCTGGTGTATGATGATGAATACTGATCTGTATTATTTGGAAGATCACAATATTGTTCATTGCAAAATAAATATCTATTATAAAAGTCTACAGCCATCTGGGCTAGAATGGTTTTAAAGATTCTGTGATTGTGACAGACAAGGAACCACAGGTAACCTCAGGATAGCCTGCAGCACCCGTTCTGATTGGAAATGACAACAAACAACATGAGTTTCAGAAAAAAGTATATCCTCAGGAAAACTTGAGCAAACATCTTGTTATGTATCGTGAGTAACAGTAGATTTCTTCACTAGAGAATCTATACTGTATATCTGCTGTGCGGAGGCTTTTAATCTCATTTTTTTTCCCCTTCACCACAACTTAAATGAGTATTGATTTACCCTAGAGGTTAAGCATCAAAAGCAACCAGTTACGTTCTATCTCTTGCTGATGAGGGTAAATGAGCCTAAAAAAAAAAGCCATCTAGTATGGCATGGCATGGGGCAAGGAGGGTTCTGTGTTATCACAGAGTCTAGATGTAACTGGTTGCTGTTGATGCTTAACCCTTAGAGTAAATCAATACGTATTTAAGTTGTGTATCGATTTACCCGAGGGGTTAAGCACCAACAGCAACCAGTTACATTCTATCTCCTGCTGATGAGGGCAAATGAGCCCAATAAAGCTGTACAAGAGTGAGTGTGTGTCAGGGTCACCACGCTCTGGCCCCTGTCACTCACGCTAACCCTGCAATATGCACAATGCACCTTACTGAACTTTCTGAATGCACCGACGTTCTGGCCCTGGAGCCTCACCTGAGCTCACCTTCCCCTGATTACTCCAGCATTTAAGGAAGCTACGCCCTCTCCAGCGCACTTCCACATTGAAGTCTCTGACTGTGAGACCTGCTACTGAAAGCTCCTCAATCTCTTGAACCAAAGACTCTAAGGATCCTCTGTTGCAATATCTGGACAGTTCTCTTAATTTATACCGGTACCCCCTCATTCTGCTCCCTTCTGCCCCCATCGAAGATCCCCGTGAACCAGACCCATTGTTGAACCTCTAGATTATCCTTATTACCTGTTCCCTGCCTGATTCCACGTTCTCGTATATATCTGTTTAGTGTATTATTGTTTATTCATTGCTTGCCCCATGTGCTGTTAAATTCCCTTTGTGTCCATTTTCACTCTCATTCTCTAGTCTCTCATTCTCATCTTGCTATCCCTTATTCCTTCTGTTCCAAAACCGCTCCCATCTAGTTCTCCTTAACCTCCCTTCCCACTACTCCCAGCCATCCCTTCTATTTACTTCATCCTCCTTCTCTTGCATCTCCTCCTTTTCTAAGCTATTCCCTATTGTACCCAGTCTCCTCCAGTGTCTAGTTCTGATCTGCTGTTTAGTTCATGTCTTTCGTATGTTCTGGTGTTTATTCTATAATAAACCCCTTTTTGTTACTCAGACCCTACTTATTTCACAGTATCCTGGGCTCACAACCCACCCTGCGATACCAATCACAGTCTACACCTACAACTTGACCTTTGCTTAAAAAAAGCCATTTAATATGGCATGGCATTGGCAAGGAGGGATCTATGTTATTACAGGCCTTAGATCAGGGCCGGATTAAGATCTCCATGTGTCCTGGAGCTGAAGATTTTGGTGGCTCTTTTTGGAATTTAGTGAAATGAAAACCTAAAATGTTATTTAATCGTGCAGATATGGGTTTATCTAACCAGGCAGATACTGTGTGAGGAAATTTCAATTACAGCGCGTAAAATAATTTTTTCACATTTTATCCAAATCTTTGTGGTTATATATTCTATAGGAAATTCTTGTTAAAAAAAATTAAGTGGGAACCTGCCACTGCATTTTTCTGAGAAAATCTACAATTTTAACCAAAAAATATTTCTCATGTTTTGGAGGATTATGTTTTATGAATCCTATCAGGGTTATTCAAAGAGAATCAAAGTCACCGCACGTTCGGTGACTTTTCATTCTCTTCAATTCGATGAGATTCGACGATCCCATTTTGGCGACCCTGCGGTGTATTCAGCAAGCACCACAGGGCCCCCGAATTGCAGGGAAAAGTCACCGCAAACCCACCGAAAACTCACAGCAAAACCAGGGCGAACGCACACCGAAACACGCAAAAACATCTGGATTAACACGCCAGAGAAACCCGAGCAGGAGCCGATCACAGCGCAGAGCAGCTGCCGGAAAAACCCGACACCGCAGACGAATGGAGTGGAAAAAAAAAAACGTATGCTTAAGGCTAGGGTCAGACGAACGCATTTTTCACGTTGTCCGTGAAAAAGTGCGTTCGAACGAATGGACGTATTTTTCACGGAATACGCGATAGCGGTCATACGATGCGCATTTTCGTCCGTAGTTTTGTACGGATCATCAATAAAACCCTTTTTGCGTCTGGACGTTATGTTGGCCGGACGTGTGCAGCGTCTGACGTCTCCCAATCACGCAAACATGCCGCTATCCGGACGCAGCGCACTCTGTACGTCAGTAGTAGCGGTTTGACGTTCTAGAAAAAATGCGTTCGTTGGCCACTTGCGTTGCGCGGACTGACTTTCGTGCGGCCGTTCTTCGTATGTTACCCGGCATTGGACGCAGTGGCGTAGCGTGGGTTGTCAGCGCCCGGGGCCAGCCAAGAATTGTGCGCCCCCCCCAACCTGTGGACACGTTATCGATATTGCCCCAGCTCACACATGGATATTGCCCCAGCTCTCACATGGATATTGCCCCAGCTCTCACATGGATATTGCCCCAGCTCACACATGGATATTGCCCCAGCTCACACATGGATTTGCCCCAGCTCACACATGGATTTGCCCCAGCTCTCACATGGATTTGCCCCAGCACATGGATTTGCCCCAGCTCATGGATTTGCCCCAGCTCTCACATGGATATTGCCCCAGCTCACACATGGATATTGCCCCAGCTCACACATGGATATTGCCCCAGCTCACACATGGATTTGCCCCAGCTCACACATGGATTTGCCCCAGCTCTCACATGGATTTGCCCCAGCTCATGGATTTGCCCCAGCTCATGGATATTGCCCCAGCTCACACATGGATTTGCCCCAGCTCTCACATGGATTTGCCCCAGCTCTCACATGGATTTGCCCCAGCTCATGGATTTGCCCCAGCTCACACATGGATTTGCCCCAGCTCTCTCATGGATTTGCCCCCAGCTCATGGATTTGCCCCAGCTCACACATGTATTTGCCCCCCAGCTCTCACATGTATTTGCCCCCCAGCTCTCACATGGATTTGCCCCCCAGTTTACACATGTATTTGCCCCAGCTCTCACCTGGATATTGCTTCGGCAGGGGTTGAGGGGACCCAGAAGATGCCGGGCAGCGGGAGTGCCTGCCCGCCGCCCGGTCCTGAACAGTCCGTCCTGTTGTTGAAGGGGATGCGGCTGTGTGCAGGCGTGCGCAGGTCACGTGGTCTGGCTAATCAGGTGGTACTGAGTCTCTGTACCACCTGATTAGCCGCACCACGTGACCTGCGCACGCCTGCACACAGCCGCATCCCCTTCAAGAACAGGACGGACTGTTCAGGACCGGGCGGCAGGCAGGCACTCCCGCTGCCTGGCATCTTCTGGGTCCCCTCAACCCGCGGGCCAGTTTTAGGGACGCAAATGCGCCCGGGGCCACGGCCCCCCAGCCCCCCCCCACGCTACGCCACTGATTGGACGTCATTTGCTGCTAGCACGGCCGCGATTTCGTGCGGTTAAACGCACGTTAAAAATGCTTTCGTCTGACCTTAGCCTTAAGGTTTGAAAAGTAAAACGCTGTTTGCAAAGAAACTACTGAATGAAAATGTCTGGAATTTACATAGAAGATCCAATGAATGTTAATAAAAAGGTCATTTACAGAAAAAAGAAAAAAAAATCGCTAAAAAAAACCCAAAAAAGCATAAAAGATCCAAAAAATCTAAAAATAAAGAGACTTTTTACTGCAGAATATTATAATAAACGGTTTATTAGATATTGGATTAAAACGGGAATATTTTTAACATTGAAGCCTATGGGATTCGCCTGAATAAACCTGTCGAATGAAACCACCGAATGGCAGGGCATTTCGGTAACTTTTCACTGCTGGTTTTTGTTCTCTGAATAGACGAAGCATTGCTTCTCTATGGGGATTTCACTGCCCTCGAACAGGCACCGTATGTGCAGGCAACTCGGCAACATTTGGTGAACTGTCTGCTCTCTGAATAGCCGAATGGCCAGGAAAGGTAACCGAACGCTGAATTTCAGCACTCCGTTACCTTTCGCCAGCAATTCGGAGCTCTTTGAATAACCCAGTATGACTATGTATAAAACACTGACCTTGCTCCCAGCATGGGAAATGAGAAGGTGAGTAATAGCAGTGGTATTGCTCTGTTTATACGTGACAAATGAACAATGCATCGCTTTGGAACTAAAAATAGATTTAAAAAAAAATTGCTTTCTTTTACATTTTACATGGTCACGTTTGGTATCAATGCAAAGGCCAGACTCTGACCTATTCAATGATGCCTCCATTGACCTTGTGTGGTGTAAAGATTAGTGACACAGTGTTCCAAAGTCCCCCCTCCCAGTGCACTCCGCGTTGCAGTTTAGGTTTTTGATGTAACAATTCATAATAACGGATTGTGCCATCACCTTCACACTTGAGATGGTGAGTTAGTGCAGCGTCAATGTTCCCTTTATAATTGAATATTTAAAAATATTGCTGTGTTAGAAAGAAAAAAATAAAGAAATATTTATTATTGTATTTTACATAAAACCTGGCTATGTTTGGTATCATTGGAAAGGCCATCCTCTATGGAGCTGGAGATATAGGTGTCCAAATGCCCATCAATGCAGACATAGTTATCTTTTCTCTGGGCCTATTCTGGAGCAGCTGCTCCATCAGCCCCTATGTTAATCCGGCTCTGCCTTAGATGCAAAAAAGTGAGACGTGGTGGACTTCATTTGCATGTCCTACCCAGAGTTCTTTGCTACATATGGGAAATGTAGCACATGAGCTCTGTAAGCAGTTCTCTGAATTGCTGGGTTGTGTAAATGTCTTCCGTAACTATAAACTTTATTATATGCTGTGTGGAGACTTTTAACCTCACTTTTTTGCCCTCTACCATAACTTGAATGTTTTTTAGATAAAACACAGAGACAGCGCGACATATGGTTGGTGAGTAATACCCTCTTTAACCACTTCAATGCGGAGGACGCGCTCAGTGCGTCCTCCGCATGGCTGCTGGTATGCGGAGGACGCGCTGAGCGCGTCCTCCCTTTGGGGCCAGCGTTCGGCCGGGTTCCGGCCGATCGCTGGCCCCCCCGGTGCGGGCTGACATCCTCGATGTCAGCCCAGCATCCGGAACTGCAGCCGCTGAAATTAGGTGTCATCGCGGCAGCGCGATGACACCTAATTCAGGCACCCCCCCCCGCATGTGCGGAGGAGGCGCCTGAAAGGGAGGGGGGGAGGTCCTTCGGACCTCTCTCCCTCCCGATCGGCGGCGTTGCGGGGGTTAACCCAGGCACCATTTGGAAGGGCACAGCCTGCCCTTCCAAATGGTGCCTGGCATTAACCCCTGGGGAGCTGGATCGCGAATCGGCGCTGAAAAGCGCTGGTTTGTGATCCTTTCCCGGAGCTGGCCGACATCTTGGATGTCGGCCAAGCCTCCGGGAACTCCCCCTGAGGACTGGCGTCATCGTGCATAGCACGATGACGCCAGTCCTAGAGTTAACCCCTAACTGCCACCAACGGTGGAGATAGGGAGTTCCAATGAACTCCCTATCTCCCGATCCGTGGCAGCTAGGGATTAAAGTTTGGTATCGTTGGATCGGCCAGAGCATGGCCGTTCCAACGATACCAAACTCGAATGTGAAAAAAGTTTTTTAAAACAAATAAAAATTAAAATTAAAAATAAAAATATATTTAAAAACAAAATTATAAAAAAAAAAAGAAACATTTTTTTTCTTTTTTTGGTTCGTTAGTGTAGCAATATTGTTCCCATTTCAATTATAATGTGAACAATGATGCTGCACTAACGATTTTTGTATGCGGTGCGTTTGTTAAAAATCGCGTAATTTTCCCCAAAAAAAATGTAACGAGACCCCATCTCTAATTTTTTTAACAAGTGCACCCCATACAAAATATAACCGCAATTGCTCGCATGTTAAAATGTGAAAAAAAACACTTTACACGTTGTAAATTATTGAAAATACATATTTTATTGCATTTTTTGTTATAATATACAGACATGACATAACGTATACATATAATAATGACATATTATGAATCTACCGAGTCTGGCGGAAAGAACGATATATAATATGTCTGGGTCATATACTAAAATAAGCCTTCAAAACACGTTTAAACATGATGAGCAAAACCGGTAAAAATGACCTCAGCACAGAGGTGTGAAAAGCCTCAGCAGCGAAAGGGTTAAAGGTATAAATATACAGGTTATTATTAGATTTTATTCCTGACGAAGGCACTTGTTTGAGCCGAAACGTTGATTTTTTTTTAATGACTTCCTAATAAAGCAAACATTTTATTTTTTTATAAGTCCGTGAGTGCTCCTTATCTGGTTAATATATATACATATATATATATATTACACATATATACACACACAGCGTGTTTGAATAAATTATTAAACCAAACAATAAACAAATCCCTTAACCCTAAATACCCCTAACCAAAACCCCTAAAAACTAGGCTAGTGTCTTAATACAAAGGATCCCTATATGACAATACTGGTTTGGCGTGTGTACCAGTATTTACCTAATAGAGAAGAGGCGAAAGGGCTCTTCTCCGATTGGTCAGTGTTGTGCACAAGGCCACACTATGTAAAACCAATAAGAAGCTGTTAAGGGTATATCCAAAACTGAATCTATTTTAGAAACATAGAAACATAGAAAAATGTCGGCAGATAAGAACCTTTCGGCCCATCTAGTCTGCCCAATTACATGGATACTTTACCTGGATTTATCTTTTGTTTAGGATAGCCTTATGCCTATCCCATGCTTGCTTAAATTCAATTACTGTTTTGGCCTCTACCACTTCAACTAGAAGACTGTTCCATGTATCCACCACCCTCTCAGTAAAATAATGCTTCCTGATGTTACTTTTAAACCTTTGCCCCTCTAATCTAAGACTATGTCCTCTTGTTTTGCTACTTTGTTTCCTTTTAAATATACTCCCTTCCTCTACCTTGTGGATTCCCTTTACGTATTTAAATGTTTCTATCATATCTCCTCTGTCTCGTCTTTTTTCCAAGCTGTATCTTATTGGTGTCTACATGATGACGTTGGAAATACTTGATTTATTTTAATGATTCTGTAAAGTTCCGATATATCTGATATCATAGCAAACCTTAAGGTCAAGTATATCTGAATTTATTGTGTCAGATACATGATACATTCACATTTATCAGACTAATGTGCAGACACACACCAGAATAGCCGGAGGAAAAAAATCTGTATTCCACCACAGTGGACTTGGACAGTGGCTCGATCCAACACGTGGATCTTTGTCAGGCCTTAGTCTTGAAAAACATCCACTTGTTGACTTGTTGGATTGAAATGATGCCCAGGTCCAGTGCAGTTGAACTAACATGTTTCTCCTGCTATTCTGATGTTGCGTGTCTACACATTTGTGTTATCTGTTGTGGAGTTTGGGGATCCTCTGGAGTTTGGGGATCCCAGTGACTCCACAATCAGGCATCAACAATGTGCAGTAACCATACTATTTCTATATTGGTATTTATTAGCCCGTTTTTTTTTCTTTCAAAATAGGGAATTATTTTCACTAAACCTGACTTTTTAAGACTATTAATCTGATAATAACCACCGACAGCGTCATCGTTATGATGTGAATCAATATCGAATCGCCTTGTGTTAATATTTTGTAAAATTTATAGGAAACCAGCATAAATCTACTTTTGACTCCTCACAAAATGCTGGATTTAGACTCCCCAGACTCTTCCACAAACATCCCTGATCCGCAGTATGTCACATCAAAACAAGAGGGCGAATGTATGGAAGGATCAACTAGAGAAAACATCAAAGGAAAGGACTGTTCCTGGAAAACATAGCGGAAACAAGTTGGCGGGTAAAAGATAATGCCTTAAAAGAGTTTTTTGCGCAGATTAACATTCTCTTGAATTAAAAGCCCTTGAGGTTTTAATGTTAAAAGTGATCAATATGACTCAAAGTCCACAACGGAGATGTTATCTCTCTTTGAGAAAGTGTGTGAATTTAATGTTATTTTGCTGGCCAGTTTATATCTTCAGTTTTAAGATATTTTACGTAATGTTTCTAAATACTTAAAGGGACACTACCACTTACATAAACTGTAACTAGATTATTTTTGAGTTAGAAATAAAACACTTTATAAAACACTCGCTGCTGTTTTATTTTTGTCTGAAGTAATTGCATGTGAAAAGGAAAAATTTCATTTGTTATTTAATCTCTGGGTTGCAGTTTCTGGATGTATCCCATGATTTACAACATTTACCAAACACTTTGCTGTGTGGCTCTTGTTTATTTAATCTGCAATACCTAGCCTTAGCTAAACATTCTATCTTCCACCTCATTAATTGGTATTTATTTATTTGCAAAGTATTTTACCAGAAAGGATACATTGAGATTGCTCTCGTTTTCAAGTATGTCCTGGGTATTGGTCTCCAGGCTACCTGAGATAAGAGATGGCAGCTGAATGAGATGTGACAGGGAGCTTAAAATACTTCTAATTTTCCCCTGGTGGTGTCCTTTGAAAACATCCCTCACAATACAGTGATGTGAGTCGGCTGCCTGTCCAATGGACTCCATTATTTGGCCAAAGCCACAAAGTGAAGACCAAGGGTCCTATTACAATCATAACGCTAATGTTAGCGTTCATCTATGTGAGTGTTAATGGTTGCCCTAGCGCAGGTGCCCCATATTACAATCCGAACACTAACGGGTTAAAAAAACCATTAGCGATTTGGATCTTGAGCTTTTCAGCGCGTGCTTACGAAGAATCCGTCCGAATCCGAAAAAAAATCACATACCTCTAATCCCACAGCGAGGACGGCGGCTCCAACTGCCTCTTTTTGCCACTGCGAGCAGAGAGAGACTGAGGGAAAAACTCCCTCAGTCTCTCTCTGCGGATCACTACGCCGACCTGCCGGATCTCGCGAGGTGAGATCCTGCAGGTCATGTGACCGGCAGCGTCGGCCTCAATGGAGTCGTATTTTTATAATACAGATATGTTAAACAGTGCAACAGTTAAATCTGTGTCTGTATTGTATGTTCAAACATTTATACTATGAACAGGTTAATAGATTGTTTATGCCAAGAGTTTATAGTGAGTTTGGAAATTCTAGAAAAAAAGCTTAAATAGTGCATAATACTCTTTAACCCCTACACTACAAGTGATTTTTTTTTTTAAATGTTTTTATCATAACATATTTTTAAACATGGGATGTGAAGTTAACAATTAAATATGGGGTGAACTAGAAGTTTCACAGAAAAAAAAATTGTTATTCTAAGATCGCTAAAAAATGTAAATAATGTTAATTAAGGCTAGGGTCAGACTGAGGCAGTGCGAACGCGTGTTCTGGCGCACTTAGGCTAGGGTCAGACGAACGCAGCTTTAACGTGCGTTTAGCCGCACAAAATCACGGCCGTGCTAGCAGCAAATGACGTCCAATGCCGGGGAACACACGAAGTACGGCCGCACGAAAGTTCGTCCGCGCAACGCAAGTGGCAAACGAACGCATTTTTTCGAGAACGTCAAACCGCTACTACTGACGTACAGAGTGCGCTGCGGCCGCATAGCGGCGTGTGTGTGTGATTGGGAGACATCAGACGCTGCTAATGTCCGGCCAACATAACGTCCAGACACAAAAAGTGTTTTATTGATGATCCGTACAAAATCACGGACGAAAAGGCGCATCGTATGACCGCTACCGCGTATTCCGTGAAAAAATATGTCCGTTCGTTCGACCGCACTTTTCCACGGTCGACGCGAAAAATGCGTTCGTCTGACCCTAGCCTTAATCACGGCCGTGCTAGCAGCAGATGCCGGGCAATGACGGCCAATATACGAAGTACGGTCGCACAAAAGTCCGGCTGCGCAACGCAAGTGGAAAATGAACGCATTTTTTCGAGAACGTTAAACCACTAGTACTGACGTACAGAGTGCGCTGCGTCCGCTAGCGGCGTGTGTGTGTGATTAGGAGACGTCAGACGCTGCTAATTTCCGGCCAACATAACGTCCAGACGCAAGAAGTGTTTTATTGATGATCCGTACAAAATCACGGATGAAAATGCGCATGGTATGACCGCTATTGCGTATTCCGTGAAAAAATACGTCCATTCTTCGAACGCACATTTTCACGGACAACGTGAAAAATGCGTTAGTCTGACCCTAGCCTTACTCATTCTTAAATTTTCATGTATTTGTTTATTTTTTACAGAAATATTGTTGAAATGTAAGATTCTGAGCTCTAGGTGGTGTCCCTTGTCTTACACAATTTCAGACGGGGTCTGCAATATCAGAATACAGGCAGAAATGAACTTTGTGTTAGATACAGTTACTGTGATAAATTAAAGTAACAAAAATGTTCGGATTTCCTACTTATGGGGATTTATAGTCATCATATAATAAGATTATTAGCAGAGAGGCGCTTCCCAGCAGTGTGTGGATTCATATGCTGCATTAATTATACCGCAGAGAGGTGCTTCCCAGCAGTGTGCGGATTCATATGCTGCATTAATTATACCGCAGAGAGGCGCTTACCAGCAGTGTGTGTATTCATATGCTGCATTAATTATACTGCAGAGAGGCGCTTCCCTCAGTGTGTGGATTCATATGCTGCATTAATTATACCGCAGAGAGGCGCTTCCCACCAGTGAGTGGATTCATATGCTGCATTAATTATACTGCAGAGAGGCGCTTCCCAGCAGTGTGTGGATTCATATGCTGCATTAATTATACTGCAGAGAGGCGCTTCCCAGCAGTGTGTGGATTCATATGCTGCATTAATTATACTGCAGAGAGGTGCTTCCCAGCAGTGTGTGGATTCATATGCTGCATTAATTATACCGCAGAGAGGCGCTTCCCAGCAGTGTGTGGATTCATATGCTGCATTAATTATACCGCAGAGAGGCGCTTCCCAGCAGTGTGCGGATTCATATGCTGCATTAATTATACCGCAGAGAGGCGCTTCCCAGCAGTGTGTGGATTCATATGCTGCATTAATTATACCGCAGAGAGGCGCTTCCCAGCAGTGTGTGGATTCATATGCTGCATTAATTATACCGCAGAGAGGCGCTTCCCAGCAGTGTGTGGATTCATATGCTGCATTAATTATACCGCAGAGAGGCGCTTCCCAGCAGTGTGCGGATTCATATGCTGCATTAATTATACCGCAGAGAGGCGCTTCCCGGCAGTGTGTGGATTCATATGCTGCATTAATTATACTGCAGAGAGGCACTTTCCAGCAGTGTGTGGATTCATATGCTGCATTAATTATACTGCAGAGAGGCGCTTCCCTCAGTGTGTGGATTCATATGCTGCATTAATTATACTGCAGAGAGGCGCTTCCCAGCAGTGTGTGGATTCTTATGCTGCATTAATTATACTGCAGAGAGGCGCTTCCCTCAGTGTGTGGATTCATATGCTGCATTAATTATACCACAGAGAGGCGCTTCCCAGCAGTGTGTGGATTCATATGCTGCATTAGTTATACCACAGAGAGGCGCTTCCCAGCAGTGTGTGGATTCATATGCTGCATTAATTATACCGCAGAGCGGCGCTTCCCAGCAGTGTGCGGATTCATATGCTGCATTAATTATACCGCAGAGAGGCGCTTCCCAGCAGTGTGTGGATTCATATGCTGCATTAATTATACCGCAGAGAGGCGCTTCCCAGCAGTGGCATTGCAGAGGAAGGCAGTCATCATGGAGAGTCATTGGCTAGATGGTAGTTGAATGCTTGTGCAGATTCCAAGCTTGTAGGATAAGCTTCAAGGGGCTTGGCAGACCCAGGAGGAAGATCAGACCTGAAGCCGGCTGTATAGGAATAGATAGATACATACATACATACTGGTCTTTTCACTAAAAGGTGAAACTCAGGAGAATTGGCCGGAGAAGAGAACAATCTAGACCAAATAGTCGATTTGGGAAGTAAGATAAATGGGAGAATTTTTCTGGTTTGGCTATTTTGACCTAGAATTTTCACTTCTCCTGCCAATTCTCCTGAGTTTCACCTTTAGTGAATAGACCTGATAGATTGATATAATTGGATAAAGTAAACAACAGCATATCTACACATATCAAGTGGTTTACTGTTGCATAAACATAAATTCTCATTCACGCACAAAAATACATTTATTTTTGCCAACTAATCACTGTTTCTGAAGGATATATTCTAATAAATTATTAAAGAAAGATTTGAATTATACATTGCTGTTCATCACAATAAAACTAACACCTTATCAGTTACTAAACTTTATTTATGATTAAAATGAAATTTATATTCATGCCATTATAGAATGTGACGAAGAAAACCTGAAAAGAATTTGAAAGTGAGAAAGTTTCATTGTTTTTTGCATTATTTATTTTTAATTCTATTGTATTTTTATAAGCATTAATCTAATACGGACAGTCATAATGTCATATTAAATTTACGGATGGAAAATTCCATTTCCAACACTTTTACAATAACCTTGAATTAATAAAGACCAATTTCAATCTAAAATGTTCTGTCTTGTGCTGAGATACTGTTTCGGAATTGTATGACAGCTTCAGTATATGCATGGATTTAGTTATTTTAGTATGTAATGGTAGAGATTGTTTTAGGCTAGGGTCAAACGAAAGCATTTTTACCCGCGAACGTAAAAAAGTGCGTCCGAACGCATTGACGTATTTTTTCACGGAATCCACGACAACGGTCATACGATGCGCATTTTCGTGCGTGATTTTTTACGAATCCAAACCAGGAAACTTTGGGTGTCTGGACGTTATGTTCGCCGGACACGAGCAGGGTCTGACGTCTCCAAATCACACACACACACCGCTAGCGGGCGCAGCGCACTCTGTACGTCCGTACTAGCGGTTCTGCGTTCTCGAAAAAATGCGTTCATTTTCCACTTGCGTTGCGCGGCCGGACTTTCGTGCGACCGTACTTCGTATATTGGCCGTCATTGCCCGTCATTTGCTGCTAGTGCGGCCGTAATTAAGTGCGCCAGAACGCACGTTAAAAATGCGCTGGTCTGACACCAGCCTTATGCTTTCTCTTTAATCTTTAATCTATAGATTTCTTCTTGAGATTTTAAAATACAAGTAAACAATAACAGGACGTTTCTACTTCTGTTAAATCGTGTTTCACCCTTTCGCTCCCAAATTTCAGTTAACTATTTTTGCGTTGTAATGCATTGAAAAGCTAATAATTTGCAAATCAAGAAAACCTATTTACACACTTTTAACCCCTTTACAGCTGAGCCATTTCAGCTCTGTGTGCTGAGCTAATTTTTACCGCTTTTGCTCATCATGTTTAAACACGATTTGAAGCCACATTTTATTACACGACCCAGACATATTATAGATCCTTTTTTTGGCAGATTCAGAGTATATCATTATTTTATGTATACGTCATGCCCTGCCTGACTATTATATCAAAAATGCAATAAAATTTGAATTTTCAATCATCTACAGCGTGTAAAGTATTTTATTTTTCACATTTTATCATCCGAGCCATTGAGGTTATATATTCTATGGGGTATATTTGTTAAAAAAATTAGAACTGGGAACATATTACTTTTTTTTTCTAGGACATTACATGATTTTTAGATAGTGCAGCAGCATTGTTCATGTTATTATTGAAATGGGAACAATATTGCTGCATTAATAAAAAAAAGCACACACAAAAAATATGTTTTTATTTTTAAAATTTTTGTTAATTATGATTTTTTATTATTATTATTTATTTTACTTTGGACATGGTCATGTTTTGTATCAATGTAAAGGCCATGCTCTGGCCTTTCCAATTGATAGAAAACATGACACACCTAGCTGCCACCGATTGGGAGATATGGGGGTTCAAATGAACCCTCTATCTCCACCGTAGGATTTTCTTAGGAAACCCCCAGGCAGCTAGGGGTTTCCCGGCTAACTGACATAATTGCGCCATGTGTGGTGATGTCAGATGACTAGGGGGGACCCGGAGGTGGAGCTGCCATCCAAGATGGTGGCCCTCACCGGAACTAGGCCACAATCCGGCGAATGGCACCGGATCGCAGACCGGCGCCTCAGGGGTTAAAGTCAGGCAGACTTAGAAGGGGAGACTCTACCCTTTTCAGTGGTGCCCGGCTTTACCCATCACCTCATCACGATCGGGAGAGCGATCCGAAAGGACCACCCCTGCCTTTAGGCAATCTCCCGGCTTTGCCGGTTGGCCGCCTGAAAATGATGTTATCACGTCATCGCATCCAAAAGCAGCGTCTGACTTACAAGACGTCAGAACACTGCAGGACCCTGAAGGAGAGAGGAGAGTATGCGGAGGAGCTCCTGCCAAGCGGATGACGTGTGGGGAACGTCCTCCGCTTACAGCAGGAGACTCCTAGGACGTTCCCTACACGTCATCCGCAGTGAAGGGGTTAAAGCAGGATTAGTGTGCCCTCTGTGAAGAAACAAAAGTCACAGTCGTATCTCTTTCTAGCCACCATGGAGAGAGAGAAAAAAAGCTGCATATCCTGCAAAAGTAATCCTCACTGTAACAAAAAGTTCAAACACACTACTGTTACATTACAACAGCCGGAAAGAGGGCAGAAAACAGGGAGAGCTGTGGGGTCACTCCCTGCTGTACAGTGGATACTCTATTGTAAGGTCCATTTTCTTTCCCTTATGCAATGTAAGGATATCCTTATCACCTTATGCCACAGAATCAGTAATACAGGATGGAGAATACCCTCACCTATATGGACTTGACATGTATACTCCTGTCTGACAGGTAGCCCTTCCAGTAGGACCAACTCAGGGCTATTAAAGTTCAGGTTACTCAGTTCTTTCAAAGGAAGTGCCTTGAGTTCTTTGGTGTCATGATGAGATTATGTGCTTGTCTCATGTCCCTGGCCCTGGCTTCATGATTTTGTGTATTTCTCCTGCCCATGACCTCGTCCTGTTCTCTAATTCATTCTTTCTATTTAGTGCATCCATCCAGGGACCTGTTATTTAGCCATGCCTTCCCTAGCTTCTGTGTGTTGGGTCATGGGGTAACCGTGACAGTTGGAAACCGTATGATGAAAGTTAATGGTGAGCCTAAGTCAGGTACAGTAGGTAGTAGCACTACCAGCACATAGCAGCTCTAGATCCTGAATCAAAGTTTGTTTCCGATGGTGGTGATGTCTCATTAGCATCACATGCTCACAATATACCGGTATGTGTTATCATAAAATATTTTTTTTCTCTCTGTCGAAGTTATCTGGACATTTGCCATTTTTTTCTTCTTTTTCCAGGTCTAGGTGAACATTCAGGTTCATTACTGGATTGTCAATTTAGACTGTACATTACCAACCATTGTATGTTTCCGCTTCTAAATCTATATTATTGCAAGTAAAAGGATCACTTTTTACAGACGTCTTAAAGACTGACTTCTGAAGATAACAAACAGGTAATTAAACAATTTTTTCAACACTACATCATCGTATTATCTGACCTTCTAATACGGCTTGACAAAGACGTACTATTCTTCTCTGTGTGCAGAAGTGATTATTTGAACGCCTTAGCAACAATTACAATAATTTTCACAGAAAATTTGCTGCTGTAAATATTCGATGGCAGTTATAATGTACTCTATTACGGAGCAAAAATGGCCTTCCTTATGATCTTTCGAAACCTGGAGCACACGATAAAGAAGAAACTAATTAGATGTCATTGTAAGCCTATTTTTTCCAGTTATATATTAGACACTTAAATACATTTCTCAAATTGTAATTCTCAGTGGTTAAGGATAAGTGACCAACTAAGAAACAATTAACCCCTCCATTACCAAGTGATTTTCAAAAAAAACATTGTCAGGAACCAGTGTTTTTTTGATTTTTTTTTTAAATTAATTACTGTATACAGTAAGAAGTCATTGGACTGCAAGGCAATCAAACCGGTCAGTCCTAGAGGAGATTAACGCTGTCTGCTCTTTAGAAGGCCAGATCCTGAAGATGGAACTCCTATAGTTTGGTCACCTAATGAGAAGGAAGGACTCACTGGAGAAGAGCCCTATGTTGGGAAAGATTGAGGAGGGCAAAAGGAGAAGGGGACGACAGAGAATGAGGTGGCTGGATGGAGTCACTGAGGCAGTAGGCATGAACTTAAATGGACTTCTGAAAAAGGTAGAGGGCAGGAAGGCCTGGAGGAACGTTGTCTGGGGTCACGCACGACGGAACGGACACGACTTCACAACTAACAACAACAAAATAAATATTTGGGCATATTCCCAATGTATTTCTTACTGTAATGACATATTTGGCCAGTAGATGGTGCAATCGACTGCCAAATTGAGTTACAGCTGATACAGTTGCTATTGAGGTTGAGGAGAAGGGGGGTTTTGAGGGTCCTGAGAACTAGCAACAGCCCTAGTGGCTTGCTCTACGGTGGGGGCTCGCTCAGGTCTCGAAAAGGTTTTAGCTTGTATGTGCCATTACAGGGATGAATGCACCATATGCAAATCAGCCTGCTCTCACCCAAAAAGGGTGGCCAGTGCTGATTGCCAAGAACGTCATCCCTGCACGAGAGGTGCAGCACCCCCCGACGATCGTTTCGGCCTTGTTAGGCCTCATCAGGAGGGTATAGCTGACACCCCTCTAGGCACACCAAGCAAGGGGTCCACGTATTGAGGTTCCCTGCATCGGCTGCTGAAGGTCCGATGTCAGGCCCTTCAGTTTGCCGATTTTACACAGTTATAGCTCTTTGGGTGCACCTTCTGAAGCCCCAAAGCAAACAAAATTAATTTGTAGCAAACAAATGTCTTTTGATTATGGGCTGCAGAGCTGCAGATCGAGATACCTCGATATCGGGCACCAGATAATGCTTTTCAAGCCCAAGATATCTCGATCTTAGTAGTGAAGGGGTTAAATGTGTTACGTTAAATGCATTTTAATACATATTTTATTATTATTTGATTATTATGAGCTATAAATAGAAAGATTGTGTTTAATTTTCTTCTAAAAAGACATGAATGGGGAAAAGTAGGTGAGCACTGAGCAGGAATATATTTTCATATTTTTAAAGTTGCTTATACATTTCCTCATCTCTTGTATCGTTTATACTTAATTTTTGAATATACAGAGGTTCTTAACCCCTTCACTAGGGATGAGCTGTTCGGTTCGATCAGTTCGGAGTTCGACTCGAACATTGGCAGTTCGAAAGTTCGCGAACTTCGAACTTTTTGGCGTGTTCGGTTCAAGTTCGAAAAAAATAACTTTTGAAAAAAGTATAAAAAATGCTTAAAAAATGCTTAAAAAATACTAAAAAAAAATCGAGAAATAAAGAGACTCTTTACTGCAGAATATTATAAGCAACGGTTTATTAGATATTGAATTAAAAAAAGTACCTAATGTCTAGGTGCAAAGATTTTCACCTCTAAATGACCTGTGCTCTCAAACGGCGAAACAACAGGTGTTTAATTAGTGTTTGGAAATAACATGTGCTTCTAATTAGCAATTAGAATTTGATACATTGCTTGCAGACTGGGTGTGGCCTGCACATGTATGAACAAACACTGTTTGTTTTGAATTCCAAGAAGTGTTCATTTCTACTATATGATCCTCTCTGATATGCTGTTTAACCCCTTAAGGACCAGGGCTCTGTAAAGCCAATCATTAATGATGTAGATATTACATCATTTGTCTTCAAGGGCTTAATAAAATCTTTATCACACTCCTTAGGTTTAATAAACGTAATATTCCACTATTTGTATGTCATGTACGTCTCCCGAAGGGCCTATGTGAGCATACAATTATTATTGTGTTATAAATGTCTATCATAAAGCGTACACATCGAGTCCCTAGAGTCTTTGACTATCCATTGTCATATATACCTTGCTTTATACATATAAAGCCCTGTTCACACTGTGCGATTTGAAAGTCGCGTCATTTTCCACGCGATTTTCATATTCGCGACATAGAGCGATAATGTCGCATGATGTCACGCGACGTCGCGGTTTTGTGCGATTTTTTTGCAAAGCACCAACAATGCATATCGCAAAATCGCAGATAGCAAATCTCAAAAAAAGGGTCATGTACCAGCGAGATGCTACCGCGACGAGCGACATGTGACGTCGCGCGACAAGATGTGAACAGCTTCATTGAAATGCATTGGAGAAGCTACACAGTGCGACGTCGCGCGGATTATGCTGCAACGTCGTGGCAAAATCCGCGCAATAAATCACACAGTGTGAACAGAGCCTAGTACATTCCCTCAGCTAACAGGATAGTAGCCAGTCCCTGTGCATTTTAACCCCTTAAGGCTGGGGTGAGACAACCGCAGTTATCACGTCTGTGTTGCCCCACATTTGTACGTCCGTGGCTTCATAGCATTCTGACCAACGGAGCCCCACACACGAAGTACGTCTGCACAGAAGTGCGGATGCATGGCGGATGAGGCAAACGGACACAGGTTAGGCAAGAACGTAATACTGCTAGAACGGACGTGCAGCGTGCGCAACGTCCGTGTAGCTTTGTGTGTGAGTGATGAAACGAGGTCAGATGGACTGCATTTATACGTCCAGCATTTATGACGGACAGAATGTTTTTCATTTTAATTTATTTTCCCTGCTACATCAGTCAAAAAATACGTCAGTGAAAAAAACGGACTGTGTGGCCACTACCATGTTGTCAGTCAGTAAGTACGTCCGTACTGCACGAACGCACAGTCCGTACAAACGCACTCATCTGACCCTAGCCTAAGGGTGGCTAGGTGTCTTGTGTGGGTCTCTGATGGCAATGTTTCTATACATCCTACAAATCCGCCACTTCACGGGCAGGTTATGGGGACCTAGGCATGATATTTGAAGGAATTTTTCGTTTTTATTTTTAACCCTTATTTTATGGAAAACTCACTGTTCCTTTAAAAACGTCTTTTTTTTTTTACTTTTTGTCCTTGTTTCCTGTCCCCCAGGGTACTACCAGGACCACCATACACCTTTTATGGAAAATATCTTGCATATATGCCCTCTTGGAGGGCACTCTAAAAATCTAACTTTTGAGACCCATTGACTTGCATTGAGTTCGGTTCGAGTTTGAGTTCAAACTCGAACTTTTGAAATTGTTCGAGTTCGAATGCAAACCGAACACGGGGGTGTTCGGCTCATCCCTATTACTCACATGTATAAAACCAAAAATATTATGCAGAAACAAATGTTTCATTATAATCCCAATCTATTTCTTACTGTTTTACTGCAATAGCCTATTTGTCAAGCAGATTTCCTCAAACGTTAGCACCGTGGCATGATGCCCAAAGTGCTAAAACGTTACGGGCATGTTCTGGAGCCCAAATGCAAATTAAGTTAATTTGCAACATCCAAATTTCATTTGCTTTTATTCTGCTGAACTGCAGATTGAGATTTCTTGATATCAGGCACCTGTTGGTGCCTTTGAAGAACTGTTTTATCTTGATCTCCGGTGTGAAGGAGTTATTTAAAAGGTCACTCAAATCAGTATGGTATCCATTGCTTAATGTGGTGCCAATTCTGCTATATATTAAGTAATTTCTTCTTATGCCAAGCCAAGTAGTCTGTCTAAAATATAATATATGATATAAATGATATCCGTGTTAGTGATGAGCCGAACACCCCCATGTTCGGTTCGCATTCGAACAATTTCAAAAGTTCGAGTTCGAACTCGAACACGAACTGAACTCAATGCAAGTCAATGGTACTCGAAAGTTCGATTTTTAGAGTGCCCTCCAAGAGGGCATATATGCAAGATATTTGCCATAAAAGGTGTATGGGGGTGCGGGTAGTGCCCTGGGGGACAGGAAACAAGGACAAAAAGTTTTAAAAAAAACTTTTTAAAGGAACAGTGAGTTCCATGAAATAAAGGTTGAGAATAAAAACGAAAAATTCCTTCAAATATCGTGCCTAGGAGGTCCCCATAACCTGCCCGTGAAGTGGCGGATTTCTAGGATGTACAGAAACATTTAAAAAAAAAAAAATGACATTTTTGTATGGCTTGAAGGAGAAAAGTTACCAGGAAAGGCTTAATGATCTTAACATGTACAGCTTGGAAAAAAGACGAGACAGAGGAGATATGATAGAAACATTTAAATACGTAAAGGGAATCCACAAGGTAGAGGAAGGGAGTATATTTAAAAGGAAACAAAATAGCAAAACAAGAGGACATAGTCTTAGATTAGAGGGACAAAGGTTTAAAAGTAACATCAGGAAGCATTATTTTACTGAGAGGGTGGTGGATACATGGAACAGTCTTCCAGTAGAAGTGGTAGAGGCCAAAGCAGTAATTGAATTTAAGCAGGCATGGGATAGGCATAAGGCTATCCTAAACAAAAGATAAATCCAGGTAAAGTATCCATGTAATTGGGCAGACTAGATGGGCCGAAAGATTCTTATCTGCCGACATTTTTCTATGTTTCTATGTTTCTATTTCAAATGACGGTAAATGGTTTTCCTTTAATCTATTCATAAACAACTGCTTGGGGCGGCAGCCTGTATGAAAAGAGGAGACGTTTTAGGACACACAGAACAAGTTCAGTGATTTTTTTGGTCTAAATTATGGTGAAACTTATGCAGGCTTTGGATGAAAGTAACAATAGGTGCTTTAAAATGGGACCTTTAGTGCCAGCAACAGTGCCGTCATACCGTAACCCCTCTGTGGTATTGTGGAAAAGTGCAGGGTTGGACCCTGCTGTCAAATATTAAAATGATATGAATCTGGTACAGGTGTCAGTGCACCCAAATATTGTGCCTTTGGTGGCAGCAAGTGCCTTCACACCGTAACCCCTCTGAGGTATTGTGGAAGAGTGCAGTGTTGGAGGTTTTGGTAATGCAGAAGAGATCCCCCGATCTATTCAGTTACATCAGCCGCTATAACAAAACCGGGTCAGCAATGTTTAGGCACTTGTACTGCACTACTGTATATGGTGAGAATTGGCGCACACCAGTAGCAACAGGAAGCAAACAGAACAGGCAGGGAATACACAGAGAAAATAGTCAAATGGCAGGCAAAGTCGGCAACAGATCGGGTCCTCAGAACAAGCAGGTTCAGTAACAAGTATACAAACTGATTCAAAAGCTAGCGATGCGGGAATGAAGGCTGAGACACACTGAGCGTGTAGTGACACACAGCGTAGCGAAGCGAAGAGAAGCAAACATTTTGCAGGCTTGACTTCACTCCGCTCCGCCTCGCAGCGTGTCTACACTGCATTACGTTTGCTTCTCACCACACTGGACAGGAATCCACTAACTAAATTAAAATGTACACAAAAAACCGTTTTATTTTTCACAAAGCACATGTTATATAGGCAAAAAAAGTTTCTACTGAATAAAATACATCAAAAATTACTGTTAATTTAATAGGAATAGTATAAAAATGTAAAAAAAGGATAACCTCTGATCATATATATTATAGAAACACGGAGCGCTGTGTATAGAGTAGGGATGCATTGATACCACACACAGATATATACGTATATATCAACACGCAGACCTATATATACGTATATATCAACACGCAGATATATATATACACCCACCCACAGATCTCAGACCATATATATATACACATACACATACGCACATCGGGGGTAGCATATGGACAATCTCAACTAAATGCGCCCCCCCATTTGGCTGATCCCTCCAGAAGAAATGTTGAACCCGACAGAGCAGAGAATATATATATTATGGGGTTCAACATTACTTCTGGAGGGATCAGCCAAATGGGGGGGGCAATTAGTTGCCAAAATGTATGTGTAATACAAATCTGGATATATATATTTATAAGAATATAGATATATATATATATATATATATATATCAATCATACCTGCCCTTACCTTCCCCTATAAATTTGCTAAAAGTATATACACAAAAAAAAACACTGAGACCTCGTGCAGCCCACATGCCACCCCCCCCCCCCCCTAACCTGGCTGAATGTATCTAATATATATAATTAAATACATTCCGCAAGGTAGAGAAAAAAAAAAGTTTTATTTTATGTTCCCGGGGACATTTAAATATGTTTTTTTTTTTTAGAGATGTGTCGCCTTACCTTAGCCTGGAGGTCAGTGGGGGCTCCCTGGATCCTGGTTGTGGGGGGGGGGGGTCTGCCGTGGCCGCAGGTGCAGTGGCTCCCTCCCTGCGCCTGTCTCTGCCACAAGCACCCGGGCGGCTAGCCCGCACAGTCGCAGCTCTGTCATCCGGGGGCCGCTTGCTCCTAAAGGGAATCCTTGGGAGGCCCCAGCAGGCTGCCCTCTACAGTGCCTGATTAGGCTAGGGTCAGACGAGCGTGATTTCTACGGACTGTACGTCCGTGCAGTACGGACATCGTCAGTACGGATGACGCAGTAGTGGTCACACAGTCCGTTTTTTCACTGAAGTTATTTTTGACGGATGTAGGAGGGAAAAATAAATTACAATGAAAAAACATTCTGTCCGTCAAAAATGCTGGACGTATAAATGCAGTCCAGTACATAAAAGACGGGTCTCAGGCTGCTAGACGAACTAGTTTAATATGGGAAAAACCCAAAGGAAAAAATCGTGACGTTTCGGCCTCAGACGGCCTTAATCATACATACAGATTGAACCAGACACCTCTCCTTTAAACATGTGTAAACCAATCCGATATCCTTTCTCATTATTCAACAGGTGCATATCATTGTCCAATCTGTAACACGAATAGTGATTCCTAAAATCATCGTTTGTGGTCTATGTATTGAAGTGCCCTTGTGGCTTATTATATGTGGGTGAAACCACGACTAAAATGAAAGAACGTTTGTCTAAACATAAGTCTACTATCAGGACGGGCCGGATTGATTTGCCGGTACCGGAACATTACCTGGAACATACACATAATGTCTCACAACTTAGGTTTCAGATTATAGACCATGTCCCAGTCTTACGACGAGGAGGAGATAGGATTAAATTGTTAAAGCAAAAGGAAAAACGTTGGATACACAGATTAGATACATTATGGCCTAGGGGCCTCAACAGGGAATTTAATCTTCACCACTGTTATTAGTGGGCCCTATCCTGACGTAGAGCACATTTGTTATTGTTATTTTTATTTATCTTTTTTTATTTTTATTGTTCACTTTATATGGCTGCATGTTCATTTTCATGACGTTCTTAGTTCCCTTAGTTTATTTGCTATAAGCCCCCACTTTGGCGTGCTGCAATCTCATGCGCTAGTGTATGAACTCTTCATATATAGTTATATGCCCATTTTGTTATATGGGTTGTTTGTATGGTTTCTTCCTTCTTTCTTTTTTATTTTCGTTTTTGCATATTTACTTTTTAGGAATCACTATTCGTGTTACAGATTGGACAATGATATGCACCTGTTGAATAATGAGAAAGGATATCGGATTGGTTTACACATGTTTAAAGGAGAGGTGTCTGGTTCAATCTGTATGTATGATTAAGGCCGTCTGAGGCCGAAACGTCACGATTTTTTCCTTTGGGTTTTTCCCATATTAAACTAGTTCGTCTAGCAGCCTGAGACCCGTCTTTTATGTACTGGATGAGGATGGTGGATTGTCGGCGTCCCTACACACGGTGACTCGGCGCTAGATATTGTGGGCTCCCGCTGTTCTGGAGATTGCGGCGTTCGTATTTACCGTATAAATGCAGTCCGTCTGACCATGCTCCATCACTCACACACAAAGCTATGCAGACGTTATGGACGTGGCGCACTCCGCACGTCCGTTCTAGCAGTATTACGTTCTTGCCTAACCTGCGTCCGTTTGCAGCGTCCGTCATGCGTCCGCAGTTCAGTGCGGACGTACTTCGTGTGTCAGGCTCCAATGGACTTTCTTTCATGCTATCACGGACGTATTTTTAGGCGCAATCACGGACGTGAACACTACGCTCGTCTGACAGCAGCCTTAGTGGGCCGTGTCTGCCTGATGTTTTAGTTACAAGAATGTTTTATCCCATAGGCTTCAATGTTAAAAATATTCCCGTTTTAATTCAATATCTAATAAACCGTTGCTTATAATATTCTGCAGTAAAGAGTCTCTTTATTTCTAGATTTTCTAAGTATTTTTTAAGCAATTTTTTAAATTTCTTTTAGAACTTTTGCCGAACGTCCCAAAAAGTTCGAAGTTCGCAAACTTTCAACCAGCCGATGTCCGAATCGAACTCCGAACAGATCGCACCGAACAGCTCATCCCCAATCCCTGTAAATAATGATTATAAAAAAATTTGAAGGCATCACTAGTAGGGATGAGCTGTTCGGTTCGGACGGTTCGGAGTTCGGACCGAACTTAGCCTGTTCGTTCTGTTCGCGAACTCCGAACATTTCCAGGTGTTCGCCGCATGTTCGACCACTATGCACCACAATGGGCCACAATGCACTTTCCCACTGGCCTGAAACTCGTAATTGGCTACAGCCTTGTACCTGACCACAGGTCTGGTGCAAGACAGGTTCAACACTATGCCAATCACGGCTCAGAGTCCTGACATTTTGCCCAATCATGGGCTCACAGAGCTAAGTCCCGCAGCACACTATATAAGGTTTCCAAGCAGCACTTCTGCACGCATTTGAGAGGAGATTTCATAGGAGATAGTTATTCTGTGTTCTTAATGCCGGTCTGCCACGCTACTGGGGGGGGTCTGGGGGGTCTCATTTCTACCAAATACCTGGGAATTTAGGTGATCTGTGTCTTGTCACTGCCAGCAAGTATTTTGGGGGTCACAAATTTCTACAAAACATTTGGGAATTGAGGTGATCTGTGTCTTGTCACACAGCCAGTACCACGCAGTATTTTGGGGGTCACAAATTTCTACAAAATATTTGGGAATTGAGGTGATCTGTCTCTTGTCACACACAGCCAGTACCACGCAGTATTTTGGGGGGTGACTAATTTTTACAAAATATCTGGGAATTGAGGTGATCTGTGTCTTGTCACACAGCCAGTACCATGCAGTATTTTGGGGGTCACAAATTTCTACAAAACATTTGGGAATTGAGGTGATCTGTGTCTTGTCACTGCCAGCAAGTATTTTGGGGTCACAAATTTCTACAAAATATTTGGGAATTGTTATAATCCATGTGTTCTCACTGGCTGCCACCCATCAGGGGGTCTCACTGATTTATAGGAGGTTTCTGAGACTTGTAATCTGTGGCTTCTCACTGCCACCCATCAGGGGGTCCCACATACTTCTAGCAGATTTATGCGAATTGTAATTTGTGTCTCCTCACTGCCAGCTATTAGGGGGTCACACTGATTTATAGGAGGTTTCTGAGACTTTTAATTTGTGTCTTCTCACTGCCACCCATCAGGGGGTCACACTGATTTAAAGGAGGTTTCTGAGACTTGTAATCTGTGGCTTCTCACTGCCACCCATCAGGGGGTCACATTGATTTATAGGAGGGAATTGTAATCTGTGTCTTGTCACTGGCTGCCAGCTATCAGGGTGTCTCACTGAGTTATACCAGAGTTCTGTAAATCTTTAATATTTATACCAGAGTTAAATCAGAGTTCTGTATATATTTAATCTATATATCACTCACCATGTCTGAATGAACAAAAAGGACAGGCAGACGCTCCCAGACACCGATAAGAGGGCAAGCAGCCCCTGTGTTGGGAGGCTGTGCCTCTGGTCGTGGTGGACGTGGTGCATCCTCTGCAGGGCATGCTTGTCCTTTCTAGCTGGTGCTGGCCGTCTTCTTAAGCAGCAGCAACATACAGAGGATTTGGTGGATTGGCTAACCAGGCCATCCTCATCCTCCGAGTCCTCTGCCAGCGAGGCTTGTAGTGCTTCACAGTCCACCTCAGCTGCCAAAGCATCTAATGCAGCCTCCATGTCCACAGCTACTCCTGTCGTAGCCTCGCTATCACACACGGAGGAGTCAGCTGAATTGTTGGACTACAATGAGAGTGACATGCTGCTTGTGGAGGCGCAGCAAGTACAGTGCTCTGATTCAATCTCTGAGGTTGAGGAAGGGAGTATAATCAACCTAGAGGAAGGGGGTGCCAGTGATGACACACAAATAACTGGCACTCATGTTGCCCCAGCAGCTGCAGCATACTGCCAAGTTGGCTCCAGTGACGAGGAGATAGGGGGTGAAGATGACATTGATGATGAGATCACCGACTCCACCTGGGTGTCAGATCGAATTGAGGAATCAAGTGAGGAGAAGGAGGAGGAGGAGGCACAGCAAACACAAGGCACAACATCCTCTATGACCAACCGTAGCACTAGCCAGTCCAAGGCATCAGATGTCAGAGCTGCTCTGGTGCAGAGCGCTGTTGTCTCAAAGCACACAAGCAGGAACTCTGCTGTCTGCTGGGAGTTCTTTAAGAAATGTGCAGCAGACCCCACCGTTGCTATTTGTAATCTATGTCAGATGAGGCTTAAGCGTGGGAAAGACACCGGACACTTGGGTACCACGTTCTTGAGGCGACATATGACCTCCTGCCACACATCCCATTGGTGCAAAACTTTGCGTAGGTCCTCCTCCTCCACATCTGTCTCTACCCCCACTGTATGTCCTGCCATGTCATTGCCTACAACCTCCACTGACAGGGATGATGCTACAGTAATGGATGTACCAGGTCCTTCCTCACAATGTGACAGCATCCCATCAGCTGAAGATTTACGCAGTCTGATTACGTTGCCGCAGCTGCTGCAGCGTAAGAAAAAATATAGTCCCAACCATCCCCAAGCACAGCGTCTAAATGCCATCTTAGCAAAATTACTCGCATTGCAGCTGCTGCCTTTCCAGTTGGTGGACTCTGCTCCCTTCCGTGAATTTGCTGAATGTGCTGTACAACAGTGGCAGGTTCCAAAACGCCATTACTTTTCATGCAAGGCCATTCCAGCACATGGAAGACAATGTTATCGAGTCATTGGGAAAGGCAGTCAGCTGGGAGGGATCCAAGACGGGTCTCTGTGCTGGAGCTTGTTCATCCACCACTCCTCCAGAAAGCTGCTTGTATGAGGTCTGTCTGATCCACCACCACCACCTCTCCCTCTTCCTCCTCCTCCTCCTCCTCCTCCTCTGTCTCTGGCGAAGTGGCAGTTAAACCGACGCGTGACAGGGGCTACGCAATGGATCAAGCAAAAAGAAGCCATACTGTGCTTGAGCTGGTTTGTTTGGGGGACAGGAGCCACACTGGGCCAGAAATTCTGTCAGCTCTGCAGGGCCAGGTGCAGAGATGGTTAACACCACGCCAGCTTCAGCTGGGAATGATCATCTGTGATAATGGCAGCAACCTTCTCTCCGCCCTACGCATGGGTAAATTGACGCATGTACCATGCCTAGCACACGTCCTAAATCTAGTGGTACAGCGTTTCCTAACCAAGTACCCAGGGCTGGCAGAGCTTCTCAGCCAGGCCAGAAAAGTCTGCAGCCACTTCAGACAGTCATTCCCAGCAAGCGTTCGCCTGGCAGAAATTCAAAGAGAATTCCACCTTCCCACAAACCATCTGATCTGTGACATGCCCACCAGGTGGAACTCAACATTAGCAATGCTGCAGCATCTGCACAAGCAGCAGAGGGCCATCAACGAGTACCTGTGTGAGTATGGCACAAGGACAGGTTCAGGTCAACTTGTTTTTTTTTCCCCTCCGCAGTTGCTGATGATCAAGGATGCATGCACTGTACTGTCACCATTTGAGGAGGCAACGAGGATGGTGAGCAGGGACAGTGCATGCATCAGTGACACAATTCCTTTAGTGTTCCTGCTGGAGCACACTCTGCGGGGAATTACAGATGTGGCTCTAGAGTCAGAGCAGCGGGAGGAAGAGGAGGCCTTCCCTAGCTCTCAAGGCCCCAGTCTTTCCGCAGACAGCATACCAGCGGGTCCTACTCAGATCAGACAGGACGAGGATGAGGAGGAGGAGGAATATTTAAGTAGTGGGGGCATTGAAGGTGGGGATTCCTCAAGGGAGGGTTTTGTGTGCCCAGAAACACAAGGACTAGTACGTGGCTGGGAGGAGGAAGTGCACGATGGGGTCATCCTCATTGACCAGGAAGACTCAGAAGCTAATGCCACCTCCAACCTACGCTGCATGGGCTCCATTATAATGCAAAGCCTGCTAAAGGACCCCAGGATTCGTGCTATCAAGGAGAGGGATCATAACTGGTTGGCAACCCTTCTTGATCCACGATACAAGGGTAAAGTTGCAGAGCTCATCCTGCCGCACAGAGGGAGCACAGGATGAAAAAACTTGAGGACGCTCTAAAGCGACACTTGTGTAACACCTTTCCAGGCACTAGTAGGTTACCAAGTGATGACCACGTGCTTCTGAGGCCGCGGATGATCAGAGGAATAGTGGTGAAGGCCAGGGCCGCTTGACTGATGCATTTTTAATTTTTTTTAGTCCACGACGCCCAGGGACGTCAAATGTAGGCACCCATTGCCTGCGTCTTCACCATATGGTGCAGGACTACCTAGGGGCAAGGGCAGACCTGGATATGTTTCCAGCAGATGATCCACTGGCTTACTGGGTGTTGAGATTGGATCACTGGCCAGAACTTAGCCAATATGCTATGCAGCTACTAGGTTGCCAATTCATCTAGCGTGCTTTCTGAAAGGACATTCAGTGCCGCTGGAGGTTTTGTCACAAACAAAAGAGTGCGTCTGTCCACCGACTCTGTAGACCGGATGACATTTATAAAAATGAATCAGTCCTGGATCAGCAGCTATCAATCCCCTGATGCTGAAGCAACGGAATAGATCGTGGATGTCTTCTGCATTCACAAAACCTCCAGCACTGAACTCTTCCACAATACCACAAAAGGGTTACGGTGTGAAGGCACTTGCTGCCATGAAGGGCACAATATTTGGATGCACTGATGCCTGTGCCACATTTATATCATTTAAATTTTTTGAACACCAGGGTCCAACCCTGCACTCTTCCACAATACTACAGAGGGGTTACTGTATGATGATACTTGCTGGCCTGGCAGTCTGGCACCAAAAGCACAATATCTGGGTGCACTGACGCCCATTACCAGATTCATATATTTTTAATATAGGACCGCAAGGTCCACCCCTGCATTCTTCCACAATACTACAGAGGGGTTACTGTATGATAGTACTTGCTGGCCTGGCACCAAAAGCACAATATCTGGGTGCACTGATGCCTTTAACAGATGCATATCTTTTTAATATAGGACCGCAAGGTCCACCCCTGCATTCTTCCACAATACTACAGAGGGGTTACTGTATGATAGTACTTGCAGGCCTGGCACCAAAAGCACAATATTTGGGTGCACTGCCACTGATGCCTGTAACAGATTATTATCCTCAGAGGGGTTACGGTGTGACGGCACTGTTGCCGACACTAAAGGCCCAATCTTAAAGCACCTATTGTTACTTTCATCCAAAGCCTGCATAAGTTTCACAATAATTTAGCTCAAAAATCAATTAACTTTTTCTACGTGTCTGAAAATGTCTCCTCTTTTCATACAGACTGCTGCCCCAAGCAGTTGTTTATGGATAGATTAAAGGAAAAGCATTTACCGTCTTTTGAAACGTAATTTTTTTGTTTTCAAGTGTTTTTATACATCCTAGAAATCCGCCACTTCATGGGCAGGTTATGGGGACCTCCTAGGCACGATATTTGAAGGAATTTTTCATTTTTATTTTTAACCCTTATTTCATGGAAAACTCATGGTCCCTTTAAAAAGGTTTTTTTTTAAACTTTTTGTCCTTGTTTCCTGTCCCCCAGTGCACTACCCGGACCCCCATACACCTTTTATGGCAAATATCTAGCATATATGCCCTCTTGGAGGGCACTCTAAAAATTTAATTTTCAGCCCCATTGACTTGTATGGGGTTCGAGTTCGGGTTCGGATCCGAACATTTGGAAAGTTCAGGTTCGGCTTCGAACCGAACTCGGGGAGTGTTCGGCTCATCCCTACTGACCAGCTGCCGAAAAAAGCTGACCATTTGCCGAACAAGGGTAAATTATTATTTTTTTTTTTAAAAAAACACATTTTTTAAAAGGCGTTTTAAACTGAAATAATGCACGAAAAGGCATGGAAATAATATATATTGTCATATGAATAACAATAAAAAGGTCTGTTAGAGAATTTTTAAAAGATTGGAATCAAAAATTTTGCAGAAAAAGCTGCAGCCATCTTAGCTCAATGCTGGACAGAACTAATGTCTTTTCACCTGCATTGCTGTACACTATTACAAAGATTATCAGTCTGATCATTAAAGTTTTCAACTGGATTCATCTTTCTACGTGTCTGTTTTGCTGAGTTGACACTGTCTGCTGAACTTTCATCGTAGGAGTCTCTGGGAACTCCGTATTTATTGAGATCCTGCTACTCTACAATGAGGAGACTATGGGAATTCCGTAGACATTAATATTCCGTCATTCTGTACGGGTGAGACCCCCCCTCTACAACAGTAAGTGGTTACATGCCTTTCTACTGAGCCACCACGGTTGGAGACTCTGGAACACGCATATCACTATCACATCGGAGAAGTACCGCTAAAGACATCATTTTGGTGGGAGGAGCCCCCCATTTAGGTGGGAGGAGGCTTAGAGGCATAACACACTAGTTTTAGAGACTCCACCACCATTGTGAGTGAATTGCATAATTTTTACTTGGTGTTCATCGTTAGCAACTATGCTACGCTATTTTGTTTGTTTTTAAATTTTTAGGTTTCCCTGTATTCAACTTGAGATGAGTTTTTGATTACTCCTTTGTGTACTTGTTTGTTTGGTATATTTTCCATAGTGTGTGCTCCCTTCACATGTATTTGCATGTTGTACCTTTTTTCATAAAAATAAAAAGAGTTTAAAACCTCTAAGGAATGCCCTTTTAATGGGCTATACCCTGTCGATACTGCACGGAGGTCTTGTTTTGCAGTTCTAATTGCAGTAACTCCTTTAGGCCAGCAGATGGCGGCATATGCCTGCAACATAGGATATTACAGTAAGGAATACATGGGGGAATATTCCCAAATATTTCTTACTGTATAAGTAATTAAAATTGATTTTCAAATAATACAATATATATAATGTCAGTAGGGAGTGGTTTATGTATGCAGTGTATTTTGGAAAAATCACGTAGAAGTCAAGGGGTTAATTTACTGCTATAGTGCATTCGAAACTCTTAGAAATGTCAGACTCTTCACTCAGACATATAGAAACATAGAAAAATGTCGGCAGATAAGAACCTTTCGGCCCATCTAGTCAGCCCAATTACATGGATACTTTACCTGGATTTATCTTTTGTTTAGGATAGCCTTATGCCTATCCCATGCATGCTTAAATTCAATCACTGTTTTGGCCTCTACCACTTCAACTGGAAGGCTGTTCCATGTATCCACCACCCTCTCAGTAAAATAATGCTTCCTGCTGTTACTTTTAAACCTTTGCCCCTCTAATCTAAGACTATGTCCTCTTGTTTTGCTACTTTGTTTCCTTTTAAATATACTCCCTTCCTCTACCTTGTGGATTCCCTTTACGTATTTAAATGTTTCTATCATATCTCCTCTGTCTCGTCTTTTTTCCAAGCTGTACATGTTAAGATCATTAAGCCTTTCCTGGTAACTTTTCTCCTTCAAGCCATACACCATTTTAGTAGCCCTTCTCTGAACTCTCTGTAAGATGTCTATATCCTTCTGGAGATACGGTCTCCAGTACTGCACACAGTACTCCAAGTGAGGTCTCACCAGTGCTCTGTACAGTGGCATGAGCACTTCCCTTTTCCTACTGCTAATACCTCTCCCTACACAACCAAGCATTCTGCTAGCATTTCCTGCTGCTCTATTACATTGACTACTTACCCTTAGATCCTCTGAAATAATAACCCCTAAATCCCTTTCCTCAGATGATGAGGTTAGGACTGTATCAAATATTCTATATTCAGCCCTTGGGTTTTTACGTCCCAGGTGCATTATCTTGCACTTATCCACATTAAAACTCAATTGCCACAGCTCCGACCATTTTTTTAGTTTACCTAAATCATTTGTCATTTGGCTGATCCCTCCAGGAACGTCAACCCTGTTGCAAATCTTTGTGTCATCAGAAAAAAGACATACTTTTCCATTAATACCTTCTGCAATATCACTAATAAAAATATTAAAGAGAATGGGTCCAAGTACTGACCCCTGAGGTACCCCACTGGTAACAAGACCTTGCGCCGAATAAACTCCATTTCCCACAACCCTCTGTTGCCTGTCACTCAGCCACTGCCTAATCCATTCAACAATATTGGAATCCAAGCTCAAAGATTGCAATTTATTGATAAGCCTTCTATGCGGAACAGTATCTGTTCTGCGGATAGTAACTCTATCTGTTGGTGTACCTCAAGGCTCTGTCCTTGGTCCTCTGCTCTTTTCCATCTACACCTCCTCCCTGGGCAAAATCATCAACAGCTTTGGCTTTAATTACCACCTCTATGCTGATGACACTCAGATCTACCTCTCTACCCCTGATCTCTCTCCCCCTGTCCTTTCAAAAGTCAGTGACTGTTTATCTGGCATCTCCTCCTGGATGGCCTCCCACCACCTAAAGATCAACATGTCAAAGACTGAGCTCCTACTTATTCCTCCCTCTAATGCCTCCCCACCTCCTGACTTCTCTATCACGGTGGAGGGTATCACCATCTCCCCATCAAACCAAGTTCGCTGTCTTGGAGTTACACTGGACTCTGCTCTTTCCTTCATCCCCCACATCAAGTCTCTTTCCTCCTCCTGCCGATACCAACTGCGTAATATTTCCAGAATTCGGCCATTTCTTACCGCTGTCACCACAAAACAACTCATACACGCCCTGGTAATCTCCCGACTCGACTATTGCAATAATCTCTTATCTGGCCTCCCTCTGTCCCGCCTCTCCCCCCACAATCCATCCTGAACGCCTCCGCCAGGCTAATTCACCTCACCCGCCGCTCTGTCTCTGCCGCTCCCCTCTGCGAGTCCCTTCACTGGCTCCCCATCCACTGCAGAATTAAGTTCAAAATCCTTATCCTTACCTACAAAACCCTCACTAACTCAGCGCCCCCTACCTGTCCTCACTAATCACCAAATACACCCCAGCCCGCTCCCTAAGGTCAAACAGTGACCTGCGCCTAGCTTCTCCCCGCATCACCTCTTCCCATGATAGACTGCAGGATTTCTCACGCGCAGCCCCCACTCTCTGGAACGCTCTCCCTTGTACTGTCAGACTTTCCCCTAACTTCTCTTCCTTCAAACGCTCCCTGAAAACATTCCTATTTAGGGAAGCCTACCACCCAACTCACTGACGCAACCATCAATCACTCTCACCTTACAGTCCTCCCCTCCTGTTTCCAACCCCAACCCTCCTAGATTGTGAGTTCCTACGGGAATAGGGCCTCATCTCCTCCTGTACTGTTTGTCAAATGTTGTTCAATGTATTGTAACCCTGTCTGTACTGTGCTTATTGTACAGCGCTGCGGAATATGCTGGCGCTTTATAAATAATAATAATAATAATAATAATATCAAATGCCTTACTGAAATCTAAATAAGCAATGTCTACTGCACCACCTGTGTCTATTATTTTTGTTACCCAATCAAAAAAATCAATAAGATTAGTTTGGCATGATATCTCTGAGGTAAACCCATGTTGTTTCTGGTCCTGTAATCTATGTGTTTTTAGATGTTCAACAATCCTTTCCTTTAACATGGTTTCCATTAATTTCCCCACTACTGACGTAAGACTAACTGGCCTATAGTTCCCCGATTCCTCCCTACTACCCTTCTTGTAAATGGGCACAACATTTGCTAATTTCCAGTCTTCTGGGATGACTCCCGTTAGTTAACAAGGATTGGTTAAATAAATCTGTTAACGGTTTTGCTTTTACACCACTGAGCTCTTTTAATAATTTAGGGTGGATCCCATCAGGCCCCATTGAGTTATTTGTCTTTACTTTAGACCGCTGCTGTAGAACCTTCTCCTCTGTAAACTCATATGTAAATGTCTCGTTAGTGTTTCCTCCTAACTGAGGTCCCTTTCCTTCTGCAAAGACTGAACAAATGTATTGCTTTCTGAACAGAGTGGGGAACTACGTAAAGTGCAGATATTGTGCTTCTTTATGCAGAAAAAAATGGTTTTGTGCCTATTCCCTACCAGGACGGCTGCATCAACCAGAGGTATTCAGCCCACTTGTCATTTGCGCTCACCCCCATAGCCCTTTTCAGTGGTTTTCTTTTTCAATCCCAAACTGGAAATATGGTGAGGGTATAAATATAAACCCACCAGTTTGTCTCTTAGCTGAGAAGCAGCATGAGGACATGTAGTTGCTTAGAGAGCAGCTTTTGGTTTTATTAGGTTAGGACCCACCTGACCAGAGGTGCCGTGATGTGGCAGGTGGGCATATACTTTAATGGCCATTCAAGTAAACCAAAACCTCTGATTGTTTTATTTTGCATAGAGCTATGGGGGTGAGCGCAAATGACAACCTTTTTTCTTATTGTGTTTCTTTAGTTACATCATCTACTACGATGTTTCATTTGGAGATACTGACTGGTAACTCAAACAAGGAGGTCAAGTAAATGGCCTGGAATCATTAGCAGTGGTTTGCGCTACAATATGTCTCCACAGTGCAATGTGTGGGTGAGGAATAATCACTATACAATGTCTCTCTATAATCCCAGGTCGTTGCAAATGGACAGTAACTGTAAAGATTGCCGGAAACTGCCTACGGCGAGAAAACACATTATACAGTTGGAGTCACTCTACACAGTTTAAATCACACCGTGAGTCCAGACTTAATAGCCTTGTAGGAGCGACACATCTAAAGTCTACCTGAACTATATACAAACTATAAAATCAATTGGTATTGGGGATTTATTACAATATGCAATTGTCAATCGATTTAATTTTCACATATACTTTACCCCTCATTGGCAAGATCAGGTTCAGGATCACTTGATAACATATAGAATATTATGCTTTGATTTTCCCTTTTAAGAAATGTTAAGAACCAGTATAAATTGTTACTGCTCTTTTTTTAGAATATATTCCAGGTTACTCATAAAAACCTATCATTAGAGTGGAACGTACAACCTACACCTCAGCCTTTTCTTCTGTCCTAATTTCAGCACTCTTTCAAAATCAAATCTTATGGATAGAATGCTCAACCAATCAAATTAATGAGGTCAACCCAAGAGCATTCTCCATGCACAAAAGGCAGATAACATAAGTGGGAATATGTTATTAAAAGCGCAGAGGAACCATTTCAAAGAACACGGAAATAGTTTTCTATGTTATAACAATCAAAGCGTGTTTAGGGAACGGATCAATAATCTGCACAAGAAATGGATGAAGATAAAAAAAAATCAATTTCTATTTAATTATTTAAAGCTAAAACAAAGTCTAAAATAAGATGGGTCCAGAGTCTTTAAACTGTAATTTGGACTAATGGCTCCTTTGTATTGTTACGGGTATGATTGCAGCAAAGTTAAACCTGTCAAGAGTAGCAATGACTTTGTGATGAAGATGTTTATTAATTACTGGTCTCATGATACTCAGCTGGCTGGCAAGGAATCATGGGATATGTTCTTCCCAAACTCCTGCCATGGAAAAAAGTAAACTTAATGCGTTACGATCTAGCTGGGTGACAATGCGCATTCACAGTATACAAAGAAAAAAATAACACAATAAGTACAATTAAAGAAAGCAAAGAGCAGAATTGTATTTTTTGTTTGCTTTCACATGTAAACAAGAATATTCTTTTGTAACACAATAATAAAAATGTTGTTTTACATTGGAAACTAGAAAATGTCAATACCACCTCCAGATCGGCAAACAATAGCTAATCAATTACATTTAATGCATATTGGCTCCTTTTATTAAACAAGGTGAAAGAACATTACGATGTGCCCTACCAATTCTACAAGGTTTCTTGCTTTTAAAATAAACTATAAATATTTCACTTATATAGATGTCTTTTGCCAGAACCCTTTTTGCTCTAATTTTACATTTTGTGAATTTGGTTAATGGCTGCGGCAATAATCAGGAGGCAGAATTAATTTTGTTGGCACGGGTTCCACCCGTACATTTTTTTTTCTCCATATACAAACCGATATCCATTTTATTTAATGAACTCTTTTCCAGTTTAGGAAAATTGGAAATCATTGCAACATAACTAAAGCAATCACATAGCTTAAAACGCAAGAACAGATGTCGACACAGAACTTTAAATTCTTGCAGTTGAGGGAACTTCTTTTCAATTTGCATGTATTACTGTACTAAGGAACTCTTTAAACAGCATGAGTTATCAGGGATAGTGCAAGAATCAGAAGTCAAGAGTAATTGTTGTGCATATACTTTATGTTAACTAGAAAAAACATTTCCCAATTTTTGTCTAAAAAGTTAATGACCAGAAAGATAAAATCTCCAATTTAGTTCTGTTTGTAAAATTTTGCACAAAAATTTTGAAGTTCGTTTTCAGCTCACGTCAACTCCACATTAAATAAATGGAAGTTTTAAGTAACCATCAACCGTTATCATCCTGTTCCTTTACATTAATGCCATATGTGGACAAATTAAATACTCATCACATCTAGTGGTTCTCTGTTCAGATTTCAAAGTTTGATTCAATTAATATGAATGTTATTTTTAGATTTCTTTTTGTTATTTATTACTTTTTGAAATACATGATAACGGAATATACAGTAGTCAAGGGAATTGCTGTTCATATACATTATGATGAATAGAAACAACTTTCCCTGTTTCTTATATAAAAATTGAATCATCAGAATGAATAAAACTCCTGTTTAGGAAGGTTTGTAATTTTTTTCCAGTTTTTGATATTTTGGACAAAAATTGTTCAAGTTAGTTTTAAGCTCACGTCATCTTGACATTAAATAAATGGAAGGTTTAAGTAACCATCAACCGCTATCATCCTGTTAAATATTCATCATTAGTGATGAGCCGAACACACCCGTGTTCAGTTCGCATTCGAACTCGAACAATTTCAAAAGTTCGAGTTTGAACGCGAACCGAACTCAATGCAAGTCAATGGGACTAGAAAGATCGCTTTTAAGGCTAGGGTCAGACGAACGCATTTTTCACGTTGCCCGTGGAAAAGTGCGTTCGAACGAACGTAAGTATTTTTTCCCGGAATACGAGATAGCGGTCATATGATGCGCCTTTTCATCCGTGATTTTGTACGGATCATCAATAAAACCCTTTTTGTGTCTGGACATTATGTTGGCCGTACATTAGCAGCGTCTGACGTCTCCCAATCACACACACACGCCGCTATGCGGCCGCAGCGCACTCTGTACGTCAGTAGTAGCGGTTTGACGTTCTCGAAAAAATGTGTTCGTGGCCACTTGCGTTGCACGGACGAACTTTCGTGCGGCCGTTCGTCGTATGTTCCCCGGCATTGGACGTCATTTGCTGCTAGCATGGCCGTGATTTTGTGCGGCTAAACGCACGTGAAAAATGCGTTCGCCTGACCCTAGCCTTAGAGTGCCCTCCAAGAGGGCATATATGCAAGATATTTGCCATAAAAGGTGTATGGGGGTCCGGGTAGTGCCCTGTGGACAGGAAACAAGGACAAAAAGTAAAAAAAAAAGTTTTTAAAGGAACAGTTAGTTTTCCATGAAAAGTCAAATATCGTGCCTAGGAGGTCCCCATAACCTGCCCGTGAAGTGGCGGATTTGTAGGATGTATAGAAACATTTAAAAACAAAGAAATGACGTTTCAAATGACGGTAAATGGTTTTCCTTTAATCTATCCATAAACAACTGCTTTGGGGCGGCAGCCTGTATGAAAACAGACATTTTAGGACATACAGAACAAGTTTAGTGATTTTTTTGGGCTAAATTATGGTGAAATTTATGCAGGCTTTGGATGAAAGTAACAATAGGTGCTTTAAGATTGGGCCTTTAGTGTCGGCAACAGTGCCATCACACCGTAACCCCTCTGTGGTATTGTGGAAGAGTGCAGGGTTGGACCCTGCAGTCAAATATTAAAATGATATGAATCTGGTACAGGCATCAGTGCACCCAATTATTTTGCCTTTGCTGGCAGCAAGTGCCTTCACACCGTAACCCCTCTGAGGTATTGTGGAAGAGTGCAGTGGTGGAGGTTTTGGTAATGCAGAAGAGATCCCCGATCTATTCAGTTACATCAGCAGCTATAACAAAACCGGGTCAGCAAAGTTTAGGCACTTGTACTGCACTACTGTATATGGTGAGAATCGGCGCACACCAGTAGCAACAGGAAGCAAACAGAACAGGCAGGGAATACACAGAGAGAATAGTCAAATGGCAGGCAAAGTCGGCAACAGATCGGGTCCTCAGAACAAGCAGGGTCAGTAACAAGTATACAAACTGATTTGGTAAGCTAGCGATGCGGAAATAAAGGCTGAGACACACTGAGCGTGTAGTGACGCACAGCGTAGTGAAGCAAAGAGAAGCAAACATTTTGCAGGCTTGATTTCACTCCGCTCCGCCTCGCAGCATGTCTTCACTGCATTACGTTTGCTTCTCACCGCACTGGACGGGAATCCACTAACTAAATTAAAATGTACTCACAAAACTGTTTTATTTTCACGAAGCACATGTTATATAGGCAAAAAAAAGTTTCTACTGAATAAAATACATCAAATATTACTGTTAATTTAATAGGAATAGTATAAAAATATAAAAAAGGTAACCCCTGTTCATATATATTATAGGGACACGGAGCGCTGTGTATAGAGTAGGGTTGCATTGCTACCAATACCACACACAGACATATACATATATATCCACACGCAGACCTATATATACGTATATATCAACACGCAGATATATATATACACCCACCCACAGACCTCAGACCATATATACACATACGCATATGGGGGGGTGGCATGTGGACAATCTCAACTAAATGCGCCCCCCCCAATTTGACTGATCCCTCCAGAAGAAAAGTTGAACCCGACAGAGCAGAGACTATATATATATTATTCTCTGCTCTATCGGGTTCAACATATCTTCTGGAGGGATCAGCCAAATTGGGGGGGGCAATTAGTTGCTAAAATGTGTGTGTAATACAAGTCTGGATATATATATTTATAAGAATATAGATATATATCTTATATATATATATATATCTCATACCTGCCCTTACCTTCCCCTATGAATTTGCTAAAAATATACACACAGAAAAAACAAACCACTGCCTGAGACCCCGCGCAGTCCACATGCCACCCCCTCTACCTGGCTGAATGTATCTAATATATATAATTAAATACATTCAGCCAGGTAGAGAAAGAAAAAAAAGGTTTTATTTTATGTGCCCGGGGACATTTAAGAATGTCCTCGGATTTTATTTTTTTTAGAAATGCGCCTTACCTTAGCCTGGTGGTCAGTGGGGGCTCCCTGGATCCTGGTTGTGGGGGGGGGTCTGCCATGGCCGCAGGTGCAGTGGCTCCCTCCCTGTGCCACCTGTCTCTGCCACATGCACCCAGGTGGCTAGCCCGCAGTCGCAGCTCTGTCATCCGGCGGCTGCATGCTCCTCGAGGGGATCCTTGGGAGGCCCCGGCAGGCTGCCCTCTACAGTGCCTGATTAGAGGGCCATGTCTGCCTGATGTTTTAGCAACAAGAATGTTTTATCCCATAGGCTTTAATGTTAAAAATATTCCCGTTTTAATTCAATATCTAATAAGCCGTTGCTTACAACATTTTGCAGTAAAGAGTCTCTTTATTTCTAGATTTTTTTAAGCATTTTTTATACTTTTTTCCAAAAAAAAATTTCAAACTTTTGGCAAACGTCCCAAAAAGTTCGAACTTCGCGAACGGCCAATGTTCGAATCGAACTCCAAACGATCAAACCGAACAGCTCATCCCTACTCATCATATCATTGTACCGGCTGGGTGGAGTAGAGGTAACATCACTGCTCTACAACCGTGGAGACACAGTTTTGAATTCCAGCCAGTGCACCTCTACAGTAAGTGTCCTTGGGAAAGACACCTAACGGTACATACTCGTCACCCAGGACATACTTGAAAACAAGAGAAATCTCAATGTATCCTTCCTGGTAAAATACTTTCTCAAAAAATATATATTATATATCTAGTGGTTCTCTGTTCAGGTTCCAAAGATTGATACAAATTTGTTTTTTTTTTACATTTCCTTTTGTTATTTATTACTTTTGAAAAATACGCCTTTGCATATGCGAACAGGGGAAATCCTTTAGAATTATAAACTTGGCAACTTTGTATCCAACGCCTTCACTACTAAGTCACTTTACAAAAAAACACTGCCAGGAACCAGTGTTTTTTTGGGAAATCATTTTAATTAATTATACAGTAAGACATATTTGGGAATACTTCCAATGAATTCCTTACTGTAATAACCCATTTGGCAGGCAGATGTTGACACCTGCTGGCCAAATGGAGTTACTACACTTGTAATTGCAGCTCGTGACTGTGGTTTATTAGCTGGGAAAGGCCTTTTAGACACTTTAATATAGATTTTAAATAGTTTTAGCACATTGTGCGTCATGCCCACGGTACTAAACCTTTACGGGCATGTTCTGGAGCCCAAAAGAAAATGAAATGTGTCTGCAACAAATAAATTTAATTTGTTTTTGTCCTGCTCGGCTGCTGATTGAGATAACTCAATATAAGGCACCTGCTGGTACCTTTGAACACCCGCAATATATCGATTGCAGGTTCGAAGAGATTAACTAGCTTGTTCTGCCAACTAATAGCCTGGAAATATGCTGTACACCGATAAACTAGGACTTAATTTGTGGGGGATACTGGGGTACTCTGATTTTAACTGTCTGTGTTCCAGTTCCTAATTGGGTGGATCTGGTTACTCACATGTATAAAACCAAAAATATTACTTTTATGTCATTGCCATAACACTTATCATGCAAATTATTAGTATGTGGGGATTTGAGCTCTTAGCATTTTGTTTTCACCGCAATGTTCTATACCCGCTCTGGGACCTGAGCCCACTTTGTCACCCTTTTGCTTTCATATGGCCTGTTTCGGCACCTTCTTATTTAGAAATAAAGCATTACACATTTTAAAACATTGAATTTTGAAACATGTTGTCAAACCAGATAAAGCAGTGATTCCCAACCACGGTCCTCAGGTCCCCCTAACAAGCCAGGTTTGCTAGATATCTGAAGAACAGCACAGGTGATATGATTTGCTGCTCAGTGAATGCAGGATTCAGTCTGCTTTTCTCCATGGTAATCCTTCAAATCTGGTCTGTTAGGGGACTTGGGGACAGCGGTTGGGAACCACTGAGATAGAGGAACCAAACAGAGTAATCTGGCTTGTATCTTTAGGATCCTGGGTACAGTATGTGACGCTAAAGCTGGGTTCAGGACACTTCAAATAACATCATTCACTTGTCCAGTGGGACAAAGATGGAGTCCCCCCCACCTCTACCTGCAATACTGACTCAAACCAGGTATGATTGAAGCAACATGTAGCTAACTGAGTATCAGGAAAAAACAATTTTCCATATTTAGAACGTTTAGAATGTAGTATTGACCTTTAACTCCTGAAGTTAAAACTAATTTTGTAAAGTAAGACCACCCTTCATAATTTTTTTAGAGGCATAGTATACGGACAGATGTTAGACAACAATACTCTGTCACAAACTGTTCTGCTGTGTCGATGGGATTTACTTGGGCATTGTTGTCCCGTGATCGTCTAGCATTGTTCATCTTTCTAAAGCAGAGATCCCAAACTTTGGCCCAACAGACGCTTCTGAAGTATAATGAATCTCTGACCCTTTAGTCCATTCAAAGGACTTCAGAAAATTGCAAGCCACAAAACATCTGGGTTTCAAACTTTGAAAATCCTGCTCTAACATTATGGGGTTGCACATCATCAGTGTCAACCTTGTACAGGAAACACGGTGACCTCATTTATGATGAATATCTGTTATGTCCTGGGCCCCTGGCGTCCCCTCTGGCAGAGGTGGACATTGCCAGTGCTGTTCTGGACATTTGGCGCATCTGGCACCCCCTCTGGCTTCTATGGATATTGCATCCAAGTTCTGGACATTTGGTTCACGTTCAAGCCTGGACCTCACCTGGACTCAATTGTTTAAGTGGACTCTGTATAATAGGAGACATCGCCCAAAGAAGGGCGCTGCCTCATTTTGGTATTCACTCTGATCCTAGCCTCCAGTTAATCCTTGTTCTCAGTTTGTTCTCTATTCCTAGTCTTGATTCCGTCTCACTGTGATTGTAGCGTCATTCTGATCCTGATCCTGCTTTAGTGTACTCAGCTTATGCATTCGTGTTCAGGTCTGACTTGCTTAGGTGCTGTTTGCATTTAATATATCCTGTCTGTTTTCAGGTTTTTCTTAGTTCTTCTGTCTGTTTTCAGGTTTTTCTATGTTCTTGGTTCATGCTCATGTCTGATATTCATATTTTCTCTAGTTTAAATCAGGTTTATGTTCTTGCTTATGTTGCTCTAGTGTTTAGCCCTCTCATGTTGTTGTTTTTTTTATTAGCTATCTGTTCCATGCATTTCGTTCTGATCTGGTTCCATGTTTTGTTATTTGTATCTCAGTATTTTGGTTTATTTCTGGTGCTCAGGTCTTTAGTTTCATGTACAGTATGTTTGTTCTGGATCCTTGCAGTGTATATACTTTGCTGTTGTAAATAAATTCCTTGTTTTATTATATACAATTTACGGTTCATGTCTGTTCACTACTCAAGTAGCTCACACCCTTTCTGTACTATGTCAGGTCAGGTCCCACAATACAATATCATTGAAGTGTTTTAGGGGTTTATGGTACGTTATATATATATCCCAATATGTAGCTCTATGTGATATGATTATCTGGCCCAGCTATACTTATGTATTGTTTAGGGACTTTTGCTTCCTTTAAATGCTTTTATTAGTGATAATTAAAAAGGACAGTCTAGGCACCACTTAGTGCAGACTGAAAGGACACAGTGACGCAAGTCTACTAACCCATCCTAATCTCAAGAGAGAGGGTCTCAGAAGGCTAATTCAGCCCTCCAAGTGCAGTGGCTAGGTCTACCCACAAATGAGATATCAGCAAGTGTCAATCTGGGGCCCTATTCCAAGGTTGGTGTTAACTTAACCAGAGCTGTTTTAAACTTAACACCAACCTTGGAATAGAGCCCCTGATTTTTTAGGAAAAAATTATTAGGTAGACAGCATAACTTGTTTCCATTCAGTGGCTCTCTTTGCACTCACTTTGAGAGTCATTGCATTGGCTGGAAGCTCCCTCGAGTGTCTAGCCTCCTGCTGGTCATCACATCCGTGCAGCACAGAGGACGCCTTTGCTGGAATAAGGGTACATTTTATATTATCTCTAGGGTTAAAATGAGAGGGGAGGTGCAGGGAGGTTAAGGAGAAGTTAATCATTTAACTCTAGACCAGTGGTTCCCAACCGCGTTCATGAAGTACCCCTAACAGTCCAGGTTTGCCAGATATGTGAAGCACAGCACAGGTGATATGATTTGCTGCTCAGTGATTGCAGGATTCACTCTGCATTTCCCCAAGGTGATCCTTAAAACCTGGCCTGTTAGGGGGACCTGAGGACCGCGGTTGGGAACCACTGATCTAGAGTACCCCCTTAATTATTGGGATTGTTGAAAAGCGTAAATATAAATCGCTGCAGTTCTCAGAGGTGTGTGCTTGCTGACACTGAAATGTCTAATAATTTATGATATTTGTGCATTAGACCTGCTTTGGTCCTAAAAAAGTTCAAAAGCTCTGCTCTCACTAATCCCTATGGAAAGAGTAAGAGTAAAGCAGAAATATGATTTTATATCTTTGTTTTTATTATTCAACCTCTTAGTATGGCAGTGTTTGTTTATTCGTATTAATTCCTTTTATTTTTTGGCTGTTCACCTTTGCATAGATTTTTCTTTCTGGTGACCCAACTCTAATACACAACCAACGGACAACCATTTAATTAAAATGTTTTTTTTTTCATGATACCTTTCGAAAAATCTGTTTACATTAAAATAACAGGTACATTCCTTTAAAAGAATCCTGATCTCATGTTGACAATGTCATTTGCCTGGTGCTATGTTAACATTTTACACATTGGGGCATATACTAATGCACAGTTGGCGATTACAAGTATGCAATTAAATGCAAATTTATTATGTTAATTAAAGTCTCACATTAAACATTTTTTTAAGATGGGATTTGTGCGGCTTTCTGTGATTAATGTTTTAGCAACATGCTCCCTGCTATGTCCAGTAATGAGATAAAAAGCTCACTTGTAGCTCCCTTCTGAGGGTCATGTTTAATCATAAAACATTCAAGTGGAGGTTCACAAATTTATTCTATGGTCATTTATTCATTAACATAATAGTGTGATTGGAATGAGCATAAAAAGGTCACAGATAAGAATGCCATTTTTATTGGCTTTCAAGTCATAATTCAACTGTCCCACCGCCATGCTTAACATCGTTTGTCTTTGGACAAATTAGGCTGTAATCAGTATTATTGCTGTTTGTTTTGACTGCAATAGATGTACCGGCTGGATGGAGTAGAGGTAACATCACTGCTCTATAACCGTGGAGACACAGGTTCAAATCCCAGTCAAAGCACCTCTCCAGTAATTGTCCATGGGCAAGACACCTATCACACAATACCAGCTGTGGACTCCGACTGTGGAGAAGCAAGTCAAAATACCATTCAGCACAACCCTCCAATACAACTGTGGAGAAGCAAGTGTCGACTTTATAAAAAGCAGGTTCAACCAAACCACCAGGTCGCTGCTCTACAAGCATGGAAAGTTGACTCAATCCCACTCAGAAGACACCACCAGCGAGTTTCCTTGAGCAAGACACCTAACGATATGGATGCGTCTACCTCACAAAATACCTGTACATCTCATAGATTGTAAGTTCCCTTGGGAACAGAGTCACCCTGAATCAGATCATCATCCATGTGTGGTATTCTAATGCATCAACCCCTTGTACACTGATCTTGTAAAGTGCTGCAGAATATGTGGCACTAGATATATAAAGGATAATAATATATAATCTATTCTTTTGACTGCATAGAAAGATGAGTGGAGAATAGGCTGAAGCCCATTATCTTTTTCATTTCCAAATTGAATAACAGAATTCCCAGTTTGATTTTTTTTAAATTGTTATGCAAAAAAAGGGGGGAAAAGTCCCACGTTCACCACAAAATGCCAGGGAGATAACTCCTGTATTAGCAAGATGTTACCCTACATAACATATTAGCTATTATATACCTGAATACTGCTTATTGTCTGGTAAGACACCAAACCTGTATTTCAACCCTTTGGGTGCTCTAGCGTTGTTGGCAAAGTAAAAGTGGGAAGCCAAAAATGTAGGCGATACCTGCTAAACACACCCCCCCCCCTTGCAAATGGTCTTTATATGCTGTACTTAATATGTGCTTTTACATGTTGTTCATAATGGTATTATCCACTAACTGCCATTATTTGAAACTATGTCAAACAACGCTGCTTTGTGAATATCCCACTTACTCAATGTTTCCCAAACCTGTCCTCAGTACAGTCCAGGTTTCCCAGATATCTGAAGCACAGCGCAGGTGATATGATTTGCTGCTCAGTGATTGCAGGATTCTGTCTGCATTTCCCCAAGAGAATCCTTAAAACCTGGCCTGTTAGAGGGTCCTGAGGACAGGTTTGGAAAACACTGCTCTAACTGTTTAAATAATTTTCAGGATCACTGTTTAAAAAAAAAGTAAATAGATTAAAATCGGAGACTGAATTCATATACATTAATAAAGAACAGGAATTTTGATAATAGAGAAAACCACAAGATGGCATTAAAGAGCAAAGGTTATATAGAATCATAACGTGTCATCGTATGTGCATAAGTGCAAATTATACAATACCGGCTCAGGGAAAGACAAACAAAACCTTTCTTTCAAAAGCTTTTTTCTTGTTTTGTTCCAGATATATTCTAAAATGAATAAAATATCTAAATATATTTTAACAATACAGAGATCAGAGATATACTGTCACTTGTAGCACGGTTGTCTATCAATAGAAGACTATGCAGGAAGTAATGCGTGATCTGGTCAACGGAGAGCGACATTCAAGTGTTTTGGTGGCAATATTAATTAGCATTAAAGACATTTCTCAGATTCACGACTGTTCGAAGAGACTCAATATTGCTTTTTCTAAGTGCTGTCTGAAAAAAGTGGTAACATCATTCATATCATTTAGCTATGTAAAAACGAATATGCCATTTCCAATCCATTTGTACCTACTGAAGACACATTTTGCTATCTCCCATATTTTCAGACGTTTCCCTGAAAGTAACGCATGAGGGATAGATGTCTACTTGCGCCTTTCAGAATTGAGGACATTTTTTGACAAACTCTATTATCCTGGTGTTGCGTGATCTTCACTCATCCTTTTGTATGGGTGCTTCAGATTTAACTGTAATCTGGTTTGATCACCTCTGTGAATCAAACCCTTTAATTTGATACCAGTCCTGGAACATCACGCATATCTGTGTAGACCAAAGTATAAAATTTATATCAAGACTATTTCACAAAACTCGAGTTGGTGAACCTTAGTCGATCCACCTTAAGTGGATGCTGAATGGTACATGTGAGATTTCCTTGACGGCACCGGTCACATTGTTATGGGCCAAGTACAAACATACACAAGTACATACAAGCTACACGCACAGTGACTTCTACACAAATGCATCCATAGATTTATACTGACATACCCTCACGCTCAGTGGTCTTTGACTCCTTCGTTGTACTCAACCATCCTTCCCTTTGCTCCTGCACCCGATTCTTCCTTAAACTTGACTATGTTCCAATTTTGCAATCCGCCCTTTTAACTTTTGCTTCTTGCCCTTTCCTGGACCCCCTATCCTTCCTGTGTTTCCCTCTTCACTTTGTCCCCCATTGTGTGATGTGTGTAAGAGGTGTTATCAGCAGGCAAGTATGGCTGGTGTGAAGGGAAGGAATGATGTGAGGGAGAAACAGAAGCCACTGTGCGCAGTTGTATTTCCACTTCACAGAATCACTGGGTGGTTCGTACACCAACACACTGGTCTTATTTCCAGGGTATCGGCCAGAAAGACTAATTTTCTGCAACTCCCCAAAATCCAGGGCCTCAGAATCTCCTGACAAAGGCTCTATGAGAGGCTACCAGAGCTTTGTGCTCATTGTGATGCACTTGCGTAGTGATAGAGTAGAGCAGCAAGAACCATTCTACAGGGGAGGACACCCACTTTAGACTACATTTCCTTTTTTATTTCTTTAATATATATATATATATAAAAACAAGCTTACTCTTTTAATGGCCATTATCAGAAACCAAAACCTCTAATTGCATTTTGTTTCACACGGTATAATGGGAATAAGCGCAGATGACTTTTTCATCCTTGTTATGATTTATACATGTTGCTGGGCTGGATACATTTGGTGGTTGCAGCCGCCCCATCGAGGATTAGGCGCGACCCCACCTCTCCTGTATTATGTATGTTTTAATGTACCTCCAGCCAGGTCATCATTGCAGCTGTTCCGCTCCGTGTCTTTGTTTTTTTGATCCCAAGGCAGATTTTGCTTCTGGGGGAGCTTAAATAAAAGCCCACCAGTCTACCTCATGACTGACAAGCAGCATGGGGAAGTTATGGTTGGCTACACAGCAGCCTGTGGCTTCATTTTTTGGATAGGACTCACCCTCAATAGAGGTGCCTTGACGTGGCGGTGAGCTTACTCTTTTACTGGCCATTATCAGAAACCAAAGCCTCTAATTGCGTTTTGTTTAACACGGTATAATGGGAATAAGCACAGATGACTTTTTTCTCCTTGTTATATTAGTAAACATGTCTTGATATGACTGGAGAAACTGAATGCACACTGAATAATATTGTATAATATATTATATATTTTTCTAAAAAGAATTAAGGGAAAAACCGAGGAGACACACACTAATACAGAAATATACGTATCTGTAAAGAGGATCTCTGTGGGGATGGCTCCTCAAATCTTCATCCGTGGAATAAAATCATGAAACAAAATAGTACAGGGATCACTCTTTTTAAAACAAAATGAGATACACATAGGGAAATATTGCGATTACAGGTGGCTATAAATACCCCTGCTATAGAAATGCTCACAGGATATCAGAACAAACGTGCCATCAATCACGTATACTCCTCCGGCGGTGCTGGATCTGCTGGAACTGACCTGCTCTGGAGTAAGAACCAAAAGATGGGATTGCAGCAAGTGGAAATAAAGGGTATGGATACTTAAGAATGATAAAAAATACTGTCTTTAATAAAATATATAACAGACATAGAGAATTCCAACGCGTTTCATCACAACGCTGTGACTTTCTCAAGGAAAAAGTCCATCTCCATTATTTCATACTATTAACTATTTTTCTCGTGGAGGTTATTTAGCCGCGTTGTGTTAAAATCAATTTGCAAGTTTCATAGCAAAAATATGTAAAACTGTCTTGAATTTTGAAGTGTTTTGTAATAACCCATAAACACACTAATAAAATATGAATTAAAATACAAATATACAACTGAGGTATATTATAGCCTACGTAAGATTAAGTTAAGTGAATTGTTGTAAATATATTATTATATATAAATATATATATATATTATATATAAAATAAATTTGTTTTACTGACGCAGAAAAACGCTAAATATTTAGAACACTAAAACTGCTATTACCATATGGCATGTTTATATAGCTTCACACTATGAAGGAAACGTATCACTGAACCTTTGGAAGCCAGCATGAGAACGCTTTGATAAAGTGCATCTGTAGTGGTTAAATGGTCGTAACAGCATGGAACAAACAAGACTTTAATTCGCACAATTTCACTGTATTTAGTATTAAATCTTAAAGCATTCCGTGTTTAAGAAAACATTTTTTAGCTCCGTTTCCTACAGGGACACTTAATTATTTAATTGAAATCCGACACATCTTTATATGATATGTGATTATAATTAAAAGTTTCTTTATGTTAAATTAGCATTTAAACTTATTTAATCACAACTATTATTATTATTATTATTATTATTTAAGCGCCAACACATTCTTCAGAGCTGTACAAAGGTGCACTGGGTAAAGACAAGACAATTCTGCAGTAAACCCAAAAAGTCAAGTCGATATTTCACCAACAGATACAGGAGGGATTGTGGGCTCTATGTCCACCATGGGCACTTACAATCTAGATGGCTGAAGTAGTGAGAAACAGGAGGGGAGGACTGCAGGGATGAGAGTGATGTTAATGTAGAGAGATGAGGATGGTTATGGTTAGGTCAAATATTTGTAACGGGGTTAGATGATCAGCTTCCCTGAACAGAAGTGTCTTTAAGGAGCGTTTAAAAGAAGCCAGATTGGGGAAAGAGTCTGATAGGGTGAGAAAGCATGTTCCATAGGGTCGGTGCCGCATGAGAGAAGTCCTCTCAGTCGGGAATGTGAAGAGGTGATGATGGAGGATGCCAGTTGCAGGTCCTTGTTGGATCTTATGGGGCAAGATGGGTTGTATTTGGTGATTATTGCATTTGAATGGCTGGAAGTATCCTGCAGGGCTGGATTAAGGACTTCATGGGCATGGAGAAGATTACTTGGGTGGGGCTTTTCCCCAACTTTGTGTCTGTCTCATCATTATCATTAGGGATGAGCTGCCAGTTCGAATCGGTTCGATGTTCAATTCGAACATCGGCTGTTGAAAATTTGCAAACTTCGAACTTTTCGGGACGTTCGCTGAAAGAAAAAACAAAATTCAAAAAAATGCTTAACAGAACCTAAAAAATCTAAAATTAAAGAGACCCTTTACTGCAGAATATAATAATAAACGGTTTATTAGATATTGAATTAAAACGGAAATATTTTTAACATTGAAGCCTATGGGATTCATAAACATTTCCCACTCCTTGTTGGTCAAACATTTCACACTCCTTGTTGGTCAAACATTTCCCACTCCTTGTTGCTCAAACATTTCCCACTCCTTGTTGGTCAAACATTTCCCATGGCTTCAAATCGCGTTTAAACATGAGCAAAAGCGGTAAAAATTAGCTCAGCACTCAGCAGTGAAAGGGTTAAAAACATTTTTTTCCATTGTTTCCTGTCCCCCAGGGCAGTATCCGGACCCCCGTACACCTTTTATGGCCAATATCGTACATATATGCCCTCTTGGAGGGGACCTTAATTTTCAAACGTTCAAGCCCCATTGACTTGCATTGTGTTGGAATTGTGTTCGAGTTTGTGGTCGAACTTTTTCGGATGTTCGCGTTCGAATGCGAACCGAACACGGGGGTGTTAGGCCCATCTCTAATTATCATCCCTACTGCCATTGTCCTAGGCTCCGCAGCCCATGTGACTCTTGTCTATCTTGACTTATACCAGCTGTGCTTTGATCTATCCTCTTCCTACTTGAAAGCACTTTGTGACATATTAACTAGCTTTATTCTTGGACGATTTGGGGGATTTGTCCTGGAGCTTCAGCTCCACTGGCCCTTTTAGGCGGAGATCACAAGGATCATGATTCATGAAGGTATTATAGAATTGATGCCCGATTATCTTAGGCAATACTCATGTACATTCATGAGTTCACAAATTACATGATGTGCAGTCACATTTCCGTCCTTCAACCATCAATGATCCTTTCAGTGTATCCCTGTTACCTGGCCACACCATACACTCTGCAGAGGTTAAACATGGATACAGGATGAACTGCCTTTATCTGGAATGCATGGGATCTGAGCATTCGGGATTCTTCTGGATTTTGGAATCTGGTAAAATCCTGTGTCTGAGAAAAAAGGGATCACAACGTGTGCACTCGCTGGGAGCACTGTGCAATGTTTCTATGCAGCATGTCACACACTGGGACTGCACAGTGTCTCCTAGCACCTGCTGGGCTCTGCTGCAGGAGTCGGAGCAACAGTATCGAAAAACAGGACCTGTTCAGAGCGTCAGGAAAGGCCGTTTAACTAACATCCGGAAAGCTCCAAAATGTCTGGATTTCAGAGTCTTTTCAGACTTTGGAGTTCCTGATTAAGGGTGCACAACATGTATAAATAAACGTGGCTGAACATTTAAAAAATTGGTTCTTTTAACCCTTTATATAAACACAGCATTTTTTTTTAAAACCAATCAGAAATGAAAGTAAAGAAAAGCAATATGAGCATCACCTGAAGCCTTTCACAATGCAGGGTGAAATTGTAATTTACACATTGTCTATTTTAATTTTGTTTCATATACAGCCCTTGAGAAAGTCTGAAAGATGAAGCGCGTTGGGCAATTTTATTATTATTTTATTATTATTATCCTTTATTTATATAGCGCCACACATATTCCGCAGCGCTTTACAAGTTCAGTGTACAAGGTATTGATACATTGGAATACCACACATGGATGATGACTTGATTCAGGGGGATCCTGTTCCCAAGGGAATTTACAATCTATGAGATGTACAAGTATTTTGTGAGGTAGGTGCATTCGTATAATTAGGTGTCTTGCCCAAGGACACTTGCTGGTGGCGTCTTCTGAGTGGGATCAAGTCGTCTTTCCCTGATTGTAGCGATAAAGTTGAACCCGCTTCTCGTAAAGTCGATACTTCTCCACATTTAATAAATCTTTTATTCGAACCAATACCTTCCCGACTCCATCGTATAGTATACACACCAAAAGGATGCCGGAGGTTGTTTATCATCAAGACGCTATGGTGCATGGCTCTTTATTGTGAGTGATCGACAGAATCTTTCATCTTAAAAGACTGTGGTTTATCCCTCTCAGTCGTAGGGTCATAAAGGCTCCTCAACTCTTGCATTATTTCTATTGATCCAAGGAGATTGGGAATACCTCCAAGAGGAGCTGATCCTATACTAAACTAAGTACCTTGTACCCTATTATTTTTTGCATTTTGAAATTCTAATTTAACCTCCCTGCCGGTATTCCCGAGGGAAATTTCACTACCGCGAACGGTAACCCCGAGCCACACTCGGGCTGGATGCATACTCACCTCCTCCTGGCTCCCTCGCTGTCCCCCGCAATGTGATCGTGGCGTGCTGCTTCCTGGAAGGCTCCCTGCGAGTCACACAATGCAGGGGGGGCGGGACTAGTAGCAAACTTAGAAAAATTGGATTCTACAGTGTAAAATGATAAGTGCAATGTTTATGAACGGCCGCTAGGTGGCAGTACAGGATAAGAAATAGACCATACATCCTCTCACCCTTGTTTTCAAGACAGATTTCAGTGTTTTTTGTTGTATTTTATTGAATATCATTTATTTGCATTATTTTGGATAATTATTTTTGGGATAATAAATTATTATGTCGTGTTTCAAACTTTATCTGACTCAGTGTATTTACTAATTTTTATTTATTTATTTATAAAGAATTTTACCAGTAAGGACTCTTGATTTCACGGATTTCAGTGCGTGATTCCTAATTATTACAGGCTAACTATGTACAAAAACACCTTTCTTTTAAAAAAAAATTGAGACGCTTTTAGACACGAAATTTTGAAAAAATTAGACCGCCAGGGAGGTTAAAAGAAAAACCTTTATAAAATACATAAAGTGAAATTATAAAGGAGAAAGGGCAATGAGTCATTTAACACAAAGTGAGCAAAAATATTCTAATGCGTTTCCATGGATATTACAAATTAAATATTGCTTTAACGTGGCAGGAATATGCATAGGATATGTTTGCATGTTTCTATGTATTTCTGTTCTGCTATGAATTCTCATCAGGGTGCCCACCTCTACATCCCTACTCTCTTTGTGGCGAGCAGCTGCGAGGATGTGTGTTTATATAGAACCCTATGGTACTCACAATAGTGTTTGGCTCAGAAATTCTGTCAGCTGCTTTACAGAATGGCAGAGGGGAGGGTGTGATTAACCCTTTCGCTGCTGAGGCATTTCAAGCCTGTGTGCCGAGCTCATTTTTACTGGTTTCGCTCATCATGTTTAACAGCATATTGAAGCCTTATTTTATTATATGACCCAGACATATTATATATCGTTGTTTACGGCAGACTCGGCAGATTCATAATATATCATTATTATATTGTGATGTAGTGCATGGATTGCACTGTGTATTCCCCTGTATTTTGTTTTTAGGTTTAGGCATTAACCCCCAGGAGGGAATGTATTTTTGATTTGCTGCAGGTGTCCCTGCAATTAAGGGGTTAAATAGCTCCTTGAGGGTGGGTTAGATGAGACTGTGCACGAGATGAGAAGGATTCCCACACAGATTGAAAGATTAGAATGGGCACCGGTTGAGAGTGCGCACACACAGAGACTGATAAGCGCAGGGTGCTGCTGCTCCTGTGATGGGAGAGGAATTTTGAACCAAAGGTTGGTCTGAATGTTCTGTTGTATTTGATTTATTTGACGCTGCAATAAAATCATGGAATATTTCACCAATTGAAGGACTTCGTGTGCCATAAATTGCCCTAGAGGACCGTGTTATACCGCCCCCGTGTGACAATACGTATACGTCATGTCCTGTCTGTATATTATAACAAAAAATGCAATAAAATTCGAATTTTTTAAAAATTTACAATATATAAAGTGCTTTTTTAACATTCAAGCATTTGCGGTTATATTTTCTATGGGTTGCGCTTCTTAAAAAAATTAGAAATGGGGCCTCGTTAAATTTTTTTTGGTTAAATTACGTGATTTTTAACAAACACACCCCATACAAAAATCGTTAGTGCAGCATCATTGCTCACATTATAATTGAAATGGGAACAATATTGTTGGATTAACAAAACAAAAAAAAATTTGTTTTATTTTTTTTAATAATTTTTTTAATTAACTTTTACATGGTCATGTTTGGTATCATTGGAAAGGCCATGCTCTGGCCGATCTAACAATACCAAACATTAACCCCTAGCTGCCACGGCTCAGGAGAGCGGGGGTTCAATGGAACCCCCTATCTCCACCATTGGTGGCAACTAGGGGTTAACTCCAGGACTGACGTCACCGCGCTATGCACAATGACGCCAGTCAACAGGGGGAGTTCCCGGAAGCTTGGCCGACATCCAAGATGTTGGCTAGCTCCGGGAGAGGATCACGATTCGGCGCTTTTCGGCTCCGAATCGTGATCCGGCACCCAAGGGGTTAAAGCCAGGCACGGTTTGGAAGGGCAGGCTGTGCCCTTCCAAACCGTGCCTGCCTTTAGCTGCTGGACCCCGGCGATCAGGAGGGAGAGAGGTCCGAAGAACCCCCCCTCCCTTTTAGGCACCTCTTCTGCACTCGCGGGGGGCGCCTGAAATAGATGTCATCGCGCTGAACGCGATGACATCCATTCCCCCCCCCCGGGGTGCCGGGCTGACATGCAATATGTCAGCCCGCACTGGGGGGAATCCTGGCTGATTGCTGCCTCCTGTGCTAGGACGTGCTGAGCGCGTCCGTAGCACAGGAGGTGCACTTGGCAGGACGCTGAGAGCGTCCTTAGCAGCCAATTGGTTAATGTTTGGGATATTGTGATTTGTATGCTCATTTCTGGACTCAATGTTCTCACATTTGTATGTTTTGACGTTAAACTCTGAAAGTTTCTGACAAAATACACGTTATACGTTCTTTTATGTGCATGGGGTCTTTTTGGGTTTATATTATACTTGTCATTTTATAAGGTGCCCTTTATCAGGGTTATCCAAAGAGATCCGAATGGCTGGAGAAAGGCCATTGGCCATTTGGCTATCCAGAGAGCAGGCAATTTACCAAATCCTGGCGAATTGCCTGCACATACGGTGCCTGTTCGAGGGCAGTGAATCCCCATAGAGAAGCAATGCTTTGTCTATTCAGAGAATACAAAACCGCAGTGAAAGGTTCCCGAAATGCCCTGCCATTCGGTGGTTTCATGCTGCAGATTTATTCAGGCGAATCCCATAGGCTTCAATGTTAAAAATATTCCCGTTTTAATTCAATATCTAATAAACCATTCATTATAATATTCTGCATTAAAGAGTCTATTTATTTATAGATTTTTTAGGATCTTTTAAGCATTTCTCAGAATTTTTTTTTTTAAGTTTACTTATTTTTTTTCCTGTAACAGCCCTTTTTATTATCATTCCTTGGACCTCATATGTAAATTTCAGACATTTTTGGTCAGTAGTTTCTTTGCAAACAGAGTTTCACTTTTCAAACATTCAAGCGGACTGTTTTAATTTATTCACTCCATTCGTCTACAGTGTTGGCTTTTTCCGGCGGCTGCGCTGCGTGTGATCAGCTCCTACTCAGGTTTTTCCGGCATTTTCGACGGGTTAATCCAGATGTTTTTGCGGGTTTTCGGCGTGCATTCGCCGGGTTTTGCGGTTAGTTTTCTTCGGGTTTGCGGCGGCCTTTCCCTGCAATTCGGGGACCCTGTGGTGCTTGCTGAATACACCGCAGGGTCGCCGAAAAGGGATCAGCAAAACAAACCGAATTGAAGAGAACGAAAAGTCACCGAACGTGCGGTGACTTTTCGATTCTCTCTGAATTACCCTGTATATGTATGAAAAATCAATAATTATATTACTTTTTTATTATTTTAATATACTTTCAGGGTTATTCAGAAAGAGGTGAAAACCTTGAATGACTGGAGAAGTGAAAAGTCTAGGTCAAAATAGTCAAACCAGAAAAATTCTCCCAATTATCTCACTTTCCAAATTGGCTACTTGGTCTAGAATGATTGTTCATTCTCCTGCCAATTCTCAAGGTTTTAACCTCTCTCTGAATAGCCCTGCATGTTTTATTTCAGTAAAAAATCTTTTTCACCCTTAAAAAGACTCCATCTTCCATGTAAGGGATATAAGTTATCCACAAGCATTGCCTACCGAGACAAAAGCATTTTAGGGTCAGGAGAACATGAGGTCAATCATCGTTTACTCCCTATTTATATTTAGATGTACTGTACATCCTGCACAATGAGAGATTCTTCTTGTATTTTTGTCACCAAACTGAATTCTGAGGCACTGCAGGAAAGAGAAATCAGGCTCCGCTTCAAGGGTACCCCTAAAAGACACCTACATTGAATAGACTTAGGGTCAATTGAGTTTCGATACATTTTAATTGTATTGGGAGTGTGTATATCTGTGCAATAAAAACCTTTTTCTTGGCGTTTTCTAAGAAAATTTACTCATTGAATACCTGGAACTGGAAGGTTGTCTCATTCATTGTTTGCATTACACTTACCATCTGACGATCGGCCTAACAAGGGAGATCCTTCTCCACTAGGGTCTTCATCAGAAGCGAGGGTGACAGCATTCCTTGTTAAATAGCCCAGGGACGATCCCAAAGGTCATCTGACTTTTGTTCCTCATTTGCCTTAAAGGTATTAGATTTTATTTAGTTTGCAAAATCTATGCAGTCCTATAGCCATGAATATTGAGTCCGAGAAGGATCCCTTGCAAAAAACATGGAGACAATTTTTCCTGTCTGTGGATAAAACAGTTTTTAATGGTTCATAGTGAGTAAAAGAGGTTTGTGAGGGTCCTGAGAACGAGCAATGGCACTAGTGGCCTGCTCTACTATGGGGCCCGCTCAGGTCACAAAAGGCCATTGATTGTGCCATTACAGGGACAACTGCTCCATATGCAAATCAGAGGCTACACCCAGAAAGGACGGCCAGTACTAAATGCCAAGGACGTCATCCCTGCACGAGAGGCGCAGCAACCCCCGGCGATCATTTTGGCCGCGTTAGGCTTCGTCAGGAGGGTATAGCTAACACCCCTCTAGGCACATCAAGCAAGGGGTCCACGTCTGGGTTACCCTGTAAATTTATGGAGAAAAATAGGTTTGTGAGGGAACGGCACTAGTGACCTGCTCTACGGTTGGGCCCACTTAGGTCTCAAAAAGCTGTAGCTCGATTGTGCATTATGATCGTCGGGGTTGCTGCATCTCTCGTGCAGGGATGACATCCTCAGCATACAGTACTGTCCACCCTTTCTGGATGATAGCGTCTAGTTTTCATATGGAGCAGTTGTCCCTGTAATGGCACGATCGAGCTAAAGCCTTGTGAGACCTGAGCGGGCCCCACCGTAGAGCAGGCCACTAGTGCCGTACCCTCACAAACCTCTTTTTCTCACTTTAATGGTTCATAGCACAATGATATTGGTGTACTTTCTTGATTTGCCAGTTAAACCTCTTCACAATGTTAATAGGTAACCCATAAATGTAGAACATCACCAGAGGCACTAAAAAAAACAAAACAAAACTGACTTGTAATTGCCCAGGAATTTATGCCCAATTTATGTGATACATAGACAAAATGGCTGTTCACTCTCAAGTCTTCCTTTTGACTTCAAGTATCCTCTAATTTGGCCTTCAACATTTCAGTTTGCAATATATATCGACCACCCCAAGGGAGTGTGAACATTATTTTTGCTCACAGCTTTTACAACCAGTTTGATTTTCCAAGGATCTTATCTCAGACATTTAGTACAAGGGTCAAAGGAGCTCCAAAATCTGTTTAGTCTAACCTTACCCTACATTAAGCAACTAAGGGCGATTTTATTTTTTTATTTTTAAATAAATATCATCTGCTATTAGACAATAGTTTTTGTCTTGAAATATCAACTGATTCAATTGAAAAAAGCACTTCCTGAACCATAAAAAGCCCCTCTTTAGAAAATATTGGGCCGTTAAATTCAGAAAAACAAAGTGTAAATATATATATACGGGAGTGCTTCCAGTGTTTCACTGTTTTACTGTAGATGCTGGATAGTTTACTGTAACAACAAAATTCTAAAGTACGGACATGCAGGTTGTAACTATAACAGTGTATTATTAAAGCAGATACTTGCGGGTTGTAAATATAAGTGTAAAAAGTTAAATTACAGACTTGCAAGTTATAACTAATTATGGAATTTCACATTATAAAGAACTGAAAAATTAATTCACAGACTTGTGTGTTATAATGGTAACTGTGGAATTTTAATATACGGACTTTCATGTTTAACTATGACAGTGTAAATTTCAATGTACGGACTTTCGCTTTTAAATTTACCACATGGAAGTTGCACTTTTTTACTGTATGTGCGTGTCAGGTTTACCACTTACCCGTAGGTGTGACAAGCCACGGTCACCCTGACCCTGCGACAGCCTGGATCCCACACGAAACCTGGCTTTGTCAGGCCTCTATGTGCCACGCGGGTTCCTCCCATGCCGGCTCGATAACAGTGAGGCGCGCATGCGCCAAAAGGCAGCTCCTCCCTATGACGACTCGGCCAGCGTCAGCACACCAGGATGACGTCACACGGCTCCGATCACGTGATGGCGCCTGCCCCATAAGTAGACGCCGGATGGTGTAAGAAAGTTTATAGTTGCAGAGGCCATTTACACATCCCAGAGAACTGCTTACAGAGCTCATGTGCTACATTCCCCATATGCAGCAAAGAACTCTGGGTAGGAAATGCAAATGAAGTCCAACTTCTCCCTATTTCTGCATCTGGGGGTCTGAAATAACACAGAATCCTCCTTGCCAATGCCATGCCATACTAGATGGCATTTTTTTAGCAATGGTCAGGCTATGCCACCAAAGTCACTTCTGTACAGCTGTTTCAGGCTTATTATGCCCTCATCAGCAGGAGATAGACTGTAACCGGTTGCTGTTTGATGCTTTACCCGTAGGGAAAATCAATAAGCATTTAAGTTGTGGTGGTATTGATTTTTTTTTACTGTAAATACCATATCATAATACTTTGCTTTACTAAATTTTAAAAAGTTTAATATTTTTTTAAATATACACTTTTCTAGGCATTTATTTAGTATCCGAAGATTTCCAACTTTTTCAAGTTTCTGTTTTGTTATTTTTACATGTAAAGTAATATAATTTTTAGAAATTGGAAATTGATTGAAGCTAAAGTAGCTACATCTTTCACGCAATGCAGATAATGGACCGTTACCTTTTAAAAACACGTTACAATAATATTCAAGCGGAAAATAAAAAGTACTTAGAAACCAATTATTAATTTTATTTTGTTTACATTGCACTGAAAATTTACATCATACTTTTACAAATTATTTTCCCATAAAAATATATTTCTTTACAAAAGTGAATGCATTTGATATAAGAGGAGTAGCCATATGTTGAAGATACAATTTTTTTTTTTTTACTAAAGACGGATATATATTTATATATATATATATTTTTTTATTTTTTTATAAGGATGGAGAATCATAGTTATTGCAATCATTCTATCAACAAACAAATAAATAAGAGAAACTTCATGTAAACCCCCCGGAAGCAGGTGATTTAAGTGACATGGGAACAAAGCCTACACATTAAATCTGAAATTGGAGCAGCATTTTTAGGTGCGACATACTGTTTCGGTAGGCACTCAGTAGGGTGTAAAACGCATTCATACTCATTTAAGTCCCAAAAACCATGACTTACAATCGAGAATCTCAGGGTAAACTTTGTTCAACGTATAGAAGTCAATTATGAATCGTTCTGAAAAGCTAAATTGTTAAAATATAGCTATTTGTAATCTTTGGATTGTTAGGAGTGAATGAAGGACTGTGCCCGGACCCAAAACACTGACATCATAATGGATAAATAGAAAAAATAGCTTTAAATAATAATCTGATGAAAGAGCAAATAAATACATAATACATGTAACAATCCAATGTGCTTGAATAAGAAAAAGTAGCGTTTGTGATACATCATACCATGTTTATATTATGGGTACTGACATATTGGCTATTAACCCCTTGTTCATTATATATTTATTGTGTTAATAAGAGGCCGATTAATTTACGTCATAATATAAAATGCTGATTTTTTTTTTGGGACTACTGAACATTTTAGATAATATCAGATCTAGCAGATGGGGTCACCATATTTCCAGATTAATATGAGCATTAAAGAAAAGGTTGGGGTACATTTGCATCCAAATATCCTTCTAAATTGGAGACATAATGACAAATCAATGGCAGGGCTGAGTGAACAGGCTGTACAAAAAAATAATTTAAAAAACGGTAGGCACACTGTAAAAACCGGCAATCACAAAATATGTATTAGAAACCCTCTGGAAGATGTATTTTATGTAAATAACTTGTCTATAAAATATAGTTAAAAATTTTTTTTATTTTTTTTTTTTTTTTTTACTATTTTTTGTTTTAATAATTAGGTGGTAAATCTAATTTTTTTTCAGAGCCACAGACTTAGTGACCGAGGTGTATAATAAATCTTTTTTTTATTTTTATCCTGTATGTAGAGCATGAAAAGATCAATGCAGTGTTGCGTAGAATATGAAGTAACCGTATATATAGAGATCCTTTAATGGTATTGCCGTGCATATTATTCATTCGCCAGAGCAGCATCGGGGTGATATATTAAAGGAAAAGTGGACAGCGCTTTTATTTTTGCATCCTACAGGTACAAAGCACTGATCACTATGTATGCTCTACATACTTTCTATATAGATGCACGTTTGCATCTGTTACAGACTGATATTTAATTACTGTAAAAAATAATGCAGCCGCGGTGCAACCTGTGCTAAACATTTGGGTGCTGCCCTGCAGATTGTGAAGTCAATCTATAGCTCTTTTTATCAGGGGACTTGCATTTTGAAGTCTGTTATGATGGAAGAGATGTGCAGTGTTCTATGTAGTCTAATTATGCATCTTATTATTCTGGTAATACAATGTATAGATCACTTTGCATGCTCTACAAAAATAGATTTAAATTGATTATGTTAATTTACTTCATTTTTAATATTTTTTGAGAAATAAATGTAATTAACCCAATGAGTAACAGAGGGAGAATTGCACATTTACTGTAAGTTATGTTGAACGTATCTGTGCTTGCTCCTTAATGCTTAGGAAGAACAGTTTCTGCTTCTGATCACATTTAACTCCATTTACAATAATAAAACGCAATAAAAAACAAAACAACTCCTAGTAAATGCAATATACTGGCATCTGGCCAAACACAAATCCGTAAAGTTTAAAGATTCTAAGATGTTCTCTACACTCTGTAGGATTAAACATTGCTTTGCAAAATAAAAGTGTAAGTGCAGGGCTGTCGAAGTCTGGCCCACCAGATGTTTCTGAACTACAACTCCCATGATTCCCTGTCCCCAAATCTGGCTTCATTTAAACACTCCCTAAAGACCCTTCTGTTTAGGGAAGCCAACCACCTGACTCCGTAACGAGACATCCGACCGACCCAAAACCGGTCCTCACCTCTCCCTTTATTATTATTCTTTATTTATAAAGCGCCAGCATATTCCGCAGCGCTGTACAATAAGCACAGTATAGACAGGGTTACAATACATTGAACAACATTTGACAAACAGTACAGGAGGAGATGAGGGCCCTATTCCCGTAGGAACTCACAATCTGGGAGGGTTGGGGTTGGAAACAGGAGGAGAGGACTGTAAGGTGAGAGTGATTGATGGTTGCGTCAGTGAGTTGGGTGGTAGGCTTCCCTAAATAGGAACGTTTTCAGGGAGCGTTTGAAGGAAGAGAAGTCCCTGCACTAACTCATCACTGCAGCCCCCCTCCTGTTTCTAATCCCCTCGAGATTGTAAATTCCTGCAGGAATAGGGCCCTCATGTCCTCCTGTATCTGCTGGCAGGAATACTGATCTTCCTCCTGTATGTATTGTAGAATTGTACTTGTTTTACCCTTTGCATCTTTTGTACAGCGCTGCGGAATGCGTTGGCGCTTAATAAATAATATTGCAATGGAAGATTTCTGGGAATTGTAGGTATCAACATCTAGTGGACCAGGCATTTGACTTCCCCGGTTTAGAGGGTCATTACCAATCAATATGCATCGTTTTGCTGAAATACACAGGATATTATTTTGATTAAAATTCAAGCCTGGTGGCCTGGATTCCATAAAGGGGTGAGATTGCATTTGGGGTGACATGAGATACAGAATATCAGCTCGACATGTTAAAAAAAAAACAACAAAACGATTAAATGATTAATGTAATTTATAAGTCGGAATTGGACTTGCGTGGGATTTGACAAGGATAACAAAGATATGCAGGGATTCCCTTTTCTGAACATCAGGATTGTTTTTAGTTCCCTCGTGTCACTTTCATTGTTGATACATATAAATTAACAAACAGCATAAAAGAAAAACGATTTTGTGCACGACTTTCTCTTCTGAGATATATTAAACATAGAATTACATAAATGTATACAAGTTAAACGTTGCATGTTGTCATTCATCCTTTAACAGAAATATTGTTGGTATGAAATGTTTCTCACATTCTAACATATTACTTAGATCATAAAATACTCCTTATCGGCAAGTCTTTCAAACCGTGGAAATATTAGCAGAAAGGCAATCAATGCCGTTTTGTCTCATATTGTAAAAGTAATGATGATTGGTGTTTGCGATATCCCTGATGTCACTGGTCGCACTGTATCTTCCAAAGGATGCAGAAAGTATTATGTCTGCATTTGAGCATACTGACTACATAAACTAAAGCAGTGGTTCCCAACCCAGGTCCTCAGGTCCCCCTAACAGGCCAGGTTTGCATTATATGTGAAGCACAGCACAGGTGATATGATTCGCTGCTCAGTGATTGCAGGATTCAGTCTGCACTTCTGCAAGGTTATCCTTAAAACCTGGCCTGATAGGGGGACTTGAGGACCGTGGTGGGGAAGCACTGAACTAAAGCACAGTCATATTATGTACCTGTGCTTTACTGGGATCTGCAGCTATTATAACCAGCTGCATCTCATTCAATTCAGTCATGAGAAGGTGCTATGATGCTAGATTTCTCCCTCTATATATCACCATCTACTTGACATTTATAATGCAGGGATAAAGGGTATTTTAATCAAGTAAAATACCATTTTCCGTTCCAGACTATAAACTGTAACACAATTAAACTTAAAGTGAGAAAGTAACTTATTAAGGCTAATGTCAGACTAACGGAGTCTGAGCGCACTCTGCGTGCGTGCACAATGGACGGACGTACTGACAGAAGATACTGTAGACACCACATGGTCCATTTTTCTGGACGGACGTAGGAAAAAAAAGGGAATTATAGAAAACAAAATTAATATGAAAAATGATAAAAATTTGAAAAGGATATGAAAAGCTATTTTGTGCATCAAGGTGCTGGACGTCGCAAATGCGCTGCATCTGACGTCTCCTCACTCACACAGAACGCTACGTGGACGTGGCGCACTCTGCGCGTCCATCTAGCGGTTTTACGTTCTTTCCTGACTTGCGTCCGTTTGCCACGTGCGTTGTGCGTGCGCAGTTCGGTGCGCACTTTTTTTGTGTGTGGGTCTCTATTGATCATGATTCTATGCTACGACGGACGTTAAACTGTGCGGCAACACGGACGTGATCACTGCGTTTGTCTGACGCCAGCCTAAGCTGGCAGTAAAACGATGTGTAATTGGGGTTGATGGGAAACATCTCATTATTAAAGGAACTCTCTTCTCATCCTGATCACTTTACATTTAAATAGTGACCAGGATGTGAGGAGTGCCCCCCTTCTCCCTCCCCAGCTCCCCCGATCTGGCAGAAAAGCTCGGTGAAGTGGAGGAGTTTCCTCCACCCCACCCAGTGTCACCAGCAGCTGAGATTTTTGAATCTCCTGGCTCCCGGTCACCAGATCGGTTACTAGTATTGTCAGCACGCAGGGAGTTCGCTGATGTCACCCTGTCCGAGACCAATCGTGGTAGTGATTGGTCTCAGAGAAGCAGCCAATGGATCGGAAATGTGCATGCACAAATAGCCCTGATCCATCGCTCAGGGACTTTCGGATTCAGGAGTCCCTGAGTTGAAGAGGAGGAGCTGCACTCCATGAGGGACAAAAATGAGTAAAAAAAAAAAACAGAAGATGTCAGTATCGTCAGCCCAATTTAAGGACAAAAAAAGGAAAATATTTTTAATCGAGGGTTCTTTGAATTGATTTTAAATGAAGAAACCTTGAATGTGAAGACATTGATATACATGGCAAAAAGGGCTGAGATGGTACTTTCTATAAAATGTTTTACCCCACCTCTTGTGCTTTGTGGAAAGTAGTAATAACTGAGTATTATCTGGGGAAAACTTCATCTATATATACTAGGGCAGAGGTTTTCCTTTATTTTGGACTCACTGCTTATGGTAATATTCACTGTTACAAGACTAAGCGGGTCTTTTCATCTTGTCATTAGTTAGAAGACCTACCCCATTTAATTTATAACTAGTTTAAAGCCTCTGGCCACACAATATATTCATGAATGCTATTCCTGTGCCTCGACATCTATATTATTCAATGGGAAGTGTTTAAAAAGATATTAAATGCGCATTTCTTATCCCATTCAGTCTGGATAGGGAAAGTATGTCAATATAATCGATTAATAATAAACTTGCTGGTAATCCTATTCCTGGTAATGGAAGTGAACAGACAAAGCTAGAATATCTGTGCTCAATCTGTAAAGTATTTTTTCTTTTAAAAAGATCATTTAATACAACATAACTCATTCACAGCACGCCACTTAAATTATTAGCCCTTATCAGCAGGTACATCCCGTCCCGACAACTTCCCTCTGCCAATGATCTGATCTTATCATCTCCTCGTACCCGCATCCCTAACTCTCACCTTCAGGACTTCTCTCGAGCTGCCCCCTTTCTATGGATCTCCCTCCCCCGCAACATCCGACTCTCCCCATCTCTCCAGTCCTTCAAGGAGTCTCTGAAAACACATTACTTTAAAGAAGCCTATTGACTCACTCCGTAATTCCCCCCCCCTGTTCATTTCTTACACCACCTTCCCACCCAGCCCCACATGCACCCCGCTACTTCAGGTCATCTATTTACCCTCCCTAGCGTGTCACCCCTCTCCTCTTAGATTGTAAGCTCTTGAGCAGGTTCCTCTCTCCTACTGCTCTGAGTATTTAATGTATATGTACAGTATATTGTTGTACTGTTTTACCCATTTTACAGCCCTACACAACTTGTTGTCGCTTTACAAAAACTTTTAACTATAAATATAGCTTGAAAGACTTCAAAAACACCAGACTTAAAAAATAAACAATGGCCATGTGGTTAAAAAATATAAATCATGCAATATTACATCTGCAACAATGTCATTGTATCCCATTTTTCAGCAGGTTCTATTGTCTACAGACCTAAAGTCTGCTCTTATGAGATTAAAGCTTCAGAGAGCTCCAGGAGAATGCATTTCCCAAGCAAGTGGTAAAGTTTAAATAGGCCCTGCAATAGGGAGGGGTGCTAAACCAGTGAGGGTGCTCAGTCCCCAAGAAGTAACATTACATCATCAGAAATCTGATCCACATAAAATTTTACAATTCACTCATGGAGGTAAACAGAAACTTCACCCATGTAAAATGACCTCGCCAACTTATTATCCAGTGAATCCCAATAGGTCCTTTCGGGTTTCTTTTTTTGCTAGTACTTGAACTTTGTATGAGAGTCCATCAATCATTCCATGCATTTAGAAGGTTTGTGAAGAGGACACAATGTCAATGTCCAATCATATGCCATTTTGTTACTATACACTTTGTTTATATTTATCACATGTTTCAGTTTAAGTTTCTAATCTGATAAAATGCACAATCAAAACTACGTGAAGGTGAGTCAGTCTGCCATATTGATTGATATTATCAATTTTCATGTTGTTTTATAGATTGCATCTCTAGATTTAATGTCTATTTAATTTTCCAACCAATTATTATTTAATATGTTTTAAAGAGACTCTCTCAATCTTGGTGAAGAACCTCTTTAGCATCCTCAAATTCATGAAGAACATTAGTACATGGAGAAACGAGCCAAGCCATAGCATGATATTGCATTATGTTTCTTAATGATTTTAGAGTTTTTATATTTTATAATATGGTTCTACAAATACTTTCATGATAATTTAACAATAGTTGAAAAATTAATTTCCTTGGCAAACTTCCAAGTTACAAAATGATGAAAAAAACTAATATATATAATATATATATATATATTAGTTTTTTATATATATATATAAATGTTTGTGCTGTAATGTATAATTTCTTCTATTTTAAAGCTTTTATATATCTATGTATACACATACATTTGGCTTTCTCATTTAAGGTCTAATTAAACTGTTAGCAGTAATTATGAATATCTACAAATACATCTTATATTTGCTTTTTAAAATTAGCATATTTACTCAAAGAGAAAAATCTTAAATATAAATTTATGTATTGTTATAATGAAAATTACTACTTTTTCTCGTTGAATTTTTATTTATAATTTATGACTATTTCTAAGATGTTTCACCTGTAATAAATATATTCAGATTTATCCTGGGGATTTTTTTTAAACTATAGTGTATACAAACTAGGGATTTATTTTTTTATAGATGCTATCTTGAATTAGCCAGCCCTTGATTCAACTGCTGTAAATTTTCAGCAATTGATTATTTTTAATATATTTTATATAATCTCTATTGTAAGCTAAAAACCAACATAGACTGAAACTTGTTTAAAGTTTACTCAAAAAATAATTCTGTCCATTGTAATTTATTTCTTTTGTTTCCACATATATTTTACATTGTTTATCTATTTTAAGGTAAATTGCAAATTCAAAACTTTCTTTGATTTGTAATGCAAGAGTTGCTGTCCAGTAACCGAAATGGTCAAGATGTGTTGACGCAACATTTTATGCAAATAACATTATAAATATGCTTCTGTCCCTGAGAACTGAGAGTCACCGTTAAACAAGTATTTAAAAATATGAGGCTAAATTCTTTACAGTTATTTTGGGTCATTTACAGTTCACAGCTCCAAATATACCCCCTAGTCATTCATTGAGTCCCCTTCACTACCAATCTATTTTTATCATTATATTATTATTATAAAACCACTGCCAGCACTCATTTTGCAGTTATCATACAGTGAAAATGTGCTTAGAAATATCAAAAGCACATTTTCAAATTGTATGCACTATTTGACAGACAGAAGTCACCATCTACTGGCCAACAAATGCTACTACATTTCCATAATATGCAGAAAAACGATCTTGCGCCTATTCCCTAGCAGGGCAGCTGCGTAGCTACATGGAGCTACAGTGGTAAGCGCAAATGACAACCTCTATTCTTGCTATGTATGTTTACACATTTTCATAATACAGCTAGCAGGCTTTTTTTTTTTTCTTGAACAAAACAGACCTCCAAGCTGATCAAACTGTTTCAGCACCTCGGCTGTAATGCCGGAGGTACTGAAATTTTAGGGGCACTTTTTGGCAACCATTTGCAAAGAAATGTTGTTTGCTATAAATAGAATTCCTTTGCATTGTGTTTGCTTACTTGTTAACCCGTTCACTACCAAGATCAAGTATAATTGAACTTCAAAAACACCAGCTGATGCCCCAATATCGAATTTACTCGATCTGGTCTAATCAAAAGTGCGACATTCAATTTCTTGAGCAAGTGTGTGTTTGTGGGTATGTTTTTGTGTGTACCTAAGTGTGCCTACATGCCCATTTGTGTATGTGTACCTGTGTATATAAGTGCTTAGGACATTTAGAGAGATACAGGGAGATTATTAAATGTGCTATGTGAGCTATTGAACCATTTAAAATAGACTTTATCCAAAATAAATTACATCAAAATATATACATATATCTATAATATGTGAAACATATATTGTGTTATTTAACATAAACAATTTAAGACTCTTGTTTCAGCCAAGTTGTTTTAAATTTTTTCTAAAAATGCAAAAAAAATAAAAAAAGAACAGAATAACTGAAATCAATGTATACCATCTCATGTATTACTGAACATAAGAAGCTTGATTACCGATTCTCATATAATTCTTTGGTAAGAGGTTTGTGTTTATTTCATCTGCTCAATTGAAACTGCAAAATCTAAGCAACACAACCAAATCTCAGATAAAATAGAAATCTTCATTTTAAAATGGTTAAGTCTCTCTTTTTTTTTATAAAGAGTTTGTGATATGGTCTTCACAGTGTTAAAAATGCAAAGTTTTATTGTTTTCGATGAAGACAATTTCACATTATAATAAAGATAAATAAAAGCCTTTTGTCAGTGCCCGCATTGCACCCATAATAAACATGGTATATTTTTTCACTTAAATTTTGTGTTATGAGGCATGTATATGCAGCGTATCCATAGTTTCCTACTGTATGAAGTTAACCCTGCGAGTACCAAAACTGCTTCACAATATGCAAATGTCCCTTTGATGCACAATGGAAAAATGCTCTAACACAAGTGGTATAAAGGCGACATCCTTTGGGAGTGATAATGCTTGATAACCAGCATGAGTGTTTACTCAGAGTAATGCATTTTTTTTATATATTAATAAAATTATCAAGTGGAAAGGAAATGGAAGGGAAAAAAAAAACTCCAAAAAGTCGACCAGTTGGTCTTCGCTAAGATAGGGTATTTGTCTTCTTTCATCTGAAAATTCCATATAATAATTGTAAATAATGCAAAATAAATCAGTACAGATCATCACCGTTAACGTCCAAGCATCAATAACCTCTTTGGTTTAAATAAATGATGGGATTATTGGTAAATATAACTTTTTAAAGGTCTGTTTGAGCTTATGAAGCTTGGATAGGAAGATCCAGCAGTGATAACTCTGTCCTGGAGGACTTCTGTCTTTCCGTTGCACCATTAGATTGATAGTGATAACGCAACTCCAGGATTTTACAAAAGAAGAGATTTATTCCACTCAAGTGGATCTGGCAACTTTTCAACTCCTAGTGAGTCTTTGTCAAAGACACACCCGAGTCGAGATGTTGCCTGGTCCACTTGGGCGGAATAAATGTCTTCTTCTCTAATGTCCTGGAGTTGTGGTGTCACTATTGAACCAATAACTATTGTTGGTAACCGAGGGATTACGCACTCAGGAATTGCAGTATATGATATCCTCACTTTGCATCAATTCCTGATCTGAATTTGGCCATTTAGAAGCTGCGGTGTGTGTGTTAGGGAAACAAACCATGGGTTTTTCCCCGGTTTGCTAACCACTCATGCCAACTTTATCCTGGTCAAACATCGTCTGTTAAATACGACTTTATGTGCAGCAGTTCTTTCCTGTAACTGGACACGTCTTGCAATGGCTTAGACACTCACTGACACTCAACCACTTAAAAATATCCACAGGAAAACCAAGTTTAAGGAGTGGGTAGAATTAAGAAACTCTATAGTGTTTTTTTTTGTACCCTCTGGTACTCAAAAAGTTCATTATTTTCCAATCTGAGAAAAAAAATACTGTAGAGCTAGAAACGCATAAAAATATCCATTAACACTATTTTTGATGAGTTTATTCATTTGCAGACTGGATAGAAAACATGAATATAGTGTTAACCATAACATGCATAGCATGGGTTACAGTAGTTAACAGCATTTAGTGAATACAGCTCACTAATGGTGAATAAAAAAAATAATTTAAAAAAAGAAAGGAAAATCAACAACTCCATGTTGAGAAAACTTTTATGACAATGAGGAAGGAGAGCAATGGATCTCAAGTGAATCTCCGAGGACCTTCAACCGTCCACGGTTTATTAATTTCCCAATGGGTTCATTGAGGATATCAATAAAACCTGGATTGGACCTTGAAGATTAGTTTGAGAAGTGTTGGCCTAAAACAATCCTGATCCTCATCTTGACAATGATACCACTCGAGATTGCTTTCCCATCGTCATCTAGTGGGCAATAGGTTTTGCATTGTATACTCAACTCATGGTTGTTGACGTGGCGCCCATGACATGCCTCATATTATTCCTCTGTAACGGTGAACAAGTTGCTATTAACACAAAATAAATACACCTGTTTTGATTTAGATTTTCTATTGAAATGTAGACAAAAGAAGGGGGAGAGAAAAAAATCATAATAAATCAATACGGGCCTCTTTCATCATGTTCCCGAAGCACAAGAAAATAAGATAATAATACCTTTTAATTAAAACATATAGTCTTCAGTAAGTATAATAATTTGCTACCATATATTGGTGTTTTTGTTTTCGTTATTTCCCCAGATCTTCTAATAGTTTATAAAGCACAGTAAATACTGAGAGTGGATGCTCCTCCAATATATGCAAATAGAGTTTAGAGTTTTAGAATAATCTCCTTTTTTAAAAAAAGAAAATAAAGTGTAATTAAGCACTCACAGAGTGCAATCAAGTTGCTGGAAAACTCCTCATGCCGCACACGAAGAACAGATTTAAGTCTGGTTGGGACTCGAGTCAAATGCTCTTTCTTCTCCTTCTTCTTCAGGAAAATGCGACTTCATGTGTTCTTAAAAATGTGCTTTGATTATAGCAGGGAACCAAATAGGCCACTGCTCCTTGTCTCAATTTCCTGGCTTCAGAGTCAAAGTAATCCAGCATTATACCATTGTGCAGACAGTGTTCAAGTTGGGGTCAAATCGTACCGCTTTCCCTTCCACTGATTTTGCATTAGTGTCATACATTGGGTTTTCAAATGCTGCTTGGCCGTTGTTATTTTCATGGACGGAGCATCCTGTGTATTGTGTTTTCGGTGCAGTCCTGTCGACAAGATAAAAAATAAAAAACATCAGTTCTGCAGTAACCTGTAATTAAGTTTATTTATTTTGACAGCACCATGAAAAGTGCACCTTTAGCACCAAATAACAAAGAATCCATTACTATGAACAAAACATATTGTCACATGGAGAAACGAATGACACCGAAATTGGAGTATTATGAATTCAGTGAGCTTGAATCCAATAATAAGCCAAGATGAAACATCTAGTCACAATACATCCATATAGATTAACAGAAACCTATACCCTCCCCAGCCCACATCATTAGCTTCCATAGTTTGTTAGAATTAGCGATCCAAACAACTATCAAGTAGGCAACTCTTCTAGTTCTCCTCCACTCCTACTTGTCTCAATTGTACGTTCCTCTGAGCAGGGTCCCAGAAAACTTTTTGTTATAATATTCTGGCAGAGCATGACGTACACATATAATAATAATAATAATATATTATGGACCTGCCGAGTTTTCAAAAAAAAAGATAAATAATTTGTCTGGGTCATACAATAAAACGTGACTTCAAATCGCGTTTAAACATGATGAGCAAAAACAGTAAAAATGAGCTCAGCACACAGAGCTGAAATGGCTCAGCAGTGAAGGGGTTAAGTTGATACAACTGGGAGACATGCCTTCAGGGAACACAGCAGCTTCGCACATGCAAATTTGGTCTTCGTGGGGAAAAGGATGTGAATCAATTGTCTATACACGCAGGCATTGCAGATTAAATCCAAGCTGTCATGAATATGGCATAGCATAGAATAATAAACATAAATTATAGGATGTTGTAGTTATTATCTCCAGTTGCCACTTTTATGCATGGCCACTTAAACGCAGGACGTGGGGGAGCCTTCAAGCTGGTATTATGAGCTGAGCTCAGCCTAAAGCTGAGCTGAGCCTAAAGCGAACACCAAGGGCTCAATTTAGTTCTATCAGACAACATTTTCCAAAAAAAAATAATATATATTGTCTGCTTGCGGCTAATGTTATTTTTGACATATATCAGACGATTCAGCAAGGAAAATAAGCCCAACCAGATATTTGAAAAATGCTGCTGGTTCGAAGAAAAGTTGGTTGGTAATGCGAGTGATTTGGGGGTCCAGTTGCTTTTAATTTTCATCAGCTCTGGACTTACAAAAAGGCTTTAGTTCGCAGACTGTTTGCACTTGGATACATTCACGGCAGACTTTATTCTATTGTATGAGTTTCCAACTATCAGAGAAGTTTGCTGGCACCAGCTATTGTTTGTATTGTCTGTTTTACCCCAAGGTCTGAGTGCTGCCTCATTTCCGGGGAATGCTATCGCCACTTCTTCATTGTACCTGTCCTTAAGCTTCAGCTAAGGGCTGGAGAAAGGCATCTGACACAGATGTGACCTAGTTGGGTAGATCTGTTATAGATAACGGGTAACACACCCGAATAAGTTTATTTTCATCTAATATCCTACAGGTTTCTGCATTTAAACATGTCTTAGAAAATTCTGATATTTTAAAATAAAGATTTCAGTCTTGTTTCCTCTGGTTTTCCACCCTATAAATCCATATAACACCACCTTTTACCATTTGTAATTTTTTTCAGAAATCGGCATATCGATAAATTCAAATTGAAATCGAAAAAGCTGATACGTCCATGAAAATGCATAGCCACGGGAGACGATATTTGGTCCAATTTTTTCAGGAATTAAAATACCAGACATATTGTCAAGTCTGATACTAATTAGGTGGAAAGTCCCATCACTCTCATCTTGCTAAGAATCTCCAAAATGTATTCTGTCACCTTTTTCTTTTGTTATAGTAAATGCAACTACAATATAATGCAATTAAACATTTTTACAGGGTATACAGAAACATTAGCAAACCGGTTTTTTGTTTCTTCGTGACCTATCTTTGAGCAAAGTCATTTTTTTGAATGACAGCCCTTGGGAGATTTCATTTCCCTTGCCATATTATCTACAACAACTTATTCTGGAAAGCTATACCGTCTAACCTGTACTCTCCCAGTCAAGAGATACTCCACAAAATCTTCCATTTTAGCTTTTTTCTTTCAGGTTTTATCCTGTGATACATTGTTCTGGAACTTCTCAAACGTTGTTAAAAAGCCTGTTAGTTTCTACCTTATTTCCCTCTTTCTGCTACATTTGTCAGATTATTATATTGCTCCGTCCAGCACCTTACCTTTGTTTGTATAGATAAAATCCAAAACCTGCAAATATTAGAGCAAAAAAAGGCACCAGGATAGCGATCGCCACCGAGCTACTGTTTGTTCCAAGCGTTTGATTTGTAGAGTTATCATCTGACACATTCATTCCTGGTGACATAAATAAAAGATACAATGTTTTTTATTTTCTTTATATATCTTATCTGCACAGAAACATATTACTGAACGATGCTGTTATATAACAACCCCCCCCCCCCCACCGTGTAAAATACCATTCAGATGTTTCTTATTGCTCTTTGAAATCCATTTCCTCAGGATCGGGGCAAAGAGATGGATCACTCATCCATCATACATACAGCGGACTGTTCGAGGTGTTTAACAAGAGCGGTTCTAATAAGCTAAACATTCTACTAGTGTCTGACTGTTTAAAGAGACACTATCAAAAATACAGTCAGGTCCAGAAATATTGGGACATCGGCACAATTCTAACATCTTTGGTTCTATACACCACCACAATGGAGTTGGAATGAAACAAACACAATGTGCTTTAACTGCAGACTGTCAGATTTAATTTGAGGGTATGTACATCCAACTCAGGTGAACGGTGTAGGACTTACAGCAGTTTGCATATGTGCCCCCACTTGTAAAGGGACCAAAAGTAATGGGACAATTGGCTTCTCAGCTGTTCCATGGCCAGGTGTGTGATATTCCCTCATTACCCCAATTACAATGTGCAGATAAAAGGCCCAGAGTTAATTTCAAGTGTGCTATTTGCATTTGGAATCTGTTGCTGTCAACTCTCAAGATGAGATCCAAAGAGCTGCCACTATCAGAGAAGCAAGCCATCATTAGTCTGAAGAAACAAAACAAGAGAACAAGAACATTAGGTGTGGCCAAAACAACTGTTTGGAACATTCTCAAAAAGAAGGAACGCACCGGTGAGCTCAGCAACACCAAAAGACCCGGGAGACCACGGAAAACAACTGTGGTGGATGACCGAAGAATTCTTTCCCTGGTGAAGAAAACACCCTTCACAACAGTTGGCCACATCAAGAACACGCTCCAGGAGGTAGGTGTATGTGTATCAAAGTCAACAATCAAGAGAAGACTTCACCAAAGTGAATACAGAGGGTTCACCACAAGACGTAAACCATTGGTGAGCCTCAAAAACAGGAAGGCCAGATTAGAGTTTGCCAAACAACACCTAACAAAGCCTTCACAGTTCTGGAACAAGATCCTATGGACAGATGAGACCAAGATCAACTTGTACCAGAGTGATGGGAAGAGAAGAGTATGGAGAAGGAAAGGAACTGCTCATGATCCTAAGCATACCACCTCATCAGTGAAACTTGGTGGTGGTAGTGTGATGGCGTGGGCATTTATGGCTGCCAATGGAACTGGTTCTCTTGTATTTATTGATGTGACTGCTGACAAAAGCAGCAGGATGAATTCTGAAGTGTTTCAGGCAATATTATCTACTCACATTCAGCCAAATGCTGTAGAACTCATTGGACGGCGCTTCACAGTGCAGATGGACAATGACTCAAAGCATATTGCAAAAGCAACCAAAGAGTTTTTGAAGGGACAGAAGTGGAATGTTATGCAATGGCCAAGTCAATCACCTGACCTGAATCCAAGCGAGCATGCATTTCACTTGCTGAAGACAAAACTGAAGGGAAAATGCCCCAAGAACAAGCAGGAACTGAAGACAGTTGCAGTAGAGGCCTGGCAGAGCATCACCAGGGATGAAACCCAGCGTCTGGTGATGTCTATGTGTTCCAGACTTCAGGCTGTGATTGACTGCAAAGGATTTGCAACCAAGTATTAAGAAGGGAAAGTTTGATTTATGATTATTATCCTGTCCCATTACTTTTGGTCCCTTAACAAGTGGGAGGCACATCTGCAAACTGCTGTAAGTCCTACACCGTTCACCTGAGTTGGATGTACATACCCTCAAATTAAAGCTGACAGTCTGCAGTTAAAGCACATTGTGTTTGTTTCATTCCAACTCCATTGTGGTGGTGTATAGAGCCAAAGATGTTAGAATTGTGTTGATGTCCCAATATTTCTGGACCTGACTGTACATCCCCCTTTTTGCACCCTTGAATAATTGAGCTGATGTTGCCGACAGCCTCTGCCCACTTATTTTTGTACATATATATTTTTTTATCTTGGGTGAATTAACTCCCTTTCCTCCCTTGTCGCGTTCAGATCCTCTTCAGCTCAGGAGCTTCTAAAATCTGGCAGTCTCTGCAGCTTGGCTGTGCAATTTGTGCAGCTCCGAAATTGTGTAAAGCAGGACCTGGACATTTTGTATCACTCAGGACCTGTGCACTTTACACATGCAAGTTTTGTACCACCTGAACAGAATTATGGATTGGATGCGTGCACGTGCACGTGCACACAAGCAATCCATCGGCTGCTTCTCTCAGAACGTTCGCTAACGCAGGCAGTCTCAGAGAGTGATGTCAGCACGCAAAGCATTGTGATGTCACTAGTGACCAATCTGGTGATTGGCAGGCAGGAAATTCAAAATCCCAGCTGTTGGCGATGCTGTGTGGGTGGAGGAAACTCTTCTGCTTAAAGCAGCAATTACACCAGAACAGAGCTGGAGGAAAGGAGGGAGGGCTCGCCTCACATCCTGTCCACTTTAGAAAGATAAAGTGGACAACCTGAGTAAAAGTGTTCCTTTAAAGGGATACTCTAGCCACTGTGACCACAAAGTGTAATTTGAGGGCTCACAGTGACTTTAGTGCACTCACTCCCTACTGGGGAAGGGGTCTCAGTGCCCTCACTCCCTTCTGGGGAAGGGGTCTCAGTGCCCTCACTCACTTCTGGGGAAGGGGTCTCAGTGCCCTCACTCACTTCTGGGGAAGGGGTCTCAGTGCCCTCACTCCCTTCTGGGGAAGGGGTCTCCATGCCCTCACTCCCTTCTAGGGAAGGGTCTCAGAAGGCCAATTCAGCCCTCCAAGTGTGGAGGATTCGTCCCACCCAGAAGCTGAGTTCAGTGAGTGCTGATTTAAGCTTCCTGAGGATAGGTACTCTGAGGACTCAGCTCCATCTAATGGCGCTCAATGGATTGGCAGTGAGAGCCACTGGACTGGCTGGTTAATTGCTCGAGTGTCCAGCCTCTTGCCAGTTACTTGATAGCAAAGACTTGGCAAAAAGTAGGCAGCTCATCTCTTCCAACCAGCGTTGTAGACGGCACTGTATTTAAAGTAAATTTAAAAAAGATTGAAGGGCTAAAACAGGAGGGGTCATAAGGGGTTGATGAAGAGGGGTCATAAGGGGTTGAGTTGATGCTCTTAATTACTCCCCTTATATTTGAACTCTGCAGTAACCCTTTCAAAGGCAGCTGAAGCCTAGCAGGTTTATATTAAAATGTGTAGACTCATCAATTACACTGATTATCACTATTTCCAGTTGCTGAAATAAGCCAGCAAAACCTCTTATATGTGTGCGAACCAAAGATGAGAACCGGAGGCGGCTATAATTAGGCCAAATAGACGGTCGACTAAGGCCTCGCTCAAACAGTGGCCTCACATGATGGTAGCTGTATGGAATTTCAGTATGCACAGCCTCATGTGATTACGGATATAAAAAATACATACATAACATTAACATACACCAATCTGACAAAAGAGCTGTCTGAGCCTTCATTAATCATAGTTTATTTAGGTTAATTTCTGCACTTTAGAACAAAGATTGAGCCTAACAACTCACTAACTCTACAGCCGCCTCTGTTGATAGGTTAAGTGCAAGGGCTTAATTTTGCCGCATACAATTCTATTTATTTACACACAAGACTTGAAGAAAGATCGAATTCTGGGATGACCATGTGCATCTCCAACATCCTCACTGACTCTGCATATTCTAATCCCTATGTGTACGTATATATATATATATATATATATATATTTATATATATACAGTATATATACACAATTACTTTAAGCCTCTGTTACAATATAATAGAGATATCTGGAATATCTGAGTATTTCTCTGATGTTATGCATAGCAAGCCCCAAGAGAAAAATAGATGAAAACAATTTATAGTTTAATAATTTCTCTTTTTTAATGAAATGACATATTCACTACTTTATTTGCCCAGAAGTTCACATGGGAACATAATATTTTTTTATACCGTGCTGTTGAATAATTAGATTGTAAATATGAAGCTTCTGTTTATAGTAAATCTATAAAATAAACAGGTGTTTTTCTTTACTGTAGGCAATATTGCTTTCTATAACACTGACACAAATTGGTAAACAGAGCCAAACATGAATCATTTATTACATGAAAACATTCTATAAGATACCTGCCTAAAACACAAACATATTCAGGCTTTGATGTGATTCTTTATTACTGGCTCGCCATTACTGTAGATTGGAGACCGCGCGGCCCCCAGCCTCGGGTCGACACCTTTAGTGATCTAGCGCAGAGGATTACGTTACGTGTGTGTTGCTAAAGAGAAGACCGTGAGGGGATGCATTTCATTCTGCTTGCACAGAAGTGGAAATTCCCAAATGCCCATATTTTTTCTCTTTTGAAGGATATAAGGCATGACTATCAGGCAAATTATCTATAGGGATATTCTTTTTCTTATGTTCTTGGGTGGTTTTACTTGCCTTTTCTTCCTCGGAGCACGCGGAATCTCCTCATTGGCTCAGGGGCATCTGAATCAGGAAGACCCTGAAGCTTTACTACGTGACTTGCATAGCGTAGGAACTGCAATTTGCGCACCGCTATGAACATGAGCACTTTACGAACGCAAGTTCAGTAGTGCCTGCTCAGAACGATGGATTGGAGCTGTACGTGCATTCACAGATCCGATCCATTGGCGGCCTCTCGGAGACCGCTTGCTATCCTGGAGGTCTAAGAGAGATTGACATTAGCACACAGAGAGCATTCCGACGTCACCAGTGACTGATCTGGTGACCGGCAGCCGGGAAATTGAAAATTCCAGTCACTGGTGATGCTGGGTGGAGGAAGCTCCATCTCATCACATAACATTTCTACCAGACTCGGGCAGCAAGGAAGGAGGGGGGGGGTCTTCACATACTGACCACTTTAAAAAGCTAGTGGTCTTGATGATTAGAGTGTTCCTTTAAGTCCAGAATAATGCCAGAGCTTCAAGTTTTCAGTAGCTACTAAAAGAGACAGAGGTAGACAGGCTGGTCTACCATGGAGCAAGGTTACCGTTCACAGAACAAGGAGGACACATTATTATTATTATTATTATTATTATTCTTTATTTATAAAGCGCCAGCATATTCCGCAGCGCTGTACAATAAGCACAGTATAGACAGGGTTACAATACATTGAACAACATTTGACAAACAGTACAGGAGGAGATGAGGGCCCTATTCCCGTAGGAACTCACAATCTGGGAGGGTTGGGGTTGGAAACAGGAGGAGAGGACTGTAAGGTGAGAGTGATTGATGGTTGCGTCAGTGAGTTGGGTGGTAGGCTTCCCTAAATAGGAACGTTTTAAGGGAGCGTTTGAAGGAAGAGAAGTTAGGGGAAAGTCTGACAGTACGAGGAGAGCGTTCCAGAGAGTGGGGGCTGCGCGTGAGAAATCCTGCAGTCTATCATGGGAAGAGGTGATGCGGGGAGAAGCTAGGCGCAGGTCTTAGGGAGCGGGATGGGTGTATTTGGTGATTAGTGAGGACAGGTAGTGGGGCGCTGAGTTAGTGAGGGTTTTGTAGGTAAGGATAAGGATTTTGAACTTAATTCTGCAGTGGATGGGGAGCCAGTGAAGGGACTCGCAGAGGGGAGCCACAGAGACAGAGCGGCGGGTGAGGTGAATCAGCCTGGCGGAGGCGTTCGGAATGGATTTTAGGGGGGAGAGGCGGGACAGAGGGAGGCCAGATAAGAGATTATTGCAATAGTCAAGTCGGGAGATTACCAGGGCGTGCATGAGTTGTTTTGTGGTGACAGCGGTAAGAAATGGCCGAATTCTGGAAATATTACGCAGTCGGTATCGGCAGGAGGAGGAAAGAGACTTGATGTGGGGGATGAAGGAAAGAGCAGAGTCAAGTGTAACTCCAAGACAGCGAACTTGGTTTGATGGGGACATTCGAATCGTCAGACACTTTATATAGGGAAAGTGACTAGCATTTAGGAATAGAACCTTCTATGATAAATTAGATGGTTGGGACAGATTGTAGGGTCCGTAATCTGTTGTAACACACCTTTATTTACATATGGAATGCTGAAGCTGCATCTGCAGACCAATGTCTTTAAAAAAAAAAAGAGAAAGTGAACTATTATAGCATCAACTATCTTCCATCTAGAGAGGGATAGGGCTTAATGTATAGGGGGAAAGCAAGGACAAAGACACAACTTGGAGGAGAGAGGTGTATGATAAAAGCAATGGGAAATGAGAGGGTGGAGAAGAGGCACAATATAGGATGAGAGGGATAGGGCACAGGTACAGTAAAGGATGAGAGGGATAGGGTAGAATCACAATATAGGATGAGAGGGATAGGGCACAGGTACAGTAAAGGATGAGAGGGATGGGGCAGCTACACAATAGAGGAGGAGGATGGGAATGCCGTGATTGTACAATAGAGGATGAGAGGGATGGGGCAGAGACATTATAGATGATTATTGGAATAGGTAGAGATACACCTAAATCTTCATTTGCAGTCTCGTGCAACCCATAATACAGCACTAGCTTGTCATATGAGAGAGAGCTAGGGCATGGCAAGGATAACGAGGATTATGATACGGCATGTGGGTATCATGGTTTATTGGCCTTCACTTCTTGTTCTTCAGCTAATAAAGCACTATGACTTTGCAGTACTGTGATATTATTTTACAAACTGGATATTTTGCTCTTGGCATTATTTATCTATTTGTATCTTAAAGCAGGAATATGATTTTAAAAGGTATATATTTATTATGTACCATTGTTTCTTTGCATAACAATAATTGTAGACTCTTTTATTTATCATTAGTTGACTACATGCATACATGAGAAGTTATAAATCTAGCACTAGTGATCCTGACAACCAATAAAACTCTTCCTGTCTTACTCCACCCCCAATCCCTCTAGATTGTAAACTCCTCCCTCTACACCTCGTTTACATCCTGTGTTTGTTTATTTGTGTTTTGTTACCTTTGGTTATTGTAAACATAGAAACATAGAAAATGTCGGCAGATAAGAACCTTTCGGCCCATCTAGTCTGCCCAATTACATGGATACTTTACCTGGATTTATCATTTGTTTAGGATAGCCTTATGCCTATCCCATGCCTGCTTAAATTCAATTACTGTTTTGGCCTCTACCACTTCTACTGGAAGACTGTTCCATGTATCCACCACCCTCTCAGTAAAATAATGCTTCCTGATGTTACTTTTAAACCTTTTTACCTAAACTTTTAAACCTAAAGCACTGCGGAAACTGTGGGCGCTATATAAATGATGATGATAATAATACCAATAGTGCACAATAAAATTTGGGCTATATTATATAGTTGGTGCTAACTTAACCAGAGCTGTTGTAAACTTCCCAGAGCCATTATAGCCTATGAAGGTTTCAAGCTTACAACAGCTCTGGTTAAGTTAGCACCAACATTGTAATACTGCCCTTTGTGTTTACTTTTAAGTAGTGTATGAAAATGTTCATAAGTGCATACCTATACTTCGAAGTCCAAATTGTCCATAATCTTTTCCATGGATGGAACCTTGAAAAACATAAGTGGACCCATCGGGTTCAGCTGATACCTGAAAAGAAATATTAAAACAAAAATCTCTTACAAAGAGTTCATATTTACTTATAGTCTTTATTTTCTTGCTGAAAGCGTTAAATTGCCTACGCCCTTATTCTTGAGTAAACAGAGCGGGGACCAAGGTCTGGGGTGGGGGCCTGGCTGGGCCAGAAGTGCATATCTCAATTCTAAGCTTGATCACACCTCAAGGAAATGTCTATTGGCATCCCAATTATTAATTAAGTTTTGATTTCTGGATTTTACCTCAATTCTGGAAATTATGGGAACTTATGAACATATAATAAGAGCAGCTGAACATCAAGAGTAAGTATTGGAGTGTTCTACACGCTGTAAACTTTATCGAGTGATCGCTCTTTATTACCCGACTCAAGTCACAAATCAACCAACAGAAACCACAACATGAGGTGCAGGTTCGAATTTTCTGTTAATTTGTCTATTGTTTCATGTGGTTACATAGTATAAAATAAAGGCGTTTACAAAACGTCCCACTGCGGCACTTTTCAGCAAATCGCAGAACAAGACATGAGAAAGGCATGCATCTTAAACCAGTGGAAACACATACATGGCACTTATAATTATATATTCGTAAGATTCCCAGAAGTGAGGTAAAACCCAGAAAAGGAAACGTAACTAAATTGGGATGTTTTATTAACCCCATAGTGACCAGGCAATTTTACCATTGTCTGTCAGAAAGTACCCACTGCTGTTTTTACGTTTCTGCGCTGTTTGTGTTTAGCTCTAATTTTCCTCTTACTCGTTTATGGAACCCACACATATTATATACCATTAGATGGACTTTCTAAAGAGTATAAATTTACTATAAAAAATTTAATGAAATATGAAAAGAAAAAAAGAAGAAAAAAACCCCACACTTTTTAGAACTTTAATCCCCAAAATCTACAACTGCCAAAAAAAGACCCCGGCTAAATAGTTTCCAAATTTTGTCCTGAAGTTAGAAATACCCAATTTCTAACATGTTTTTGACCCCATCACTGCCGAGACATTTTACCTCATCATGTTTAAACGCGATTTGAAGTCCTAATTTATTATACAACCCAGACAAATTTTTTTAAAAAACTAAAAACGTTTTTTTTTATTTTTACACCAAACATGGGCTGCCCTACAGCTTAATGCAGTTATATTTTTAAACCTTCAAATGCATTTGAGTTTATCAAACACATCTGAATTTTCATTAAAGAAGAAAAAGAAATTCGAATGGAGCCGAATTTATTCAGAAATATTATATTCAGATGCATTTTGTTTTGGAGAGTCATTGATTCGGATTTTCAAATGTTTTCTAAAAGTCCGAATTGCCAATATTCGTCTGAATATTAATTCGGTCTTAACCCCAATCGCACAAGTCTCAAGGTTCTACAGTTTTAACAAATCACCATGTATTTTTCTCCTGCTTTAGGACAATCCACCGCTTTCCTCTGATTGTCCCGTAATTAGGATTGGGTTGTGTTTTGGTTATTCTAGCAGCTAAACCCATATTGGGGGGCGGTTACTCCCTGTTCATTTAAGATTTGTCCATACATCATTAATTATTTTATTTCAGACTGATAAAAATTCTATGTCAACATCAATTATGTTTGAGCAGTTTTCGGTACAAACTGTTAAGTGAGTTTAATTGTGAATCATAGTTATATTTGTGGTTCTTATCTCATACAAACAGAAATAGATTCGACTGTGGGCTTTTTTTCCCCCATTATGTTGTGTTTTTTTTCCGTTCTGCGAAGTATTGACGTAAGTCATTACCATCATCTTGCCATCTTGCATTACTGTCCACATTTCAAGAGCTATTGATAGATGGTGATTACAGGACAATAACTTTCCTGGTTCCCTCAACGTGTTGCTCACCACTGCACTTAGCCCACATGTCTTCTACAAATAACTATTACACACTTCTACAGATGGCGATATCATTTATTCTATACATAAAATCTCTCCCGGTACAATTCTCTAATCTTTAGCAGCAGATGTGGTTTGTGTCTGGAGGCTATCATCTCTCTCAACCAGCAGCACTAGTTCCTTGAGTTATAAATACTAATAATTATAATTAGTAATTTTAATTAGGGTTGCTAGCTGGATCAATAAATAGAATGTTCTGCATGGAAACGGTAAATTACAACAAACCACATACGCCTATGTTTTTCGCCTACCTTAAAGATAATAGCACATCAAAAAGTCTGTTTAACCCTCCGAGAACCACTCATCTGCAATATATTGTTCACTTGTCACACACGCCAAAGCACAAATGTCAACAGCTAAACAATTTATTAGAAAATAAGTTACCAAATAATGATTTTGGAGCCACACAATGTTTGTTATACTTACAAACCCATCCATTGCCCATTTGTCATCCTTTGCTTTGTTCGTTGATGACTTTATGGAATATATGTGAAGTATCAAGCGGGCTTCTTGACTTTTATAAACACCTACAGGAGCAATACGATTTTTGTATTAAACATAATTTACTAGATTAATAAGACATAACATCTGTTTTACCTAAAGGGTTATTCAAAGATAGGTGAAAAGCAGGAGAATGACTGATGACGAGTGGAAAATTCTAGGTCAAAATATCCAAACCAGAAAAATTCTCCCATTCATCTCACGTTCCAAATCGGCTATTTTGACCTAGAATTTTCCATTCTCCAGTCATTCTCTTGCTTTTCACCGCTCTCTGTTTAACCCTGATAGTCACTTTTTTTTTAGTAAAATGTTTCTAATGATTTTGCACTAAGGTCTAAGATTATGTTACGAGTAGAGTCTGGGTTTGGGTTAGTCTTATGGTTGGGTAAAAATGATTAAATGGGTTAGACTTATGTTAAACATAGAAACATAGAAAATGTCGGCAGATAAGAACCTTTCGGCCCATCTAGTCTGCCCAATTACATGGATACTTTACCTGGATTTATCTTTTGTTTAGGATAGCCTTATGCCTATCCCATGCCTGCTTAAATTCAATTACTGTTTTGGCCTCTACCACTTCAACTGGAAGACTGTTCCATGTATCCACCACCCTCTCAGTAAAATAATGCTTCCTGATGTTACTTTTAAACCTTTGCCCCTCTAATCGAAGACTATGTCCTCTTGTTTTGCTACTTTGTTTCCGTTTAAATATACTCCCTTCCTCTACCTTGTGGATTCCCTTTACGTATGTAAATGTTTCTATCATATCTCCTCTGTCTCGTCTTTTTTCCAAGCTGTACATGTTAAGATCATTAAGCCTTTCCTGGTAACTTTTCTCCTTCAAGCCGTACACCATTTTAGTAGCCCTTCTCTGAACTCTCTCTAAGATGTCTATATCCTTCTGGAGATACGGTCTCCAGTACTGTACACAGTACTCCAAGTGAGGTCTCACCATGTTTGGGTAAAAATGATTAAATGGGTTAGGCTCATCGTTGATTAAAAATGATTAAATGGGTTAGGGTTATTGTTTGGGTATAAGTGATTAAATAGGTTAGGGTTGGGTAGTGGTGGATTTTTTTTATTATCAATGGATATAGATAATCCTAGATATTTGGTCAATTTTAAGCTACTCCAAGCTCTTACAAAGCAAATTACTCAAAGGCATTTGGGTACATTGCACATTACCCAGGTAAACCTTGATTTTTATTTTGAGCTTTACCCAAAAAATGCTGGGTAATATCAGTCTTACCTGTGTAATCCTAAAGGAGTTATTCAAAGAGCACCAAACTTTCAGTACTCTTTCATTTGGAACACTTTCGTGAGCTGAATTCGCCAACCAGCGGTGAATTCAGCAGTCACCGCAGGTTCCCCGAAGTGTGCCGAACGAATCCATTGAATGTTGCCAATTAACCACCGAACGCCGCTGAAAAAACACGAATGTATCCTGCAAACCACCAAATGCGGTCGAAAAAACGCAGCCGACGATCCAGAGAACAGACCGCCCAATGCCTCTGATCAGCTGCCAAACACCGCCGAAAAAAGCCAACCAGCCTCCGAACAGGGTTAATCTTTTTTTAAAGGCATTAAAACAAAACTAATGCATGAAAATAATATATAAGGTCCTATAACTAACAATAAAAAGGTCTGTTACAGAATAAAAACACCCTGCCATTTAAAAGAAATCGTAATCGAAAAGTTTGGGGAAAAAAATACAGAAAAATGCCTAAAAATTATAAAAAAATAAAATAATTTTTGCTACAAATGAAACGAATAAACGGTCTAATAGATATTAATAAAAATGGGAATGTTTTTTACATTGAAACCTATGGGATTCGTCTGAAAATATGGACATTTCACTGACATTGCGCTGCTGTTCGGTGTTCTCTGAATATATTAACCATTACTTCTCTATGGGAAATTGCACTGTTGTTGCATCGCACCGTATTTCATTGGCAATTCGCCAATATTTTGCAAATTGACAGCTTTTTGAATAGCCAAATGGCCACAAAATTGCACTGTATAGTGAAATTCACTGTTCGGTGCAATTCGGTGGCAAGTCCGGCTCTCTTTGAATAAGTTTGATCCTCACTTTGGACTCTACTTCTAACTTTCTGTATACACAATATATATATTAAACTTAATGATAGTTATTATGAATTAGAAGGGGGGCTTAAGTAAGAAAAATAATGATGGATATTCCAAGAGATGTAAATATTATTGCCATTTCCTAAAGGCATAAGGCAAAACAGATAAAAGCAACGTTGGTAAATGTCTACATTTTTTATTTCTTATTGATGCCATTCATATTTAAGTGACAGCAATATGTTTGTCACCGCTAAATGTTTTAAGCTGAGAAGACTTTTTAATTCCTAACAATATAATTTCCTTGTCTTGCCTTCTAGCCAATAACCCTCAAGAAGCTATAAGATAACAATTATGCTTTTGCGAGAAGTGACGTTCTTGCCTGTATCTAAAGAAAATGTCTAAGAAATTATGTGAAAGTTATATAAAATTGCAACGTTTTGTTGAAGTGATAATACAAATAATAAACGTTTTCATTTATAGATTTTTATTTTTAACACTAAAATATAAATTAGAAAATGAATACATATCACACTCATTTTCTCATTTTTGTTATGTAGCAATTAAAGAATAAAAACATTAAAATCATGTATCTGGGAGAGAGATAATCCAGAACTCTCACAAAATTACATCAAACCCTGGATAGAATAAACTTCAACCTTTCCAGTATACGTTATTCCTGTCTTGTGGCACTCCAGAGTCCCCATAGACTGGACTAATCAACCCTCTACTTTTATCCTACAAAAGAAAACACACAATAATGGCCTAAAATATGCCAAACTCTAGCTCGGGAAAAACATTTATACCATCCAGAACCAGGGCAGAGCCCTCTAAATACAACAAAAAAAGAAAGAAAAAAGTTCCTGACAACAGGATCTAAAATGGAAGATCTACAATATACACTACAACAATAAAGTACGATTTTATTAATAGTACTTGAGACTCTAAAAACATAATTTTTAATCTTTTCAGCAATACTTTTATCTAAACGCCTCTTGAAAAAAGCCCTATGTTCTGCTGTAGATCTGGTTCCACTTCTACAACCTCCTGGGTTAATTTAGTTAATTCTGATCTCATCCACTGCCAACAACCCCTTTCTATATATCAAATACAAGGCCGGAAAATTGGCACAAAAACAGTTGAGGCATGCATGGTCCACTTCTATCCCTTGTAGGCATGGGTCAAGTCGAGGAGCAATTTGGGGGAAGAGGAACACAGTTCCTCCACTATTTTTGCAGTGGGACCTGAGTTCCAATTGGTGTCACATTCTCAAAAGCTTGTCTTCAGTTGTTCAGTCATATGTTGCAATGTTAAAACATGTATTTATTGTCACTTAACTATTTTTACTAAAATCGACATATATCAGGGTTATCCAAAGAGATCCGAATTGCTTGAGAAAGGTAACCGAATGCTGAAAATCAGCGTTCGGTTACCTTTCCTGGCCATTCGGCTATCCAGAGAGCAGGCAATTCGCCAAATACTGGCGAATTGCCTGCACATACGGTGCCTGTTCGGTCCCTGTTCGAGGGCAGTGAAATCCCCATAGAGAAGCACTGCTTCGGCTATTCAGAGAACACAAACCAGCAGTGAAAGGTTCCCCTAATGTTCTGCCATTCGGTGGTTTAATTCGGCAAGTTTATTCAGGAGAATCCCATAGGCTTCAATGTTAAAAATATTCCCGTTTTAATTCAATATCTAATAAACCGTTCAGTATAAAATTCTGAAGCAAAAAGTCTCTTTATTTATAGATTTTTTAGGATACTTTAAGCATTTTTCAGATTTTTTCTTTTTTTTATTAAAAGTCCGATTTTCTTTTTTTTTTTTTTTCAGTTTGCTTATTTTTTTTGTAACAGCCCTCTTTATTATCATTCCCTGGACCTCCTGTGAAAATTTCAGACATTTTCGCTCAGTAGTTTCTTTGCAAACAGCGTTTCATTTTCCCAGATTCATACAAATGGTTTTTCAAATTTATTCACTGCCTCCTCTACGTCACAGCTGCTTCGGCTCTGTGTGATTCGGCTCATGTTCGGCTCCTGTTCGGCTCCTGTTCGTCTTTTTCAAAGGTTAATCCAGATGTTTTTGCTTGTTTTCAGCGTGCATTCGGTTAGTTTTCGGTGGGTTTGCGGCATCTTTTCCCTGCAATTCGGGGACCCTGTGGTGCTTGCTGAATACACCGCAGGGTCACCGAAATGCAATCGGCAAAAGGAACCGAATTGAAGAGAACGAAAAGTCACCGAACGTGCGGTGACTTTTCGAATCTCTTTGGATAACCCTGTATATATAACACACCAGATGGGCAGCGCTCAACCTTTGCTAAGTACAGAGGGACAGAGGGGGGGGGGGGTGCTTCTCAAGACAAAATAAAACACAACTCCCCGGGAGGGGAGCACTCCAGCCAACACATTCAAAAGATTACAACAGTAGCCTATATATCCAAAGATTTTAGATTTATCAAGGTTTTTAACCTTAAGTTTTGGTAAAAAATGTTGGGAATTTTGTTCACAATATACAGTCAGGTCCAGAAATATTGGGACATCGACACAATTCTAACATCTTTGGCTCTATACACCACCACAATGGAGTTGGAGTGAAACAAACACATTGTGCTTTAACTGCAGACTGTCAGCTTTAATTTGAGGGTATGTACATATAATTTAGGTGAACGGTGTAGGACTTACAGCAGTTTGCAGATGTGCCACCCACTTGTTAAGGGACCAAAAGTAATGGGACAATTGGCTTCTCAGCTGTTCCATGGCCAGGTGTGTGATATTCACTCATTACCCCAATTACAATGTGCAGATAAAAGGCCCAGAGTTCATTTCAAGTGTGCTATTTGCATTTGGAATCTGTTGCTGTCAACTCTCAAGATGAGATCCAAAGAGCCTTCACTATCAGTGAAGCAAGCCATCATTAGGCTGAAGAAACAAAACAAACCCATCAGAGATATAGCAAAAACAATAGGTGTGGCCAAAACAACTGTTTGGAACATTCTCAGCAACACCAAAAGACCCGGGAGACCACGGAAAACAACTATGGTGGATGAATGAAGAATTCTTTCTCTGGTGAAGAAAACACCATTCACAACAGTTGGCCAGATCAAGAACACTCTCCAGGGGGTAGGTATATGTGTGTCAAAGTCAAAAATCAAGAGAAGACTTCACTAGAGTAAATACAGAGGGTTCACCACAAGATGTAAACCATTGATGAGCCTCAAAAACAGGACGGCCAGATTAGAATATGCCAAACAACACCTAACAAAGCCTTCAAAGTTCTAGAACAAGATCCTATGGACAGATGAGACCAAGATCAACTTGTACCAGAGTGATGGGAAGAGAAGAGTATGGAGAAGGAAAGGAACTGCTCATGATCCTAAGCATACCACCTCATCAGTGAAGCATGGTGGTGGTAGTGTCATGGCGTGAGCATGTATGGCTGCCAATGGAACTGGTTCTCTTTTATTTATTGATGATGTGACTGCTGACAAAAGCAGCAGGATGAATTCTGAAATGTTTCAGGCAATATTATCTGCTCACATTCAGCCAAATGCTGCAGAACTCATTGGACGGCGCTTCACAGTGCAGATGGACAAAGACCCAAAGCATATTGCAAAAGCAACCAAAGAGTTTTTGAAGGGACAGAAGTGGAATGTTATGCAATGGCCAAGTCAATCACCTGACCTGAATCCCATTGAGCATGCATTTCACTTGCTGAAGACAAACCTGAAGGGAAAATGAACCAAGAACAAGCAGGAACTGAAGACAGTTGCAGTAGAGGTCTGACAGAGCATCACCAGGGATGAAACCCAGTGTCTGGTGATGTCTATACGTTCCAGACTTCAGGCTGTGATTGACTGCAAAGGATTTGCAACCAAGTATTAAGAAGGGTAAGTTTGATTTATGATTATTATTCTGTCCCATTACTTTTGGTCCCATAACAAGTGGGAGGCACATCTGCAAACTGCTGTAAGTCCTACACCGTTCACCTGAGTTGGATGTACATACCCTCAAATTAAAGCTGACAGTCTGCAGTTAAAGCACATTGTGTTTGTTTTATTCCAACTCCATTGTGGTGGTGTATAGAGCCAAAGATGTTAGAATTGTGTCGATGTCCCAATATTTCTGGACCTGACTGTATGGCCATAAATTGCTTAAGCCTGTCAACGCCGTCAATGTATCCCACCATTGACAGGTCCTACTGTAAATCACCTAATGACCGCTATACTGGGATTAACTCACTGAGGGCAGAATGTTTACTGGAGCTCCCTGCGATTCAAGGTTAAGAAGAGCCTGAAGGTGGAGCACCTGTGACAGGGAGGGGGCTTACCATGTGCTGTCAGCCCCTTTCATACAGAACACACCAAAAGGGCAGGATTCAACCTTTGCTAAGCACAGAGGGTGGGTGCTTCTTTAGAAAGCATAAAACACAGCTCAGCAGGAGCTTCAACAGAGTTTAGGGTTAGAAACCTTGAAAAATCTTAATTGGGTTGAGAACTGTTGAAACACTGAAAGGGTTAAGAGTTGTTATAACTTGTAAGGGGTTAAATTTTGGTAAAATCTTTATGTTTGGTTATATAGGCTACTGTCGAAATCTTTCAATCTGTTGGTTGGAGTGCTCTCCTCCTGGGGAGCAATATACCATAATGAGCATGTTTGTATTACGTGTGAGATGATAATTGTCAGGGACGGCATCGCAGGTATAGGGGTGTCTGAGCCCGATATGCAGGACTACTCACACAGAGTGGGTGGAGCAGGGTAAACAGATATGGGGGAGATCCAGGCGAAGGTAAGGTTAAGGGGCAATCCATGGTCAAAGGACTGGAGGAGTATGGTGTCGGTGGGCAAGCAGAGGGTCTGGTACACAGAGTAACAGCTGTAACAAAGAACAGGTCTGCACACTTTCAGGTTTAGACTCTTAATGCTGAGCCAAGGTAGAGAGGGGGGTGTGGACCAATTTGTGCATGCGCTACAGCGTGTGACCGGCCCCGTCGAAGCATCACAATGCTGTGACGGACGCTGGTAGGCAGGTCAGTTCGGGCACACCTAGGGCCCTTTTACATTCTTCGCAGACAATTTTGCGCGTACGCAAAAACAAATCAACGCGAGGGGCAAAACCCTTTGCGCTGTACGTCGTATTACAACATTCGTGCAAAAAATGCGCGTTTGCGTTTAACGCGGATGGACCTGCGCGCGTGTGATGAACTGTGCGCATCCTATTGTGAGCGAAAATGCGTTTGTGCGCTGGTGCTCGCATGGTATTACAATCTTCGCGCAAATTTATACGGACAACGTTTGCGCGCATAATTTTAACGTCTTTGAAAAGCTGGTGGTAACGGCAAATTGTAACAACCTGACCGTACCAAACTGCGGATTCACAACGGAGAACGTTGATGCGCACGTTTTTGGCAGACTTGCGCATAAAAATGACGGTCTGCGTAAAAAATTGATGGACCTGCGTAAAAAAATGGCGGACTCGCGTCACAAATTACATTGCGGTCACTGATTTCTGTGCGCAAACGTACTTTGTGCACATTTTTGCGTGTCGGTTTTATGCAAGATTTTTTTTGACGGATGAAAAATTGCGCAAGGATTGTAATACCAGCGTTAATTTTCACGCTAGAACGCATTTTGCTGTGCGCTCATTTGACACCGGCCTAAATAGACCGTCTACCTTCGTGGCATTCCAGCTGCTGTGCTTCTTTGTTACACCCACTGATTATTCTAAAGCAGGGGTCTCAAACTCTCCCCCCCCCGGCTTTTGTTTGCCTACAGCTTCCAGATTTCTTTGAATGCAATCCTTGGCCAGAGAATCATGGGATTTGTAGTTCAGAAACACCTGGGGGTACAGAATTTGAGATCCCTGCTGCATCGCCATGTCATATTTTCTTACCATACCAATAAAGATACTGAATAAGAAAAAAAAGGAATAAAACTTGAATATACTAAATTCTATGCAGGATTGATTTTTACGGTCTGGTGATACAGATTCACCCAAAAGAGTAAATTTATTTTGATAATGGATTTAGGCTTTAGCAAACATGAAGCGTAAACAGGGCACAGCTCATATACCAGAGAATCACTGAACGGAAAATTACAGCTTATGCCAATTAATGAGAGCACAGTAACAGGCTAAAAGAATTATCAGCAAATCGGATTATCAGAAGGCGATAATTAATATTATTATTATCATTAAGTCCTTAAAGATGCCTTACATAGAGTCTAGGTAGTGTTTTTGTGGTTTCCTGGCGTGATTTGCAATATTTTTTTTGTGTGCATCTGTCAATAGTTAACAGCTCGTACATTTCATGTCGTGAAGTCGACACTGACAGCTCATAGCAGATCATTCATATTGATTTCCAGGTTATGAAAAACCTTTTTAATTTGAACAAATACAGAGGTGTTACTTTTAATTAGGGCATCGTTTAGTATGTTATTCGTTTAAAATGACTCCATTGAGCAGAAAACTTAGATTATTAAAACAACAAAAGGGTAATTTCAAGCTAGACATTATTCGTTAAAAAGTATGGGCTCTATTCCCTAGTAAATACTAATGTTACCGTTCGGAGGTGTAAGCGTTACCGTCAGGATAAGTGACTTTAATGCATGTCACCCATATTACGTTCCTGACCCGTAAGATCCTTTTAAGAAATCACTTAGCGCATCGGTGACTGCGCGAGGAGCTTCCGCAAACTTACTGTACTTTGCGCATCCTATACATAACATGGGAAACGCTAGCACTTTGTAATGCCTTACTTCAGGGCTCAAAATTTCAAGTCCCAAGCTACTAGCCAGGCCTTAAGAGTTACTCGCCACTAGTTGCACCACCTAACCCCTTATCCTGCCCTGCCTCTGCATTCCCACTCGCCCTCATGTAATTTCCACTCGCCAAATGCGAGCAGGCGAGTGGAAATTTTGAGGCCTGCCTTACTTATCCTATCGTTAATTACCGCAGGGTCACGTAAGCGTAACATTTTAGCTACACCTAAAAGCTAGTGCTAAATGATTCCACTTGTGCAAAATCATCTAGCACCCTCTATCCCCCGTCTCCCAATAGATCCCATACTCCCCTCTCATCCTGCGGCGAGAACGGTGGCCCGATCCGCTGCTTCTTGCCCCCGGGAGCAGAGTGAGACTGGGAAGAAATAGTTACCCAGTGTCCCACTGTGATCAATCCGCAGCACAGTGCGGGAGTGAGATTACGCAGGGCTCGCAGCCCAAAAGCACAGCCCTCCACGGAGCCCTATGTGGAAGCCCTACCGCCAGTATCTCAGCATTAGTTCTGCCTTCCGGGACAAGGTGCCGAGTTAGCGCCTGACCCGGAATATCGCTCTAAAATGGGGATACTTCTAAGAAACCTGCAGGCGCAGATTTTGTCCATTAGGGTCTCCATCTTAATGCATGCTAGGGAATAGTGCCCTATGTGTATATGAGGCGTGGAAATACATTGCCATTCTTTGTAATTATTTACAATATTGTTATTTGAGTGCCAACACACTGTGCAGCAACGTATAGTGGATACAGAAAGAGAAAAAAAAAACAGGGTTATTCAAAGAGAATCGAAAAGTCAACGCACGTTCGGTGACTTTTCATTCCCTGCAATTCGGCGCGATTCAGCGATCCTAGTTTGCTGAACCTGCGGTGTATTCAGCATGCACCGCAGGGCCCTCGTAGTGCAGGGAAAACCCGCCGTAAAACCGCCAAACACTCACTGCAAAACCCGCCGAACACTCACCGAAACCCGCAGAAACAGCTGGATTAACCCCACCGAACACGCCGGAGAAACTCGACTAGCCGCCGATCACAGCGCAGAGCAGTAGCCGGAAAAACCCGACACGCAGACGAATGAAGTTAAAAAAAGAAAAAACAAACAAAAGTACGCTTGAAAGTTTGAAATTTGAAACGCTGTTTGCAAAAAACTACTGAACGAAAAAGCCTGGAATTTACATATAAGGTCCAATGAATGATAATAAAAAGAGCAGTTACAGTAAAAAGAAAAGACGATTTAAAAAAAAAAAAAACAGGAATTTTTTTGCCCACAAAATCCCAAAAAACAGAGCCTAAAAAAATCTAAAAATAAAGTGACTTTTTACTGCAGAATATATTATTAAACGGTTTATTAGATATTGCATTAAAACAGGAATATTTTTAACATTGAAGCCTATGGGATTCTCCTGAATAAACCTGCCGAATGAAACCACCGAATGGCAGGGCATTTCGGGAACCTTTCACTGCTATTTGGTGTTCTCTGAATAGCCGAAGCAGTGCTTTTTTATGGGGATTCACTGCCCTCGAACAGGCACCGAACAGGCACCGTATGTTCAGGCAGTTCGCCAACATTTGGCGAACTGCCTGTTCTCTGAATAGCCGAATGGCCAGGCAAGGTAACCGAATGCTAATTTACACTGTTCGGTTATCTTTCAGCCACAATTCAGATCTCTTTGAATGAATAAATCCCATAGACATGTCAGAAGAGTTGTGTTGAAAAACAACACGAGCTGAAGTGTGAGATACTGTATAATACGTATATACTGTATATATACAGTATAATTTAATTTTTTTTTCTACCTTCCTCGAATATATGTTTAAATGACTTCATTTTTTTGGGTTAAGGCTTGTTGTTTAGTGGCTCCCTGTTAGAGACTCGGTCAGTATCAGGTCCCTTGTGAAGCAATCCAGGCAAATTACTTCTAAAGAAAAAGCATGAGCTACAACAAATGAAGTCATTTAAACATATATTAGAGGAAGGCATTAAACGGAAAACAAATTAAATTATATTTATATGTTTACAGTATCTCACAGACGTGAGTGCACCTCTCACATGTTTGTAAATATTTTATTATATCTTTTCATGTGACAACACTGAAGAAATGACACTTTGCTCCATTGTAAAGCAGTGAGGGTACAGCTTGTATAACGGTGTAACTGTGCTGTCCCCTCAAAATAACTCAACACACAACCATTAATGTCTAATCCGCTGCCAACAAACGTGACTACACCCCTAAGTGAAAATGTCCAAAGTGTCATTTCTTCAGTGTTGTCACATGAAAAGATATAATAAAATATTTACAAAAATATGAGGGTGTACTCACTTCTGTGAGATAGTGTGTATATATATATATATACAGTGGCGTAGCATGGGTTGTCAGCACCCGGGGCCAGCCAAGAATTGTGCGCCCCCCCCAACCTGTGGACACGTTATCGATATTGCCCCAGCTCACACATGGATATTGCCCCAGCTCACACATGGATTTGCCCCAGCTCACACATGGATTTGCCCCAGCTTATGGATACTGCCCCAACACATGGATTTGCCCCAGCACATGGATTTGCCCCAGCACATGGATTTGCCCCAGCTCATGGATTTGCCCCAGCACATGGATTTGTCCCAGCTCATGGATTTGTCCCAGCTCATGGATTTGCCCCAGAACATGGATTTGCCCCAGCACATGGATTTGCCCCAGCACATGGATTTGCCCCAGCTCATGGATTTGCCCCAGCTCACACATGGATTTGCCCCAGCTCACACATGGATTTGCCCCAGCACATGGATTTGCCCCAGCTCATGGATTTGCCCCAGCACATGGATTTGCCCCAGCACATGGATTTGCCCCAGCTCATGGATTTGCCCCAGCTCACACATGGATTTGCCCCAGCACATGGATTTGCCCCAGCACATGGATTTGCCCCAGCTCATGGATTTGTCCCAGCTCATGGATTTGCCCCAGCTCATGGATTTGTCCCAGCTCATGGATTTGCCCCAGCTCTCACCTGGATATTGCCCCAGCTCCGGATCCAGCAGCGGTTGAGGGGACCCAGATGTCGGGCAGCGGGAGTGCCTGCCGGCTGCCCGGTCCTGAACAGCGTGCGAGTCCGTCCTGTTGAAGGGGAGGCAGCTGTGTGCGTGCGCAGGTCACGCGGTCCGGCCAGTCAGGTGGTACAGAGACTCAGTACCACCTGATTAGACGGACCACGTGACCTGCGCCTGCACACAGCCGCCTCCCCTTCAACAGAACGGACTCACTGTTCAAGACCAGGCAGCCGGCAGGCACTCCCGCTGCCCGCCATCTGAGTCCCCTCAACCCGCGGGCCCTTGGGCGGCGCCCGAGGGCCCGGCGGGTCAGTCCGGGCCACAAGTTTTAGGGGCGCAAATTTCTTTTGAAATTATGCGCCCCTAAGAAAACTGCGCCGGGGCCACGGCCCCCCAGCCCCCCCCACGCTACGCCACTGTATATATATATATACATCAACTTGTTTACTTCTGCTCCTACACCTTTAATGGTGAGGACACGTGGCTCTGCAGTGCTGCCACAGATCTAAGTGAAATTCAGGTTTTACTGTGAGATCTCGCAAATCGATCAACATTCAAATTTCCATGAATAGTGAATATAATCCACTGTCAGCTAAATGTTGCTTAATAATTACGTCACACTATATCTACTAATGAAAAAAAAAAGGATGCTGAAATAACACTTGGCCTTGTTCTACGTTCTTCTTTCAAGATTGTATGGTCACAGTCAGGTTGTCATAATGTATCCTAAAATTATTCCTGTGAATACAACAGCATTACAATAGCTAGAAAATAACTTATATATAAATATATTATAGCAGTACGTTGTGATACCTTTTTTATTGGACTAATGTTACATTTAAAAGACAAGCTTTCGAGAGGATCCCTCTCTTCTTCAGGTCTGGAAGCTGAATTGACCAAAATCGTAGAATTGAACAATAAAGAGGAAAGCAGAAGGGGGGATGTCCTTGTCCATATGATTCCAGTATTTGTATTTACGACCCCCCCCCCCTCCCTTCTGCTTGGCTCTTTATTATTCAATTCTATGACTTTGGTCAATTTAGCTTTCAGACCTGAGGAAGAGAGGTCACACTGTCGAAAGCTTGTCTTTTAAATGTAACGTTAGTCCAATAAAAAATGATATCACTACATAATGCTATACTCGCGATTTTGACATCTGGTCTAAAAACGGTTATATACTGTATATATAATGAATAATGATGCAGCGGCACTCCAGGTCTCTTACGAAAGTTTTAATGCATTCGTGAGTGTCACTCATGAATGCATTAAAACTTTCGTAAGAGACCTGGAGTGCCGCTGCATCATTATTCATTTTATATATATCGGCAAGCTGGAGAACAGGCACCAGGCAACCACGTATTGAAGAGAACCAGAGTGCATGGCAGATTGGATTATATATATATATATATATATATATCAAAAAAATAGATGGAGGGAGGCACTCGAGGACTTGATTATAAAAATCCGAAATTTATTGAAATGGCATTAAAAACCGACGTTTCAGCCCCTAAAGGCTTTTATCAAGGTGATAAATAACAAATTCACAGGAGATTAAATAAGCAATATATACCGTATATATATATATTTATTATTGCAGAAGCCACTTGCATATCACAGCAATTCAAAGAATTGCATCCCAGGGCTCCTCTGCCACATTCCCCATATGCAGCAAAGAATTCTGGGCAGGATATGCAAATGACATCTGTCTCACTTTTATGCATCCTGGGTCTGTTATTACACAGAACCCTAAAATCAATGCTATGTCACACTGTGGCTTTGTAACAGAGATAAGGTTAATGCAACTGGTATATATATGTATATATATATATATAGAATAGGTCGGCCGTGTTAGTCCAGATGCCAAAATCACGAGTATAGCAGTCTGTAGTGATACCTTTTTTATTATAATTTACCCTTTTTGTCAATTAAACAGCAAACATTGCAATAATAATGCTGTTTTAAGGGAAATATCCTAATTTGTTTCAATGCAGTATCATTCCCCAATATGTTTGTAAAGGGAACTCTGATTATGTAAATCATGATGGTTCATATTTTTACTTCATTTTTTTTTTTTCTTCCCCTTGGGGCGTTGGATTAATTTTCAACACATCATTATTTAGTTCTACTGATTGCGATACTTTTTACAATTTCAAGCCATATATTAAGTTCATCACTTACATCTTTCACATCACATATTACTGATTACGGTATAAATCAATGAAAACGCAGGATCTTCTATTTCTACTGACAATAATTATGTGACAACTCGGAATGACAAATTATTCTGCTCTACTTGATGAAGTGCATTGAATGGTTCTTAATTTGGGAAGATGAAAAGTAGAAGCTTCTTAGCTCTCCTCAGTTTTACAGCATTCTCTCTTAAAGTATTCCAAAGTTTAAACATGCAATCAGTTTGAGAGAACCAAAAATCGAACTTTACATACACAGGCAATTGAATTTTGATGGAAATCCAGTAAAATTTTTAACATGAAGGATTATTCAAAAAGAGCTTAACTTGCCACCGAATTGCCCCGAACGGTGAATTTCATGGCAGTTCAGCTATTCAGAAAGCTGGCAGTTTGCCAAATATTGGCAAATTGACAGCAAAATACGGTGCCTGTTCAACTCAGATCACCGCAATTCAGCAGCAGTGAAATTCCCATAGAGAAGTAGTGGTTAATCTATTTAGAGAACGCCGAACAGCACCGAAATGTAAGCAAAATGCTCTGATTTTTCATGGTTTAGTTCGACAATTTTAAACAGGTAAATCCCAATATAAAAAATATTTGCGTTTTTAGAATTTTTTTATTCAACCATTTATTCTTTTCGTTTGCAGCAAAAAGCATTTTTATTCATTATATTTTTAGAACTTTTTGGGTTTTGATTCCAATTTTTTTTAAATTCTGTAAGAGACCGTTTTATTATTTTTTTATAGGAACTTTTTTATTATTTCCATGCATTTTTTTTTTTTCAAACTCCTGCTTTAATAATGCAGAGTTCCATAGAGTTTCATTTTTTTTTTCTTCTTCTTACTAGTTTGGCAGCATTAGGTGGATGATCGGCTTTTTTTGGCAATGTTTGGCAGTCTGCGGCTTCAGTTCTGTGGCATTCGACAGCAGGCTGATCTTGCCTGTCTTCAGTATCTATCAGAAGCTTCCGATACTCTGAATCGGCTGATTCTGATTATTTCCCAATCTGATATTTTTGGATTCTAAAATAATCTCAACCAAACAGAGTTGAATTTGTCAGCGCACTACATGTCTAATATCATGATTTTTCAATTGAGTAAGGCATTCATTTTCAAAACCTGATCAATAGTGTTATTGTCATGTTTGCAGTCCCGCTCACCCTAGATAACCGTGGTGGGGATCCTTAAGGACAGACCTCTAAGCCCTCCGATCCTTGAATGGTCAAGACCACTAACCCTATCACTCCCAGCCAGGGAGAACAGACACACCAGTAACAAAGAATATAACCTATTGACAGTAGGTTTCAAGACAGAATGTGCACTGGGACTCAAAGGGTTAATCTCGCCAACAGCTGGAGCGAGAGTAAGGCTTCTTCAATATATTCATACACCAGGAATCAGAATAAGCGTGGTCATATACACAGTCCGGATTGGCAATAGGCAGGGTTCTCATACACTCCGGTTTGGCAACAGGGCAGATCGATGGATTATCAGAGTCAGTGCTAAACAGGACAGACATATACTCAGTGTGGTACAAATTCAACATACACTCTGAATCTTCCCTGGGTGCAATACACATACAAACGTAGTCAGAACGAGAATGGTCAAGAAGGCAGTCCGAGTCAGCAACAATCAGGTTCCCCATACGAATCAATTTGGCAACAGAGCACTGTAATCAGTGAAACAACGAAGTGGATACACCAGGCGATGTGGGAACTAACTCCATGTCAGGGCAACCCGTGGTCTCGCACACCCTGCATTTAAGGCCAGCAGCGCTGCGTCATCACGCCGCGCCCTGCCCCTCCAGGCACACGAACAGCCGGAACCTCTGGCACCCAGCCAGCCAGCGATGCCGCCGAGCGTCCAGACCCCTCCACCCTGAAGGTCCGCAGTTGCCGAGGATGTGACAGTCATGTCCTTTAAAACATTAAAGCAAAGACTGGAAAGTAAAAAAAATTGTATGTTTTATAAGATACAATAGCAGTATTTAGTTTTCAGGCCCAGGTTTATGGAGTTTAATTACTAGAATTTTATGAACATGATTTCTGGAGTATTTAATCTTAATTCAATATGAACCTGTAGCAGACACTCAACGTATCGGCACTTGGTCGGCTGCCTGGAGTGAGCAGAGATATCACTCACTACATTGGCATGCTTGCGAAAATGAGTGATGGGGAATTAATAATAATAATAATCTCCAAAATACAGAGTTACCAAAAAACATCAACACGTATAAGAAGTGATTCCCTATCAAATTAGCCCAACAAGTGTTGCGCATGATGGTACTATAGTAATATGTTGAATCTTTACTTTCATGCCTCATTTGAATTACACAAAAACCTGTCGCAGTGTTGTTGCTTCTTACGATGTTGTTTCATTATTAAAAACATCTCTACTTTGCACCCAACATGGTCTGAGCTTATCACTTTAATACATCCTCTCATAAAATACTTTTGCCAAACTGTTCTACATCCATTGAACTCATTAGCCACATTTCCACTTCTTCAATTTCTCAAGACAAACATATCAGATGGCATTTCAGTACTGGCCGCCCTATCTGCAGCCTGATTTACATGTGGAATAGTCTTTGCAATGGCACCGATGAGCTAAACCTTTAGAGACCTGATCGGAGACTCACCGTATGTACATCCTCAGCACGGATAAACCTTTTTGTTCTCTGTGTGTGTTAGAGGGCCATGGACTCCTTGCTCATGGTGAAAGTGCCGAGAGGGGTCCCAGCAATACCATCCGCATAAGGCCTAAGCAGGCTGGAATGAACATAGTGTTGCTGTATCTCTCTTGTAGATTGGACTTCCTTGGCATTTCAGTAATGGCCACCCTTTCTGGTTGATATCAGGCTGATTTGCATATGGTATAGCCTTCTCTGTACTGGCACCATCAAGCTAAAACCTTAGGATACCTGAGCAGCGACTCACCTAGAGGCAGGCCAATAGTTGCCGCCCATTTTCAGTGCTCTCATAGACTTATTTTTTGTTTTACAATACAGTAGACATTCCAAAATGTAAGTATTATGTGACTCATCCTCTGTTGATAAAAAAAACTTTTATATTCCTTATTGAAATTGAGCCTTTTAAGGTTTTTTAAACAAGACAACATATACTTCTTAGTAAATGTAGCTATTATACTTTACCTGATAGAAGAAACTCTGTGTTGCTGTTGACGAGTGTCGCATTTACCCTCCCATTAGACATGTTGTAGCTGTTAATGGTCAGATTCATTGGTTGGTTCTTTCCTTTGAGGTTGTAAAACCCTTTCCACACATAATTCCGAGCAAACACATCATCCGGAACTGTAGTCCACACAGAAAGTTGGGACATTTGAAATAAAAATATTAAACAATGGTGTTGAAAAACAACCGATACTTGAAAAAACTGACAATGTTATTCAACTGAATTAAATTCAAACAAAGAAGCAGAATGCAATAAGATTTTTTTACAAGACACCATCATTGATCAAAATGGTTTTGACCTGTGTTTAGAAAGTGTGTCCAACATATAGCCAAGTTTTATATGTAAGGATCTTAAAGGGACATTCTAACTGGAAAATGGGGAGTAAAACTGATTGACATGCAGCTGGGTGAAGTCAAGCCCATGGCCTTGCAAGGCTTTTATAGCTGCCTGGGACACTCTTTGAGAGGAGAGAGAAACACTCAAGGGGGAGATAATAGGGGTACATTAAAAATATTTACTGAAAGGAAAATGAGAAATGCCAAATATTTTGAATCAGATCATGTGATTTTTATTTCCTCAATCCCCAATTGTTATTCTAAGACTTAGAGTAATCATTGTCATTTATGAAATATATTCTTAATAATTGTTAAAATACAGAGTTTTAAACTAGAGTTTCAATATAGAATTCATATATTTGTATGTAAAATCTGGTATCTGAATGCACCGATTAAAGCACTGTATATTTAGAATGTCTGTATGACACTATTATTTTCTTTGTGTTATTTTGCAACGGAGCAATCTATAGGTAGATATACTGTATATTTATATGTGTGTGTGTTTATATATATATATATATTAGTATTGAGGTAACCAAGAAAAAATGTACCAAAGAGCTCCTCATCTATTTAGAGGAATATCCTCTGCATATGGAGTTTTTGTGTTGATGGTGGAGCACGTGTTCAGTTTCTGGTGGTGTGATCATTATGCCACCAGATCTCATATTAGGTTCATTGTTTGTATGTTGCTTAAAGCACTGCCTTGAAGGAAACCACTCTACACATCCTGACCTCTTTATCTTTTTGAAGTGGTCAGGGTGTGTGGAGTGCTCTCCCTCCCAGCCCAGCCAACCTGGTGTAAAAAGCTGGGTGAAGAGGAGTAGTTTTTTCCACCACACCCAGCATCACCAGCAGCCATGGAATTTGAATTTCCCAGTTGGCGATTACTGTTGTGGTTAGCAGTGATGGCGGCACTCATACAGCGTTTCGATGTCGCTATCTCTGAGGCCGATTGCGTTAGCAATCCAACATTCTGTGTTATGGAACTTGCTAACGTAATGTTTCAAGTCCCATTGCGTTACGCAATTTGAACTTCCTACGCAACTCAAATAGCACAGGAAGAAAAGAGTCAGGGTCTTCCGTGTTTTGGAGTCCCTGAGCTGAAGAGGAAGAGCAGTGCACGGCGAAGGACAAACGGTGGGTAAAAGGGGCCTAAATAGATTTTTAAAAAAAAGGAAAAAATTATTTAGCAGAGGTTGTCAGCAGCCTCGCCCCAATTATTTATGGGCACTTTACTCTTCTGTAGATTGTTTCTTTAAGAAAAGGTGCTCATTGAATAGCTCTGTGACTACTATAAACTTTCAGTTGTATGATCCGTTGTAAGAATATCCAAGGTAAGGCTAGGGTCAGACTGAGGCAGTGCGAACGCGCGTTCTGGCGCACTTAATCACGGCCGTGCTAGCAGCAGATGCCGGGCAATGACGGCCAATATACGAAGTACGGTCGCACAAAAGTCCGGCTGCGCAACGCAAGTGGAAAATGAACGCATTTTTTCGAGAACGTTAAACCACTAGTACTGACGTACAGAGTGCGCTGCGTCCGCTAGAGGCGTGTGTGCGTGAATTGGAGACATCAGACGCTGCTAATGTCCAGCCAACATAACGTCCAGATGCAAGAAGTGTTTTATTGATGATCCGTACAAAATCACGGATGAAACTGCGCATAGTATGACCGCTATCGCGTATTCCGTGAAAAAATACGTCCATTCTTCAAACGCACATTTTCACGGACAACGTGAAAAATGCGTTAGTCTGACCCTAGCCTAAGTTGGACACAGTTGGTTTGACATTTTTCAGGACTATTGGCTACAAACCCTTGGACTAGGTTAGAAAAGGGTTAGAAAAGATGTAGACGTGAAACCATTGCATTCCAGTTTCAGAAAGAAAATGATATATTTGAAATTCAGTCTTCCGACAATGTTAAAAGATAACAAATGTTGAACCTTCTGACATTCTCAGAATTCGTACGGGTATCGAGCAGCTAAACAACTTGCACCGAATGTTTTCTTTTGTATCTGTCTACCGCCAACCACACTGGAACAGGTATTGCTTCTCCGTAATACCCTTCGAGTCGCATATTTGCTCAGTGTTTTAAAGACTTTAACACTTACCATTTATCTTGGGACTTGGTGTTCCCATCACGGGTTTGGTTTTATTCTCAAACGATTTGGATCCAGCTGATTGCATTTTGAAATAAGAAAACCAAGGAACAATTTTTAACTATTACTATTTAATTCATTTATTTAATTTTACATTCGTGCAAATTCACTTTAAGGAGTTAAAATCTCTCATGGACATCTTTTAACTGTACATAAAACAACAAAACATTTTGTTAAAACATTACTTCATTTTAAAATAAGTTTCACTCTACTTGCTGTAAGGTTATATTACCTGTACATACAGGAACCTTTCCGCTCCATGTGTTATCTGGCTGGCATATTCTGTGTTCTGTGCCTCCCGAGAGGAGATATCCGGGTTGACAAGTGTAAATCAATGTATAACCAAGGGAAGGGAGATCCATTCCAACGACGTTTGAATGTACCGGAGAGTCGGGTTGTTTACAGCTGTGGGCTATAAAAATAAAGTATAGATAGTGTTTATATAACATGTTAAGAATGTAAAACTGTATTAATTATTTTTTAATATACCACTTTTTAAAAGTATCGCACCTGAATTAAATTCTGATCATGAAGATTTCATAACGCACGGGCATCATTATTTTTTTAAATTATATTATATGAAAAGCAAACAATCGCTTATTAAATTAAAGCGATTATAAACCAAATATTACAGGCTAATTGTTTTATAATTTAAAGGTATCAAAGGTTGTGATCCGTTTTCATTCATCTATAAAACCTTTGCTGTATTATTACTTTCAAATCTATGTGTTAATATTAGTCTTGCTCTCATAGATTATAAAAGACTGTTGTGACTCATCCTTACTCCAAATTTAATGAAGACATACCATGCTGGCTTTAGTTACAGTATGCTCTTATTTCTGTAAAGACTTATGTATTTATTATATTCATGGGAGCAGTGAAAGCCATTCTATGTGATTTTTTCTTCTACTACTGAATGGAAGGTCCTTTCTTTTCATTTAGGAATGTGTCGGCCTTTTGGCTTTTGATTTTTGGACACTATTGGACACCACATACAGACTGAGGAAGGCTGGAATAGCCGAAACGATTCTCGGTAGCATATATGTCCATTTTTCAAATAATTTAATAAATAATTTTTGTATATTTTAACCTTTCATTGGCCATTTCTCTCCCTTATTTAACTGATACCACACAGAGGCCTACAACTCGGCTCACAGACACCGGAAAAGAGGTCCTGGGCACCTACCCAAGTGTGCCCTACGCCATACAGACCTGTGACTACGAGGCTCCTAAATTGGTGAGTGTCAGGACTACTCGGTTTAAACACCCTATAGTATTATGCTATGGAAGCGCTGTCTTCTATCTTTTTTTTAGCTCATCCAGCAAGTGTCGCGGGTTAAAAGAAGGGAAGCGCCACTCCCTATATGGCCAGAGGTGTTTAAACCTAGAGCCGGGATAATATAGGCTCTTGCCAATGTGAGTGATATATACCACCGCGACCTTTATATTCTCCGCCGCATTGTTGAGACTTTCTGCATGATCATATCTCTTTTCTCCCTCCTTCCCCCCTCTTTTTTTGTCTTTGAGCGACGACGAGGAAGATACAGATTTACTGTTGAAATGAGGACTACGTTGGTTGCTTGACATTTCTTTTAAGTATTCCTCTATTTCTGATTGGTTGCTGCATGCACCACTACATTTGATTGCACTGTTGGACACTTTGGCCCCTATTACACTCTTCGTGCAGCGCATTTGCGCGAGGAAAAAAACATTAGCGCATAACGTCGTATTACGACGTTCGCGCAAACGATGTGCGTTAATGTCCAACGCGAGTGACCCTGCGCGAACCGAGCACGAGCGTAAGTTCCTGCGCGCATCCTATACTTAACATTGTGAGCGCCAATGCGTCAGTACGCGTATGCGCGCATGGTATTACAATCTTAGCGCAAAATGTAACGCACGACGCTTGCGTGCATCATTTTAACGTCTTTGAAAACCTGGTGTTAACGTACAATCTGAACGTTCTGGCCGAAACAAAATGAACCTGCACAAAAATATAAAATACAGCACAGTACAGTTACACATTCTACACATACCCAAACAGTAAAATTAGTAAATTGATAAAAAAAAATATTTTTGTTGCAGCACATATACGCAGATTGACTTTGACAGGTGCAACAACCGAAACCTAGCAAATGGTGGTTCTTAATTCTGATTAGCCGAATCCCGTGAAAAAACAGTCTGCCCAATAATTCCTGCACGCAACGGTCATTTGCGCCTGGCTTTGCGCGTCGGATTTGCGCTCGTAAAAAGTTGAAGGCTGAAAAACTGCGCTCGGATCAAAATACCGCGTTAACTTGCGTGTTTTAACGTTTTTTCCGTGAGCAAAAAAATTGCGCTAAGCGAGCGCATTTGCGCGAGGTGTGTAATAGGAGCCTTTATATTTTATCAAGGAATAGGCTGTTGTTTGCTAAACAGCCCTGTGTATACACTGAATTTTATGTGCACTTGCACTTATCGAATATTGTGATAACGGAATTATTGGGATTACCGCATGCTAATTGATTACTCGATTAATTGATTATTGATATAATCACGTTGATTACATATATGCACTGAACTTTATTGATGTGCTGCAAGGAACCTCTACTGTAATTTTTTCATCTCTTCTTTGACACAGCTTTTGGTTGGTTTTTCTGTGTTTGTGTTTATTCCCCTGGGCAGCATCATGCTATTTATTAGCCCCCTTCCTCCTCTTTCTAGCTAGCTCAAAATTGACAATAATACACTGTTAACTAGGCGCCTACGTTGTAAGATATATATCTATCTATATATATTCCTTAATTTATTCATTTTTTCTTTTGTTTTCTAATTTGGTTTTAATTACTCGTAACAAAAGGGCTCATGCAATACATGATTTAGAAATAAAAAGTCTCCTGTATCTTAAAAAAACAAAAAACAAACAGATATTTGTCTTTTAATGCCGTTATGCCGAGTACGGCTGGATTTTCAAACCATTTCAAACCATGTTATCAGTTATTTGTCCTTCCTTTAGCATCACATAAAAACATTCTTACAGTGTTACATAAAAAATGCATATATTGCTTAAAATTGGCCTAGTACCATTTATTAGAAAGAAGATAAGAACCACATGTGACGTAAGTCACTTTGGACTTGGGGTGCATAGACCTAGAGGAATATTTGTAGGGTGCAGGTCTGATGTTCTATATTATTTCCTTGGCCTCCCTTGTGTGCAGAGTTTTATGTTATCAGAGTTATGCAAGAATAATGTTATTGTCTATCTGTCTTTTGTATGGTCCATGTGTATCTTGCTACCTTCTGATAGGATTGCTCTCAGGAATTTGTTTAATATTCTTTGTCAGGCAAACACTGCCCCATTATCTGCTGTCTTTAGACTGCAATCTTGTTTATCATCACAATTACCATTGTCCTGTCTGTCTAGGAATGGTGAGCGAATGTTTATTCCATTCTAGGGTCAGGTTTTGTGTATGTAAATGACCCATATTTGATCGTATAAAAATGTGTGCCTGTCCTCAATTAAAAGAGTTCCATTTTGGCCCTGAAAACTCTAGATATACCACCTTGTCTTATTTCTGGGGGATGCTAGCAGGTTCTCTAGCGTCCCTGTAAGGTTCCTCGCCGGCGGCGGCGCCGCAGATGATCAAATACACTATTGCATTGATCATACTGCAGGGCAGCACCCTTCAGTTGCTGCCACAGAATAAACTGTGGCCTTATCCAGCTCTGCACTGAGTATCAGGTGCATCTCATTATTCAGCCTGCTGCCCCTATATAACTGAACCACACCCTTACCTAGATGCTTCAGCATTAAACTTTCACTTCCAAGTGGAACTCGTGCAGCCAGGAGCCTGTTACCCTGATAAACCTGTGTCCAGGACTTATCTGAAGATCGGACGGCTTGCTTGCCTACTGGACAACCGCCTTCCATACCCCTGGACCTGTTGGGCTTCGTCCAAGTGACCCACTGCTTCATGCAAGTAACCCCTCGCTTTCATTCAAAGTGAACCCCTTTGCTTCATCAAAGTGAACCCCTTTGCTTCATCAAAGTGAACCCCTTTGCTTAATCAAAGTGAACCCCTTTGCTTAATCAAAGTGAACCCCTTTGCTTAATCAAAGTGAACCCCTTTGCTTAATCAAAGTGAACCCCTTTGCTTCATCAAAGTGAACCCCTTTGCTTCATCAAAGTGAACCCCTTTGCTTCATCAAAGAGAACCCCCTTTGCTTCATCAAAGAGAACCCCCTTTGCTTCATCAAAGAGAACCCCCTTTGCTTCATCAAAGAGAACCCCTTTGCTTCATTCAAAGTGAACCCCTTTTGCTTCATCCAGAGGAACCCCTGCATTGCCTAAGGGACTTACCCGTGTATCACAGACTCCCTGAATACTGGACTCTTATATCAGTTTATCCTGCTCTAAGAACCGTCCCTGTGTTGTCCGTCCGTCTATCTGTCTGTAAGTTAATCTTTTCCCTGTCCTGAGTCCTGTCTAAGTATTCCTGTGTATATTTTGCCATCCTGCTCATGTTTAGTTCACTCTGTTTTCTCTCTACCTGAACCTGTATATTTTATGGTTAACCCCTTCCTGTCCTTTGAATTCTCTTGTTCATATGTCAGGCATCCCTTTTCCTATGATATCCCTTTTCCATGTTCTGTGATACTTCTTTAATAAAACCCCTTTATTGTTGAAATCCATTGCCTCTTTGTGTCACTGCATCTCTGGGCTCGCAACCTCACCCACCTGCCCGGCTAGAACGTGACAGTCCCGGTCCTTAAACGTCTTCTGAGGACTGGAGAAAAGCACTAGAGTCTGCTTGGGAGAAGGGGGGGGGGGGTTCAGCAAGGAAGAGGCATTGACAGATGTGACCCAGTCGGTATACTGAGATCTGTCACACCACATAGTAAGAGAAATGGAAGGAAATGTTAAGTAGGTCTTTAGGGCTTTAATGATTATGTGTATTTATTCCATGGGTTGTTACTGTTGGATTAGAATATAATTTTCTGAAGCACATATATATATAAATGTAATTTCAAACAATACTACACCTAGTACAAAGCAAATGTTACTCATGTGTTGCAACTTACGAATGCATTCAGTGGGGATGCCGCTCCATGTGAGATCAGGAAGACATGATCGAGTAGTTGATCCATGGAGCAAGTATCCTTTCTTGCAAGAAAACTGCACAGTTTTTCCCATCTAATGAGCATACAAAATAAAAGGAAGCAGTTTTTTTAAAAAAAAAAAATCGATATATCTATTTATAAATACCTAGATATTTATGCATCAGTTTTATTAGATCAGAAAGCGGCTATTGTCTTCATATAGCACATAAATAACGATTTATTTGGGTAAGTAAATCAAATCATCCTATTGAAGATTTGTCTCGTGCTACATTTCCCATGGGTCCAGCAGATCCATGGATTGACTTAAAGTTCAGGAAAATAGAGTTCATTAGGACAAATAGGACATGCACAATGAGCAATGTTGTTAGCATAGGGTAGGAAGTATGGTTTGAAGTAGGGGACATTCACAAAGGAACCAGCAGTGTATCTAAAGAGGTTGCAGTCGCCGCATTGGTGACCGAGGCCTATTCCTCTAAGGGGCCTGGCATAGTGATCCTACTTCTTCTGTAGTATAGTAAGCAGACTCCCCTTTCAAGCTGCATTGCATTGCTGTCTAAACCAAACTAGCATCTGATATTGCTGCACAGAAAAGCACGTGCCAGGCCAAGCAAGGGTTAATCAATAAGGGCTGGCCCAGCAAATACCCGATTCTCTCTGTGGAACTATCTGTTGCTAGAATGATATAGATGTATGTGTACTTATGTTCTACTCAGTTCACCACCTAATGAATGTCCTCACATTCACATATATCATTTAGTGTTGAATGTCAATATTAGGCAGGCAGACGTTTAGAATTTGGTGGTAGAGATGTGCAATTTGTTTTGTTCCGAATTGAAATTTGGAAAAAATTCACCATTTTCGTACTTCGGAGCATTTCTGAAAATGAAATATTGACCATCCGAAATTTCAAATCTATCCGAAATTTTGGATCGATTCAATTCGGTGATCCGGATCATTTTGGGTGATTCGGATCAGTTGGTTTTTCGCTTTTTTTAGGAATTATTTAATTGTTTATTGCTTACTTAAGAATGGCAAGTAGATTACTACCTATAGAATGAAAGTTTCTTTACTTATTCTTTTAGGATTTTTTTAGACATTTTTTGGGGTGAAATTTTAGGTTTTTTTTCCTTTTTTTTAAGAACCAAAGGCTTTTTAACCCATAGGTTTCAATGCAGCATATGAATCCACACACTGCTGGGAAGCGCCTCTCTGCAGTATAATCAATGCAGCATATGAATCCGCACACTGCTGGGAAGCACCTCTCTGTAGATCGATTCATTGATATGGATTACCGTATATACTCGGGTATAAGCTGAGTTTTTTGACTCAGATTTTGAGTAAAAAAAACGCGATTCGGCTTATACCCGAGTCAAGATCCTGTACAGCGTGAGTCCGTCCTGTTGAAGGGGATGCGGCTGCGTGCAGGCGCAGCCGGTCACGTGGTCCGGCTAATCAGGTGGTACTGAGTCTCTGTACCACCTGACTGGCCGGACCGCGTGACCTGCGCACGCAAGCAGCCGCATCCCCTTCAACACGGACGGACTCACGCTGTACAGGACCTTGTGAGAGCTGGCTGCCGATGGGGCAATATCCAGGTGAGAGCTGGGGCATATCCATGAGCTGGGGCAAATCCATGAGCTGGGGCATATCCATGAGCTGGGGCAAATCCATGAGCTGGGGCAAATCCATGTGTGAGCTGGGGCAAATCCATGTGTGAGCTGGGGCAAAACCATGTGTGAGCTGGGGCAAATCCATGTGTGAGCTGGGGCAATATCCATGTGTGAGCTGGGGCAATATCCCACTTAGTCTTATACGCGAGTCAATAAGTTTTCACAGGTTTTTTGGGAAAAAGTAGGGGAGTCGGCTTATACACGGGTCGGCTTATACCCGAGTATATACGGTAATTCATTTTCTGATCAGTTAATTTTTCGTTTTTTATGAGTTATAATTAATGCAGCATATGAATCCACACATTGCTGGGAACTTCACATTGTTCGTGGTTGTCAGTGTACAAGATTCAATAGCGCACGCTAGGGAAACGCTAAGACCCGGGCTGAGATCCAGCACTAATGCGGTTGTGTACAAGATAGTTCTGCTTGTTTTCCAGTGCAGAAAGCCGGGCCATACCTTTCCCCTGCCCTCACAAGCTTGTATAAATATGAACACATCCAGCAAAGAGCCCTCACACCCCTGCATTATAAAAAATCCTCCAAGGTGGCCGTATCATCCATGTTTATATGCACACATATATTAAGGCTGATGGGCGTTGCATGATAAATAAATGCCACCCAACAGCATTTAGAATCATTACAATGCAGATCCAAACAAAAGACCAGGTGAGCGACAATAATTTCCCTGCTGCAGCATATAAATAATACATGTTTCAGGGCAAGACTTATCCAAGTGTCCCTTTAAACATGGTCTACATAGTCACCCTAATAATCAACCACTTACATTCTATGAATAACCTACAGCATAAAATGTTTAGAGTTAGCCAACATATTAGATTCAGGATACATGTCAATAATGCATACATTTATAATAGAGCCTACTGCAACAGCACCGACATTTCTAACCAGATCCATTACTATGGTGTATTGGGCCAAGAGAACACCTGTGCTGCATTCCTTTCAATTGCCTGTTAATTTGGTGCAAGGACCATCTTTGTTTGATTTTTCTTTCTCCTTTTTTGCTCCTTTCCGTCAGTTAACACCAGGTTTGAGCAGTAGGTAAATTGTTTTGATTAGCGTATGAGTAGAAATTAGCGCTGGGACCAAATGATCTGTTGGTTACAATAGTGCAAGTGATCTCTAGCGCTCTAGTGTTAATTATAGGACACAATAAGTACAGTAAGCTCGCGCTACAAATCACAAATTACCACGAGCTAAGTGATTTTCGCCATTTGTAGCAGTCCGGCGTTAGACTGAATTTACTTGGCGTTAATGCAAAAACATGATGATGTTAGGGCCAGCTCACACCAGCTGATAGTGCCCACATTGGACATGATGTGGAAAAGTGAAAAAGACAATTTACTGGACTGCACTGGGGTAGATTAAAAATACAAGTCTCTTTAATGCTTTTCTGTATTGATTTTTATTTATTTCACTTTTTGCTTAGAATAGTTCTGTTCACCATCTAGTATCATCCACCCAACCAGTCTGCCCAATGAATAAATAGTTGATCTTTTGATTAGTGAAAGTTTTACTATGTATTTTTCTATTTTCCTGCTGATGAATTGGCAAGTTGTCATATTTTAGAAATGTTCACACTGTTATGTCTACATCTATTTGTTTAATGTTTATTGGTTTTCTGATGATTTTGACAGTTTGAGGAAACAAAGCACACAGTTTCAGTGTCTTGTTATTTTCACCCCGTTACAGAAAATATTTTAGAATTCATTGTTTTTATATATTTTGTTTTTTCATATGGTTATATATTAACATTTAAACATTGCATTACAATGTTGGGTACTTTTTAAGCCAATGTTAAATAGAATATTTACCTGATATCCGTAGGTGTTATTTTGAAAGCCGTGCCGAGGAGTTCCTGGGTTTTCACAAGACGTCCATGTGGGCTCTTAAATAAAACACATTGCATTGTTGGGTTATTCATTTTTCGCTATATAAATCACTTCAAGGTATTGTTAATGTCTCATGATGCATCTCGGTTGAGTGTTCTCTTACAGTTTAGGGAATGGAGATGTGGAGACAGCGCTTATGTATGTGTTTCGTCTTGTGTGTCAGGATAAAGTATTAGGGAGGGTGCTGCCACTAGAATATAAAGTGTCCACACACCTCAAAAGACACAATAAGATAGAGCAAGAGAAAGGGTTTCGTGCGCACCCTAATGGTTATGTACTAATACAGCATGTATGTATGTATATATATATAATAATAAGAATTATGCAATTTGAAAGAATTTTTTTATATATACTGAATAATTCATGCGTAGGATGAAAGTACTGTAAGATTGGATTACTTATATTTAGTTGATTTCTTCTCTTTTCCTTGGTTCCAGCGATGTAATCCAGATTCCAGGGTGGGATGGATGAACAAGTGGGCTCAGGAAAAAATGTGTAAAAATGGAAAAGACCAGGCAGCAAGACATGTATCAGAATAAAAAATATAGACTTGTATTTAACCCCTTAGTGACCGGGCGGCTTTACACAAATCCATCTTTTAGTGACCGCTGCTGTTTTTACGTTTCTGCGCTGTTAGAGTTTAGGTCAAATTTTCCTCTTACTCGTTTATTCAACCCACACATATTATACACCCTTTTTCCCGCCATTAAATGGACTTTCTAGAAATACCATTATTTCCATCATATCGAATAATTTACTATAAAAAAAAATATGAAATATGAGGAAAAAAATGGTAAAAACACACTTTTTTGTAATTTAATCCCCAAAATCTACAACCACCCAAAACGACCCCAGCTAAATAGGTTTAAAATTTTGTCCCGAGACTAGAAATACCCAATTTTTACATGCGTTTGCTTTTTAACCCCTTCACTGCTGAGACAGTTCACCTATGTGCACTGCGCTCATTCTGACCATTTTGTGCTATTTATTTTTAGATGACAGCCTAGGTCTTATTTAATTAAACTCCCCCCAGACAAAAAAACTTTTAAAAAAAACCAATTTTTTTATTTTAATTTTTTTATTATTTTTTTTTTTATTTAATTTGTTTTTATTTTTTAAAACCAAACCTGGTCATGTTTGGTATCATTTGAAAGGCCATAATCAGGCCTTTCAAATGATGGCAAATATGACCATCTAGCTGCCATGGATCGGGTGATAAAGGGATCCCCTTATCTCTACATGGCAGCTAGAGGGTTAACTGGCCCACTGACATCCTCACACATATGGTGATGTTGTCAGTGGGTGGGGGGGGACCTGGAGGCTTGGCTGACATCCATGATGTCAGCCCCCCTCCAGGTTTGAATCGCGTTTTGGTGCCAATTGGCGCTGCAACGTGATCCAGTGGCGAAATGGTTAATGCCATACACCGCTGGAAAGGGGAGGTTCTCCCCTCTCCAGCGGTGCAAACGGAATCTCCCTAGCTTCAATGGTTGGGGAGATAGAGGGCTCCGAAGGAGCCCCCCCTCCCCTCCATTGAAAAGCATGGGGACGCCTGCTGATGACGTCACCACGCAGCGTGGCGACGTCATCAGCCTCGCCTGTCCATGTAAATCACATGGGCAGGCTTCCTCCCTGCCAGATCGTCGTGGGATCCGGCGAGGGAGGTGAGTATCGGGCGGGAGGGGGATTAGGCGCCGCTGACGTACCCTGTACATCCGCGGGTCTAAGGGAGACCCGAGTACAGGACGTACAGGGTACGTCAGAGGTCCTTAAGGGGTTAAATTAAAAAAGCCATATGGCAGGAATAAATCAATTTTTTTTTTGGTATAAAATAATGCAAAAGATTTAAAAGGATCACCAGAACGCATTTTCGCTGTATAGGTTTCCTCAGTGAGTGTCCTTTTGAGGCAGAGTAATCTCCAAAGTCAATCTCAGAGATTTAGATTTATTCCTGCCATATGGCTTTTTTAATTGAAATAAAAGTCTATATTTTTTATTCTTATACATGTCTTGCTGCCTGATCTTTTCCAACGATACACATTTTTTCCTTATTCGTCCATCCCACCCTGTGGAATCTGGATTACATCGCTGGAACCAACTAAATATAAGTATTCCAATCTTACAGTACTTCCATCCTATTCTTGCAAAAAAATTCTTGCAAATTGCTCTTATATATATATACATACATATGCTGTTTTAGTACATAACCATTAGGGTGCGCCCAGAACCCTTTCTCTTGCATTCTCTTACAGTTTCCAAATGTTATGGTTTTGTGCTTTCCACATTTATTAATGAGAGCATATTACCAATACACCGTGGAGGGGATCCGCTCCATGTGCCATCTGCTTGACATATTCGAGTACTTGAACCAACCAGAATGTATGGTGGATTGCAGATGAAGGACACCTCTGACTGGAAGATAAAACTTTTGCCTTCTCTTTTTCCATTTGAAGGTGTTCCAGGGTCACCACAAAATTTAGCTGTATGATAAAACAACAGCATCATTAGATATGACAATTAGTTGACTGCAAGTTCAATTATTCTAATTATATTAAAGGATGACGGTATTCTATATTAATAACTAATAACAAAATATCTGTTTTCTGACATCATCTGTTAAAACTGATTGCACAATTTCTATTCCGCATAGAAAATGATGGCGGGTTTTAATCACCTTGTAATTTCTTTTTTAGATATTTAATAGACTCCTTAAACTAGGGTTCGAATGTTTTAAGAATCGCCGAGGAAAAATAAAGAGTTACAGCTGGTAGAGAGAAACCTTTCGATGAATAATGAAACCATAATCGTAAATTAATGCTGCATTTTTAATATCTAGAAGAAAAAAAAAATCAAGCTCCCCGTCATATTGCCTTCATGCAAATAAACTTTTGAAACATTGTCCCATCGCACATCGCAGAATAAACCACCCTCCCCCATCCCGCCGAGTGTAACTAAGGAAACTGTTTTGTGAAAATGAAAGCATTCAAATTCTTCACATGGCTGAATATAAAGTACTTTTCTGCTGGGAAGTGTTCGGGGGGGGGAGGGAATTGGCAGATTGTGCTTACAATTTGCTATTGATAAGCATGTCTTCTGATTTATTTTCAATATCATTCCATCTCTCTGTTTTATTAAGATATAGAATATATACAGTATATATATATATATATATATATATTATTTTACCAGGAAGGATACATTGAGATTTCTCTTGTTTTCAAGTATGTCCTGGGTTCAATATACTGTGTGTGTGTATATATATATATACAATAATAGGCAGGTCAGCGTTTTCTGTAACATCTTTGTTAAATGGACGCTTTTTAAAAAAATTCAAAACTTTTTTGCCCTTATTATATTTTCCCTAATTATAATTTTACTCACATTTTTCCCTTGCCACGAGCAGCTCCTCCTCTTCGGCCGAAGGATTCCTGAACCTGGAATACTCTAACTTTTTTCTGCGCAGTCCGCTCAGACGCAATTTGCATAGCATTGGAACTGCACATTGTGTAGCGCCACAGGACTTGCGGGACATACATAAGTTCCGTAGCGCCTGCACAGAGCGATGGAGCACAAATCAATGAATGCGTGGCGTACCTGTTCAGGGAGAGCCCCATCCTGGCTAGTGGAAAGACCCGGTGCCACGCCAATGAGGTCCACCCAGCCTCAAGAGAGCAACAAAAAGATATTAACGGCGTTCAGCACAGGTCCTAAAATCCAATGGATTAGCCTTTATTAAAGAGGTGCAGCAGAAAAAAATACAAAGTTTCGGTCCTATTGGTCCTAATCACAAAATATACATGATTAAGGTCCAATGGGACCAAAACATTGTATTTTTTCTGCTGCACCCCTTTAAAAAAGACTAATCCATTGGATTTTATGACCTGTGTTGCAATCCGTTAATATTTTTTTGTGATGGAGCAGAGTTGCGCACGCATTCAGATTCAAACCATCGGCCACCTCTCTGAGAATGCACGTCGTCCTAGGCAGTCTCAGAAAGGGTCAGGTCGGCACGCTCTCTGTATGCCAATGTCACTAGTGACTGATCTGGTAACCAGCAGTTGTGAAATTCAAAAATCCGGGTGCTGGTGACGCTGATAGGGTTTGAGAAACTCCTCCACTTTACCCCACAATTTCACCAGGTCTTCTGGAGAGCTGGGAGGGGCACTCCACACATCCTGATGACTTTATAAATGTAAAGTGGTCAGGTTGAGTTAAGTGTCCCTTTAACAAAATGTTTCATATACATCAAGCTACTCGATGCATCTGAAGTATGCTGGAACACAGGCGCGCCATGAGACAAAAGTAATGTAACCTATCAATTAATACACGGTAATAACTTTAGTTTACACGTGTTGGTAATAATTGAAAGACTGGATCAAGTGTAGGATTCTGTTCTCACTAAAATTTGCATAAGGCCAGGCACAGGAAGGAGCATCGCATGGTGTTTAATAGGTCAACCAGAGCAATGCAATGAATGATCTCTGGACCATGATTTGCATTGAATATTTGAAACTATTTTGTTAAATGTGACATGTTCACTCAACTAGCAACATATATATGTATATATTAGACACTATACTTGCTGAAATGGTAAAAAGGTAGCTGTGGTGGAGCTGCTATGTAAGTGAGAACATATGATGCTGCCTGTGCTAAAGCCCCACCCCCACCTGTGCACATGAGAGAGATGAGAGGATGCTGCCTGTGCTAAAGCCCCAACCCCACCTGTGCACATGAGAGAGATGAGAGGATGCTGCCTGTGCTAAAGCCCCACCCCCACTTGTGCACATGAGAGAGATGAGAGGATGCTGTCAGTGGAAGAAAGCCCCGCCCTATTCTCTGTGTGTGGGAGGAGTGTCTGAGGTAACGAAAACAGCCACGAAACTGTCTTGTAATAAGCCCCAAAACATGTAAGTGACTTATTGGTTAATAAAAAGGATATCTGACATCTGTCAGTATATAACAACTGGCGACGAGGATTACATCATAACCCACAGGAACAAATAGCATAGCAGTATTGAAACGGATAAAGGAAGGCCCAGATCAGTAGAAAAAGAACTGAAAGCTTATTTTAACGGAAGGCTGGAAATCATATTACTGGATGATTGTGTTGTGTGGGGATCTAGAGTTAGCATCCCTGATAAACTGAAAGAAGAGACTCTGAAAGTTTTACACGGAGGACATCCTGGAATTATAAGGATGAAAAAAAAGCTAGAAGTCATTTCTGGTGGCCTGGAATGGATATAGACATAGAAAAATATGTGAAGAATTGTAATGGTTGCAACCAGGTACACAGAAATCCTCCGAAATCTTGCATACAACCTTGGCCATTGGCAGAAAAGCCGTGGTCAAGACTACATGTCGACTTTGCAGGACCAGTTTCAGGTCAAACATATTTGGCCATAATTGATGCGCTTTCTAAATGGCCACAAGTAATACCTATGTCAGCAACGACCTCATTAAATACAATAAAAGTACTAAGGAAATTATTTTCTCAGTTTGGATTACGAGATACATTGGTATCAGACAATGGTCCACAGTTTGAGTCTACAGAATTTAAAGCATTTCTAGCTGAGAATGGAATTAAACTGTTAACAACTGATCTGTATCACCCTCAGTCACATGCTCAGGCTGAGAGGTTTGCGCAAACCTTAAAAGCACACCTAAGAACAACATGGGTGAAGAAAGCCCCGCCCTATTCTCTGCGTGTGAGAGAAGTGTCTGAGGTAACGAAAAGCAGCCATTTTAACGGTCTTGTAATAAACCCCAAAAACTGTAAGTGACTTATTGGTTAATAAAAAGGATATCTGACATCTGTCAGTATATAACAGTAGCCACTAACGGGAAAACTTTGGTGTGAGCTCATTATTACAGGCTCTTCTACAAGTGAGCCTCTATGGATGGGGTTTGACTACTACAGTAATTAGGAGCTGCAAACAGAAACACAGCAAATGACTGCTGCCATCAACTCCTGGTGTCCACAGGACTCTGGAGACTTGACTGACCCTACATGAGCTCAGGTAAGAAGGGTCACATAAGTTCAGCCAAAGGACACTGGAAAAGATATGAAGTATGAATAAGGCTCTTTATGCCGAAACAACACTTCTTTTTTTTTTGGATTCTGCACAACCCTATTAATCCTTTTAAACCCACAGACACATGTTGACTGATGATTTTATTTCCGGAGCAGAGCAACAGACTTAGGGGTGGTGGATGGTTCCCCCATCAGCAGATGGCTGCAGCTTTTTGCTGTTACTGGAAACTATTTGGTCTCTGTGTCCTTCAGCTGGTGGTAAAAGGAGGTAGTAGATCACACAGCCTCTAGATCAGTCTTTCCCAAACCTGTCCTCGGGACCCTCAACCAGGCCAGATTTTGCAGATCACCTTGAGGAAATGCAGACTGAATCCTGCAATCACTGAGCAGCAAATCATTTCACCTGTGCTGTGCTTCAGATATATGGAAAACCTGGCGAGGCGGAGGTTCCTGAGGACAGGTTTGGGAAACACTGCTCTAGATGATAGAACCAGAGGTGAGTGTAAGGATTTATTTTATGTGTGATTTTGCTTCTGCAAAAATCACGTAACCCCTTCACTACCATTTCACTGTATTATCAGCTGGAGAAGGTCTCTCAAATACCTTCCCAGCTGATTTTTATTTTTTGAGAAAGTTTTTTACCAGGAAGGATACATTGAGATTTCTCTCGTTTTCAAGTATGTCCTGGGTGGCTAGTATGTACCGTTAGGTGTCTTGCCCAAGGACATTTACTGGAGAGGTGCTCTTGCTGGGATTCAAACCTGTGTCTCCACAGTCTACACGGTTATAGAGCAGTGATGTTACCTCTACTCCACCCAGCCGGTGATTGTAAACAGTTCTAGCACCTTGGGCTCATGCCCACAGTGCTACCACCTAATGGCATGTTCTGTAGCCCAGAAGCAAATTAAATGCATTTATAATAAACAGATTTCATTTGCTTTTGTCCTGCTCGGCTGCAGATCGAGATAACTCGATATCAGGCACCTGATAGTGACTTTAAAGATCTGAGTTATCTCAATCTCAGGAGTCAAGGGGTTTTGTCTTGTAGACAAAATTATATTTTCTTCTTTATTTCTGGATTCAAGTGAGAACAGGTGTATCATAATAAATACATGCTCTTGGGCAGCCTGTGGAAATTGCTACCCTGCAGTATGTAGAAACCCTGCAGTATGTAGAAACCCTGCAGTATGTAGAAACCCTGCAGTATGTAGAAACCCTGCATTCAGAAACCAATTAATCAATCAAGGTGAGATCCCAAATTAACTTTGTCTATCTGGTACCTTATTTCCCATATTCCTATGATATGTGAATGGATATGATGTGGAATACTGAGTGTATTACAACCGATGGATTGGTGGTTTAGCGTTGCAATAAATGTGAGTTTTCATCACTTTTTAAAACATCTGAAAAACCAAAAAGCAGAACTTAAATTCCACTGATATTATTCTAACATGGTTTTGAAAAAAATTTGAGTTAATTAAACCTGGCTTAGAAGCACACGAATAAACATTCTAATTGGTAAATTGAACTTAATAAATGTATGTTTCTAAAACATTTTGTGCTCAACTGAAGAAAAAATAAATTGACTTTACAAGTCTTAATTGATTGTACAAGGTGTGGACTGGGGCTTTCTCAAAGTGATCCTTGTTTTCTTGGCAAGACTCAAACAAATCAAGTGAGATTCATTAACACTCGCCATGAGCTTGCATGGCGGCTCTGGATGCAGCTGTTTTACTAACTTAAGCCCACTGATATTATAAATTGGGTTCGGAGAAATTATTTATTGTGTGACTTTTTTATTGTTGAGAACTATTTTGCAATAATTATTTGGCTCAGTGACAGAAAATCCAAAATATTTAATAGCTATTTAAATTATTTATTTACTCAATTATCATAGATCCACAGCTTCTATAGTAACAGCTTGATGGAAAGCGGTTCTTGCACTCATTATTAATATATCTTTGAAAATATAATAGAAACATAATGGAAATTAGTGGACCAGATCACAACCGGCCTGTTAATGGTGAGCCAAAATAAAGTATAAGCAGCATGAGCTTTTCCCCTATTTGAAGCTCCCCAGTCGTGGCCCTGTTCTGGCCAAGCCGCTGTATCAGCAACTTGAGATGCAATATCTACAGATATTCTGCCAGCATCTGCACATTGAGTCCATAGAACTCCATGGAGCCCAGTATGGCCCTGTACGAGGTGTGCGAGAGCATATTTGAGTAGGGATGCCTAGAAGCCACGGGATGAACCCTTGGAACTATTTGTTCCCAGTCTTCTTCTGCTCTTGCCCAGCGGAAACAGCAGATCATGCTGCCCTCTGAATGTGGGGTATCAGGTAAGTAATGAGATTTGTTTTTAATTGCATTTCAGTCCAGATATGTGACAGATGCATTGCTTTTGTACATTTTATTCCTTTGGGGTGTGCACGACTATAGCTATAGAGTCAACTCTATAGTCTTCAAAACCACGATGCTAAATTTGTTCGTCTTTATAATTTTTTTTTCTTTATAAACTATTAATCCTGTAAATTTTAAAACCTGGCTAAATTAGATTAAAAAAGTCTGAACCTTTTTGGATAATTATATATATATTTTATTAACAAGAAAGATTAGATTTACATTTTTTTTCTGTCCAGTTCCATAGCGAATTATTGGAGCTATTATGTAATTAGTATTTTTTTTTAAAGAAAAATTTTTTTTTTTAAAAATTTATTCTAGTGGCCAATAAACAGCGCAGTGGGACAGGGAACAGAAATTAAAATTCTAGTATGTTTTGTCGTATGCGATTTATTTGAAGAGGAAATAAAATATATATTTAAACAAAGCTACATTATTTATTCTATCTAAAGATTTGTATAAATGTCTTGATAGCCTCTAACGTCTGCATTTGCTTTGGGCATCCTTCCATTTTTCGTTATTTCACAATTATTTCAGATAGCTTTCTCGTTCATATTTCTGAGTCATAGATAATAAAATTTGTCAAAATAGACTATAAAAACGTCGCCCTTTCGAAAAAAATGTATCCGTATAGCTTTGTGGTTTCCTTTAGATATTAGTTTTATCCATAAATGACCCCATTAATCGCGCTTAGTGACTTGTTCTTGTGTAAAATATGGGCGCATGCAAGATAGAAATGAGATAATTCCCTCCATATTAAATTTACAGGGCAATGTTCTCTGCACAGCAGGAAAAGAATGTGCTTACTTGTATTTGTTTAAGTGCCTTAATGTTTGCAAGACCCTTTTTCTTGAATCATGTGATCTACTGATTACATAGGCATCATGTTGAAGTATTGCAGTAAGCAGAAGATGTTGTGAAATCAGAATAATATCTCACAATGACATTCAGATTTCAAAGTAATATCAAGTGTATTTAACCAGGTAAGAATAGGATTTCATGCTTGGTATCAGAGGAACATTTGAAATCTCATTCATACAATGCTATTTTTTCCTGAGGGATAGGCAAGCCGTATGGCACTCTACATAGAATGTCGTAGTCATTGATGCAGAGTGCAGACCTCATATTACAAAAGGGGTTATTCAATGAGCACCAAAATGTATTTGTTCTTTCATTCACAATCGGCGCAATTCGGCAACATCAATTCGCTGACCCTGCGGTGTACTCAGTATTCACCGCAGAGTTCCTGAAGTGCGTCGTACTGATCCACCAAACGCCGCCGAAAAACCCACGGAATCAATCCGATAAACAAACCGCTGAACACATCCTCAAGCAGCGATCCGATAAACTGCCGAATGCATCCAACGATGCGCCGAACGCCTCCATAAAAAGCCGACCAGCCACCGAACAGAGGTAACAAAAATAAAAAAAACACAACTTTTAAAAGGCGTTTTAAACAAAAATAATGCATGGAAATAATATAGCAGGTCTTATGAATTACAATAAAAAGGTCTGTGACAGAATAAACCACCCCCCCATTTAAAAAAAATCGGAATCAAAAATACCACCGAATAAGTCCACAAAAATGCCTAAAAGGTTCTAAAAATTAAATGAATAAAGAGACTTTTTGCAGCAAATCACAAGTATAAACGGTTGAATAAATAATTAATAAATATGGGGAATTTCATTTACATTGAAACCTATGGGATTCGTCTGCTTAAACCTGTCGAACGAAACCGCCACTTATCAGGGCATTTCGAAAACTTTTCGGTGCTGTTCAGTGTTCTCTGAACAGATTAACTTTTACTTTTCTATGGGTATTTCACTGCCACTAAATTGCACCGTATTTCACTGGCACTTTGCCAATATTTGGAGAATCGCCAGCTTTTTGAATCAAATATTTCTAAAAGTCATATTTAAAGAAAGCAAATTTGTAAGGGAGGAAAATAAACTTTTTCGGTAATTTTTACTGCCTGTTTTTTTTCTTCTTTTTTCAGACAAGCAGCATTTTTTTTAATATTGGCTCCAGCCATATTTTTTCCAATTTAATCAGTCAATATTTTTTAAAAAATATCACCCACGAAAAAAGGTCAATATAATTAAATCAAGCTCTTAACTGGAGATGAAGAAATCTCCCATGCAGTTCCTCAACATCTCCACACAGATCCAGTCATATATGTATCCTGGTCATTTCCTCCACCATCATATGTAGACGCTATGAGCTCAAGAGAACCAGGAGAGAAGGAGGGCTTGCTCCGGGGAAGTCACCCACCTCTGATGCTGTGTTCCAGTGAGAGCTCTATTGCATGTTATTTGCCTAGGCTTGGACAATCAAGCTGCAACTTAATGGGAATGAACAGCAATTCTCGCAGGGGCAGACTGAGCATGTGTAAAGTGTTCTTGGACAGGACAGATTTGCAAAAATGTCCATTTGGTGCGTGTAGGAAAGAGCTTCCCGAAACCTGTCCTCGGGGCCCTCTAACCGGACAGATTTTAAGGATTACCTTGGGGAAATGCAGACTGAATCCTGCAATCGCTGAGCAGCAAATCATATCACCTGTGCTGTGCTTCAGATATCTTGCAAACCTGGCCGGTTTATGGGTCATGAGGACATGTTTGGAAACCACTATTGTAGACGTTCAGTTTTCCTACTGTTTCTTAGCCTTATCATTGATGAGGAATTGGGAAAAAAATGAATCCCCCAACTAGAAAAAAAATCCCAGAAACACAAATTCTCACTGCATACAAATAATAACTTTTCAGTTTTGGTAACCCTTTTAAAAAATTGGGAGTGGGGGTACTTCCTCTTCTTCCCCACTGGAAGAGTCTCCACTGCTTATCATTTAGGTACAACTAATTTTCTGGGTTACTTTGTTAGTTTTATGTACAACAATGGTATTTTCTCTAACTAATATTTAGTCTACTACATTCTTGTATGAGTTCGTTACTGTAAAAAAATAGAAAACACATACTGTATGTACTTGTGTGGCTAAAGTTCACCACTTCCCGCTCGCTTCGCTTTAATTGGAAGCCTGATAAACGCAAAGTGGCCTAAGTGTTCGGAAAACAGCTGATTGATGGAGATATAATTAATTTTTCTAATGATCCGCAGAGTAGATACCCTATTTTTAAACCAATTAACTGCAACGCAACATTTAGAGTGTCAAAAACATATGACAGACAAGACTTTTATCTGATGTATTAAAGAATAATATAGCTGTGTCTTAAAGGTTGTGCCATTGATTGGACGCTAAAAAGGAAGATATATTTACCAGTTCAAATGCAATTAATCTAAGTTCATCTTGTGTACTAGGTTAGACTCTTTTTTTTTAACTGTATCATGGTATACGAAACAAACACATTTAAATACTTTGCACTGGAAATGTTTCATGTCAAAACAAATATATATAGAGCAATAATGTTGGTCCCTGCATTGATATCACAGATACAGTATCACATTAGTTGAATGTGAAGATCAGAGAGCAATTTTTTTTTAACTTTACCTAGTTTCATTCAGCAAAGTGAAATGAGCATTTTCCTGTAATTAGCATTTTCCTTGCTTTCGAGAATTATACCTATTTACCAGAAAAGTCTGCAGACTTCTTACCCAAATCTGTGCATCTTATTCTCCAGAAAACACCCTCAGAAACAACTGTGAAATTACTCAACGTCCCTAGCAGTTCTGATCAGTTTGTAGTGTTAGTTGCTACGATATGTTCAACTTTAACATACAGTGGCAAGAAAAAGTATGTGAACCCTTTGGGATTACGTGGAGATTTGCATGAATTGGTCATAAAATGTGCTCTGATCTTCATTTAAGTCACAACAATTTGAAAAACACAGTCTGCTTAAAATAATACAACACACACATTATATGTTTTCATGTTTTAATTGAACAAAACATGTAAACATTCACAGTGCAGGGTGGAAAAAGTATGTGAACCTTTGGACTTAATAAATGGTTGACCCTCCTTTGGCAGCAATAACCTCAACCAAACATTTCCTGTAGTTGCAGATCAGACCTGCACAACGATCTGGAATAATTTTGGACCACTCCTCTTCATAAAACTGTTTCAGTGTAGCAATATTCTTGGGATGTCTGGTGTAAATCGCTCTCTTAAGGTCATACCACAGCATTTCAATCGGGTTGAGGTCAGGACTCTGACTGGGCCACTCCAGAAGGCGTATTTTGTTTTATTGAAGCCATTCTTTTGTTGAATTACTTGTATGCTTTGGGTCATTGTCCTGTTGCATCACCCATCCTCTGTGGAGCTTCAGTTGGTGGACAGATGGTCTTACGTTTTCCTGCAAAATGTCTTGATAAACTCTGGAATTCATTTTTCTATCAATTACAACAATCCGTCCAGGCCCTGAGGCAGCAAAGCAGCCCCAAACCATGATGCTCCCTCCGCCATGTTTTACAGTGGGGATGAGGTTTTGATGTTGGTGTGCTGTGCCTTTTTTTCTCCACACATAGTGTTGTGTGTTTTTTCCAAACAACTCAATTTTGGTTTCATCTGTCCACAGAAACCAAGCCAGTAGTGCTGTGGAACATCCAGGTGCACTTTTGCAAACTTCAAACATGCTGCAATATTCTTTTTGGACAGCAATGGCTTCCTCCGTGGTGTCCTCCCATGTACTCCATTCTTGTTTAATGTTTTCCTTATTGTAGATGTGTCAACAAAAATGTTAGCATGTGCCAGAGATTTCTGTAAGTCTTTAGCTGACACTCTAGGATTCTTCTTTACCTCATTAAGCATTCTGCGCTGTGCTCTTGCAGTCATCTTTACAGGACGACCACGCCTAGGGAGAGTAGCAACAGTGCTGAACTTTCTCCATTTGTAGACAGTCTGTCTTACCGTGGACACATGAACATCAAGGCTTTTGGAGATACTCTTGTAACCCTTTCCAGCTTCATGCAAGTCAACAATTCTTGATCGTAGATCTTCTGAGAGCTCTTTTCTGCGAGGCATGGTTCACATCAGGCAGTGCTTCTTGAAATCAGTAAACCCAAAACTGGTGTGTGTTTTTAAAGGGCAGGACAGCTTTCAGCAACACATCCAATAATATCACACTGATTGGACTCAAGGTTGGCTCACTCCTGGCTCCAATTAGCTCTTGGAGAAGTCATTAGGCTAGGGGTTCACATTCTTTTTCCACCCTGCACTGTGAATGTTTACATGTTATGTTCAATAAACACATGAAAACATATAATGTTTGTGTTGTATTATTTTAAGCAGACTGTGTTTTTCAAATTGTTGGGACTTAGATGAAGATCAGAGCACATTTTATGACCAATTCATGCAAAACTCCACGTAATCCCAAAGGGTTCACATACTTTTTCTTGCCACTGTATATACAATGGCATATCTAGGGAATGGCACGTACCCTTGGGCAAACTTGAAGGGGGCACTAGTGAACAGCTGGGGAGTCAAGCAGTTTGGGTCAGAAGCATGGACTTGTGCTTTGTTGTGAGTCCCTGCTTTTGCCCTGATTTGCAAGGTGCCTGGCATCTGTTGTGCCTTGTCAAGCCTCTTAACCCCTTAGTGACCGGGTGGTTTTACAAAAGTCCGTCTTTTAGTGTCCTCTGCTGTTTTTACGTTTCTGCGTTGTTTGTGTTTAGGTAAATTTACCTCTTACTCTTTTATGCAACCCACACCTATTATATACCGTTTTTCCCTCCATTAAATGGACTTTATTAAAATACCATTATTTCCATTATATCGTATAATTTACTATAAACAAATATGAAATATGCTGAAAAAAATGGGAAAAACACACTTTATTTAAATTTAATCCCCAAAATCTACAACAGCCAAAAAGACCCCCGCTAAATGGTTTCAAAATTTTGTCCAGAGAATAGAAATACCCAATTTTTAAATGTTTTTGCTTTTTAACCCCTTCACTGCTGAGCCATTCCACCTCTGTGCGCTGAGCTCATTCTGACTGTTTTATGCTCATAATTTTTTAATGCCAGCCTAGGTCCTATTGCAGTAAACACCCCCAGACATTTTTTTTTCTAAAACTTTATTTATTTTATTATTATTATTTTTTTTCCACCAAACCTAGTCATGTTTGATATCTTTAGAAAGGCTATGATCAGACCTTTCCAATGATATAAAACATGGCCCTCTAGCTGCCACGGATCGGGAGATACAGGGATCCAAATGATCCCCTATTTCCACTTGGCAGCTAGGGGTTAACTGACCCTCTGATGTCCTCACACATATGGTGAGGATGTCTGTGGGTGGGGGGGTGACCCAGAGGCTTGACTGACATCCAAGGTGGCAGCCACCTCCAGATTTGAATCCCGATTCAGCACCGATTGGTGCCGAATTGTGATCCGGCAGCGAATTGGTTCAAACTAAGCACTATTGAAAAGGGGAGACTCTCCCCTTTCCAGTGGTGCAATTTGTGTCCTTCTATCTTTTACGGTTGGGGAGATAGAGGGCTCCAAATTAGCCCCCCCATCACTTCCTGATTTTTACTGCGCCGGTGGGTGCCTGCCCAGTGGCATCACTAGGGTTGGTGTCACTTATGGTTTCACCCCCCCCCCGAGTTTTACTTTTACTCATAAATCAGTATTCCCATATAACACTGAATGCTCATAATACACCAGCCTGGTCACCATGACTACCGATCAGCATCCTCCCCTGATTGGAGGACTCACAACAGGCGCCCTATTTAATTCCCAGACTGCCCTTGGATCAATGCTCAGTTTTCCCTGTGCCCATACAGACTAACCTGTACCCCAGTACAAACTACCTAATAGAGATGCGCTGTTCGTTTCGATCGGTTCAGAGTTCGATTCGAACATTGGCCGTTCGAAAGTTTCCAAACTTCAAACTTTTTGGGATGTTCGCCAAAAGTTCTAAAAAAATAACTTTGATTTCTTTTTTTTTTTTAAAAATGCTTAAAAAATCCGAAAAAATCTAAAAATAAAGAGACTCTTTAGGCTAGGGTCAGACTGAGGCAGTGCGAACGCGCGTTCTGGCGCACTTAATCACGGCCGCACTAGCAGCAGATGCCGGGCAATGACAGCCAATATACGAAGTACGGTCGCACAAAAGTCCGGCTGCACAACGCAAGTGGAAAATGAACGCATTTTTTCGAGAACGTTAAACCACTAGTACTGACGTACAGAGTGCGCTGCGCCCGCTAGCGGCGTGTGTGCGTGAATTGGAGACATCAGACGCTGCTAATGTCCGGCCAACATAACGTCCAGATGCAAGAAGTGTTTTATTGATGATCCGTACAAAATCACGGATGAAACTGCGCATAGTATGACCGCTATTGCGTATTCCGTGAAAAAATACGTCCATTCTTCGAACGCACATTTTCACGGACAACGTGAAAAATGCGTTAGTCTGACCCTAGCCTTACTGCAGAATATTATAAGCAATGGTTTATTAGATATTGAATTAAAACGGGAATATTTTTAACATTGAAGCCTATGGGATAAAACATTCTTGTTGCTAACATCAGGCAGACGAGGCCCTCTAATCAGGCACTGTAGAGGTCAGCCCGCTGGAGCCTCCCTCCCAAGGACCCCTTGAGGAGCATGCGGCCGCAAGATTACAGAGCTGCGACTGTGTGGGCTGGCCAGCCGGGTGCATGTGGAAGAGAGGTGGCGCAGGGACTCCAGGGAGGGAGCCACGGCAGACCCCCCTTCCCCACAACCAGGATCCAGGGAGCCCCCACTGACCACCAGGCTAAGGTAAGGCGACACATTTTTAAAAAAAATAAAATCCGAGGACATTTTTAAATGTCCCCAGCAACATAAAATAAAACTTATTTTTTTCTTTCTAATACTCACCTGATTCCTGGATGCACAAACTGTAGAGGTGCTGCCCGGCAGTGTGTGGAATCATATGCTGCATTAATTATACTGTAAGGCTGGGTTCACACCTGCGTTTTTTTTACGCGCGCAATACGTGCGTTTTTTAACGCGCGTATCACACAAACGTAAAAAACATGCGAACGCGCATTGCAGCGCGTTCACGGCCATAGACTGCAGAGTGAACGCGCTGCAATACGCCCCAAAGAAGCTCCTGTACTTCTTTGGGCGTAGGACGTTTTACAGCACGTTCCTGCATGCTGTAAAACGCCCAGGTATGAACGGGTGCCATAGCAAAAAATGGGATTTCCCTGTTTATGCGTTTTACAGCGTGCAGGAACGTGCTGTAAAACGCTTAGGTGTGAACCGGGCCTTAAGGTGCTGCCCGGTAGTGTGAGGATTCATATGCTGCATTAATTCTTCTTCTTACAAATTTGGTTACTTAACCCGTTTGCGTTTGGATTGTAATATTGTGACATCCAGGGCCCCGGGTGGCGATTGGGGGGGGCCCCGGACGCATGGTGCCACCAGCAGGCCGAATGCCAGGAGCTCCGGCGGCACCCGTGGCAGCTGTGAGTGATCAGGGGGCAGTGCGCGGCGTGATGACGCAGAGCCGCCGGGACTGGTGTGCGCCAATTCTCACCATATACAGTAGCGCAGTACTAGTGCCTAAACGTTGTTGAGCTGGTTTTGTTATGACAACTACTCTCTCGCTCTGTGCCCCTGTCTGGTATATTCCGCTGCTTGTTACTGCTGGTGTGCTTCCATCATGCCATAAACTATAGCGCAGTAATATTTGGGTGCACTGCCACTGACGCCTATATTACCAGATTCATATCATTTTAATATTGGACCTCAGGGTCCAACCCTGCACTCTTCCACAATACCAGAAGGGTTACTTATGGTGTGAAGGCACTTTCTGCCACCAAAGGCACAATATTTGGGCGCACTGACGCCTGTACCATATTCATATAATTTTAATATTGGACCGCAGGGTCCAACCCTGCACTCTTCCACAATACCACAAAGGGGTTACGGCGTGAAGGCACTTTCTGCCACCAAAGGCACAATATTTGGGTGCACTGCCACTGACGCCTATATTACCATATTCATATCATTTTAATATTGGACCGCAGGGTCCAACCCTGCACTCTTCCACAATACCACAAAGGGGTTACGGTGTGAAGGCACTTGCTGCCACCAAAGGCACAATATTTGGATGCACTGCCACTATCGCCTATATTACCATATTCATATCATTTTAATATTGGACCGCAGGGTCCAACCCTGCACTCTTACACAATACCGCAGAGGGGTTACGGTGTGAAGGCACTGTTGCCGACACTAAAGGCCCAATTTTAAAGCACCTATTGTTACTTTCATCCAAAGCCTGCATAAGTTTCACCATAATTTAGCCAAAAAATCACTAAACTTGTTCTGCGTGTCCTAAAATGTCTTTTCATACAGGCTGCCGCCCCAAGCAGTTGTTTATAAATAGATTAAAGGAAAACCGTTTACCGTCAATTGAAATGTCATTTTTTTGTTTTTAAATGTTTCTATACATCCTACAAATCCGCCACTTCACGGGCAGGTTATGGGGACCTCCTAGGCATGACATTTGAAGGAATTTTTCGTTTTTATTTTTAACCCTTATTTCATGGAAAACTCACTGTTCCTTTAAAAACGTTTTTTTTAAAACTTTTTGTCCTTGTTTCCTGTCCCCCAGGGCACTACCCAGACCCCCATACACCTTTTATGGCAAATATCTTGCATATATGCCCTCTTGGAGGGCACTCTAAAATTCGAACTTTCGAGTTCCGTTGACTTGCATTAATATCTAATAAACCGTTTATTCCTTTAATCCATAGTAAAAAATCTCTTTATTTTTTGAATTTATTCTTTTTAGTATCTTTCAGGCATTTTTAAAAAAAAAAATCCATTTTTTTTCCTAATAGCAATTTTTCTCTTTTTCTGTAACAGACCTTTTTATTATCATTCATAGGGACTTATATGTTAATTCCAGACATTTTCGTTCAGTAGTTCTTTTTAAAACAGCAGGCGACGGGTTTGCGGCAGCATTCGGTGGCTGATTCCCTGCACTTCAGGAACCCTGTGGTGAATTCACCAGAGAAATTTGGTTCCCTAAAGTGCGGGGAACAACAGAACACTGAAATGTCTGTGTCATTTCGGTGCTCTGTGGATATCCTCTTTGTGGTGTTTTTTTTTGCCACCCCCTGGAAAGTGCCAGCCTAGGTCTTGCCTACCCAGGACATACTTGAAAATGAGATAATTCTCAATGTATCCTTCCTGGTAAAATATTTTTGTGTAAAAAAAATTATATATTTTTTTAGGGTGTCACCCTAGGGGGTGGTGTCACCCAGTGCGGGCCGCAGCCCCCGCGCCTGCCGATGACATCATGACACAGCATGATGATGTCATCGCCCCTGCCGGCCCCCCTAAAAAGGCGGAGCAGGCTTCCACCCTGCCCAAACACCATGGGAACCGACAAGGGAGGTGAGTATCGGGCGGAAGGGAGGTTAGGCAACCCTGACGTACCATGTACTTCCGCGGGTCTAAGGGAGACTTCCCGTATTTTTCCCTTTTACATGCAATTACTTCAAACAAAGAAAAAAAAACAGCAGCATCTGTTTTATAAGGTAATTGTGTTTGTAATGTAAAAGTAATATAGTTACAGCTTATATAAGTGGTAGTGTCCCTTTAAGCTGATGTGGTTTGGCTTTATATTACTTCAGTTCATTTGAGTTCCTGTGTATCTGCTCATGATTACAGCTCAGCTAATAATTTCATTGATCTCTAACCTGTTGGCAGCAGGTGAGGCGTTAAGCCCAGATGAAGCCCACCCACTTATAAACTATATAGTCTGCATAGCCAGGGGGTTTCCTTGGAACTTATTTTCTTTACTCGTGACTAGTGGTTTTGGGTTAAATCAGAGCGGGCAGGTTATTTGTTTCTTGACTCCCACTTCCCAGACTGTAGGATGTGGATAAAATAGATTCCCATGCCCTCTATTCAGCTACTCATGTCCAGTGGATAAGGGGTTAAACCAGAGGAGGTCAAGCAGACGATCGTCCCCTATTGAACTTCTCAATCACTAGCAATGCTAAGCCTCTCACTCACTCTGATTGCAATGAAATACAATGCACCATTGTACTCACAGGAGGACAGGCACAAAAAAAATGAAAAAAAAATTCTCCTACAATTCGGTTTACGGTTCATTCGCCAAGATGTCCTTTTACTGACTCATGATTAGGATGAATTAGTCAAAGCACAAAATCTGGAGAACCGTAAATCAGACGAAAACTAATTTGAGTCCAAAAAATGCTGGTGATTAATTTATTTACGTATTTAATTTGCAAGAGATAGAGGCCATTCGTTTTCAAAAGTTGCCTGTTTTATGATGAAGAAATAACGTAAGAAACTTTGGATGTCAAATGGTAATTTTTTTTTATCTTGTGGATACCAGGATGAGAATTCTGAAATAGTCATTTAGTGGATAAAGAAACCTGGATATTGATATTGTACGGGGAATGTCTGTCCTTGAAATTGCTGTATTTTCTGTAAGTACAGTGCAATAACAATTAACGCGCAGACGTTTTGCACAAAATATACCGTATTTTTCGCTCCATAAGACGCACCTGACCATAAAACGCACCTAGTTTTTAGAGGAGGAAACAGGGAAATAATAATTCTGAAATCAAATAGTGTAATATGGATATACTGCCCGCTCCTCTCATGGATACTGTCCCCAGCTCATGGATACTGTCCCCAGCTCATGGATACTGTCCCCAGCTCATGGATACTGCCCCCAGCTCATGGATACTGTCCCCCAGCACATGGATTTGCCCACCCAGCTCATGGATATGCCCCCCAGCTTCATGGATATGCCCCAGCACATGGATTGCCCCAGCACATGGATTTGCCCCAGCACATGGATTTGCCCCCGCAGCACATGGATTTGCCCCAGCACATGGATATGCCCCCAGCTCATGGATATCCCCAGCAATGGATTTGCCCCAGCTCACTCATGGATTTGCCCCAGCTCGCTCATGGATGTGCCCCAGCTCGCTCATGGATGTGCCCCAGCTCGCTCATGGATGTGCCCCAGCTCGCTCATGGATTTGCCTCAGCTCACCTGTCGCCGCCGCGTTAGGCTCCCTCTCAGTGTGCGTCCGGCAGCAGGAAGCTTGGGCACTCGCCTGGGGGAGCCACATGACCGCGATCTCGCGAGATTCGCGGTCACGTGGCTCCCCCAGGTGAGTGCCCAAGCTTCTTGCCGCCGGACGCACACTCAGAGGGAGACGAACGTGGCGGCGACAGGTGAGCTGAAGCATATCATGGGGCATTCGCTCCATAAGACGCACCCACTTTTCCCCCACTTTTTGGAGGAGAAAAGTGCGTCTTATGGAGCGAAAAATACGGTAATTGTAGGGCAAAGATCTAATGGCAGAATGATCTCTGTGGAAACCAGAGTTGTTGTTTTTCTGCCGTTTACTTCATTTTGAGGTGATTTTTTTTCTCAGAATGGCACAACTTTTTTGTAGTTCAGTTTCATTTCTTTTATAGTTTTCCTTGTCCAGTTTTTTAACACTTTCCACAAGTTGAGAGACTATCAGGGTTATTCAAAAGAGATCCGAATGGCTGCTGAAAGGGAACCGAACACTGAAATTCAGCGTACGGTTACCTTTCTTGGGCATTCGGCTATTCAGAGAGCAGGCAATTCGCCAAATCCTGGCGAATTGCCTGCACATACGGTGCCTGTTCGGTGCCTGTTCGAGGGCAGTGAATCCCCATAGAGAAGCGATGCTTCGGCTATTCAGAGAACACAAACCAGCAGTGAAAAGTTGCCAAATTGCCCTGTCATTCGGTGGTTTCATGCGGCAGATTTATTCAGGCGAATCCCATAGGCTTCAATGTTAAAAATATTCCCATTTTAATTCGATATCTAATAAACCGTTGATTATAATATTCTGCAGTAAAGAGTCTCTTTATTTATAGATTTTTTATGATATTTTAAGCATTTTTCGAGATTTTTTAAAAAAAATAATTTTCGATTTTTTTTTTAATTGTTTTTTTAAACTTTACTTCTTTTTTCTGTAACAGCTCTTTTTATTATCATTCATTGGATTCATATGTAAATTTCAGACATTTTCGCTCAGTAGTTTCTTTGCAAACAGCGTTTCGCTTTCCAAACATTCAAGCGAATTGTTGTTTTTTTCTCACTCCATTCGTCTGCAGTGTCGGGTTTTTCCAGCGGCTGCGCTGCGTGTGATCGGCTCCTGCTCGGGTTTTTTTCCGGCGTTTTTGGCGGGGTTAATCCAGATGTTTTTGCGGGTTCACAGTGTGCCTTCGCCGGGTTTTGCGGTGAGTTGTTGGCGGGTTTGCAGTGGGTTTTCCCTGCAATTCGGGGACCCTGTGGTGCTTGCTGAATACACCGCAGGGTCGCCGAAATGGGATCGCCGAATCGAATTGAAGAGAACAAAAAATCACCGAACGTGCGGTGACTTTTCGATTCTCTTTGAATAACCCTGCATATTTTAGAAAATTCTGTCGTAAAAGTATTTGCACAAAACAACATGTGAATCAAGGCAAACCACATAAAAAGGAGTGTCGGGGAGCAATATACTCTCTATAAATCATGAGACTAAAAATTAATACTCAAGAGAGATAAAATCGCAGCAAATATATAACTCATAATGCATGCAAACAGAATGGAAAGAAACCTAAGGGGTTAATTATTATTGCAAAGCTCTCATATAGGAAAATAGTGTAGTCATTTAATCTTGATAATGCATCAGGAGCATCAATTAATTCTTACAGCACCATTGGCTAATGCCATGACCCTAGAGCTATTATATTGATTCTACTCTTTCCCTGATACATAATCACATACTGTATGTATAACCACCATTGAAAACACACAACAAAAACATAACTTATGATGCCTGCAGACAGAATGGGAAGAACCCTAAGGAGTTAATTATTATTGCAAAGTACTCAAAAAAGCTCCTATATAGGGAAATATTGCAGCTTTTTTGAGTACTTTGCAATACTAATTAACTCCTTAGGGTTCTTCCCATTCTGTCTGCAGGCATTTTAAGTTATGTTTTGTTGTGTGTTTTCAATGGTGGTTATACATATGTGATTATGTATCAGGGAAAGACATGGACATGGGACATGACCCTAGGGCTATTTCATAGATTCTACTCTTTCCCTGCTGCATAATCGCATATACTGTACATAACTACCATTACAAACACCAAAAGTAAGTGTATGCAGAAGAACAATGGGTATAAAGAGCTCTCAGTGTCCTTCCGTAGTTCCGGCTCAATCCCACACAATCTTGCATTGGGGTCATGCTGGTCTCCGTGGAGTCCAGTGGACTCCAGAAGATGGTAGCAATGAAGGAATCCATTAAAATTGGCCACGATGCAACAGAGTGCCTGGTCCTTTTTTTCCTACTACTTGTATAAATCACAACTCCAAACTGTTACGGGCTGTAGTAGCAGCTCAAGTTGTAAGAGATAAAGTATAAAAATCATTGACTGATGCAGTGATTGAATTTAAGCAGGCATGGGATAGGCATAAGACTATCCTAAACAAAAGATAAATCCAAGTAAAGTATCCATGTAATTGAGCAGACTAGATGGGCCGAAAGGTTCTTATCTGCCGACATTTTCTATGTTTCTATATTTCCATTTAGTGGTTCCCTGTTATCGACTATGGAGCAGATTCCAAACGAGCTGCTATGTGTAAAGGCTTGAGCCATTGTATCTTATGTTGCTGAAGCCATCAGGGGAATGCTGACTGCAGGAGGACTCATTTGGAGCATCAGGGAGGCAAGTCAAACTGAAATCTGGAAAATGTCAAAAATTCATTTTTTGTAGTCTTCATGATCTCAGCATTCCAGATAAGTGAGCTCAACCTTTATGTTGAATATTTTTGTTCTATAAACGCAAAATTTTAGGACTGGCAACTATCTTATCACATATTCGAAATCATGTGTTGTTTTCTGGAATATCAGAATATTTGTATACATGTTTGATCATTGTGTAGTATATGCAATAATGGAGTTGCCAATAATTTTATACTGTAACCGAGTATTGTAATGGTCATAGTAATTTAATGACAGCGAGTATGTCTTCCATTTTGTAACAGCTTAGGTCAGTGTTTCCCAAACCTGTCACGCCAGGTTTGACAGATATGTGAAGCACAGCACAGGTGATAGAATTTGCTTCTCAGTGATTGCAGTATATTCAGCCTGCATTTCCCCAAGGTGATCTCCAATAGCTGGCCTGGTTGACGGTCCTGAAGACAGGTTTGGGAAACACCGGCTTAGGTAATGTTTCATAACTGATGAATTGCAGATACAAAACCAGATGCTAAAAGCTTCCTTGTTTTAAATGTCAGTTTCCCTATTTCTAGTATCAACATCAGCCTGAGGAAGGGCACATTCAATTATGATATAATCTCAGAACCTGGCCAGGATTGGGACATGCGTTAATAATCAGATGTCAGTCTCAAAAGTGTCAGTCTTTGACTATAATTAATTTGTAAAATATATAAGGCAGGAGCTTTCGTCATTCAGACTTTGGTTCTCCAGTGGAACTAACGTGTTGCCCAGGGTTTATTGATTCCCATCTGAGACTCTTAGACTGAACGGGACATTTCAGTCCTGCCGGTGAGAGGTTGTCTGCAAATCAAATGATGATGCTTTCTAATTGTTTACTTTACTAAAAATAAGATGCTTGATTTATTATTTTTCGCAAAAAAATATTTTATATACCTTTTAGCTGTGCGATTTATTCTTAGCTTCCAAAGTACCAAGCAAAACAGGTGTAGATGCATTTCTTGCAAGATTTTTTAAACATCACTTACAGCAACTTTTTAAATAATGACCAAAAGCAAGGTCATACAAAACAACGGGAAAGCGTTACTGGATTTGACTTATTGCTTTCCTTTCTGAAGTGGAACGTCACAACCCCAGAGACTTTTGCTACCAGTATAGACAGGACTGTGCACGTTAGATAAAAATGTGCAAGTGCATTTTGTGAAATTCTGTCTAAAGCGAAAACAAAATTACCCACCCATACCGTTTTTAAAAATTGCCAAAACATAAACAAAAAAATAACAATGAGAAGATAGTTAGCATTCAGCACAACTCATATAGGTTTTTACATTTTAAGACGCTTTCTCCTTATGAAGAAAAAAGAGAACATTGAAATTGCTATTTAAATTCTACTCACGTAAGCATTGAGGCACCTCACCGCTCCACGTGCCATTCCCAACACACGTTAACATTGCAGGAAAGGACAGCTCATAACCTGGGGAGCAGGCATAGCTTATGCTAAAACCCCAATCAAAATTGGTTCCTTCAAGGATTCCGTTCGACACTTGCGGAGGAGGTGGGCAGGTAACAGCTGAAAAGTTGAAATAAAATAATTGAGCAGAAATTACTAGCATATGTTTTGCTTAATTGCATACTGGTTATTCGCTTGGAAAATGTACGTACAAGGAGCACAATATAGTTTTAACACATTCTATGTTTCAAATGATAGCCATCCGATTACGCCGAGTTGTAACATTAGTAATTAATAATAGTTGCCCATTCTCCAAAGTAAAAGTTCAAAATCCACCACACTGTCACATTCCATCCTCGGAATCCTGAACCTGCATTCATTGTCTGCAACCAGCTCATCACAGTAGACATTCTGGAACTCCCCTAGTGGCTTGCTTCAAGAATTGCTCTTTATGATCCAGCACTGGTTCAAGTATACAAGTAGTTAAAACACTAACCACGTCACACCACACACCAAATAAAGGCACCACACCCATTTCCTACTTCACTTCATCATTGTGCTTCATTCCTCACAGAGAGAAGTGCTGTGCACTGTTGCTCCTGTATAAGCCCAGCCTTGTCTAGAATCCCTATATCTGTTCCTGTGTTTCCACCAACTTCAACCCACTCACCATATCCTTGGACTCCAGCAATTGCACTTACCATCTTCAGCAATCTGGTCAGTCTGTTTCTCCATCCAACTCCACCCATTCCTGTGTCTGTGCAGTAAATTGCAACTTGGGCTCAACCATCCCTATTACTCAGGTGCAACCCCGGTACCAGTGCGTGACACACAAAGTCGATCATCTCTACACATGAGCCAGTGATATGGCCAAAGCTGGATTTAGACCAGGAAGGTGAACTGGAGAGTGACAGGATAATGGGTTGGCCAAGAAATGTCCTAGCAGGAATAGAAAGCATTACCATCTCCTTCCATCAAGATGTTATTGAATATACTACAGGGGCTGAATGTTTAAGATAACTGTCTCTAATACTAAGGAAGATCTTTCAGTCTTACAGGCCTCTGCCACCATTGCACGTGTATATTATGGGCATCATCTCAGCCAGTGCCAGATTAAGTGATTCATGCCCCCGGAACTGAATATTGATGTGCCAGCATTCAATTTCCCCGGTTTTCCCTTAAACCTTTCACTGCCAAGTGGTTTTCCATAAAATCGCTTGCAAGAACCAGTGGTTTTATATAAAACTATTGTAATATGTCCCTTATCACCACACAAACACACACATTTATACACCCACATGCACAACCTGTAACTTAATTTCGAAAAGAGTGTCACAATGCTATTATAAGTTTATACAGTGTTTGACTGGCAGTGATCAAGTTTCAGTAATACTGCACGTGTCCGTAACACACTGCAGAAAGGCTCAGCATCCATTCTGGACACTGAGAAGTTCCATGAGTGGCTGTACATTGGCTACTATGTCTGATGCGCTTCAACTTTTGTGACTGTTTTGGAGCCCATATGCAAACAAATGTTTCTTGCAGAGAACACAATTATTTTGCATTCCATCAGAGAATATCCAGATCAAGTTGCCTCAATCTCTAGCACTCAAAAGAGGCTATTTCAGATCAAACTATATATATATTGATTTTAATTCAACTTGCGATTATCCCGTGAAGACGTGCAAATTGTAATAAACCTCCTACCCGGGAATCAAAAGGTCATTGGAAAAAAAGAAAGGGGGGGGGGTGAGAGTAGTTGTTTTTGCTGGTGAACTTATTTAGCAATATTTAAATAAAGAGTATTTTACTGCACTATTGTGTTATAGTTTTTCATGTTTTTTCATTCGTGTGTTTGGATTGGTATGAATAAAAGCTAAGTTTTAATTTTTTTTCATTTTTTTTAACATGGATATCACCCAAAATTTGCCTTTTTTGTAGCTGAGTTTACAGAGGACCGTTTTGGCGTAATCCCCGGTTGTGGTCTGGGTGCGATATAGAGTATAAACTACTGTTGTGAGTGAAGGAATAACCCTCATTTTCCCATCCAGGGGATTGTCCGGCTTTGTACCATAGAAAAAAAGGGATCATTGACTGATTTAGGAATTAACTGGTAGTGATACAACTAGCCCAAAATAGGTAACACACAAAAATTGGTCAACTATGTGGACTGTGTTTCATATTTGTTACCTACTGCCTGTCTACAGTTCATATTTGTCACGTCCAGTGTTGGAAATCCGACTTGGTGCCCGGCAGTGCCGTCCTCGCTGCTTGCTGGCCAGGCGCTGAGTGATATGCACGCTCGTGTTGGTCACGTGGGTGGCCAAGGGGCAGGGAGCGGCATGATCATGATGCGCCGCCGAGTTTAAAGTCAGTCAGTTCAGGCAGACTCATTGTCCTGACATGGTTCATATTCCCTCAGTACTTTCTGTGATTTGATTATGTGCATGACTCTGGCTACCCTTAAAGAACCTTCTCTGTGTATGATCTTGGCTATCCATAATGAACCCGCTCTGTACTGACCCAGCTATTCCTGACAACCCTGCTCTGTGTATGAAAATGGCCATTCCTGGCAACCCTGCTTTAGTATCACTCGTGGCATAAGGCTAATCATCTCTCCTGGTGATACGGTCCCTGCTACCTTGGCTACGTATGTCCTCCTATACTGGTGTCTGTTAACCTTTGCGGGGTGCTCCACGATCTGTTCCCTGAAGATAGTTAGCGGTACCAACCATCCAAGGATCGGAGGGTAGATAGTATACTGTATACATGGACCAACATCATAGGCCCAAGGGGGATCCCTGACAATATTCCAGCAAACGATAGACAACTCCAGGAATGTTACAATAAGAAGCCTTTATCCAAGGACAGCCCAAGGGGGCTAAAATAGTGACGTTTCGCCTACAGGTTTTAATCATGATTAAGGCTTGTATCCAAAACATCATTGTTTTAGCCCCCTTGGGCAGTCCTTGGATGAAGGCGTTTTATTGTAACATTCCTGGAGTTATCCATTGTTTGTTGGAATTGGAATGCGGGATTGCATATCTTTTGATGGAGCACCCAACGGGTTACCCGACTGAAGCAAGGCTCCCTCTGTAGTAGCTGTGCGTTCTTCTATTGTCTACAGTTCATAGATACAGTCAGGTCCAGAAATATTGGGACATCGACACAATTCTAACATCTTTGGCTCTATACACCACCACAATGGAGTTGAAACAAACACAATGTGCTTTAACTGCAGACTGTCAGCTTTAATTTGAGGGTATGTACATCCAACTCAGGTGAACGGTGTAGGAATTACAGCAGTTTGCAGATGTGCCTCCCACTTGTTAACGGACCAAAAGTAATGGGACAATTGGCTTCTCAGCTGTTCAATGGCCAGGTGTGTGATATTCCCTCTTTACCCCAATTACAATGTGCAGATAAAAGGCCCAGAGTTAATTTCAAGTGTGCTATTTGCATTTGGAATCTGTTGCTGTCAACTCTCAAGATGAGATCCAAAGAGCTGTCACTATCAGTGAAGCAAGCCATCATTAGGCTGAAGAAACGAAACAAACCCATCAGAGAGATAGCAAGAACATTAGGCGTGGCCAAAACAACTGTTTGGAACATTCTCAAAAAGAAGGAACGCACCGGTGAGCTCAGCAACACCAAAAGACCCGGGAGACCACAGAAAACAAACTGTGGTGGATGACGAAGAATTCTTTCCCTGGTGAAGAAAACACCCTTCACAACAGTTGGCCAGATCAAGAACACTCTCCAGGAGGTAGGTGTATGTGTGTCAAAGTCAACAATCAAGAGAAGACTTCACCAGAGTGAATACAGAGGGTTCACCACAAGATGTAAACCATTGGTGACCCTCAAAAACAGGACGGCCAGATTAGAGTTTGCCAAACAACACCTAACAAAGCCTTCACAGTTCTGGAACAAGATCCTATGGACAGATGAGACCAAGATCAACTTGTACCAGAGTGATGGGAACAGAAGAGTATGGAGAAGGAAAGGAACTGCTCATGATCCTAAGCATACCACCTCATCAGTAAAGCATGGTGGTGGTAGTGTCATGGCGTGGGCATGTATGTCTGCCAATGGAACTGGTTCTCTTGTATTTATTGATGATGTGACTGCTGACAAAAGCAGCAGGATGAATTCTGAAGTGTTTCGGGCAATATTATCTGCTCACATTCAGCTAAATGCTGCAGAACTCATTGGACGGCGCTTCACAGTGCAGATGGACAATGACTCAAAGCATACTGCAAAAGCAACCAAAGAGTTTTTGAAGGGACAGAAGTGGAATGTTATGCAATGGCCAAGTCAATCACCTGACCTGAATCCCATTGAGCATGCATTTCACTTGCTGAAGACAAAACTGAAAGGAAAATGCCCCAAGAACAAACAGGAACTGAAGACAGTTGCAGTAGAGGCCTGGCAGAGCATCACCAGGGATGAAACTCAGCGTCTGGTGATGTCTTTGCGTTCCAGACTTCAGGCTGTGATTGACTGCAAAGGATTTGCAACCAAGTATTAAGAAGGGAAAGTTTGATTTATGATTATTATTCTGTCCCATTACTTTTGGTCCCTTAACAAGTGGGAGGCACATCTGCAAACTGCTGTAAGTCCTACACTGTTCACCTGAGTTGGATGTGCATACCTTCAAATTAAAGCTGACAGTCTGCAGTTAAAGCACATTGTGTTTGTTTCATTCCAACTCCATTGTGGTGGTGTATAGAGCCAAAGATGTTAGAATTGTGTCGATGTCCCAATATTTCTAGACCTGACTGTATATTGTTTGTTTAAAGTGAATCAAGCTACGTGTTTATTCCTTCTTTGCATTATAAAGACAAAATGGAATTTGTGTAATTGCTATATCTGTGTGTGTGTGTTTGTTAGATAAATAGCTTTCTATACATTTCATCAGTTAATTAGACGGCGACGTTACATACACCTATAATAGCAACTACTAAATCATCATTTTGACGACGCGCTCATTTATGTTTCAGGGTTTGTGCAAGTGATTACTTTCAAATGTTATAATTGCAGGGTCTTTCAGTTTCATTGAAGAGTTATAATTATTGGGATTTCAATAAACCTTTATGTTCTGTATCTGGACCGAGTTCCAGATGTACTTTATGTTCACATTATACCCAATCAAATTAGGAAGACGGTGCTAATTTTACTTCAAATGGAATGACAACATGGTATATGTGAACACGCCAGTTATAGAAAGAAATAAAACAACCCAGTACGTGAAAGGAGTTACAATATTTTTGTGACGCGCTTCCACACTCGCCGTTCTTGAAGATAACCTTTATATACTGTAATATGCAGCTGACACTAGTACTTGTCTTTTTTTCCTATAATTTTTCGATAAAAAAAAACGATAGAAAATGATTAAATGATGATGATTAAAAAGATGGAAGAAAATGGTAAAAAAAAAAGAAAAGAAAAATAGGCAAGTACTATAATTTTTCTTACCATTTAAATAGCGGCGAAGCAAAGCGGCAAAATGTAAAGGGTAAGAGCTAAGAAGTCTCTTTTTGGATAAAAATCAGCTGCCAGAAACAAAATGATAAATATACAAAAATGTGATTTAAACTTTATTAGAAAGTGAAGAAAATAAAAGGAAAACACTAAACTAAGCTCTTAAATAATAAGGATTTTGCATATATGAGGCTGAGTGGAATGTCTTCCCTTTTAGGCTCATTATTTTAATTATTTGAGTGTTATTTATTAGAATTTTTTCCTTACTGATAAAGATTAGACCAGATTGTTGTATATCTATTTCCTTTAATTATTTTGTTTCTGACAGATGATTTTATCCACAAATAGACCTTCTACCCTTTACATTTTATGGTGACCTCTAGGGTTCAATCGTTAAGCTTTGTCACTATTCAAATACCACTAGAGATTACAGGTTGATAGAGTTTACAGGTTGAGCACCGCTTATCTGGAACGCTCAGGACTCTGGAAGCATTCTGGAGTATTCTAGAATTCGTATTCTTCCTAATTTCAGAATCTAGGAGAATCCGATGTCTGAGACAATGCGATTGCGGCAGTGGAGCCATGATCCCCTTCCTGCTGCAGCCACCTGCAGGTACACAAGCTGGCAGCACTGCACAGCCTTTAGCTGCAAACATGATACACAGAGTCAGCATGACTCCGAGAAGCATGTCACATGATGGGGTTGCCCAGAGGCTCACAGCCATGTACCACGGGCTGCTGCAGGGAGCAGAGGCATGTCCTCGAGCAGCAGGACATTTTCAGAGTGTCAGGAATGTGAGTATTAGTAAAATCTGGCTCCAAACATACTGCCTCATACCGCTCAAGACCTGGCAGACTGCTTCCTCAGTAAAACTCTAACTATCAGAAGCGACATCCCAACACAAGATAGTTATCTGCCACCTCCACTCCCAGAGGTCCCCTCTGCCACCCTCTGCCGCTTTCTCCCAGCCACTGAGGAGGAAGTCAATTCCTTATTGTCCTCCTCACATCTCACCATGTGCCCACTCGACCCCATTCCCTCACATCTAATTCCTCCCCTCTCCTCCTCCCTCACCCCTGCTCTCACACACATCTTCAACCTATCTCTCTCCACTGGCTCCTTTCCATCCGCCTTCAAACAGGCGCTAGTTACCCCTTTACTAAAGAAACCATCCCTAGATCCCAACTCTCCATCCAACTACCGCCCTGTATCCCTGCTTCCCTTCACATCAAAGCTCTTAGAAAAACTAGTCTTCAACCGCCTCTCCCTCTTCCTGTCCTCCAATTCCCTACTTGACCCCCTGCAATCTGGCTTCTGTCCCCTACACTCAACTGAAACTGCCCTCACCAAAGTCACCAACGACCTCCTAACTGCTAAAAAACACGGCCACTATTCTATTCTCATCCTGCTTGACCTCTCGGCTGCTTTTGACACTGTTGACCACCCCCTCCTTCTACAGACCCTCAACTCTCTGGGTCTCGGTGACACTGCACTTTCTTGGGTTGACTCCTATTTATCCAACAGGTCCTTCTGTGTGTCCTTTGCTGGTAACTCCTCCTCCTCATTGCCTCTATCTGTTGGTGTACCTCAAGGCTCTGTCCTTGGTCCTCTGCTCTTTTCCATCTACACCTCCTCCCTGGGCAAAATCATCAACAGCTTTGGCTTTAATTACCACCTGTACGCTGATGACACTCAGATCTACCTCTCTACCCCTGGTCTCTCTCCCCCTGTCCTTTCAAAAGTCAGTGACTGTTTATCTGGCATCTCCTCCTGGAAGGCCTCCCACCACCTAAAGATCAACATGTCAAAGACTGAACTCCTACTTATTCCTCCGTCCAATGCCTCCCCACCTCCTGACTTCTCTATCACGGTGGAGGGTATCACCATCTCCCCATCAAACCAAGTTCGCTGCCTTGGAGTTACACTTGACTCTGCTCTTTCCTTCATCCCCCACATCCAGTCTCTTTCCTCCTCCTGCCGATACCAACTGCGTAATATTTCCAGAATTCGGCCATTTCTTACCTCTGTCACCACAAAACAACTCATACACGCCCTGGTAATCTCCCGACTCGACTATTGCAATAATCTCTTATCTGGCCTCCCTCTGTCCCGCCTCTCCCCCCTACAATCCATCCTGAACGCCTCCGCCAAGCTAATTCACCTCACCTGCCGCTCTATCTCTGCCGCTCCCCTCTGCGAGTCCCTTCACTGGCTCCCCATCCACTGCAGAATTAAGTTCAAAATCCTTATCCTTACCTACAAAACCCTCACTAACTCAGCTCCCCACTACCTGTCCTCACTAATCACCAAATACACCCCGGCCCGCTCCCTAAGGTCAAACAGTGACCTGCGCCTAGCTTCTCCCCGCATCACCTCTTCCCATGATAGACTGCAGGATTTCTCACGTGCAGCCCCCACTCTCTGGAACGCTCTCCCTCGTACTGTCAGACTTTCCCCTAACTTCTCTTCCTTCAAACGCTCCCTGAAAACATTCCTATTTACGGAAGCCTACCACCCAACTCACTGACGCAACCATCAATCACTCTCACCTTACAGTCCTCTCCTCCTGTTTTCAACCCCAACCCTCCCAGATTGTGAGTTCCTACGGGAATAGGGCCCTCATCGCCTCCTGTACTGTTTGTCAAATGTTGTTCAATGTATTGTAACCCTGTCTATACTGTGCATATTGTACAGCGCTGCGGAATATGCTGGCGCTTTATAAATAAAGAATAATAATAATAATAATAATACTGGTTTCAGAGTCTTAGAGATTTTAGACTTTTGGCTTAGCTGTGCCCTACCTGTAGCTCCAACTGAGGGCTGATTAGGGGTATTGTCCTTGGTGGTGGAAGAGACCTCTTCTGGTTGGTCTCTGACCATTATACTTTAATAATCAGTAAAATATACAAAAAAAATTATGCACCTGAGTAAGAAAGGAAAGATCTACCATGTAATCAAATATCTCAGTCTAAATAAATACTAGAAGTGGCGGTCGGCTTAATACCTTTATGGCCAAGTAGACCAAAAATCTCAAGCTTGTAGGATGAATAGGGATTTGAGCTCAGGTGAAACCCTTATGTATTCAGACCAAAGCCAGGACTAGTGCATCTTGATAAACCTTTTTTTGTAATGTTTCTTGGGTTACTTTATGTGTCTTATATCAGGCCTCAAAATTTCAAGTCCCAAGATACTAGCCAGGCCTTAAGAGTTACTCACCACTAGTTGCCCCACCTAACTCCTATACAGCCATGCCTCTGCATTCCCACTCGCCTTCATGTAATTTCCACTCGCAAAATGCGAGCAGACGAGTGGAAATTTTGAGGCCTGTCTTATATGGATACCTAACTTTAAATAATAAGGTTTGGGTGCCATTTTTATTATTATCTTCCCATGCATTGAATCACGTGCATTGTTATTTATCTAGTTGCGTGCTTTTATGATCACAATCGCTGTGAACTAGCCTCTTGTGCACATCTGTAAGCATTCTGTAATGTCATTTCAAAACCTTATTTCATAAGCAAATCCGCACCTTTACAAATCGGTATGGCTCCACTCCACGTTCCATTACTTGTACATGTGCGTGTCATTGAGTTCTTTGGGTCCATTGTATATCCAGGTTGGCAGACGTAGGTAACATTTTGCCCAACGATGTAATCTTCTCCATATCTGATCCCATTGGCCGGGACACCAGGATCTCCACAACTGATTACTACCATGAAGACATTCGAAAGCGACATTAATCTCATGTTATACATAAAGGTCACATTGATTATGTCACATAGGTTTACATTCATTTCATTACCGTGAACTACAACAGATTTCAAAGTCGGATGCTTGTTACGGTTATCCTGTTAGATAGCAAAGATACCTTAAAAAACATTGTCAGACGAAGCGATAGACATTTCAGTTTTACTAATTTAATTACAGTTGTGTTCAAAATTATTCAACCCCCACTGAAATTGAGTGTTTTGGCCAGTTTGACATTGATTTTGATCATTCAGTCATCTTGCTTACAATTAAATCAAAGAGGCACGTGTAGGTCAGACAAATATAACATAACATTTATAATGAAATAAACACAAATGTCTTTTCTGTGCTCACATCATTATCAGTTTTATTCAACCCCCAAGTGACATTCAATCTTAGTACTTAGTACAACATCCTTTTACAGTTATAACAGCTTTTAAACGTGAAGCATAGCTTGACACAAGTGTCTTGCAGCGATCTACGGGTATCTTCGCCCATTCGTCATGGGCAAAAGCCTCCAGTTCAGTCACATTCTTAGGCTTGCGCACTGCAACTGCTTTCTTTAAGTCCCACCAGAGGTTCTCAATCGGATTTAAGTCAGGTGACTGCGATGGCCACTCCAAAATTTTCCAGCCTTTAATCTGCAACAATGCTCTAGTGGACTTGGAGGTATGCTTGGGATCACTGTCCTGTTGAAAGGTCCAACGTCTCCCAAGCCTCAGGTTTGTGACGGACTGCATCACATTGTCATCCAATATCTCCTGGTACTGAAGAGAATTCATGGTACCTTGCACACGCTGAAGCTTCCCTGTACCTGCAGAAGCAAAACAGCCCCAAAGCATGATTGACCCCCCCCGCCATGCTTCACAGTAGGCAAGGTGTTCTTTTCTTCATAGGCCTTGTTCTTCCTCCTCCAAACATAGCGTTGATCCATGGGCCCAAACAGTTCTAATTTTGTTTCATCAGTCCACAGAACACTATCCCAAAACTTCTGTGGTTTGTCCACATGACTTTTGGCATACTGCAGTCGACTCTTCTTATTCTTTGGAGACAGCAAGGGGGTGCGCCTGGGAGTTCTGGCATGGAGGCCTTCATTACTCAGTGTGCGCCGTATTGTCTGAGCTGAAACTTCAGTACCCACATCTGACAAATCTTTTCTCAGTTCCTCAGCAGTCACACGGGGACTTTTCTCCACTCTACGCTTCAGGTAGCGCACAGCAGTCGAAGTCAGCATCTTCTTTCTGCCACGACCAGGTAGCGTTTCAACAGTGCCCTTTGCCTTGAATTTGCGAATGATGCTTCCTATGGTCTCTCTTGGTATGTTTAACATCTTTGCAATCTTCTTATAGCCATTGCCCTTCCTGTGAAGAGTCATCACCTCTTCTCTTGTCTTCCTGGACCATTCTCTTGGCTTCACCATGTTTGTAACCACACCAGTAAATGTCTAGAAGGAGCTGAGTATCACAGTCATTTTAAAGCTGCCTAATTGGTGCTTATTATGCTTTATTGCTGCTCCGTGACATCCACAGGTGTTTTCAATACCTGATTGAAAACACTTGAATGAACCTCTGTTCTTCAGAGTGGTAGTCTTTAAGGGGTTGAATAATTGTGTCAATGAAGAATTCACGAAAGAAACATTTACTACTGTATTACAAAACCAATTGATGTCATTTTAGTTGCATATGGTTCTTTAAAAAGTCCTTGTAGGATTTCATTCTGAATACAATTACAAATGTACACTAAATTCCCTAAAACCCTTTACAGCATTGGGGGTTGAATAATTTTGAACACAACTGTATTTGTTACTCATTAACCATAACTGAACAGGTTGTGTTTTTTTTTTATCCAGAGATGATAAAAATGCATTTAAAAGAGGATGAGGAGGAGGAAGAAGATATCCTACATACTGCAAACTGAACGTGTATCCCGCAGCGGATCTATTTACGAATTGTGTTCTCCCCAGTGTTCAAAATTGTCCATCATATCTATATATATATATATGAGTGTTACAAGGCTACCAAGAAATGTGCACAGACAAATATCTATATTGTTTAGAAAGATGCTGGTTCATTCTTATGGTCACCAGTCTATTCATTTATAGTAGGATGTAATAAATTAGTTACAAACAATGCACACATTTGGGTTCTTTACAAACCGAAGCAGCGATGTGAAGATATTTCAGAAGTCTTTTTTATGTGTTCAAAACTCACTTGTACAATTAGGTAGAGCCCCGGACCATGTCCCGTTAGCAGTGCATTGTCTCATGCTAGATCCAGAGAGTATGTATCCATCCAAGCAAGAGTAAAGTACAGAATTTGGAAACATTGTGCCATCTATTCTGAAAACCTTCCCATTTGCTGTTGTTCCAGGATTTCCACATTGGACAGCTATGAAGCAAAAAAAAAAAAAACATTTAGGACAAAATGCAAATTAAAAACTCATTCAGGTGGTTGAACTAATGAATAATGCCATATGGAAATACAAAACATTTTGAAATTCATTATAATAGTTTTCACAAAATATCCTTTAAAGATGGTTGCAAAGCATTAATTATCTATATTATATATTAATCGATAAGGAATAAGCTGCTCCAAAAAGTTACATTCCCATTGTACACTCTCTTATCAATATATGGATAGGACATGGTGTGTAATTGTCCATGGAATTATAATATTGTCCTTCTCTAAATTAAACTAGGTTTTTTAATACCAAAATCGATAAAAAAAAAAAAAATGGCGCAAAATCGTGCATATATCAGTTAAATACCAATCTGTTGGATCACCAGACACAGTTGGATCACCAAATCTGTACTCCGACTTTACTTATGATATTCTTTCAGGCACATAACAAAATGTGCATATAAACATTTGCCACTATGGCTCAGACCTCCCAAATAAAATGTCCGATGAACATCCAGGATCCACTTCCAAAGGTCTCAGGTCTCCTCAGATGCGTTCCTCCCCGAGGTCTCCGAACACACCGTCAGATCTTTTTCATTAAGTCACTCGACGCGTTTCGTGGGTACGTCTGTCCCACTTCATCAGGAGTGTAAATCTGAATGTTTTTATGCACATTTTGTTATGTGCCTGAAAGAATATCAAAAGTAAAGACGGAGTACAGATTTGGTGATCCAACTGTGTCTGGTGATCCAACAGATTGGTACTTAACTGATATATGCACGATTTTGCGCCATTGTTTTTTATTTTATCGATTTTGGTATTTTTAAAGGTTCCAAGGTACCTTTTACTTTGTGCTTCAATAGATTAAGAACTAAGACAAAAACTGTTTACTTAGGTTTTTAATAGACTCATCTAAAATATTATTAAAATGTGTACATTTTCTTTTGAAAAGAAAACCATTTCCTGAATTATTTATTCCTTGATAGAATAATAAAAACTGTCTGCAATCAGCAATGTAGAAAAAATGCTAAAAGTAAAAAATGATAACATATATGTGTCTCCATGAACCTTGCGTCTTGGTATAAAAATATTGCTTGTCCTGGTGCAGTTCATGCCTTTATACAATATCCATAAATAAAAATGTGCCTGCTAGTCTTCTTGTGTGTAAATATCGATCTGCTTTTATTCCATCATCAAAGCAGAAACAGTATCCACCACATTATAATCAATGCGCCAGTGCTTGAGGCTGGACTTTCAACAGGATGGTGATACACTATCAAAATACCATTACAATCTCAGCACCGCGCTGAACCACAGAGGAGGTGAATGAAAGAAAAATGGAACAAAACCACGTAGTATGTTGGTGGCAGACTGAGGAAACATATTGTGGGGCAGATATGTATATAAATCAGTGAAGAGAACAGAACAGGTAATAATAAAATGAGGACAAAGCCTAGAATACAAATTCATACAAGCCATGTCATGCGACTGAAGAAGTCATAAAAAAGAAAAACCCCATAACAATGGCAAAATAAAAACACAAAACATGAAAAAAACAGGTTCCTTTCATTGCATAGTCTGTGTATTGTGTGGTGATTTGATTAAAGTTGTTTGCTCATCAATTTTCTTGCAAAATGTATCAAATCAAACATCACTTCCATGGCAGAACCTGGTGTTGCCTACCCCATTGCCGAGGAAATCTCTGCCCCCTACTTCTAGTGAGGGGTTGAGGTCCCTACCTTCCTACATACCCCCTCCCTTTTCCTCTTTTTATTTTTTCTGGTCTCTTTTCCCCTTCTCTCCCTCACTTTGCCACCCTCCCCTCTCTTTCCGACCTTTTTATCCCCCACCATATGCCTCCCTGCCAAGGCTTATGCTTTCCCTAAATTATGATCCCTGCCTTCCCTCCATGTTACCCAGTGGCCCCCCACTCCTTTTTACTTGGATCGGAGTTTGACATGGCTAGGTTACCCAATCCTTTGATGGCTAATAATCCACTGATTCGACCTCATACTGCAATGAACCATAAATTACCTCCCATGTACAGGCTGGATGGAATAGAGGTAACATCACTGCTCTATAAATGTGGAGATACAGGTTTGAATCCTGGCCAGAACACCTCTCCAGTAAGTGTTCTTGAGCAACACACCTAACGGTACATACTCGCCCACCACACAATATCGGCTATGTAGTCCAGTGGTAACGTCTCTACCCTTCAACCGTGGAGAAGCAAGTCAAATCCCATTCAGCACATCCCTCCAATACAACTGTGGGGAAGCAACTCTCGACTTTACGAGAAGCTGGTTCAACCTAACCACCAGGTCGCTGATCTACAATCATGGAAAGATGACCCAATCCCACTCAGAAGACGCCACCAGCGAGTTTCCTTGGGCAAGACACCTAACGATATGGATGCGTCTACCTCACAAAATAGCTGCACATCTCATAGATTGTAAGTTCCCTTGGGAACAGGATCCCCCTGAATCAGGTCGTATCATCCATGTGTGGTATTCTAATGTATCAACCCCTTGTACACTGATCTTGCAAAGCGCTGCAGAAATATGTGGCGCTATATAAATAATGGATATTAATTATTATTAATGCCCCTCCATCCTCTAATGCTCAATTTCTTTGCAAATTTCTATTAATTCCCACCCTTACCCACATTAAGCCCTGCGATCTGGAGGATGAAACTCTGTACCTTATAGAACACTGATATCTGTTCAATAATATGTTGCAATGTGAAGTTGTGCTTTATATTGCCTCCTGTACTTCCCTTATCTCCTTTTCTGGCGTTTTGTACCTTTAGCCTAATTTTTTTAATAAAAATGTAATTTTATATTTCAAAAGGTAAAAGATCAAGCTGTCCTCTACACTGTGGTTCAAATCAAACGTCACTTCATCTGTGCTACAGAATTTGTGTAGTATTGCATATAGCGCCCACATGAATTGCTTTACTTAGGACAAACTGACAATATGGATTGACTTCAGTAATGGGTTATTGCATTTTATTGTTATTTATCATCAAGTATCATTCTTCAAGTATGGCATTCTCTACCCTTCATGTCCATCCATTGGATCCCATTTTGGAATATGCCCGCTGTGCCATCAGGGTCGGAAAAACCCATTGATGGAAAAACCTGCTCATTCAGTAAATTCAGGGAGTCACATGACCTCATTTTTTGGACACATAACATTACTGAACCTAGACCAACTGAAGCAAAACCCAAAGCTTATACAGTAGACGGTGACCTTTTCTTTGTCCAGGCAGTGTATGCGTAATGTATGTTCTCTCTGAATGCTTGAAAACCTAAGCATGGCAGGACTTGCTTAAAGTTCATATACAATCAACAATTAAGTCATGACCAATTCTTTTGTACATTGTAGCAGTATTGCTGGTAATATTGCATTGAACCCTTAAAGTCACTGTATGAAACATTGTATCCATTTATCTGTCCACAAAATATTCAACAGCACGTTTAAACTTATAGAAATAAGTCCATGGTGTCTTTGGTTACTACTGTTCCGTTTGTTTTATGTTATTTCTTTTATTTTTATGTCCTTGATTTTCCATAAAAGAGTATGTTTGAATAATACTCATTAAGTGCAATAATGTCAATACGACGATATGTACATTTTACAATACCAATGGCAATTGTCTTGTATGACCATTGTTGATATTCTCAATAAAAACAGTCTATAAAAATGTGGGATTTTAAATAATAATCAGCAATTTGCAAGTTCTCCAGTCCCTTCAAGATCGTAATGTGTGATCAGGAACCGGTTTCATAGCGAGAAATCCCAATTCTAACACTAAAACGAGGAAATAACCTGGCTGAATTTCCAGGAACTATGAATTATACACAACCCATGAGTCGGTTTTATTTCCCTTTTCAAATTACTGCCTTCTAGTTCCATTATCACGTTTTTTCTGCTTCTCGTGATCCAGTCCAAGGCAGGTGGAATTGACTAGTCAAGTGCAAAGCGTAAACTATGACTCAAACATTTGTTACCTTCATTATAGGATAAGTTTCTATTCTTCTCAAAGTGTTAATAGATAGTCATTATCACTTGGCTGTTATATCAAGCTCTTAGTCAAACATGTTTCTCTTTGGAATAGAATTAACAGGTTTTTTTTGTACGTTTGCAGTTTAGTAGCAATTAGCTATTGCAGCTACAGTCACACTTCTTAAAGTTCTGCCACAGAGGATCAGGCTGTGTCTCTCCATTTAGAAAGTGTGTTTAATTATTGAATGTGCTGTGACAAGGTTACTCGAAATCTTTATCACATGTGCCACTTTAGTCACGGCTGTTACTGAACCGTTTTGTGATAAGCATCGTTATTTTTTTACTGAGCCGGTTACGTACGCATTCATAATATATTTTGGGTTCTTTTTGTACATGTGCTGCTTTCCCGAGGCTCGATGCTACAGCAACGGGACAGGGTAACATTGCAGGAAATTAGACAAATGAATGACTGGAATGCTTGGAAAGTGAAAATTAATTGCCTAAAAGATAAAACAGGACAAGGCAGCTAATATACGCAAAACAAGAATTAATCACTGTAGGTCACAATGGAGACGCCGCAGGAGGGCAAGAACCTGAGTTGTTGCAGCCAACTGTTTCCTGGCAGCACCCTTCATTCACCATTGCTACAGACCAGGCTTTCATGTCTACTACTGGTCTTCTTTACCTCCACCCACTTCTATTGCAGAAAGCCAGAAGGTCATCGTTAACTGCTTATGAACTTATTTTAATAGACAGGTATGCACTTTCCTCTGGGCCTCTGCATTGTTTTGTCCTCTAGTGTGCACACCTTGGAAGGTGCTCCCTGAAGCTTTAATTCCTTTCTTCCATGCTGAGGACCCCGCTACCACAGATCCTGCTTCTACACATCCTGCAAGCACATACACGGTTACCACAGATCCTGCAACTACAGACTCTGCAACTACAGACCCTGCTACCACAGGCCCTGCTAGTACAGACCCTGCTACGACAGATCTTGCAACTACAGATCCTGCAAACACAGACCCTGCAACTACAGACCCTACAACCACAGACCCTGCTACCACAGAACCTGCAACCACAGACCCTGCAAATATGGCCCCTGCAACTACAGACCCTTCTACTACAGACCCTGCAATCACAGACCCTGCAACTACAGACCCTGCAATCACAGACCCTGCAACCACAGACCCTGCAACCACAGATCCTGCAACTACAGACCCTGCTACCACAGACCCTGTAACCACAGACCCTGCAACCACAGATCCTGCAACTACAGACCCTGCTTCCACAGATCCTGCAACCACAGACCCTGCTACCACAGACCCTGCTACCACAGACCCTGCAACCACAGACCCTGCAACTAAAGACCCTGCAACTACAGACCCTGCAACCACAGATCCTGCAACTACAGATCCTGCAACCACAGACCCTGCAACCACAGACCCTGCTACTATAGATCCTGCAACCACAGACCCTGCTACTACAGATCCTGCAACTACAGACCCTGCAACTACAGACCCTGCTACTACAGATCTTGCTAATACAGATCCCGCAACTACAGACCCTGCAACTACAGACCCTGCTAGTACAGATCCTGTAACTACAGACCCTGCTACTACAAATCCTGTCTCCACTGCTCCTGCATCTCTGGTTCCAAGCCCTGCCATGCCCCACGATTCCTTCAGCCAGCATTTTTCCTGTCTTGTGTATCATGTAAGTCGCCTGCTGTGTTGCCCTCATGGCCTCTGTCTGTCTTGTTTCTCCTTCAGGCTACACCTCCAGTTAGCTCCATTCCTGCCTTGACCCTCACCAGTGCTTTCTCTTCTCTGTATGTCTAATAAACCAGGTTACACTACCATTCCGTTCTCCTTGCTGTTTGTATCGCTGCATCATGACCTCACATCCCCCACGTGCTGAGACACTGTAACGTTTAACCTCTTCCCTAACAAGCACATGTTTTTGAAAAAACATTTTATCATAACATTTATTTGAAGCATGGGATGCAAAGTTAATAATTAAATAAGGTAAAAAGATTTTGAACAGAAATTGTTGTTCTGAGATAGGTTATCCTTCGCAGAAGTATTGTTGGAATGAAAGTTTCTGAACTCTAGATGGTGTCCCATATCTTGCACAATGTGGCACGGGGTCTGCATTTTCAATATACAGGCAGAAATGTACTCTGTGTTAAATCCAGTAAATGTGATGCACATCGATAATGAAATGTTGCGATCTTCTGCCTATGGGTATTTGTTTTGATCAGAATGAGATTATTAGCAATCAGCCTCTAAAAAAGACCAATATCTGTATGTCAAAACAAAATAAATGCTACTTGGGGGTAGATGTTAATTTCTGTTCAATTACATAAGGAAGCCAAATGATATGTGTGATAATAACCTTTAATTAACCCATTCTCTGTCATTGATAAAATAAACGGTTAAATTCAGAGGAGGTATAGAAAGTACATTAAAACTTAACTTTTACTAGAATAGTTGAACGCTATATTTTGCGTCCTCTCCCTGGCTGTTGTAATTCAACAGTAAAGTTTCTGAACTTTGTGTTACAATGGGTGTGATAACTGCTATTTGTAGCTTGTGTACAGTAAGATAGTATGAAAAGTGGAGAGAGTTAGGACAGTGAATTTCGTATCTCCACAGGGGGCACATTTATCTTGCTTTAAAAAAGGTATGCTAATGGGGTTTTGATATGCTAATTATTGCTTTTCATTGTATTAAATGAAAAATTGTGTTAAGTGGACCTTTGGAGTGAAGGGGTCAAGCGAAGTAACATAAAATAACCATGCTTAGTCCTAAAATGTCAAGGCAGAGCAGCGTGGTAAATAGAGCTTACAAAACTTTATTCAGCTATCAATAATTTAAATAAAGTCAAGAAAGCTAGAAATAGATGCAAGTACAAGTCATATGAGATGCACAGCAGATTGCAGGAATATTTATAGGTAAGTCACTTAGGAATCATTTACTGCGCACAGTCACAATATGTTACAGTAAGCAGCAAAATAATTTAAACAATTACTCTATCCAATGTTTTGCACATCGGCTTTATGTTATGTAGAACACCCCCAGCAGTGACATAGTTACACAGGCTGAAAAAAAGACTCGCATCCATCGAGTTCACACATCAGATATTGCTGTTGATCCAAAAGAAGGCAAAAAACTCCAGCCTGAAGCAACATACTGGGAACAATTCCTTCTTGACACCAGATGGCGTCAGATTTCTCCTTGGATCAAGCATCCTTTACCCACATATTAAATATTATGACTCTTAATATTCTGTGTCTGCAGGAAGTCATCCAGTCGTTGTTTAAAAGTCTGTACAGTCTCTGACACAACCACCTCAACAGGCAGAGAATTCTACAGCTTTATTGTTCTCACTGTAAAAACGAACTACAAAAAAAAAACCCTTCCTATGCTTTAGGCTGAATTTCCCATCGTGCAGGCTAAATGGGTGACCTCGTATCTGATGTGTAGCTCTTTTAATGAATATGTTTCCAGAAAATGGTTTATAATGGCCCTGTGTATATTGATATAAAGCTCTCCGATCCCCTCTAAGGTGCCATTTTTGTAAACTAAACAGGTTTAAGCTTGTTAGCCGTTCCTCATAACTTAAATCTTCCATTCCCTTTATTAATTTAGCTATCTTAACATCAACCTCGGAATAGGGTTCTCAGTGTGTATAGAGTAATTTGATCTCTCTACTTAGTATTGTAAAACATAATGTGAAGAGTAGACATCTCAACATTTATTATTACCGTCTGAAAGTGAAAATAATGAGAGACCTTGGAATCACTGGTTATTTTCTGGCTGTCCACACATCAGCACTTCCTGTACAAAGCATAGGAAGGATTCATTAACAAAAAAGCTGGCATTATAGCCAAGCCAGATGAGAAGTTTGCAGCTTGGCTGGAATAATATGGCAGCCATTAGTGTTAACAAGTGCAACTGTCGTCAAGTAATGTCTGACTTGTTAGTGCTAATGGCTCTGGAATAGATGGAATAGAGCCCTGAACATTTCTAAGAATTGATATGGTGTAAGCATTCATGGAAAACATGACCACTTTAGCTAAAGCTGGATCATCAATTTACTCATTTACCTTTACATTCAGGTTGTCGTCCTATCCATGTCCCATTGCTTAAACAAGTTCTCTCTTCAGAACCATGAAGGATATACCCAGACTCACAGCTAAATTTCAGTATACTCTTTGTTTTTAATTGAGTCCCTTCCCTCGAGCCATGTGACGGTATCCCGGGATCTCCACATGATCCCACGGTGTCACCTATTAAAAAAAAAAAAAAGAAGGTTAGCTATAATTTGAAAGATTTTTAAAGATGCTCATTTGGAAAAAACATACAAAATAACAGGCATCAAGCAAAAAAATAAATAAAAAACTTAAAGAGAAAAAATGAGAAGAGGATACAGAGGTGACAACAACAAACTAAAAGCAATAACTACAACAGAGTGGATTATTATTTTTTAACAATATATTTCGCTTTATTGCCTGAAAATTATTATAGCTTTGGTTCGTCTGATTTTGCTGGACATTTGATTCCGTTCATCTTTGGAATTTTTACTGCTTGCATGTGCACTAATTATTCAGCATCACATTTCCACTATTGTTAACCATGGCATCCATTGTTACTTCTTGTTGTGTTTGGGACTATTTTCCCCCTTTTCTGTTTGTACATTGACCTTTTTTTGTTACCTGCTAAAATGGAATAGATTTTTAGCTATTTAGAGGGGACGTAAGCCCTTGTAAACACACTCGAGCAACAGGAATTTAAGCTGGGAACGTCTGATTAAGTCATTGCAGTTGGGCTAATTATTATAATTTAACCATCAAATCAAAGTTGTTCAGATAAAACCTTCTATTAGAACTGCGTGTCAAAGTACAACTTGGTATTTAGAATTTCAGAGTATTTAAAATATTATTATTCAGGAATATTATGTTGAAATATATATAAAATACACACAAACTCTATAACGCAAACAATGTATTATACAGTTGAATTCGCTCCTGTCCCCAATGGTGACCATTCACTTCACCAAAAAAACAGGAAAATACATGGAAAGGGGAGATAGCGCTTCCTTCATTGTGAAAAATATAAGAACCAATCCTTTATCACCAGAAATTATGTGCCGATATCATGCAAAAGAAACTGGCATTTAGCTGGGATTGTACACGAACACACTGGTAGTAGGACTTGTCTACTGGTGTATCCAATGTACCAAAAATGTATAAACCACAGTACATCGCATTATACTGTATGGTCATAAACAAGGATGGTAAAAGTAGGTAGAACACACTCACACTTTTAGGAGCCATTTAGCTCATATTGTAACACCTTGGGGCTACTTCGGGCCAGCTCCCCTACCACAATGATCCTGTCAGCACCTCAGTATCTCCAAAATATAATTGTGAACACAATTCATGGTGCAGGACCACATAAACTCCGTGGGAATATAGACAATGTGTCCAATGCACACTTACCCCCTAGAGAGCCCTGCCCGGCTCGAGGATATGGCGCCCCCAAGTTGGACCTTTTATTGCCACCGAGGAAGCGCCACAGTGGCACAAAATGCATTTGTTAGGGTTTCTTTTAAATTTATTCATGTTTGTTTTTATCTACTGTACAATCCATCCAATAAATTTTGGAGTTTTTAGTTGCTGTCTACGGAGTATTCATCCAGGGGCCCCTTCAGGATTTCTGACAAGTTGTACCTGGGTATACAACTTGGGAGCACCAGATCCTTGAGCCGGGCAGGGCTCTCAAGGGGGTAAGTTTGCATTTGTCACATTGTCTATATTACCAAGGAGTTTATGTGCTCCTGCATCATGAATTGTGTTCACAATTATATTTTGGAGATCCTGAGGTGCTGACCGGGATCATTGTGGCAGAGGAGCTGGCCCAAAATAGCCCCAAGGTTTTACAATATGAGCTAAATAGCTCCTAAAAGTGTGTGTCCTACCTACTAGTACCATCCTTGCTTATGACCATACTGTATTATGCTATGTACTGTGGATTATACTTTTTAGGTACTTTGGACACAATTAGGCAAGTTCTACTGCCAGTGTGTTCGCATGGACGTCCGTAGACATTTTTCCTCGGGGGGGGGGACAAATTTTAATGTCATCCATATTCTGCCCTTTTGACAATGTCATGAGGGGGACAGGCATAAAATAAAGCAAAGTAATACAAAGGCTGCGAAACATGATGCAAGTCTAATAGAAGAATAAGGGTGTAAGTGTCTGATCTGAGCGTTGCATTTTCTAGTCTGCTAACGCCATTCAATGCACCACACTAGTCAAACACCCAGGATCAAGGCACTAAAGGAAGTGTTTTTTTAAGGCCATCCCTGTATACATAGAGCCAGCTCTGTATACACAAACCATGACCCATGCAAATAGAAAATAGAAAAGAAAACAGTGAAGGGCCCACCGGAAGAGTGAGCAATCACACACGCTACACACTGTACATGGAGGTTCCTCTAAAAAGCCAGGGGTAAATGGAAAGTGTTAACAGCGGAGTGCCAATCTAAGACCGGTAAACGTGATTAGGCACCAAATTAGAAGAAATACTGATGGACATGTGTGGTGCCTAATCACGTTTACCGGTCTTAGATTGGCGCTACGCTGTTAACACTTTCCACAAACCATGACCCCCCCACAGATACTGCCCTCCCACTCCATATATATATACTGTATATATATATATATATACACACACACACACGCCCCCCTTCCTACACACACACACACATATATATATATATATATATACACACAAGGGTCACCTTCCGTGCATACACACACATCTCCTCTCCTCAACCCTCTCCTCTTAGATTGTAAGCTCTGGAGCAGGGTCCCCTCACCTCTTAGGACCCTACTCCAGAGCTTACAATCTAAGAGGAGAGGGGACCCTGCTCCAGAACTTACAATCTAAGAGGAGAAAGGACCCTGCTCCAGAGCTTACAATCTTTCTCCTCTTAGATTGTAAACTCTGGGGCAGGGTCCTTTCTCCTCTTAAATTGTAAGCTCTTGAGCAGGGCCCCCTCTCCTCTTAGATTGTAAGATCTGGAGCAGGGTCCTCATACCCACTGCCCAGGTAAGACCCTGCCTAGAGTGCCTGTATACTGCCAATATTGCCCTGGCCTGTACTTTATGCAAGTCCTGTGAGCTTAACGGAGTAGAGGTAACATCCCAGCTCTGCTTGGAGAGAGCCTGTGGAGACATGGGTTTGATCCTAGCAAGAGCACCTCTCCAGTAAGTGTCCTTGGGAAAGACACCTAACGGTACATACTCGCCACCCAGGACATACTTGAAAACGAGAGAAATCTCAATGTATCCTTCCTGGTAAAATACTTTCTCAAAAAAAAATACACAGGACCCACCAGATTGCTATTAATCAATTTTGTGTCCCTGTTCCCCAGACAGATAAACTAGACCTCAGAACAGGGGCCTCTTATAAAGACACTGGCATCAAGCTTAATAAAAATTTATTTATTTGAAAATAATCACCTTTTTCTTGTGTCCAGCATTCCATCCAGTGGCCCATAGGAACAGCTGCACCTGCACCTCAGCCCTGCCTCTCCCAGCATGCAGAGTGAGTGGGAGCACGTGGTGGATTGGAGGTGGAGTGGGGAGGTGACGCTGGTGCAGCCTAGTGGAGAGCTGAGGAACTGCAGCCGTGCAGTGAATAAATTATCATAATTTAGGCCTGTTGATCCAGGGGGGGACAAGTCCCCCCTTGCCCCATGCTGCGGACGCCCATGTGTGTTCATGTACAATCCAGCTAAGTGCCAGTTTCTTTTGCATGATATCGACACATAATTTCTGATGATAAAGGATTGGTTCTTATATTTTTCACAGTGAAGTAAGCGCTATCTTCCCTCTCCGGGTATTTTCATGTTGAAATATATGACTACAATATACTGAGTAGAATTGACCTTTATATTAAAATTATGTTACACATCTTTGCTTTTAAATTCTACAATTTACTAACAATGCGTGAAAATTTACCGTTAATATTATTAATATTATTACAATTAAAATAGGAATTTAGCAGTTTGTGTTCACCAGTTTTTGCTGTTAACTGGGTCTTTACACATCCCTCAACTTTCCCCAATTATCAGCTGATATTTTGTGAAATTATGCCAACAATACCTAAAAAAAAAATGTAATCCAATAAATGGCGAGCAGGCGGCAAAATAAAATTACTATTTTAATTTTAACAAATGTTATCCAGGTTTACAGTGAGCATAATATATGTTTTCTTTGTTTACCTGAGCAGTGAGGTAGAGATCTGCTCCATTGCCCATTTAACTGACAGGTCCTTGTAGAATGGCCTAATAAGGTTCGCCTTCCAGTGCAGGAATAATGAACTGAAGATCCAAATGTAAACTTTTCTCCTGAGATAATTGCATTCGGTGGAACTCCAGGATGGCCACAGTCAATCACTGAAAAGCAGAGATGACAAGTTTAATTCCAATACCTGCTAGGCTGGGATTTAGATTTTTTTTTTTAATGGCATTTTAGTCCTTCCTTACACTGCAATCAACCAGCAACAACAATATATTGCAAATAAAAAAGATTATTTAGCTCCGGAACTAACATTGTTTTAGAGTAATAAACGTGTTGCATTGGGTATAGTCGTGTTCCATCCATTAAATTGTAAAAGTAATGAGTGTTTTGGCAATATATGCTAGCAGGTTTTAATTTACTTTAAAATATTAATATGAAACAATATGTAATATTAAAATATTATTAAATTAATATATTGAAACAAGATTTACATTTTTGGAATAAAAAGAAGACCATTCGTTCATACATAATAGAAAAGGATAAAATAGTAATAGCAGTAGTTTAGATCTAAATGTAGGATAAAAAGCAATATGGCCATATGACCTACAAAAGCAAGACCCTAGTTTGATAAATCCCTTTGGTTCATTGTTTTAATGGTTGTTTTATTTTTTAGCATTCAGTTGCTATGGTGATGGTTGGGTCACATGAGGTTGGCCGGCGCACTGACGTTACTCTTCAGAGTCGGCGTCCGCTCGGTCTGATTGGGGTGGGACGGCACATTGGTGGTAAGTAATGTCGTACATTATTTATATGTTCCTTATGATGTATTTTTTGTATCCTGATGAAAGTCCGTGGCTAGCGAACTGAAACGTCAAAACATTTTCTAAATAAACACTTTTTGCAAGGACCGAGAGTGCCGCCTATACTGCCTTTTGGCACGGACGACTAATTATATATATATATAGTCGTCCGTGCCAAAAGGCAGTATAGGTGGCACTCTCGGTCTTTGCAAAAAGTGTTTATTTAGAAAATGTTTAGACGTTTCAGTCCACTAGCCACGGACTATATATATCCTTATCTCTAGTCACCGGCAAAGATGCCCCACTCAATGATGTAGATGCGGAATTGACAATTTTAATGCTAACATATGTTTCAGAGCAAATTCTGGTGTAAATTTCCGTCAGATTTATCTGGTTTTCTAGAGTAGGGATTTAGAAACACTCTCGCCTTTACGCTGATTATTAATCCAAGTCGCACTAAAAGGATAAAACTTGCCGCTAACTATTCCCCTCGCTGCTCTGCCTTCATGAAGGATTCCCTCTGGCATAACACAAGGGGGAAGGAATTTAATAGACATTAAAGTTTTCTTATTATTTGTTTCATTCAGAGACAATGTATTCAAGCTTTATTTAAATATTTATCACTAAAAGATTGCATTTTCTTCTTTAGTTTTTACTTTGTTTACCATCTTTTAAACACTGGCCTATAGAATTATCTTTATTTTGTACCTTACAGATTTTAACAACCTAGACTAGCTGTAAAATATAGGGATGTGCGTTTCGGGTTTCGGAATTTCGGAATTTTCACGAAATTTCCCGATTCGTGTTTTCGGATGCGGCCGATTTTCCGAAAATTTTTAGATCCGAAAATGGCAGATCCGAAAAGTTTTCCGAGCCGAAACGAAATATTTTCGGAATTTTCGAATGTACTTGAAATGTGTCAAATCGAAATTTATTGCTTTGAAACGAGGAGAACAGACGTTCCGCAAAAACGAAAATTTCCGAAAATACGAAAAGTCGATACAAAAAACGAGCTAAGTGACACGAAAATACGAAAAAATGGTCGATATTCCGAAACCATTTACAATTCCGAAAAACGAAAATTTCCGGAAATCCGAAAAGTCGATACAAAAACGAGCTAAGTGACACGAAAATACAAAAAATGGCCGAAATTCCGAAAAAAAATGTACACGAAAAACGAGTCGAGCCGAACCGAATCGAAACAGAAATCGGTCGAAACGAGCCAAATCGAAAAGTTTAAAAATCCGAAAAATCGAATCGAATCGAACCGAAAAAAAATCGGTGCACAAGCCTAGTAAAATATTGGTTTAAAAGGTGAGAAAATTCTTAAGCTGTGATATAAACGCCGAAACTTGTTAAAACAAAAAGTAAAAAAACACTAAACCCAATAGAATTCTGACCAAGTAAAAGGAAGCAGATTTTAGATTATTTATTAATTCTACACATTTTACAGAGATAGGTTCAGGACATCTTTTCTCTATTTATATTAAACTATTAAAGCAAAACCACTTAACAATAGGGTCTCTAGGCCGATATTCATTACCAAATACTGTCTTGAGCAGAGAATAGCGAGCTACCAGGAAATTGCTCATTTTTCTCATGCTGACCAAGTGTTATCCGCTCCTTTGCAAATTATAGGAAGTGATAATTTACAGTATGCAGCCAGAACATCCGAGAAAAGCTTGTAGCTTTGTTGGAATAGTGACTTGACACATTGTGGGCTCTATTACATTCTCCGGGCAAATTCGTACGTGCAGCGCAAATGTTTTTGGACGCAGCGTTACACATTAACGCTCGTAAATTAACGCTGGTATTACGATCCGAACGCATTTTTTCATCCGTCCGAAAATATTACACGTAAAAAAGACACGCAAAAACACGCGCAAATTAACGCTGCGCGCAGAAATGGGTGGGCGGACTGTTTTTTCACATGATTCGGCCAATCAGAATTAAGAACCACAATTGTCTCCCGTTCAGTTTTTGCACCTGCCAAAATCAATCTGAGTATATATATGTTGCAGCAATGATAAAAACACGCACAACCTCTCTATTTTATTGTTTGGGTATGTGTAGAATGTGTAACTATACTGTGCTGTATTTTTTTTTTTGGGCTGGTGTATTTCGTTTCGGCCAGAACGTTCAGATTTGCCGTTAGCACCAGTATTTAAAAGACGTTAAAATTATGCGCGCAAACGTCGTTCGTAAAAAGATGCGCATCAATTGTAATACCATCCGCCTACCAGCGCACGAACGCATTTGCATTTGCAAGTATGGGATGCATGCACGAACTTTCGCTCGCGCAGGGTAACTCGCGTTAGACGTTAACACGCATTGTTTGCGCGAAAGTCGTAATTTGACGGTCAGCGCAAAGGGTTTTTCCCCTCGCGTTAATGTATTTTTGCGCAAGCGCACATTTTTGCGCGAAGAATGTAATAGAGCCCAGTGTCTATAGCCACAAGCATTAACAGGTTGAACCATTAAGAGATAAAAAAAATCCTGTATGTGTCCAATGACAAACATTTGTAGTCTGTGAGCATCTATCACTTTGTGCTAGACTAGTGTTTTTCAACCCTGGTCCTCAGGACCCTCTAACAGTACAGATTTTAGGGATTAACTATGGGGAAATGCAGACTGAATCCTGCAATCACTGAGCAGCAAATCATATCACCTGTGCTGTGCTTCACATATCCTGCAAACCTGGCCTGTTAGGGCGACCTGAGGACCGGGCTGGGAAACAATGTGCTAGACCTTTGGTTCCCAACCTCAATCCTCAAGTACCCCCAACAGGTCATATTTTCCAGCTATCCGAAGCACAGCACAGGTGATATGATTTGCTGCTCAGTGATTGCAGGATTCAGTTTGCATTTAACCAAGGGAATCCTTAAAACCTGGTCTTTGGGGGTTCTTGAGGACTGCGGTTGGGAACCACTGTGCTAGACACTTGATTTCAAGCTAGAAATTGTCCACCAAGGAAATTCAAAATGTGAACACGAGATTCTGAGTAGCTTGTGTGCACATTCCACAATAATACAGATTGGACTTAAAATGCTAAACAATGTATCTAAGAGTAAAGGAAGAATGGCAGCGGCAAGCACGAGCATAATGATTCATCTACTTACTAATGCACTCTGGTAGTGACTTGTCCCACTGTCCATTAGGCTGACAAACTAGGACGGGTGATCCAAATAATGAGTATCCAGGACTACAATCATAAAACACCACTGTTCCATAAGTGAAGTTTCCATGTTCTATTTTACTTTCTCGGATGGAATTTTCCGGGACGCCAGGATCGCTGCAATTGACAACTGGGGAAAAAAAATTAAAGATTTGGTTATTTGCAGTGTTCATGTATTACAGATATCTTAAAGAAATGTAACAGTACATAGGAAATAAAATGTTGTTTTCTTGATATGTTATACAGTATGTGTTGTCATTACACGTCGAGGAGAGCCTGATACAGCATAAAGCAAAACAAGTCCAGGAAAGAAAAAAATAAAACACAAAATCAGAAAAACCAAAGCAGAGCAAATATCAACCAATAAAACTCAAAAATAATTTATTGGATGCTCATTGTGTTATCCTACAATAAATAAATATATAAATCACCAGAGTGTAGCAGTACGTAGTGATACCTTTTTTATTAGACTAATGTTACATTTAAAAGACTAGCTTTGGAGAGGATAACGCTCTTCTTCAGGTCAGGAAGGTATACTGAGCAAAATCATGTACCGTGGAGTAGAGGTAACATCACTGCTCTGCGTGGAGAGAGCCTGTGGAGTCGTGGGTTCGATCCCGACGAGCACCTCTCCATTACGTGTCCTTGGGCAGGACACCTAACGGTATATACCCGCCACCCAGGACATACTTGAAAATGAGAGAAATCTCAATGTATCCTTCCTGGTAAAATCCTTTCTCAAAAAAAAAAAGAAGAAAATTGGTATTTACGACATCAATCCTAACTCCCCCTTCTAAACCCTCACTCACTGTTTTAAGTGGCCCCTGGCATCTCAGCTGAGCTGATCCTGGCTTTCAAGGCTGGAAAGCTCCACTGTAAGGACTTTGATCATGTTGCATCGTCGTGCAATCCAAGGGATTTGTGAATTAGTTGGATTGCATCTCCGTGATTTTGGGACACATCGCGCCCATATGGTTGATTGGTGCATCCCACCCCAAGTCTACTGTATAACTATTGATTCTAATGAATCTGGTAGGTTTACCAAAGCACTAGTTGGGTTTATACTTGACTCGCATCTAGCCCTAAGTGTTTTAAGTTAATTCTTATCTTCACCTCTAGTCTCCACAGAGGGACTATAAGGTTGATTATGATGGAACCTTAGATACTATGAGTTACAAGTAATGTTGATATAGAGTATGTTCACCCCTTCACTACCAAGTGATTTTCCAAAAATCCACTGTCAGGAACGAGGTTTTCTCTGGAAAATCATTTTTGATTAACCTGCCTGGACGTATTCCTGAGTGTGACTTTGGGTTAAATTTTGCTACCGCGATCGGTAACCCCGAGCCACACTCGGGCTGGGTGCATACTCACCGCATCCTTCGCTCCCTTGCCGTCTCTGCAGTCACCATAGTGTGATCGCGGCAGCCGGCGACTTGCTTCCTGGTTCTGCTCCCTGCGAGTCACACGCCGCAGGGGGGTGAGACCAGGCAGCAAATTCAAAAATGAAAGAAAAAAAAATTCAATAAAATACTGTAGAATAAACTTTGTGCTGTGCAGTGGATGCTGGGATTCCTGTGCAGATGTACACTCTTTTGCCAATTTAATATAGGACACAGGGGTAACAAAAAAGAGTATTTATTCTCAAAGCAGCTTTACAGAAATAAAAGGCAAATAAAAATAATTTCTAAAATGTAATACAAGTTTTGCTGGTGCTTGCCTAGATCCAACAGTTGGATCTGGGCAAGCACCAGCGAAACTTGTATTGCAAAGCCTTATTACATATTAGAAATGATTTTAATTTGCCTTTTATTTCTGTATAGCTGCTTTGACAATAAATACACTGTTTTTGGTACCCCTGTGTCCTGTATATTTCATTGGCAAAGGAGTGTACATCTGGACAGAATACCCAGCACCCAGAGGAAAGAGGCATTTTTTTGGTTTGATTAAATTATTGAATATAATTTTTTTCCATAATTTTGGATAATTATTTTTGGGATAATAAATTATTATTTCATGTTTCAAACCTTCTCTGACTCTGTGTGTTTACTAGACTCTTGCGTGCACGGATTTCAGTGAGTTATTCCTACAGAATACAGGCTTACTATATAAAACAACACATTTCCTTTCCAAAAAAATTGAAACGCTTTGAGACACAAAATTTTGCAAAAATTAGACCACCAGGGAGGTTAATTATTCAGTAAGAAACATTTGGTAATATTCCCAAGGTAATCCTTACCGTAATAACCTATTTGTCAGGGGCCACCATCTACTTGCCAGGCTAGTTAGAACTGCAGCTTGTGGTTCCCTGCTTGTGGTTCCAATTTTAAAACCGTTTTAGTACCTCGGGCATTATGCCCACAGGACTAAAACTTTGTGAACACCTTGATGAGCCCCAAAGCAAACAAAATTAGTTTTGTTTCAAATTAAACAAATTTCATTTGTTTGCAACAAATGGATTTCATTTGCAATCATACAGCACAGCCCCACATCATGTTAACATGATCTCTGGCTGCTGTATATGGTACTACCGCTGATCGTGTCTACAAGATCACAGTCGTGAAGGTGTTAATGAAAGAGGTAACAGTACACATTATTCAGGAGTGTAGACTTTCTCATATTAGCTTTTTAATCATACAGGTTCTCCAAACAAATAAGGAACACGTACGCTCTGGATTGCATTATATATAACATCCACATTTATTGTACCTGCCCTGAATATTTTACATTCACATCATTTGTTTCTTTTTTCCATGTACGCAAAAAATATGTCATTGACGTCATCGATTGATTTGTACATCCCATTGGGCTGTTGCTCACGCCTGGTATGGAGGATGGTGAAGCTGCTATTTGGTTCATGTTGGAAGTAAACATTGTACACCTGAGTACGATCCTGTAGACTTTCCTCAATAAAGTACAGACAATAGCATAAGTGGTTGAAGCAGACTGACATCCAAATTACTTTACCCTTTAAACAGCAATGTCGAAAAACTAAGCTGTCCTGTGCCGATGCGGAGCTTAACCAAGAGTTGACCTTTCTGATGCAATGTGAAGGAAAGGCTGTCTATTTTATTAAGTGTTTGTGTGGTTTTCAGGGTTTTTAAGTTTTAAATTTTACCTTAAAAGCACATTTAAATAAATGTTGATATGCCCATATCTAAATGTGTGTCGGAAGCTTGAAAAAAGCAGAGGAACAAAAAAATTCAATACTTAAGGGGTTGTTCACTAAGCGCCAGTGTTTGCCAGCATAGAAAATCATCATCGCTACAACATGACAAACTTCGGCATATCACAAAAGAGACATTCAAACAGTGGCAAGAGAAGCTTCATTGTTGAAGCTTCTTCTGCAGACCTTTGAATGTCTCTTTCTGACATGTTGAAGTTTGGTGTCGATTTTTGCCACTGTTTGCAACTATGGCAAACACCGACGGTTGGTAAATAACCCAGTTATGTGTTCCAACTCTCGCTGGGTTGCACTACAAAGCTTTTAACTAGTAAGTAGCAAAGATCCATACTTCTTATCTTGGAAAGGATAGTTAAAAGACACAGTGAATAGATTAATTAAACCCTTAATGCCATGGGGCATCCTTTGGTGTTCTCACAGCAGGTGGGCTTAAAATCCGCAGGACAGCAAAGCACTGGCCACATCTTTCAGGCCCTCCTCTGGCCCGTGTTCCTTTCCAGCAGCCGTTTGCCATCATTGGCTACAGGGGAACTGCTAGAGCTCAGGCAATGACAACGATCGGCCCGGTTGGGAAGGGAGGTGGACTGGAGGAGGACCAGAAAGTCACAGGGCATGCTATGCCACCTTGGGGCATTTAAGCCTGCCTACAGACCAGAACAGCTGCAGCTTTAACCTCCCTGGTGGTATTCCCGAGTGTGACTCGGGGTTAAATTTCACTACCGCGAATGGTAACCCCGAGCCACACTCAGGCTGGATGCATACTCACCTCCTCCTGGCTCCCTGGCTGTCCCCCATATTGTGATTGCGGTGAGCTGCTTCTTGGTAAGGCTCCCTGCGAGTCACACGATGCAGGGTGTGGGACCAGGCAGCAAACTTAGAAAAAAATTATAATACACTGTATAATCCAATGTGCAATGTTTATGAACTACAGGATAAGAAATAGACCATACATCGTCTCACCCTTGTTTTCAGACAGATTTCAGTGTTTTTTGTTGTATTTTATTGAATATCATTTATTTACATTATATTGGATAATTATTTTTGGGATAATAAATTATTATGTCGGGTTTCAAACTTTATTGGACTCAGTGTACTTACTATTTTTTTTATTTATTTACTTATAAAGGATTTTACCAGTAAGGACTCTTGATTGCATGGATTTCAGTGCATGATTCCTAATTATTACAGGCTATGTACAAAACCAAGTTTCCTTTAAAAAAAAAATTGAGACGCTTTTAGACACGAACTTTTGAAAAAATTAGACCGCCAGGGAGGGTAAGGCTTAATTTGTTAGTAAATAAGTATATTTGAATATAAATACATTTGATATATATACAAACTAACAAAATACATGATTTCCCAGTGGTGAAGAATCAGAAGAACATAAAAGAAAAAAGTCTAGGTCAAAATAGCCAAACCAGAAAAATTCCCTCATTTATCTCACTTTCCAAATCAGCTATTTTGACCTAGAATTTTCACTTCTCCAAACGTTCTCCAGAGTTTCACCTTTCTCTGAATAACCCTGATAGGCTATAGTTAATGCTTAGACTGTATTTTTCATGATAGTTAAAAAGGGAATGATAATAATAATACTGTTTACCATTGTCAAACAAGACACACTGTGATTATAAGGTGATGTCTAAGGTGGGAGTTACTGATTATTATACTCTTAACTCCATGGGGCACCTTTGATATCCTCATAGCAGGTGGGCTTAAATTCTGCACAGCAGTAAAGCACAGCCCACACCTTTCTGCCCATCATTTTACCAATTTCCCTTCCCAGCAATCGTTCGCCATCATTGGCTACAGGGGAACGTCCGGAGCTCATGCAATGACAGCGGTCGGCCGGCTGGGAAGCGATCCTGGCTGGAGGAGGACCAGAAAGTCACGGGAAAAGAAATGCAAGAATGTGTCCCCCAAAGGAAATAAAAACAATGTCAGCTTTCAAAAGCAACAATTCAAGATATAAAAAAAAGTGTAGAAAATTGTGAAGCACCAAAAACCACTATATGTCACACTCCATCCAGTGCTATGTATCTTAGCGGTGGTCTCCCCAAACACCAGTCAATGCAAACCAGTTGAACAGATATATGCAGGGCAGTTCTAGTTAGACTTGCTTATGGAGTGTTCCATATACCAGACGTATCACTTCGGTGTCTTCATCTCAGCACATAGAAGATAAAAGAAAATATATTCCCAATAGTAGTGCAGACTATCCACCAGGATCGGATTCAATCTCTTTATTGATGAATATTGTACTCACAATCTGGTGAGCCCTCCTGGCTCCCGGTATATAGCCACGGGGGCCCATACACCTTCGTTCTTTCCTTATATTAGCTCCCCCATATACAGGGTTGTAGCATACATAGAGGGAAGATACAAACAAATATATAGGGTCTCCCCTAGTATAATTTGGTGTAAAAAGGGCTGTACTCCCATATTTGGGGAAATTTTTCACTTACACTTTATAGAGCATATACTGGCTCCCAGGCATGTGCATTTTTCAGCAGGAAACTATTGAGTAGACAGTCTGCACTATTGGGAAATCTTCTCTTTTATCTTCTATGTGCTGAGACACAGTTGTGATACGACTAACATATGGACTGAGAAATATGTATTGTGATATATGCATTGCTCCATAAGCAAGTCTAACTAGACCTGTGCTGTATCCATCTGATTAACAATGCAAGATATAGTCCATTGTTAATGCTCACGCTGTACTTTCATAGTAGTTAAAAAAAAAAATACTATTTACCATGGGGTTTATTCAGAGAGCACCGAAATGTCGCCGACATTTCGGTGCTCTCTCGTTCCCCGCGCTTCGGGGAATCAAAGTTCCACACACTGCGGTGTATTCTGCATTCACCGCAGGGTCCCCGGAGTGCAGGGAAAACCCGCCTCAAACCCGACGAACACCCGCCGAACACTCACCCAAAACCCACAGAGCAGCCGCCGGAAAAAGCCGAGAAGCTGAAGAATGGGGTAAAAAAAAACAGAAAAACGTAAACTTTAAAGTTTCACAATTGAAACGCTGTTTGCAAAATAACTACTAAACGAAAATGTCTGAAATTTACATATAAGACCCTATGAATGATAATAAAAAGGTCTGTTAAAGAAAAATGAAAAAAAAACGATAAAAAAAACACGGAAAAAATTTTTTGATGAGAAAATCCCCAAAAATGCCTGAAAGATTCTAAAAAAAAAATCAATAAATAAAGAGACTTTTTATTGCAGATTAAAATAATGAATGGTTTATTAGCTATTGTATTAAAACAGGAATATTTTAACATTGAAGCCTATGGGATTCGCCTGAATAAACCTGCCGAATGAAACCACCGAACAGCAGGGCATTTCGGCAACTTTTCGTTGCTGTTCGTGTCTCTAAATAGATCAAGCATTGCTTCTCTATGGGGGATTTCACTGCTTTCGAACAGGCACCGTACCTGCAGGCAATTCACCAAACTTTGGCAAACTGCCTGCTCTCTGTATAGCCGAATAGCCCCGAAATGTTACCGTATGCTGAATTTCTGTGTCGGGTTACATTTCGGGGCCAGATCGGCTCTCGGACCCCTACTGTGATTATAAGGTGAAGTCTTTGCTAATGTTAAAGTTACTAGACATGTGCGTGGCCCAAATTTTCGTTTCGTTCAGTTTCGGATTTTTTTCGTTACGGTTGGTTTTATTTTTGGATCGATTCATTAAGGTATTTTGAACTGATTCATTGATTCAGACGATCTGTATTTAATTTTCGGATCGATTCGTTTTTCATTTTTATTAGTTATTTCGTGTTTCGGATCCATTCGTATTTCATTTTTATTACCAATTTTGTTTTTATTTTGCATTTTATAATGATTAAAAACAAAAAGAAAAAGATACGGGGGACCCTTTCCTTGCTGCTGAAACCTATTCATCACCAAGGAGAGCAAAAATTAACCCTTTGCTGGGATATAAGATGTGCCCTTTGAGATGCCCAATGCCCATTAACCCCTGACTGGGATATAAACTGTGTCCTGTGAGATACCATTAACCCATTGCTTTGTTTTGAATTGCATTGATTTTTTTTTATTTTTCGTCTCCGATCAATTTCGTTTTGTTTTTTCGTTGTTGCTGTGATTCGTTGTTTTGGACCGATTTGGAATTTCGGATTGCTGATTATCATTTTCGGAAATGCTTTTCCGAAAACTAAAATTGGTGGATTTTTCGTCCGAATTTCAATTCGAATGAAATGAAACGCACATGTTTAGAAGTTACTGAATATTCTACTTCTCGCTTATAATGCTGTTGCGTTATGTAGAATAGGTCTGTTAATTTATCGACGTTACTCTAGCAGGGTAATTCAAAGAGATCCGAATTGCTTGAGAAAGGTAACCTTTCTTGGCCATTCGGCTATCCAGAGAGCAGGCAATTCGCCAAATCCTGGCGAATTGCCTGCACATACGGTGCCTGTTCGGTACCTGTTCGAGGGCAGTGAAATCCCCATAGAGAAGCACTGCTTCGTCTATTCAGAGAACACAAACCAGCAGTGAAAGGTTCCCGAAATGCCCTGCCATTCGGTGGTTTAATTCGGCAGGTTTATTCAGGAGAATCCCATAGGCTTCAATGTTAAAAAAATTCCTGTTTTAATTCAATATCTAATAAACCGTTCATTATAAAATTCTGCAGTAAAGAGTCTCTTTATTTATAGATTTTTTTAGGATATTTAAGCATTTTTCTTATTTATTTATTTTTTAAAAAAAGTTTTTAAGTTTACTTCTTTTTTCTGTAACAGCCCTCTTTATTCTCATTCCCTGGACCTTATATGTAAATTTCAGACATTTTCGCTCAGTAGTTTCTTTGCAAACAGCGTTTCATTTTTCAATCATTCATGCAAACTGTTTTCCTAATTTATTCACTTCACTCGTCTGCGGTGTCGGCTTTCTCGGCTTTTTCCAGGGGCTTCGCTGTGTGTGATCGGCTCCTGCTCGGGTTTTTCCGTGGTTTTCGGCGGGTTAATCCAGATGTTTTTGTGGGTTTTCGGCGTGCATTCGCCGGGTTTTGCGGTTAGTTTTCGTCGGGTTTGCAGCAGCTTTTCCCTGCAATTCGGGGACCCTGTGGTGTTTGCTGAATACACCGCAGGGTCACCGAAATGGGATCGGCAAAAGGAACCGAATTGAAGAGAACAAAAAGTCACCGAACGTGTGATAACATTTCAAATCTCTTTGAATTACCGTGAAAGCTATCAATATTTTATGCCTTAGCCGAACTTAAAAATCCATCCTGCACATGGATTCATTTATTTATTTGCAACGATAAAGATATCGAGAATGACTTTCAGATCATTCACTTTGGCTCGACTTCCCAGAAATGCTATTACCGGTTCATGCGCCTTAATGAAGGCAGAGCGCAGCCTTTCCCCAGGAGTTTAGCACAAAATCGTTAGCAAAAATAAATTCACCTCCTTTTCCTGAGTGATAAACGTCAGACGGCTCCACATTTTGTAGATGCAATCTATCTGTGTGTCTGTCCAGCAGTCTCGAAAGAATTATAGGAAGGGGCACGATTACTGATATATGACATTATGTTCTCGGCACTGCGATTCAAAGGAGCAAAATGGAGAAAAAAGACCAACTTCAAAAAATCACAAGCGCCTGGACAACTGTAATTTTGATCACTCAAATATGACATTTTATTGCCATATCTCAACGGGAAAAAAACGTAATTTATTACTAACCTCTGCTTGACACGGTTATATTTACAAGGTTATTTGAGGAATTCTGCTGTGTTCGTTTTCTTTAATTTCTTTAGAGATTTATAGAATACTGATTGATAATATTTTACAAGCGTTCAGGGAAATCCACTGGTAAAATACATATATATAAACATGTTGTAAGACAGGGGGGTAAACTAGCTGGGAAATAAAGGCACTGTCAATATATTTATATATATATTTTTTTAATATTCATGTTTTTCTTTCCTGTTAGTAGCTACGTAGAGCTTTTTCTCTAAGGCTTTGCAAAGATATATTTTTAAAAATTGCAATAAGGACTAATGGTGCAACACAGGATCCCCAGGTTTAGAAACTTAGGCTAGGGTCAGAGTGGGGCAGTCGGAACGCGCGTGCAGACGCACTAAATCACGGCGGCAGTAGCAGCACATAACGGCCAATGACGGCCAATATACGCAGTACGTGCGTACAAAAGTGCGCCGACACCACGCAACCGGCAAATGAACGCATTTTTCTCAGAACGTTAAACCGCTGGTACTGACGTACAGAGTGCGCTGCGGCCGCATAGCAGCGTGTGTGCGTGATTAGGAGATGTCAGACGCTGCTAGTGTGCGGCCAACATAACGTTCAAACAGCCGGATTTCCCTAGACTTCTTTTCACCCCATCGTCATGAAATACGTCCAGAATTGCGCATCGTCTGACCACTTAAGCGTATTCCGTGAAAAAATGCGTGCGCACGCATCGACGTACATTTTGACGGTGGCCGCAGAAAATGCGCTCATCTGTCCCTAGCCTTATACAAATAGAACATCAAAGTATCTTAATTTAAAAAAAAAAAATGAAAAAAAAAAAATACTTTTTTATTATGTTATTAAAAAGCTCGGAGAATATTGTTTATTAAACTTTGAATTTTCATGTCAAATATCAAATACTGGGCTCGATTGAAATTCTATTGGACGATTTTGAAGAAAAAATATTGGCTGCATGCGGCTGACATTTTTTCTTCTTCAAAATCAGCTGACTCAGCTCAAATTAAATGGACTTGAGCGGGTATCCGAAAAATGCCTTTAGTCAGAAAAAAAATTGTCTGGATAAGGCTGGGGTCAGACTAACGCATTTTTAACGTGCGTTCAGGCGCACTTAATCACGGCCGTAGTAGCAGCAAATGATGAGCAATGACGTACAATATACGAAGTACGGCCGCACGAAAGTTCGGCCGTGCAACGCAAGTGGCAAACGAACGCATTTTTTCGAGAACGTCGAACCGCTAGTACTGACGTACAAAGTGCGCTGCGTCCGCATAGCGGCGTGTGTGCGTGATTAGGAGACGTCAGACGCTGCTCATGTCCAGCCTACATAACGTCCAGACACCCAAAGTTCCCTGGTTTGGATCCGTAAAAAATCCCGCACGAAAATGCGCGTCGTATGACCGTTTTCGCGCATTCCTTGAAAAAATACGTCAATACGTTCGAACGCACTTTTTTTTACGGACGACGCAAAAAATGCGTTTGTTTGACCCTAGCCTAAATGTTCAAAAAAGGTTATTTTTGGCCAGAATCATACAGATTTGTACCTTTAAACATGATTATTAGGAAATTTGATGTTTACAAAAAGATTTCAGTCTTATTGCCACTGTTTTTTCTGCATCAAAATCCATGTATCAACACCTATCAGCATTTGGTATTTTTTCGGAAGTCAGCAATGCATATCGATATAGCAAATATTTACATGAAAAAGTATAGCTGTGAGAGGAGAGACTTGATCCAAATGTTTTTTTTTGGGAATCAAAATGCCAGGAAACCCACATTTGAATCTCCCGTACTGAAAAATGGCTGAAATATTATTTTAGCTATCGGACTGAATTAAATCGAGGCCCTAGTTTTGTAGATAAAGAAATCAATCATAGCCAGTCCAAAGCATTCCTGTTCATTTGACCCATATTGATTTTCACTTTCATCACTTACAGTAGTTGACCTTAACCAAGATATCCTGGTCTGACTACTGAATCCTCAAAAAATGAACACCCGTTTGCCAGTAAAGTGTCTCGGTTGTTCTAAGCAACATTCACAGATATGGGAGAGGTTTTTACCAGTAAAAGCTATATTTACATATTTCTTTATCCTAGTTTATACAATTATTTTCATTTTGCTTCAAAAATGTGGAAAGCAGTCTCTGAAAACAACCTTCTTTAGAGAATCCTATCCTCTCACTCCAAAGACCCCCTTTCCTGCTCCATCTTCCACCGCAAGCCCCAATGCATCCCATTATTTCTCATACTCAGCTATTTACCCTTAAGGCTGGGGTCAGACGAAAGCAGTTTTAACGTGCGTTTAGACGCACGAAATCACGGCCGTGCTAGCAGCAAATGACGTCCAATGCCGGGGAACACACGAAGTACGGCCGCACGAACGTTCGTCCGCGCAACGCAAGTGGCAAACGAACGCATTTTTTCTAGAACGTCAAACCTCTAGTACGGACGTACAGAGTGCGCTGCGTCCGCTAGAGGCGTGTGTGCGTGATTGGGAGACGTCAGACGCTGCTAATGTCCGGCCAACATAACGTCCAGACACAAAAAGTGTTTTATTGATGATCCATACAAAATCACGGACGAAAAGGCGCATCATATGACCGCTATCGCGTATTCCGTGAAAAAATGCGTCCATTCGTTCGAACGCACTTTTTCACAGACAACGCGAAAAATGCGTTAGTCTGACCCTAGCCTAACTATCAGGGTTATCCAAAGAGATCCGAATGGCTGGAGAAAGCTAACCGAATGCTGAAAATAAGCGTTTGGTTACCTTTCTTGGCCATTCGGCTATTCAGAGAGCAGGCAATTCGCCAAATCTTGGCGAATTGCCTGAACATACGGTGCCTGTTCGGTGCCTGTTCGAGGGCAGTGAAATCCCCATAAAAAAGCACTGCTTCGGCTATTCAGAGAACACAAAACAGCTGAGAAAGGTTCCCGAAATGCTCTGCCATTCGGTGGTTTAATTCGACAGGTTTATTCAGGCGAATCCCATAGGCTTCAATGTTAAAAATATTCCTGTTTTAAAATAATCTAATAAACCGTTCATTATAAGTAAAGTGTCTCTTTATTTATAGAATTTTTAGGAAATTTTAAGCATTTTTCTGGATTTTTATTTTTTAAAAAGTCCGACTTTTTTTTTTTTAACTTTACTTACTTTTTCTGTAACAGCCCTTTTTATTATCATTCCTTGGACCTCATATGCAAATTTCAGACATTTTCGCTCAGTAGTTTCTTTGCAAACAGTGTTTCACTTTTCAAACATTCAAGCAAACTTTTTTTCTAATTTATTCACTGCATTTGTCTGCGGTGTTGGGCTTTTCCGGGGGCTTCGCTGTGTCTGATCGGCTCCTGCTCGGGTTTTTCTGGCATTTTCGGCAGATTAATCCAGATGTTTTTGCGGGTTTTCGGCGTGCATTCGCCGGGTTTTGCAGTTAGTTTTCGTCTGGTTTGCGGCGGCCTTTCCCTGCAATTCGGGGACCCTGTGGTGTTTGCTGAATATACCGCAGGGTCGCCAAAATTGGATCGGCAAAACAAACCGAATTGAAGAGAACGAAAAGTCACCGAACGTGCGGTGACTTTTCGAATGTCTTTGAATCACCCTGTATGTGTGTCACGTGGGCCAGATTTACATCTTAGGAGCATGTAGGCACAAAAATCTTGAATCTACTCCCACCCCACCCCGGAAAAAAATACTTTATTAACCACTTCGCTGCAGAGGACGTGCTCAGCACGTCCAGCCACGCAAAGCCTTGGCTGAGCACGTCCTCCCATTGCAGCCAGCGATCGGCTGGATTCCGATCGATCAATGTGCCCCCCGGTGCGGGCATCTTTGATGTCAGCCCAGCCTCCGGGACCCCAGCGGGCATCAATAGATGTCATCACTCGGTGCGCGATGACATCTAATCAGGCACCCCCCTGCCAGTGCGGGGAAGGTGCCTGAAGGGGAGGGGGTCCTTTGGACCTCCCTCCCCATCCGTGTAGGGCAGCCCAAAAAGGCAGGCACCACTTGGAAGGGCAAAGCCTGCCCTTCCAAGCGGCGGCTGTCTTTAACGCCTAGGGGGCTGGATCACGATTCGGCACCAACAGGTTCCGTATCGCAGTCCCCTCCCGGAACTGGCCGACATCTTGGATGTTAGCCAAGCTTCTGGGATCTCCCCCCGATGCCTGGCATCATGGCCCATTGCGTGATGATGTCAGTTCTGGAGTTAACCCCTAGCTGCCACCTATGGTGGAGATAGGGGTTCCAATGAACCCCCTATCTCCCGATCCGTGGCAGCAAGGGGTTAATGTTTGGTATCATTGGAACGGCCATAGCATGGCCTTTCCAGTGATACCAAACATGACCATGTTAAGTTAAAAGTAAAAATTATAAAAAATAACAAAAATAATAATAATAAAAAAAATAAACATTTTTTTTTTTATTTTTTTTTTATTAATGCAGCAATATTGTTCCCATTTCAATTATAATGTGAACAATGATACTGCACTAATGATTTTTTCTATGGGAGCGTTTGCTAAAAAGCACGTAATTTCTCCCCAAAAAAATGTAACGAGTCCCTATTTCTAATTTTTTTAACAAGCGCACCCCATAGAAAATATAACCGCAAATGCTCACATGATATTAAGAGGGAAAAAAACTCTTTACACGTTTTGTAAATTATTGAAAATTCTAATTTTATTGCATTTTTTGTTATAATATTCAAGCAGGACATGACTTATATATATATGAATCTGAATCTGCCGAGTCTGCAGGAAAGAACAATATATATATTTTATCTGGGTGGTATAATAAAACGTGGCTTCAAAACGCATTTAAACATGCTGAGCAAAAGCGGTACAAAATGAGCTCAGCACACAGGCGTGAAATGCCTCAGCAGCGAAGGGGTTAATCATGAGTGTCTTTCTACGGAGCCCCACTGGTGTCAGGATGAAAAATAATATTTAAATAGTTGTAACTATAACTGTAAAGTGTGGCCACGATTATTTAGGTCATGAGGACGATCTGCTAAATTGTTCCCACACTTTAAATGTTTTTTTTCCCATATACGTGTGCACGAGTTACCCAATCCATGCACACTTTAAAGAGACACAGACTCTCCTCCCTGGGTCCGCCTGCCTCGGGCAGGGCTTGTTTAATTTATTTAATAATAATATTACTTAGAATTATTATAATGCTATTATTTTTCATAATGAGCCGCACTTTATCACGGCCGCAGTAGCAGCAAATGACAGCCAACGACGGGCAATATACAAAGTACGGCCGCACGAAGGTTCGGCCGCGCAACGCAAGCGCCAAACGAACGCATTTTTGCAAGAACGTCGAACTGCTAGTACTGACGTACAGATTGCGCTGCGTCAGCATAGCGGCGTGTGTTCGTGATTATAAAACGTCAGACGCTGCTCATGTCCGGCCAACATAACGTCCAGACGCAAAAAGTGTTTTATTGACGATCCGTAAAAAACCCACACGAAAATGCGCATCGTATGATCGCTTTCGCGTCCACCATAAAAAAAATACGTCAATGCGTTCGGACGCACTTTTTTGACGGTCGATGCGAAAAATGTGTTTGTTTGACCCTAGCCTTAGCAGATCGTCCCCATGACCTATTAAATCGTGGCCACGCTTATTTTTTTTCTCATCCTGACACCAGCAGGGTTCCGTACCTTTCTGTGTGAAAAAAAGTGTAAAACAAAAAATAAAAAAAATGCATTTTTAAGGTTTTTTTTAACAATTGTTTTTTAGCATCCGTCTCACAATGGGTTTAGTTTTATAAAGAAAAGGTGCCCAAAGCGCCTGTAAAACATTTTAAAAAATATATAATTTTTCTCTATTTTTATTTGCATTTTTTTTTATAGAGGAAGTTGCCCACCACACGGTATTGCTATTCTCGTTTTAAAAAATAAAAAAGTTTGGGAGGGTTCTAGCGTAACAGAGCAACGTGCCCCTCTGTGGTGGGCGCCTGTAGGCACATGCCTACTCTGTCTAATTGTAAATCCGGCCCTGTGTGTGAACCCTCCCCTCTTCGATCGTAAGCTCTTGAGCAGGGTCCTCTTCTCCCATTGTTCTCAGTGTGTCTAACTTGGATATAAATTTGGTTGTTTTGTTCCAACAATTGTACAGCGCTACAGAATTTGTTGGTGCTTTAGAAATACTTGTAATTGCAAAATGAGCATATAAAATAATATAAAGGTACAGTATACGTTTTATATATGAAAAGTTACCATCTCCGTTTTCCTTGAGCTGACCCTCATTAACTCTTCAGTTATGCTGCTTAAAAGGCAATTTTTACCACCTGATGCTAAGAAGTCAATCATGGTAAAATACAGTATTAATAACAACTATAAATAAATTAATAAAATGATATGAATAGCTCAAAGTCTGTGATAATGAGCTCTGACAAAGTAACTCTGGCACTGAACCCGAAATATGTAGAGCAGGGATCTCAAACTCTAGCCCCAAGATATTTCAGAACTTCACCTCGCATGATTCTTTGGCAGCAGCGTAGCGTGGGTTGTCAGCGCCCGGGGCAGGGCAAGAATTGTGTGCCCCCCCAACCTGTGGACACGTTAACACACCATGATTCCCTGACACCAGTAGATTATTGACCCAATTACCCCACAAGCACATGTATTGTATATTAACAAAATACTGATATAATAAAAAAAGAAACACACATGCCCCCACACTACACCACTGCTACCAGTCACACTGTCCCAGTATACCCTATCATAGTTCCACTCTCACAATAAACCCAGTCACTCTCTCCCAGTACCCCCAGTCACCATCTCCCTCCAAGTACCCCAGTCACTCTCAGTACCCCCACTTTCTCCAAGTACCCCAGTCACTCTCTCTCCCAGTACCCCCAGTCACTCACTCTTTCCCAGTACCCCCAGTCACTCACTCTCTCCCAGTACCCCCAGTCACACTCTCTCCCAGTACCCCCAGTCACTCACTCTCTCCCAGTACCCCCAGTCACACTCTCTCCCAGTACCCCCAGTCACTCTCTTTCTCTCTCCAAGTACCCCCACTTTCTCCCAGTACCCCCAGTCACACTCTCTCTATCCAATATCCCCAGTCACTCTCTCCCAGTATCCCCAGTCATTCTATCCCTGAACCTCCAGTCACCCCCTCCCTGTTCCCCCTCACTGTGTGGTGCTCACGCTGCTTTGGTGTCATACAGTGTTGCCTATCTGCACGGCGTTGCTGGTGGCCAAGGGGGGGAGATATCCAGGCGGCTTAGTGGAGACCGGATTTTAAATGTGCTGCATGGAAGACGCCTCCCTCCCTCCTTCCTGTTCAGCGGCTGCAGGGCTGCCAGCGGCGGGGGGCTGGAACAGGGATTCCATGGGGGCTGACAAGCGTGGTACAGGGTGTTCCATTGAATAATGCTGCGCTGCTTCATGTGACTCATGTTAGCATTGAGGAGGAGTCAGGACAGGACCAGAATTTTGAGTGCTAAGTCACTGCCGGCATGGCAAAACTGGCGGACACCTTGCTGATCCCTGCTGGAAAATATTAATGGTTCAAATTTCTTTTGAAATTTTACACCCCCTAAGAAAATTGCGCCCGGGGTGACCGCCCCCGAGGCACCCCCCACGCTACGCTACTGTTCTTTGGCCATCTATTCAAAGAATTCTGGTAATTGTAGGCAATCAACATCTGGGGGGGTTGCAGAGTTTGAGATCCCTGGTGTAGACAAATTCAATGCCAATGACCTTTAGAGAAGAGGCCAAAAGGTGTTTTCTGGTGAAAGATTAAATAGTTTCTTTCAAGCAGGGGTCGAGTGCAGGGGGAATTCACAGGAACGGCATTCCCGGACTACTCCTCCAGCAGGAACAGCGTTCCTGCTGTACTGGATGCCAACACGGGGTCTGCCAACTGATTGGCAGCGTGTGGGATCAACCAGTGTTTTTTGTTTAACCCAAAACAAAAATGAGAAAAGTATTTTCCTTATTTGTGCACTTTTTTCTGGGTGGACGGGAATAGCACCTGATTTTTGTGTCTACAGGCACCTGAAATCTGTCCCTGACCATCTCTATGTAAATTAGGCTATCTTCCCATTCATTGACCTCTTGACTACTTATCCCATGTTTCAATAACTGTTACGATAAAGTTATTTTCAACAACAAATTCTTTGTAGTGAAGGGGCTAGGGGACTTGATCACTTCTTTAAGCAAATAATTTATACAACAAAACCATCCAAAAGCTTTGCTTTTTTTTTTAATTATTTTATACTTACATTTTTTTTGACTCATTAAAGACAAATGCAGTTTTCGAATGAGAGCTCAATCTACATAGACAGTGTGTCAGGATGATAGTGTATATTTTATACTATAGTTATATAGCTAAATATACTTAATCTCCAAATTGGCTGTGGTTATTATTATTACTTCATTTTGTGGCTTCTTTGTTTTCATCACAATGTCACTTACAGTTTGCATGTCAATATTATATACATTAAAAAAATTACAAAAATGGTTTAACCTTTTAATCTTAAGCATTTGTGGTCTATTACATAATGTGCTTTTTAATATGTATTTCTATCATTAAGCAGTTATCCTAATATTAGGTGCGGAAATAATACTGTGTGTTGTCACAATTTGTGATCATGCATTTTTTAAAATTAGATTACAAGGAATTGTGAAGAATCGTGTTCTCTCCCATAAAATGTTCTGTTACCTAACCGACGTTTCACAAACCAGGTTTTATTGAATATTGTTTATGTTTGGGGTAAAAAAAACATCAAATGCAATTTACCCCTTTGCCATTGGGCAGATTGTGCCTGGCAGCAGGGCTTTAACGCCGACAGGGCGTACTAGTACTCCACACTTGCCGGCTGCTGTGGAGAGGCCCCTCCTCTGGCCCGCCTATGCAGCTGACGTGCGTCATTGACTGCAAGAGGATGGCCTGAGTTCAGGCTGTCCCGTGGCACCCAACTGCGTGCTGCTCACGGCGACTGGTGGGTGGGGAGAAGGAGGCCCATTGAAGTCAGCAGGACAAACTAGGCTGCCCAGCGGCTTCAAGGCCCACCCGCCGCAGGGACGGTATAATATGCCCTTCAGCGGGAAAGGGTTAATAATAATAAAAATTGCAATATAGATTGAACACCCTTATGCAGAAAGCTCAGAACCCCAAGCATTCTGAATATTTCTGGATTTTAGAGTCTGGGAGTGAAAGGAGTTCTCTTTCCTTTGTTTCTTATCGGTTTTGGATGTGTACATAGAACTTGGCAGGAATTTAAAGTAGGCTTGGCCAAGTTAACTATGCACACCTCTACTCAAAGATGAGTGCACCTTAGAGATAGGTTGTTGACAGTCTGGTGGCTAGTTATGTTTCATTTACTGGATGTTAATTTCTGAGAATCCTGCGATGCGATCTTTATTGTATATTCATAATTGTCTTGTATATGATTTCCCCTGTATTATGAACGCTGCCTACTGTGAGCTATTTGCATTGGATTCGTTAAAAAGTGCCGCAGTATAACGCGTAATCTACTTGTTATATATTCTTTGTCTCTGCTCGTAATCCTTTAATAGAATTCTTCCTTGCACCTCATGTCGTGATTTGAGTTCTACTCCTATGGTATTCAGTTTCTATGAGACCAGGGGGTAATATCCATGAGACCAGGGGGTAATATCCATGAGACCTGGGGGCAGTATCTATGAGACCAGGGGGTAATATCCATGAGACCAGGGGGTAATATCCATGAGACCTGGGGGCAGTATCTATGAGACCAGGGGGTAATATCTATGAGACCAGGGGGTAATATCCATGAGACCAGGGGGTAATATCCATGAGACCTGGGGGCAGTATCTATGAGACCAGGGGGTAATATCTATGAGACCAGGGGGTAATATCCATGAGACCAGGGGGTAATATCCATGAGACCTGGGGGCAGTATCTGTGAGACCAGGGGGTAATATCCATGAGACCTGGGGGCAGTATCCATGAGACCAGGGGGCAATATCCATGAGACCAGGGGGTAATATCCATGAGACCTGGGGGCAGTATCCATGAGACCAGGGGGTAATATCCATGAGACCAGGGGGTAATATCCATGAGACCTGGGGGCAGTATCTATGAGACCGGGGGTAATATCCATGAGACCTGGGGGCAGTATCTATGAGACCAGGGGGTAATATCCATGAGACCTGGGGGCAGTATCTATGAGACCAGAGGGTAATATCCATGAGACCAGGGGGTAATATCCATGAGACCTGGGGCAGTATCCATGAGACCTGGGGACAGTATCCATGAGACCTGGGGCATTATCCATGAGACCTGGGGGCATATCCATGAGAGCTGGGGGCATTATCCATGAGAGTTGGGGCATTATCCATGAGAGCTGGGGGCATTATCCATGAGAGCTGGGGCATTATCCATGAGAGCTGGGGGCATTATCCATGAGAGCTGGGGGCAGTATCCATGAGAGCCGGGGGCATTATCCATGAGACCTGGGGGCATATCCATGAGACCTGGGGCATTATCCATGAGACCTGGGGGCATATCCATGAGACCTGGGGGCAGTATCTATGAGACCAGGGGGTAATATCCATGAGACCAGAGGGTAATATCCATGAGACCAGGGGGCAGTATCTATGAGACCAGGGGGTAATATCCATGAGACCAGGGGGTAATATCCATGAGACCTGGGGCAGTATCTATGAGACCAGGGGGTAATATCCATGAGACCTGGGGGCAGTATCCATGAGATCAGGGGGCAATATCCATGAGACCAGGGGGTAATATCCATGAGACCTGGGGGCAGTATCTATGAGACCAGGGGGTAATATCCATGAGACCAGGGGGTAATATCCATGAGACCTGGGGCAGTATCTATGAGACCAGGGAGATAATATCCATGAGACCTGGGGGCAGTATCCATGAGACCTGGGGGCAGTATCCATGAGACCTGGGGCATTATCCATGAGACCTGGGGCATATCCATGAGAGCTGGGGGCATTATCCATGAGAGTTGGGGCATTATCCATGAGAGCTGGGGCATTATCCATGAGAGCTGGGGACATTATCCATGAGAGCTGGGGACATTATCCATGAGAGCTGGGGGCAGTATCCATGAGAGCCGGGGGCATTATCCATGAGACCTGGGGGCATATCCATGAGACCTGGGGCATTATCCATGAGACCTGGGGGCATATCCATGAGACCTGGGGCATTATCCATGAGAGCTGGGGGGGCATTATCCATGAGAGCTGGGGCAATATATACCCATATGAGCTGGGGGCAATTATATCCATGTGAACTGGGGAAAATATATCCATATAACCAGTGCTGTGCATATTATTCTTGGGGTTCAGTGCTGTGTATATTATTATGGGGCTCTGTGCTGTGCATGTTATTATGTTATTCTTGGGGCTCAGTGCTGTGTATATTATCCTGGAGGCTCAGTGCTGTGTATATTATCCTGGAGGCTCAGTGCTGTGTTTATTATTCTGGGGGCTCAGTGCTGTGTATGTTATTCTGGGGGTTCAGTGTTGTGTATATTATTCTGGGGGCACAGTGCTGTGTATATTATTCTGGGTGCTCAGCGCTGTGTATATTATTCTGGGGGCTCAGTGCTGTGTATGTTATTCTGGGGGTTCAGTGTTGTGTATATTATTCTGGGGGCACAGTGCTGTGTATATTATTCTGGGGGCTCAGCGCTGTGTATATTCTGGGGGCTCAGTGTTGTGTATGTTATTCTGGGGGTTCAGTGTTGTGTATATTATTCTGGGGGCACAGCTGTGTATATTATTCTGGGGGCTCAGCGCTGTGTATATTATTCTGGGGGCTCAGTGCTGTGTATATTATTCTGGGGGCTCAGTGCTGTGTATGTTATTCTGGGGGCACAGTGCTGTGTATATTATTCTGGGGGCACAGTGCTGTGTATATTATTCTGGGGGCTCAGTGCTGTGTATATTATTCTGGGGGCTCAGCGCTGTGTATATTATTCTGGTGGCTCAGCGCTGTGTATATTATTCTGGGGGCTCAGTGCTGTGTATGTTATTCTGGGGGTCCAGTGCTGTTCATATTATTATTGGGGGCACAGTGCTGTGTATATTATTCTGGGGGGTCAGTGCTGTGTATATTATTCTGGGGGCACAGTGCTGTGTATATTATTCTGGGGGTCAGTGCTGTGTATATTATTCTGGGGGCACAGTGCTGTGTATATTATTCTGGGGGGCCTGTGCCTGGATATATATATATTATATATAAAATGCGTTAGTCCAGTTGCCACAATCACGAGTATACCTGTACGGAGTGATACCTTACACTGATCAGTATAGTTTCCAGTTTACACTCTTGAAAGCTTGTCGTTTAAATGTAAAGTTAACCCAATAAAAATGGCATCACCACGTACTGCTATACTCGTGATATATATATATATATATATATTTTCTTAAGGTAATGGGGGTTGTGGAATTCGTGGGTGAGTTCCCTCACTTTTTTTCCCAGGACTTGACCCCTGCTACCACCTGACTCACTGATACTCTTCACTTCCCCAACCAGTCCATCAATCCCACCTTGCAGTCCTCTCCTCCTGTTTCTCACCCTCCAACTCTGTTAGATTGCAAGTTCCCACAGGAATAGAACCCTCACATCCCCCTGTGTGAGGATTTGTCAAATGTTGTCTCAGTGTGTTGTAATTCTGTCTACATAATATCCATTGTTCAGCGTTGCAGAGTATGTTGGCGCTAAATGAAGTATAATAATAATGATTGTGGCTCAGAGCAGCATGCCACACATTGGGGCTGCCCAGAGTCTACCAACGTGTGCCACAGTCTACTGCAGCACTAGTGAGCCAGGTTCCTGAGTGGCAGCACCTGTCCGAAGTACCCCTAGTCTAGAATTACTAAGAAACGGAAGTCTCCGACAATTCCAGTTTTCAGAGTCTTCTGGATGTGGCTCAACCTGTATTCGTTTTGCTGCAAAATCTCATAAAGTTTTATGCATCAAATGTACATATATAACGAACAGACAAATACATAGAAAATGTCCATAGCTGCAGTATTACCTTTGCAGATAGGGGGAGGATGACTCCACTGACGGTTTGCTTGACATTGCGCCCGTGTCGGTCCTAGCATGACATAACCAGTGTTGCACGAGAATGTGACCACATCGTTGTAGTTAAACCCATTTCCACTTGTCCTTCCATAAATTGGACTTCCAGGATGACCACAGCTAATCGCTATCATGTAAAAGATAAATAAATAAAAACAACAACATGTTAATGTCACATCTAAAAATTCTGCATCATTCTATCTTTTTTGACTATGTTGTAGATATTTAAATCCAAAATTATCAAGTCAATTGCTTGGCCATAACTAGGTAACTTGTGTTACTTTCTACCTACCCAGATGTACAGGTAGCTGCAGAATTATATATACCTACATTTTAGAACAATTTATGAACATGAGAAACATTGTTGCAGATGAAGGAACCTAGCAAGAAGTATTTATCAGGGTTATTCAGAGAGCGTGAAAAGCAGGAGAATGACTGGAGAATGAAAAATTCTAGGTCAAAATAGCTGATTTGGAAAGTGAGATGAAAGGGAGAATTTTTCTGGTTTGGCTATTTTGACCTAGAATTTTTCATTCTCCAGTCATTCTCCTGCTTTTCACGCTCTCTGAATAACCCTGATTTTGTTCTCATCTCTGTACAGGTATTATTATTACTTTAAGGCTAGGGTCAAACGAAGGCATTATTCGCAGCGACCGTCAAAAAGTGCGTCCGAACGCATTGACGTATTTTTTTCACAGAATGCGCGAAAACGGTCATACGATGCACATTTTCGTGCATGATTTTTTTACGGATCGTCAATAAAACACTTTTGCATCTGGACGTTATGTTGGCTGGACATGAGCAGCGTCTGACATCTCCTAATCACACACACACACCGCTAGTAGACGCAGCGCACTCTGTACGTCAGTACTAGCGGTTCTGCATTCTCAAACAAATGCGTTAGTTTGCCGCTTGCGTTGCGCGGCCGCACTTTCGTGCGGCTGTACTTCGTATATTGACTGTCATTGCCTGTCATTTGGTGCTACTGCGGCCGTGATTAAGTGCGCCTAAACGCATGTTAAAAATGCGTTAGTCTGACCCCAGCCTTACTTGTTTATTTATATGGACCCAAGATATTCTGCAGTGTGGTAGAGGGGCTACAATAATTTAGGGCAGCATCATTGCTAATAATCTTATGATCACTACCAATTCCTATATGCAGGAAATCTCATTATTTTAATATCTATCACGGTTATTCAGAGAAAGGTGAAAACCAGGAGAATTGGCAGGAGAAGAGATCAATCTAGACCAAATAGCCGATTTGGAAAGTGAGATAAATGGGAGAATTTTTCTGGTTTGGATATTGTGACCTAGAATTTTTACTTTTCCAGTCATTCTCCTGAATTTCACCTTTCTTTGAATAGACCTGAGGGTTATTCAGAGAAAGGTGGAACGCTGGAGAACTTTTGGAGAAGTGAAAATTCTAGGTCAAAATAGCCAATTTGGAAAGTGAGATAAATGGGAGAAACCAGAAAAAGAATGGAGAAACCAGAAGAAATGTCTCATTTATCTCACTTTCCAAATTGGGTATTTTGACCTAGAATTTTCGCTTCTCCAAAAGTTCTCCGGAGTTTCACCTTTCTCTGAATAACACTGAAAGACATTTTCTGCCAGTATGCTGGCAATGCAGACCCAGGTTGAAATTGTTTAAGATAAGGGACGTTATCTAGCGTTGAAAACCTTTCAACCCAGCAATATATCTGTAAATGAATACATGAAAATAAAAATTGAGTAAATGTATATTTTAATGATCTAACCAGTTTGGAAAAACAATCTCTTTGCAAGATTGCCATTTTCCCCCTATATTTAGGTGTTATCAAAAATATATTAGCTTACTATTTGTGCTTGTTTTAGGGTTACTTTTAGGCTTAGGGCTAAACTTAACCTTAACCTGCCCCCGAAACCTAATCCTACGATTCTGATTCATATTTGCTTCCATTTATGGCAAGGGTCAGCAATCCCCAGCCCCCCAGATGGTTTGAAACTACATTTGCTATGAGGCTTTACCAACCTTATGAGTAGCTGAGCATTATGGAAGATTTAGTTTTAAAACATCTGGAGGGCCGAGGTTGCAACCACTGATTTAAGGCAACAGATTCTGCTCCTCCTCAGCCTTTAGCCAATATTCAGGCATTAGTTACACATCCTGTGTTTCACATAAATGTTATGATAATATTTTCTACAAAAAAGTCTTTGGCAGTGAATGGGGTTAACGTGCCTTAGGTATTGTTTTGTTCCTCTTTGGTTGCTCCACGTAATAGGGGCCAACAAACCAAAAAATTTACTATGAGACAGTGACGGTAGTCACTTTGGACTTGAGGTACATGGACCTAGAGATGTGGTTGGGAGGTGCGGGCCTGATGTTTTAGATTGTTTTCCAGACCTCTCCTATGTTGGAGTCACCCTGTGCCTCCAATTCTCGGTGCAGGGTGTTTTGTTTTCTGTACCCTATTCCCTGATGTATGTGTTATATTATTATTCCCTTATGTGTTCATTGTAGAGTGTTGTGTGATATACTGTGCTGTTTTTTCCCCTATGCCAGGGGTCTCAAACTCACAGCCCCCCAGATGTTTTTGCCTACAAGTCCCACAATGCTTTGAATACAATAGATGGCCAGGGAATCATGGGAGTTGTAGTTCAGAAACATCAGGGGTGGCCAGAGTTTGAGACCCCTGCCCTATGCGTAATCTGTAAGTAACAAATTTCTTGGTGCTTCCATCAACACCACCCCCAGGAACTGGCTTAAACTAGTTCTCCCTGCCCCCTTTCTTTAGCCTTTGTTTCACCAGGGTATATGTGTGGGAGGGGGGAGGCTATTGGTAGGATTCGCAGCATGAAAACCCTGAACATGTTTTCCATTGTTTTCCTGTACATTATTCCCCCTGTCAGTGTTTGTAACTGTAAACCCAGGGCCATATTACACAGTTGGTGTTAACTTAACCAGAGCTGTTGTAAATTTACCAGAGCCATTATAGCCTATGGAGCTGTTAAGTTAACAACAGCTCTGGTTAAGTTAGCACCAACATTGTAATACTGCCCCCTGTAAATTAATTCATTCCCAGTTTGGTTTTCACCCTGCAAGGAGCTCCGGTTATTGACTGGGTTTTGTGCCAGAATCGGTACTCCTGTAATTTGTACTCCTTCGGTATACTGACAGCGAGGGAAGCATTCTGCATGTGGGTACGGGACCCCACGTTACAGTGACTAGTAGAAAGAGGGTCGGTATCTTGCAGCACGCATACGTAATTTTGTCCAGCAATACACAGACATAATCACAGTTGCATTAACCTCGCTGGTGGTATTCCCGAGTTTGGCTCGGGGGTTAAATTTCAGTGCCGGAAACGGTAACCCCAAGCCACACTCGGGTTGTACATACCTGTCCCTGCATTCCCTCAATGTCCCCCTGCAGTAATATCCATCCGATCCTGGCGTTTCCCGGAACCCAGACGCAGGATACCACAATCGGACGGAGGTGACTGCGGGTGGACATCGAGGGAATACAGGGACAGATACATATCAGCCCGACTGTGGCTCAGGGTTACTGTTTTCGGCACTGAAATTTAACCCCCGAGCCACACTAGGGAATACCGCCAGGGAGGTTAATATGTTGTAAGACAATTTTTTTGGGATATATTCCTTGCATATCGAAAGATAAATTGATTTTAACAGTTAAAATTGTGCTTTTGCGCTGTGTTGCCCTGATTTCTTTCATTTTGAAATATCTCAGTGTCACCGACGCAAGATGCATAATTTCTATTCTGTTCTACCGAGCTGCTGTATCGTCTGTGTGGTTCTTTATAATTGGATGTTGAAAAAACACCGCGTTCACCTTTTCTGCTGTTAGTGATGACCCAGGAGCAATTATTTTCCAGCTCCATTCGTAATGCTTTCCAACAGATTTAGAAAGTCTTGTTTGACAGAGATTCATTCTTGCGCTAAAGATTATCGATAAAGAAGCATGTCATTCCCTATGGTCTAATACCCTATTTCTATCCTCAGTTTAACATGAAAACTAATGGAACCCTTGTGTGATTCAGTCTGATTGCAAAGGATTTGGAACGCACATTCAGGAGGAACTAAGATTGCAAAGAATATAGTTTAAACTGGCATAATCCGTCTGATGCTCTGAAAGTGACCGGTGAAGCAATTTATCAGGTTCTGAAACACATATTAATGCAATTGTCATCCATTAATTGCATTATCCAAAACTGTAGCCAGCAGAGAATTTAAGTATATTCTTCAATATACTGTATTTCAACAGAGTCGTAAACACTGAGGGGGGAGCCAGGAGGGAAACCACCCCGAGCGGCATGTCAAGGTGGGCTGCATCAGTCACTTGACATATGTGCATCTGCCGTGATGTCCCCGCTCTGCAGATGCGGTGATGTCCTGTTATGGCCAATGTCCACTTGGGTTGTAGTCTACAGCATATTATAGGCAGCACACGGGTCTTTTTGCCCTGAGAGCGAAAAGGCACAGTAAGACGTATGGCAGTGCGCCATCACTGATATCATCCCTTGAAGCCCACAGTAGCCCGGCACTCTCCCGTAAGAGGGGTCATGCCAGGCGTCTGATGCATACAGACAGGAGGAGGCAGATTGTTTATTCGGCACAAGGTCTTGTTACCAGTGGGGTACCTCAGGGGTCAGTACTTGGACCCATTCTCTTTAATATTTTTATTAGTGATATTGCAGAAGGTATTAATGGAAAAGTATGTCTTTTTGCTGATGACACAAAGATTTGCAACAGGGTTGACGTTCCTGGAGGGATCAGCCAAATGACAAATGATTTAGGTAAACTAAAAAAATGGTCGGAGTTGTGGCAATTGAGTTTTAATGTGGATAAGTGCAAGATAATGCACCTGGGACGTAAAAACCCAAGGCTGAATATAGAATATTTGATACAGTCCTAACCTCAACATCTGAGGAAAGGGATTTAGGGGTTATCATTGCAGAGGATCTAAAGGTAAGTAGTCAATGTAATAGAGCAGCAGGAAATGCTGGCAGAATGCCTTGGTTTGTGTAGGGAGAGGTATTAGCAGTAGGAAAAGGGAAGTGCTCATGCCACTGTACAGAGCACTGGTGAGACCTCACTTGGAGTACTGTGTGCAGTACTGGAGACCGTATCTCCAGAAGGATATAGACATCTTAGAGAGAGTTCAGAAAAGGGCTACTAAAATGGTGTACGGCTTGAAGGAGAAAAGTTACCAGGAAAGGCTTAATGATCTTAACATGTACAGCTTGGAAAAAAGACGAGACAGAGGAGATATGATAGAAACATTTAAATACGTAAAGGGAATCCACAAGGTAGAGGAAGGGAGTATATTTAAAAGGAAACAAAATAGCAAAACAAGAGGACATAGTCTTAGATTAGAGGGGCAAAGGTTTAAAAGTAACATCAGGAAGCATTATTTTACTGAGAGGTGGTGGATACATGGAACAGTCTTCCAGTAGAAGTGGTAGAGGCAAACAGTAATTGAATTTAAGCAAGCATGGGATAGGCATAAGGCTATCCTAAACAAAAGATAAATCCAGGTTAAGTATCCATGTAATTGGGCAGACTAGATGGGCCGAAAGGTTTTTATCTGCCGACATTTTTCTATGTTCTATGTTCTATGTTTCTCTGCACTGCAAGACATAAAGTAAGTATGGGATTTTTAATTTAAAATATTTTAGTGTTGAATCACCAGGGCTTCTGAGATTATATTCTTTGCAGGATACAAGCTCAAGTCAAGTCATCAAAAGCATAAGGAAAACATGGGATTTATATTATTATTATTATTATTCTTTATTTATAAAGCGCCAGCATATTCCGCAGCGCTGTACAATAAGCACAGTATAGACAGGGTTACAATACATTGAACAACATTTGACAAACAGTACAGGAGGAGATGAGGGCCCTATTCCCGTAGGAACTCACAATCTGGGAGGGTTGGGGTTGGAAACAGGAGGAGAGGACTGTAAGGTGAGAGTGATTGATGGTTGCGTCAGTGAGTTGGGTGGTAGGCTTCCCTAAATAGGAATGTTTTCAGGGAGCGTTTGAAGGAAGAGAAGTTAGGGGAAAGTCTGACAGTACGAGGGAGAGTGTTCCAGAGAGTGGGGGCTGCGCGTGAGAAATCCTGCAGTCTATCATGGGAAGAGGTGATGCGGGGAGAAGCTAGGCGCAGGTCACTGTTTGACCTTAGGGAGCGGGCTGGGGTGTATTTGGTGATTAGTGAGGACAGGTAGTGGGGAGCTGAGTTAGTGAGGGTTTTGTAGGTAAGGATAAGGATTTTGAACTTAATTCTGCAGTGGATGGGGAGCCAGTGAAGGGACTCGCAGAGGGGAGCGGCAGAGACAGAGCGGCGGGTGAGGTGAATTAGCCTGGCGGAGGCGTTCAGGATGGATTGTAGGGGGGAGAGGTGGGACAGAGGGAGGCCAGATAAGAGATTATTGCAATAGTCGAGTCGGGAGATTACCAGGCGTGTATGAGTTGTTTTGTGGCGACAGCGGTAAGAAATGGCCGAATTCTGTAAATATTACGCAGTTGATATCGGCAGGAGGAGGAAAGAGACTTGATGTGGGGGATGAAGGAAAGAGCAGAGTCAAGTGTAACTCCAAGACAGCGAACTTGGTTTGATGGGGAGATGGTGATACCCTCCACCGTGATCGAGAAGTCAGGAGGTGGGGCGGCATTAGAGGGAGGAATAAGTAGGAGCTCAGTCTTTGACATGTTGATCTTTAGGTGGTGGGAGGCCATCCAGGAGGAGATGCCAGATAAACAGTCACTGACTTTGGAAAGGACAGGGGGAGAGAGATCAGGGGTAGAGAGGTAGATCTGAGTGTCATCAGCGTAGAGGTGGTAATTAAAGCCAAAGCTGTTGATGATTTTGCCCAGGGAGGAGGTGTAGATGGAAAAGAGCAGAGGACAAGGACAGAGCCTTGAGGTACACCAACAGATAGAGGCAATGAGGAGGAGGAGTTACCAGCAAAGGACACACAGAAGGACCTGTTGGATAAATAGGAGTCAATCCAAGCAAGTGCAGTGTCACCGAGACCCAGAGAGTTGAGGGTCTGTAGAAGGAGGGGGTGGTCAACAGTGTCAAAAGCAGCCGAGAGGTCAAGCAGGATGAGAATAGAATAGTGGCCGTGTTTTTTAGCAGTTAGGAGGTCGTTGGTGACTTTGGTGAGGGCAGTTTCAGTTGAGTGTAGGGGACGGAAGCCAGACTGCAGGGGGTCAAGTAGTGAATTGGAGGACAGGAAGAGGGAGAGGCGGTTGAAGACTAGTTTTTCTAAGAGCTTAGAGGTAAAGGGAAGCAGGGATACAGGACGGTAGTTGGATGGAGAGTTGGGATCTAGGGATGGTTTCTTTAGTAAAGGGGTAACTAGCGCGTGTTTGAAGGCGGATGGAAAGGAGCCAGTGGAGAGAGATAGGTTGAAGATGTGTGTGAGAGCAGGGGTGAGGGAGGAGGAGAGGGGAGGAATTAGATGTGAGGGAATGGGGTCGAGCGGGCACGTGGTGAGATGTGAGGAGGACAATAAGGAATTGACTTCCTCCTCAGTGGTTGGGAGGAAGCGGCAGAGGGTGGCAGATGGGACCTGTGGGAGTGGAGGTGGCAGATAACTATCTTGTGTTGGGATGTTGCTTCTGATAGTTAAAGTTTTACTGAGGAAGTAGTCTGCCAGGTCTTGAGCGCTGAAGGCAGCTGAGGGGGGAGGTGCAGGTGGGTAGAGGAGGGTGTTGAAGGTGGACCAGAGCCGTTTAGGGTTGGAGGACAGCGTAGATATAAGAGATGAGAAGAAGGATTGTTTGGCCAAGTGGAGGGCAGAGGTGTATGACCGGAGAATAAACTTGAAGTGAACAAAATCAGCTTCAGAGCGGGATTTCCTCCAGGCACGCTCTGCGGTGCGGGAGCATCTTTGCAGGTAGCGAGTCTGGAGGGTGTGCCAGGGCTGAAGCTGGCGGCGTGGGGCCTTACAGAGTCGAAGAGGAGCAAGAGTGTCTAGAGCAGAGATAAGCGTAGTGTTGTAGTGATTAGTGGCAGCATCAGGGCAGGTAAAGGATGAGGTATGAGGGAGGTGGTGAAGTAGGTTGGAGAATTGATGGGGGTCCACAGCCTGTAGATTTCTGCGCGAGTGTGTGTGCGGGGTGGGGGAGCAGGGTGTTTAGGAAGTCCAGATAGGTTGAAAGAGAGAAGGTGGTGGTCAGAGATGGGGAAAGGGCGACAGTTGAACTCAGAAATGGAGCAGAGGTTGGAAAAGACAAGGTCAATAGCGTGACCATCGCGGTGGTAGGGAGGAGGGAGGATTGTGTGAGTCCAAGGGAGGACGTGAGTGAAAGAAGTTTGGAGGCAGCAGGGGCGGAAGGATCGTCAATGGGAATGTTGAAGTCGCCGAGAACTAGGCATGGAAGATTAGAAGACAGAAAGTGAGAGAGCCAGGTAGCAAAGTGGTCAAAGAACTGGGAGGTTGGTCCCGGTGGGCGGTAGATGACTGCCACCCTGAGAGCCAGAGGAGAGAACAGGCGGATGCAGTGTGTCTCGAAGGAGGAGAAGGAGAGGGATGGGGGTGGAGGGAGATGCTGGTAGGTGCAGGTGGGAGAGAGCAGGATTCCGACCCCGCCACCATTTCTCTCACCCGGTCTGGGGTATGACTCAAGTGTAGACCGCCATGTGAGAGAGCAGCAACGGAGGCCGTGTCAGAGGGAGTTAGCCAGGTTTCAGTTAAAGCTAGGAGGTTGAAGGAGTTTGAAAGGAAGAGGTCATGGATTGCTGTGAGTTTGTTGCACACAGAGCGAGCGTTCCAGAGGGCGCAGGAGAAAGCGGACAGGCGCTGAGGGATTATGGGGATGAGGTTGCTGGGCTTGCAGGGAGGTGATTTATGTGCGATGGAGATAGGATGAGAGGGAAGTATTGGATGTGTTGTGGGGCCAGGGTTAGGGGATATGTCACCTGAAGAGAGTAGCAGCAGGAGGGTGAGAAAGAGAAGGTGGGAATGGGATTTGTGGGAGTGATTGGCAGCGCGAGAGTTAGAGGGAGACCATGTTCTGAGGAAACAAAGGAGCTCATGTGAGGCCATCATGTGGGACGAGAGGAGGGAGGGAGAGATGCAGATAGTGTAGGGGTCGGTGGTAGAGGGGCAGGAGTTCCATTTAAGGAGAAAGGTAGAAGTAAAGAGCAGAAGCGTGAGAGAAAGCATGATATAGACGTGCGTTTACCCAGAGTAAAAGTGGGCCTTGCAGTTCCTTCCTCCAGTCCTGCAACTCCAGGAAACAACTCTGGATGTCCACTTAAAAATGCCACTTGCAAATGACACTCAGAGCCTGGCTCAAAGAGCCTGGGATAGTAGTGATATAGGGCGGGCTGATTGCATTCAGGCAGTTAGAAGGTAAACAGCTGAAGCTGGATGGGCTGTGTCAATAGGTGTAGGAGATTCACATGCTAATTAGCAAAGCAAATGGTGGAGAAAAACAAAAATAAATATAAATAAAAAATAGAAAATACCAATATGCAGGCGATCAGATGATCAGATGAGATGTGGGTGTCTGAATAATGGGTGATAATGTCTTACCAGCAAAAGTATGCAGGCGATCAGATGAGATGTGGGTGACTGTGGATGATGGGTGATAATGTCCTACCAGCAAAAGTATGCAGGCGATCAGATGAGATGTGGGTGACTGTGGATGATGGGTGATAATGTCCTAAGCAAAAGTATGCAGGCGATCAGATGAGATGTGGGTGACTGTGGATGATGGGTGATAATGTCCTACCAGCAAAAGTATGCAGGCGATCAGATGAGATGTGGGTGACTGTGGATGATGGGTGATAATGTCCTACCAGCAAAAGTATGCAGGCGATCAGATGAGATGTGGGTGACTGTGGATGATGGGTGATAATGTCCTACCAGCAAAAGTATGCAGGCGATCAGATGAGATGTGGGTGACTGTGGATGATGGGTGATAATGTCCTACCAGCAAAAGTATGCAGGCGATCAGATGAGATGTGGGTGACTGTGGATGATGGGTGATAATGTCCTACCAGCAAAAGTATGCAGGCGATCAGATGAGATGTGGGTGACTGTGGATGATGGGTGATAATGTCCTACAGCAAAAGTATGCAGGCGATCAGATGAGATGTGGGTGACTGTGGATGATGGGTGATAATGTCCTACCTGTGGAGAGAGGAGACACAGGACTTAGGGATCGTGATGGCGTAGGGGATCTTGGATGAAGCTCCAGGAAACAACTCTGGCTGTCCACTTAAAAATGCCACTTTTGCATGCCACATTTATATAATTTAGATCTCTCATTCTTTAAATATAAAACCTTAATTATCTTAACGGAAGTGCACTTTTCATGTTCAAAACAAGTTGGTCTCATGTGACAGGGAATCCCTCCCTTTTATATACAGTAGATGAGCATTTTTTGTCGTTGGCATATATAACTTAAATAAGGGCATATTACTTTGCAAACCATTCAAGGTCTTAGCTGTCCCTCACATCCCTGCAGCATGCCACAGGGAGAGGAACAGCTCTGATTGGAGAGCCGTCCTACTAGACAGTCCTCCTCTAAGACTGTGTACCTGATTGGCTGAGAGTCAATCTGAGTTAGTGGATGAGAGAGTGAGAGCTCATCACTGAGTGACAGTCCCCATATGCTCCTCCCACATAGGGTAAAAGATGTCGGTGGACATGATTGCATTAGGCTGGGGTCAGACCAGCGCACTTTTAACGTGCATTCTGGCGCACATAATTACGGCCGCACTAGCAGCAGATGACGGGCAATGACGGCCAATATACGATGTACGGCCACACAAAAGTCCGGCCGTGCAACGCAAGTGGAATTTGAACGCATTTTTTTGAGAACGCTGAACCGCTAGTACTGACGTACTGACTGCGCAGCTGCGGCATAGCGGCGTGTGTGCGTGATTAGGAGATGTCAGACACTGCTAATGTCCAGCCTACATAACGTCCAGACGCAAAAAGAGTTTTATTGACGATCCGTACAAAATCACGCCCGAAAATGCGCATCGTCTGACCGTTTTTACGCATTCCGTTAAAAAATACGTCAATGCGTTCGGACGCACTTTTTCACGTTAGCGGGGAAAAATGCTTTCGTCTGACCCTATCCTTAGGGTGATTACAAACTGCAATATCTTATCAAGGGATGAGAATTCCCATTGATCTTTAATAGCAACCCATCCCCTGATGGGATATCACAGTCAAAGGGCACCTGGGCAGTACAGGCACACTTCAACATTTCATTTTTTTTGTTTCACCCTATAAACCTTTACCACGTGTCAAAACCGTGCCTTCAGAAGAGATCTGTGACCTTGCCCAATGCCATATACTACTAGACTTGGCCTTTGGTCTACTTCAATGCCTTGATTGATGCCTTGTATCGGAGATGTTCTAAGATATGCAAGCCTCATGCTTTGAGAAAGAGTGTGTGCACCCCACGGTGGAATGGAACCCCAACAGATGACCGGCCAACCTTTGGTACTTTAATAAAGTGAGTGTATAAACCTTTTTTATAAATAATATATATTTTAACTAAGTCATTCCTTTTCATCTCTGCACCTTTGACAGCCTTACTGGAAGGTCTTTGCTTGCTTGATATATGCTGATCTTCTGTGTCTTCGAAACACACGCACATCCATTATTCACTGGGTTTGTGTTCAGTGACACACACAGGCATTCATACACTATATATATATATATACATTATTCAATAAAGCCTCTGTTCAAAAAACAACCCACACATACCTAGCTATGGACGTCTCTTTTTATCTCTTCACCCACTGCACCATAAGAATCGTTTCTTTGCACTTTTATATTCATACAGAAGCATTCGGGAGCTGCAGCTTGTTATAGTGTTTGTTTTCAATTTAACATTCCAATTGAGTTTATCGTTTTGACTCTCACACATTTAATACTAAGGAGCATACTGGCAGGGCGACATTCCAGTGAACCTCTCCCTTTATTATCCATCACTGGGAATATAGAGAACGTAGGAGCTTTTGGCTGACGGTGATCAGTGTCAATGCAGATTTATTGGGTGAATGGCCTTCTAGGGATCTGTCCTCATGAATACTTTCATGAGACAGCTGTTACGCAGCAGAAGAATATCTCACGAGGAGTCCAAATAAAATGAAAAACTGATTATCTAACCATCTGACAATCCCATATCCTGGTAAATCTTCGGAATCCTAGTTCATGTTATATTAATTCATATGGTGCTCATTCTGGAACGCTGCCTTTCGAGGCTTAGTAGCTTTTTCCGATGTTAAATCCCAAGCAAGCAGGGCAAAACAAGTTCTGGGCTGTAATAGAATTCACGCTAATGTGTCTCAATGAAGGAAATAAATAAATACAGCGATGCTGTGTGTTTACTTACGGACACAGGACGGCAGCTGACCGGACCAATGGTGATCCTGTTGGCATATTCGCACAGAGGAGCCGATAAGACGAAAACCGGGACTGCACTGGTAGACCACCGTGTCTCTATAACCATAATTCTCCCCGATCACCTGGCCATTAACAATCATCTCGGGTGTTCCACAATGGCCAGCTGGGATGAAATGTGATCAAAAGACAAAGTTATCTTAAGAGTTTTGCAAACTTTATTATGACTATACTTAAGATTATTTTTAAGACAGTATTTTATATACAGGTATATATATTTTTATAAATTTTTAATGTCCTTTATTAATTTGTGTAATTAGGTCGCTATAATTAATTATCTCTATTGAAAAATAATAGATTTAGAAAAATAACATATTTAAGTCTCCTAGCACTTTCCTGCACATTTGTGCTGTTTATCTATAGGTTTCCAAGCTCGTCACTGAATTTATTATTGAATAAACATGTCTTATAAAATTCAATATAACTAGTAAGATTTTATTTTTTCCAAGTAGATAGATTAGAATTATTTAGTAGAAAGATTACAGGGTGATTCAAATAGACCCGAAACCAAGGTTTTTGTGATAGACCTTAAACAAATAAATGGAAACAAGCGTTTAAGGAAACTTAACTCCTCTTAGGTTGAGCACATACCATCACAGCAAGCGTTGAAAGTGGCTGCTGTTTTCTGATAGACACAGGTCAGCACAGTGCTGCATACTGTTGCAAATGTGTCTCAATACTGAATCAATGTTTTGGATCCCTTTCCTAATGTTATTCTCTAGGGCAGTGGTTCCCAACCACGGTCCTCAAGTACCCCTAACAGGTCAGGTTTTTCATATATCTGAAGCACAGCGCAGATGATATGATTTGCTACTCAGTGATTGTAGGATTCAGTCTGCATTTCCCCAAGGTAATCCTTAAAATCTGGCCTGTTTGGGGGTACTTGAGGAACGCGGTTGGGAACCACTGCTCTAGGGAGTCAATCGTGCAGGCCTTGTTACGGTGTGCACATTCCTTCAGGAAAAGAAGTCCAGTCTGGTAAGACTGTGGTGTTGTTGCTGTGCTGCCTCCTAGCAGACACTTCCAGCATGTGATGTGCTCAACATAAGAGGAAGTACATTTCCTGAAACTTTCATGCCTTTGCAATCTGTACCAAAAAATGCATTTTGGTCTATACAAATCACCTTGTACTATCTGCATAATTGTGAACATACCAGATCGTATTCTTATAAATATGCTATACTACTACAGCTATTATTTCATATTAAAACACATTTTTGTACAGTCATTAAATGGGGACTTTGAAGAGAACCTTTATCCCCATGTGATGTCATTCCCTTTTGTACAAAATTACTTTGGGGACAAGACGTGCTATGTTTGAAGTTTTGCACCAATGTTGCTTCCCTACTTTGTGTAGGGTAGTCCTAAAAACACAAACACCATGCACCTCATAGAGGAGATGATGCCCATTGCTAAGTGTTCCTCTGTAGCATTTCCTAGCGTTTGGGCCCATTGGATGAGTCTGGCTTGTCGCTGCATTTGTATGATTTAGGACATGGTTACTGTGACTCACCAAGGGCCTGCTGGCATGGAGAGGAAACCTGTTTTTATTTTCCCTATCTCTCCTCTCTATATTCTACTTGTGTTTCTTTCGCTCTTATTTTATTTTTTATGTGTCTTGTCCTTTTACGTTGTACTTGGTTTACTGTACTTAAAATGCATCATAATGTTCTATTGTATCGTGTGCCTTGTGTGCTTCTGCGTTTGATGCTTAAATCAACTCTATAAAAAAAAGAGGCCTTTACAAGAAGCCCCGTTTAAGATCAGACCTCAATGTCAGAGATATAAACTCAACATCACGTTATAAAATGTGGCTAGTAACAAAAGAAGCATATGTTCCTACAAATGGATCTTGGTCAATATATTAAAAGCTACAGCATGCATGATAATATGAGCAGAATAATAATCAGGAGACCAGATTCGCAATCCCCCACGTTTATGGTCTCGATTGTCAACTGAGACAATGAATCCATGTGGGGATTACGCACATCGCAGTATATTTCAGGCTCTTTTCCTCAAATTGTGTCATTTTTATGTTCAATCACAGTAAAAAAGACGATTAGATGTCTAAGAACTTGCACAATTGAAACCAATCCATGTGTCATAGATTCCGTTTAACCACTTTTTTTTGTAAGACCAACGTTTTACAAGTGGAAGAATCAGAGGACACGAATCACTGGTTTCCACACTTTTATCCTCATCTTTAAACCTCGTCCCAGAATGTCTTGCTATACTCCTTTTGAAGCATTCTTCTTCTAATCTGGTCTGGCGGCTTTTGTTCCTGCCACACAGGCTGTATCTAACACACAGGAACAGAAGCTCAATACCTCAAACACAAAGGTGCGCTGCATATATGTGGAGGAGACAGGGGCCAGGGCCAGATTTATAAATAGGCAGAGTAGGCATGTGCCTACAGGAGCCTGCCACAAGGGGGCACCTTGCTCTGAAAAAGAAAAATGTAATTTTTTTTTTTTACAATTTACAATAATTTAGACCCTGTATGTCTGGAGCCCTACAGGGTAGAGGGACATATACAAGATCACTGGAAAAGGCCAAAATATGGCCTTTCCAGTGATACCAAAAGTGACCAGGATAGGGTTATGTATAAATAAAATAAATAAAACAATCCTAATTTTTTCTTATTTTCCTAATGCAGCACTTTACAATTATAAAGTGAACAGTGATGATTTACTAACTGACCTTCTCATTTCCACACACTGCCAGCAAGTGTGGAGGTGATGGCACAACCCATTGTTTCATCAACAAACCTAAACAGTGGCACTGCAGTGAGGAGAGACAGGGGGTCTTTGAAACCCAGCTTCTCTGATTTTTACGTTGTGCAAGGTCAAGTGAGTGGCATGTCATTAGAAAGGTCAGAGTCTGGCCCTTCCAACGATAACAAGTAAGACCATTAATGTTTAAAAATAAAAAACTGAAAAAATAAATAAATGCAAATTTTACTTTTTTTTCTTTTCTAAGGCAGATTCAATATATGCTTTTACTTCTATTACTTATAATGCAAATTAATGCCAGTGCACTAACTCAACCAAAGAAACAGATTCTGCCCCTTCTTCTCATTTGAGCATAGAGAGAAACTGCTTACTGTTTTTTTAAAATGTTGGTTTTTTTTTAGTTGCCCCAAAACAAAAATTTAAGGAGTCATTTTGGCACTTTTTTGGGGGGCTGGGGCTCCACATTTCTGTGCCTACATGCTCCTAAGATGTAAATCTGGCCTTGGGAGGAGCAATAGAACGGCAAACACATTGGGTGCAGGCAGGGCCGGATTACAAAAAAAAAGTGCCAAAATTAATTTTTACATTTTCATTTTGGGGCAAAAGAACAAACAAACATTTTAAAACTGAAAAGCAGCTTCTCTCTGCGCTTAAATCAAAACAAGGGGCAGAATCTGCTGCTTTAGTTGAGTTAGTGCAGTGGCATTGCTTTTACAAAATATATGTAAAAGACATTTTGCATTTACTTTAAATTTTTATTTTTACACATTACATGGTCATGTTTGGTATCATTGTGAAGACCAGACTCTGACCTTTCCAATGACACCTTACTTAACCTTCTTCGGTGTACAATTCAGAGATGGAGGTTCCAAACTCCCCCTGTCTCTCCTCACTGCACTGCCACTGTCTAGGTTGTTGATGAAGCAATGCATTGCATCATCAGCTCCACACTTACTGGCAGTGTAGGAAATGATCACTGTTCTCTTTATAATTGTCAACTGAATAATAATGCTGTGTTAGAAAAAAAAAGAGAACAATATTGTATTTGTTATTTTAGTTTTATTTAAATCTAACCTGTTCTGTGTGGTATCATTGGAAAGGTCATTGTCTGGCCTTTCGAATGATACCTCATGTGTACCTCTTGCCCTTAGGGCTCCAGAGATACAGCAGTCTAAATGATTGTAAAAATATATATATACTTTTTTTTTACAGAGCAAGGTGCTCTTGTGGCAGGAGCTTGTAGGCACATGCCCACTTTGCCTAGTTATAAATCTGGTTCTGGGTGCAGGAGAACCTATGTAGATGTTTTTATGCAGTTTTCCATTAAATACAAAATAAATAAATGGGAAGGTAAGTAGTTACCAAGGCATCTGGTCTCAGATCCGCTCCAAAGTCCGGACGAGAGGCACTCTCTTACTGTAGATCCTACCAGCATGTATCCAGTGTCGCAGGTAAATATCGCTGTGGACACAAACGTTGTTTGACTTCCAATTTTTTTCCCGTTAGGTGGTACAGGAAGATCCCCACAAGAAGTGACTGAAAATAAAACAGCATTTCTTAATATATTTATAATAGACATTATTAAAAAGATATCAAAGCACGAATGCTAATACATATATATATTCGTCTTTAATAGACATGTCTTCTGTTTGATCTTGTAAAGCGCTGCGGAAAAATGTGGCACTATATAAATAAAGCATAATAATAATTAAGCGCCAACACATCTCACAGCACTGTGCAATGGGTAAAGACAGGACAATTCTACTATATATAGATATATATATATATATATACAGGGTTATTCAAAGAGAATCAAAAAGTCACCGCATGTTCTGTGACTTTTCGTTCTCTTCAATTCGGGCCGATTTGGCGATCCCATTTAGGCAATCCTGCTGTGTATTCAGCAAGCACCACAGAGCCGTCAAAGCGCAGGGAAAAGCAGCCGCAAACCCGACGAAAAGTCACCGCAAAAAACGGGCAAATGCACGCCGAAACTCGCAAATACATCTGGATTAACACACGAAAGAATGGGTGGCGCCCAAAACCTGTACCACCACCAGTAAACCAAAGCCAAACCAGAAATTCAGTGGTTTCCCCCAAACCAGTGTATAGAACAATGTATAGTAATACGTATCTGGTGGCGCGATGAAAGTCGCTTATGGATATCTGGTAGTTCTCTTAGTTCACATTATCCACATGGGTCATACAAAAGAACGCAAACAATATAATGGTGCAGACTGTTTAACAAGTTTTCAAAAAAGACTGTGGTGTATGATTTCACTCACAAATCTAGAGCCCGAACACTGGCTCTGAGTGGATCAATGCATTTAGGTACTTGGATTCTCCACTTGGAAGGTGACCCACACCTTGTTATCACAGGAGACTCTTCTCACATAGAATATAGAAGACAAGAAAAAACTTTCTTGTGCAGATCTTGCGAGTTTAATGTCAAATGATCATATAGCGATTGCCAACTCACGTTTGTTGGAGCTTAGGACCAAGCTCTTGGTGTGCGCGCATATGGACTTGTTATGGGTTAAGTCCATAGAAACCCTTTTGGACCTCCAATTAAACGGGGATCAGAAACAAACATAATAAAAAGCTGAATAAACTAGATAAAAATTGGATTTATTAAAACATAAGTGCAAATAATTATTAGCACTGGTATGTAGCCAGAACGCGTTTCGCCAGATTAACTGGCTTCATCAGCTGGTTTACAGATTCATTCAATGATGTGGTTAAATAGTGTCCTTGAAATTGTCCCCATGTGTCCTTAATTGAGTCCACAGCATGCGTTCCACGTCTCAAACCACATTGTCTTAGGTTTGCGACGGGCGCCGCCATCTTGCGCATACGCTTTTCTCCTCCCCTGCGTTCCACTATGCGTGTCACGCCGTATATCCGGATGTAGCATGCGTTCCACTGTGGATATCTCGTTCAGCCTCTGGTGGCGCAAATTCTTTATTACCTCCTTCACAGGATACTTTATACAGACGCCATCTATGACCACCGGGCAAATTAGAATTACATAGAGGAAGGATATATTTAAAAATATCAACAGTACTGTACAGAGATCTCTTCATCCTCCCCAATTTTATCTCATACGGGGGATTTAAAGGCACATTCAGTGCTGCTATCAATTTCAGTCCTACACATGCATTCTGATGTTAATATACCTACAGAACTGGTTTATTTAGTGTCAATGTCCGCAGACAAATGCATGATCGCCATGTATACGGACAGTATTGGTGCCACCCAGTATATACTGGGATCATGGTGTTCAAATAGTAATTTAATATCTTATGTTGCCTAGATAAAGGAATAAACTATTGTGCTTCCCAATCGTTAATTCCAATTTTGCCCCTATTGAATAGGAGTATAAATTGTGTTAGAATGATGTGGGACCTCCTTTTAAAATGCTATAGTAGATCGATAATATGATACTAAATATAAGGTTTAAGTGCTATTTTAATTAAATTAAATAGCAAAATTACAATCTCCCTTTATGAGTCCCTACAATTATTAATTAAATATGCAATAACGGGCTTTAAGTGTGAAGTGACTTATTCATGTATATAGAACTCCCCTGTTGGGGCACTATATAATAAAGTGCTGAAGTGAAAATTATTAATTAATTAGAGAACACAATTTAAATTATACCCCCATAGAAACCCTCTGGACCTGCATTAGAATAATGTGATACTCCTTTTTAAGTGCTACAGTGAATTAATAATATAATACTTATAATATTTTAATTAAATGGCAAATTTACAATCTCCTTTAATGAGTCCCTACAATTATAAATTAATTACGGACTTTTGATGTAAATTTACTTGTTCATATATATATAAAAAAGGGGCTTCCCCTGGTGAGGCACTATATAGTAAAGTGCAAAAGTGAGAAATGTGGTCAAAAACTATTAATTTATTTAAATATGATTTAAATTATATCCCCACTGAATGGGGAATATATGATAAACATATAAAGTGCCTAAATAGAATTTATTATTAATTTACTTAAATAAAGTGCCTAGTGTGCACTTTAACCCTCAATAAATGGGGAATATATGGTTGATTAGAACAAATGTGAAACCCTTTATTAAAGTGCTATAGTGAATGGTACTGCTATTATATTGCATTTTAAAGTGCTATTGGACTGAATATCCAAATATATTACTAATGGTCTTTTTAGTGTCTGTCCTGAAATTCATTAGGTAAAGGACATAATGAAAAATGAACCCTAGTAAGGAATAGCTAATTTACACTATAAATTGTGAACCCCCTTATAAACCCTATTGAATAAAGTGCTGGAGTGGAAATGCTGATGTGCAATTAATTGTATATTTATACATTATGTGTTTCTTCATTCTACATTATCATAATTAAACACAAATTTACTTCTATAAAACTTTTCTGGTGATAGTGAACGGCACGCTGCTCTTATAAAATTAGATAATGATTGTTGTGGAGAATGGATATCTATTCTCATTCCTAGATCACCCCAATGTTATAAATTTGAAGAAGATAACCTCTCCTAAATCTTAGAATTATCAACTCTATAAAAAATGAGTAATTTCAAAATCGTCATTTAAACCTTTGGGAGCTAGTGTACCATTGTCGAAAATAAGTCTCATTTCTTCCTTTCCTAGTTTATTTATCATATCTTCTTCAACCTCCAGTTTTTTGTTCTGTTTTATTGCCCAAAATTTTAAACCTACAGGAGAGCTACTATGGTGGTTTTTAAAATGTAGAGATACTGAGTGCTTCTCAAAATTATTCCTAATATTCCTAACGTGCTCGGCTACTCTAACATTAAAAGCCCTCTTAGTGCATCCTATATAGCATAGGCCGCAGGGGCATTCTAGCATATATATTACATTCTTAGAGCAACAATTTAAAACACCACCTATCTTAACTGTTTTATTGTGTTTATGATTAAAATAAGTGCCTGAATAATTCTTTTTATTTCCAGTGAATCTGCAAGCTGAACATTGGCCACAATGGTAAAAACCCTCCTTAAGTCCAAAAAAGTTTTTAATACTAGTTGGTTTTTTAGTTTTACTATGGACTAAGCTAGATTTTATATTTTTAGTACCTCTGAACACTATTTTAGGCGTCGTTCCTATATAGTTGACTAGGTCACTATCATTTCTTAAAATATGCCAGTGATTTTTTTTTAAAAAAATTAATATTATTTGCTTTATTATTAAAATCACAAATGAATCGAATTTCTTCCCCTTCTTTTTGAATCTTGGGTTTATATTGTAACAGGTCCTTACGATCTTTTCGTATTATACTATAAATGGTATTGTCTAGATCTATTTCTTTGTAGCCCTTTTCTATGAAGTCTTTCTTAAGAGTGTCTGCCTGTTCTTTAAAAATTTCTGTATCTGTGCAATTGCGTCTTAACCGCACAAACTGTCCCTTAGGGACACCTTTAAGCCAAGTGGAGTGGTGGCAACTTGTATAGTCGATGTAGGTATTCATATCGACGTCTTTAAAAAAAGTTTTAGATTTAATACGATCTTCCTCTATATAGATTTCCAAGTCGAGGAAGTTGATTTTTTGCATACTCCAATTGTTCTCCAATTTGATACCCCACTCTACATCATTAAGGCTCTCCAAAAACATTCTTAGATCTTCCTCCTTCCCTCTCTAGATAAAGAAAATGTCATCAATAAATCTCTTATATGACTGGATGTTACCCTGCACCCAGCTACGCGAACCATACACAAACCTGGTTTCCCAGGCCGCCATGTACAGGTTGGCGTAGCTGGGCGCAAACTTTGTACCCATCATAGTCCCTCTTCGTTGGATATAGAAATCCTCCTCGAACTTAAAATAATTATTATTTAATATAAACTTTACACTCTCTAAAACAAACAACATTTGCTCATCAGGTTGGATTTAGATATTTCTTCATCCAATTTTAGCAAACCCAACCCATGGGGTATATTGCTATAAAGCGCATTGACATCGCATGTTACCAAAATGTCCCCTTTATGCCAGTCATTATCTTTTATTACCTGTAACATGTTTAAAGTATCTTTTAAATGAGATGGAATAGTACGTACGATGGGCTGAAGGATTACATCCAGCCACTAAGGGTCTACCTGGCGGTTTAATGTGATTTTTATGTACTTTTGGAAGAATATAAAAATATTGTGTCTTTGTAAATTTAACAGATAGATATTCAAACTCTGACTTATTTAATATGCCCTTATCAAACCCTCTTGGAGAAACGTTTCCAATTTCTGTCTTATATCTTTAACAGGATCGGTCTTTAGTTTACCATAAGTCAAATCGTCATTTAAAATGCGATTTACTTCCTCTTGATAAAGTTCTTTAGACAAAATGACCGTGCCACCGCCTTTATCGGCGGGCTTTATGACTATAGTGGGGTCTTTCTGAAGATTTTTTAGTGCTATGCTTTCTTCTTTAGTGAGGTTATAGATGTCTGTTTTAGTAGACATTTTATCTATATCCCTCATAACTAATGCCTCAAATATTTTTATTTCATCATTTATTTTATTCCCCATTTATTGAGGGTTAAAGTGCACACTAGGCACTTTATTTAAGTAAATTAATAATAAATTCTATTTAGGCACTTTATATGTTTATCGTATATTCCCCATTCAGTGGGGATATAATTTAAATCATATTTAAATAAATTAATAGTTTTTGATCACATTTCTCACTTTAGCACTTTACTATATAGTGCCTCACCAGGGGAAGCCCCTTTTTTATATATATGAACAAGTAAATTTACATCAAAAGTCCGTAATTAATTTATAATTGTAGGGACTCATTAAAGGAGATTGTAAATTTGCCATTTAATTAAAATATTATAAGTATCATATTATTAATTCACTGTAGCACTTTAAAAAGGAGTATCACATTATTCTAATGCAGGTCCAGAGGGTTTCTATGGGGGTATAATTTAAATTGTGTTCTCTAATTAATTAATAATTTTCACTTCAGCACTATATTATATAGTGCCCCAACAGGGGAGTTCTATATACATGAATAAGTCACTTCACACTTAAAGCCCGTTATTGCATATTTAATTAATAATTGTAGGGACTTATAAAGGGAGATTGTAATTTTGCTATTTAATTTAATGAAAATAGCACTTAAACCTTATATTTAGTATCATATTATTGATCTACTATAGCATTTTAAAAGGAGGTCCCACATCATTCTAACGCAATTTATACTCCTATTCAATAGGGGCAAAATTGGAATTAACTATTGGGAAGCACAATAGTTTATTCCTTTATCTAGGCAACATAAGATATTAAATTACTATTTGAACACCATGATCCCAGTATATACTGGGTGACACCAATACTGTCCGTATACATGGCGATCATGCATTAGTCTGCGGACATTGACACTAAATAAACCAGTTCTGTAGGTATATTAACATCAGAATGCATGTGTAGGACTGAAATTGATAGCAGCACTGAATGTGCCTGTAAATCCCCCGTATGAGATAAAATTGGGGAGGATGAAGAGATCTCTGTACAGTACTGTTGATATTTTTAAATATATCCTTCCTCTATGTAATTCTAATTTGCCCGGTGGTCATAGATGGCGTCTGTATAAAGTATCCTGTGAAGGAGGTAATAAAGAATTTGCGCCACCAGAGGCTGAACGAGATATCCACAGTGGAACGCACGCTACATCCGGATATACGGTGTGACACGCATAGTGGAACGCAGGGGAGGAGAAAAGCACATGCGCAAGATGGCGGCGCCCATCGCAAACCTAAGACAATGTGGTTTGAGACGTGGAACGCATGCTGAGGACTCAATTAAGGACACATGGGGACAATTTCAAGGACACTATTTAACCACATCATTGAATGAATCTGTAAACCAGCTGATGAAGCCAGTTAATCTGGCGAAACGCGTTCTGGCTACATACCAGTGCTAATAATTATTTGCACTTATGTTTTAATAAATCCAATTTTTATCTAGTTTATTCAGCTTTTTATTAAGTTTGTTTCTGATCCCCATTTAATTGGAGGTCCAAAAGGGTTTCTATGGACTTAACCCATAACAAGTCCATATGCGCGCACACCAAGAGCTTGGTCCTAAGCTCCAACAAACGTGAGTTGGCAATCGCTATATAATCATTTGACATCAAACTCGCAAGATCTGCACAAGAAAGTTTTTTCTTGTCTTCTATATTCTATGTGAGAAGAGTCTCCTGTGATAACAAGGTGTGGGTCACCTTCCAAGTGGAGAATCCAAGTACCTAAATGCGTTGATCCACTCAGAGCCAGTGTTCGGGCTCTAGATTTGTGAGTGAAATCATAAACCACAGTCTTTTTTGAAAACTTGTTAAACAGTCTGCACCATTATATTGTTTGCTTTCTTTTGTATGACCCATGTGGATAATGTGAACTAAGAGAACTCCCAGATATCCATAAGCGACTTTCATCGCGCCACCAGATACTTATTACTATACATCTGGATTAACCCTCCGAAAACGCCAGAAAAACCCGAGCAGGAGCCGATCACACGCAGCGCAGCCGCCGGAAAAACCAGACGCCGCAAACGAAGGCAGTGAATAAATTAGCAAAACAGTTTGCTTGAATGTTTGAAAAGTGAAACACTGTTTGCAAAGAAACTACTGAGCGAAAATGTCTGAAATTTACATATAAGATCCAATGAATGATAATAAAAAGGGCTGTTACAGAAAAAATAAGAAAACTTAAAAAAAATCTGACTTTTTAAAAAAAAAAAAATCCAGAAAAATGCTTAAAATATCCAAAAAAATCTGTAAATAGAGAAACTCTTTACTGCAGAATTTTATAATGAACAGTTTATTAGATATTGAATTAAAACAGGAATATTTTTAACATTGAAGCCTATGGGATTCTCCTGAATAAACCTGTCGAATGAAACCACCGAATGGCAGGGCATATCGGGAACCTTTCACTGCTGGTTTGTGTTCTCTGAATAGCCGAAGCAGTGCTTTTTTATCGAACAGGCACTGAACAGGCACCAAATGTGCAGGCAATTCGGCAGGATTTGGTGAATTGCCTGCTCTCTGGATAGCCGACTGGCCAAGAAAGGTAACCGAACGCTGATTTTCAGATTCATCAGATCTCTTTGAATAACCCTGATAGTGCAGGTGTTTTTTTGCCAAGGGGAGAGATTATATAAATCAGTCCTACTCACATGGCTAAAAACCTCTGCTCTATATATATATTTTCTCATTGAGGACAGCAAGAGGAAGGACATCGTATTGAAATACAGATTACTCTTCCAGGAAATATCTCTATAAGAATAAACTATTGGAACATTTAATGTTTTGTACCTATATCTGTTTGGTCCATATACAGAGATCTGCCTTTAGAGACATTTACCCTGTAGGATTGAATTAAAACTTATCAATATAGTTTATGCCAGTCCAACTCTATATCCTGTGAGTGGAGATTGAATAATTATCTTCCACAGCTGTATATAATTTCAATCTACTGTCCCTATAGAGCGCCTACTCATTATTCTTCTAGGTTATTTGTATTATGTTGTATACCTGGGATTGTAACAATCGAGAGAATTGGCTGCAGTAACTCAGATCTCCTAATTGTGAGCAAACGCTACTATTTGTTTTCTCATATATTTACATAAAATAGAATTATAATTGTTAATAAATTATTATATTTATGTTATAATATATTACAAAAAACTAATCCCCATAATGTTGCCTGCGACTTAGTGATGAACCCGCAATATGTAGACCTTGGGATGATCATTTTGTTAATAAAATTTGGAATAAAAAAGAAAGACTTATCAGGTCTTTTCAAAGAAAGGTGAAGCTCAGGAGAATGACTGGAGAAGTGAAAATTCCAAGTCAAAATAGCAAAAACAGAAAAATTCTTCCATTAATCTCACTTTCCAAATCAGCTATTTGGTCTAGATTGTTCTCCTGCCAATTCTACGGATTTTCACCTTTCTCTGAATAACATACAGAAAAAATGGCATCGCGCCTATACTCACCAGAGCGGCTGCAACAGCCAGGAGTAACAACCCAGTTCATGTATAAAACATAACAAGAAATGAAAGATGTCATCTGCGCTCGTTTCTATATATTTCTATGTGCAACAAAACACTGTCAGAGGTTTTAGTTTGCTTAAATGGCCATTGAAGCGTAAACTCACTCGCCATCAAGGCACCTCTCGGTAGAGTGAGTCCTAACCAATGTTCCAGAAGCTGCTCCTCTGAGCATCTGCATGCTCACCTGCTGCTTTTCAGCTAAGGAGAGGCAGAAAAATGGTGGGTTTTATATATACACGCACCAAGCACTTCCCATTTGGGGTTGAAAACAAAAACATGGAAAAAGGAACAGCCAGGGCCGGTGCTAGACTATTTTGCGCCCTAGGCAAGACCAGCTACTTGCACCCCCAAAAAAAAGAAAGCGACACAACATGATATATTGCCCCAGCTCACATGGCTATATTTGCCCCCAGTTCACACATGGATATATTGCCCCAGCTCTCACACATGGGTATATTTGCCGCAGCTCTCACACATGGGTATATTTGCCCCCAGCTCTCACACATGGGTATATTTGACCCTAGCTCACACACATGGGTATATTTGCCCCCAGCTCACACACATGGGTATATTTGCCCCCAGATCACACATGGATATATTGCCCCAGCTCTCACACATGGGTATATTTGCTCCCAGCTCTCACACATGGGTATATTTGCCCTCAGTTCACATATGGGTATATTTGCCCCAGGTCGCACATGGGTATATTTGCCCCAGCTCACACATGGGTATATTTGCCCTCAGCTCACACATGGGTATATTTGCCCCCTGCTCACACATGGGTATATTTGCCCCCAGCTCACACATGGGTATATTTGCCCCCAGCTCACACACATGGATATATTGCCCAGCTCTCACACATGGGTATAGTTGCCCCCAGCTCTCACACATGGGTATATTTGCCCCAGCTCACACATGGGTATATTTGCCCAAGCTCTCACACATGGGTATATTTGCCCCAGCTCACACATGGATATATTGCCCCAGCTCGCACAAATGGGTATATTACCCCAGCTCTCACACATGGGTATATTTGCCCTCAGCTCACACACGGATACATTGCTCCCAGCTCACATGGGTATATTTGCCCCCAGCTCACATAGGAATATTTGCCCCAGCTCACATGGGTTTATTTGCCCCAGGCCCAATATCAATTTACCCCCAATAGCAATTAATTCCTCCCCCCAGTATCAATTTCTCTCCCCCCGCATACCTCATGGGTTGCGGGAGCCATGAGAGAGACATCAGGTCGCAAGTTGGCTGGCAGAGACGTCCAGAGGCAGGGTGGAGCCAGAACACCTGCCGTGGACCCTGATGATGACATCACGTGGCCGCCGTGCAACATAATCAGCGGGGGCCGACAACTTGCAGGCATTGGGGCGGTGCCGGCATAGGGGAAGGAGCGAGTCGCTGCCGGGTTAGCTGCCAACTGAGTCTGCGGCCACGCGTAAGTAAATAAATAAAACAGATGGTGAAACCATTCAGGTGGCAGGGGCCGGCTGTGCCCTAGGCGGGACTGCGCTCTAGGCGGCCGCCTAGCTTGCCTAGCGGCAGCGCCGGCCCTGGGAGCACCAGCAAAGATGACAAACAGGTGTTACAGCATTTATTTTTTCTTTCTCTGAATAACCCTGTAATGAGTGTTTGTCCAATGGTATTTATGATTAATTTATTTCAAATATTAGAAATATAATGATTGAAAGATTTTAGGGCTATTTAATGTATATTTGTTCATAAGTTTGGAAAGATGAACAAGGGAGGACATATATAATCCACAAATTGTGTATAATATGTATCATTAGGCATAACTAGAAACCTCAGGGCCCAGGTGCAGGAACCATGATGGGGCCCACCCACCCCACCTTAGACAAAATGTATTTTGTCCCCCTCCCGTCAACATGCATTGGTCATCTCCAGGTCAACAATGTTGACTCCAGACAAGCAGTGTCCCATTTTTTCCAGGTCCACTATGACCTCTTCAGTCCATCCCATTTTTAATGTAATGTGCACTATGTGTATCTCACAGAGCTCCACAGCAATAAACCTCACAGTAATGTTTGCTGTGTAAGAATGTTTCACAGCTCCACAGCAATAAAACATACAGTAATGTACAGCGTATAGGAATATATCACAGAGCTCCACTGCAAAAAAACTCACAGTAATGTGCAGTGTGTAGGAACGTATCACAGAGTTCCACTGCAATAAAACTCACAGTAATGTGCGGTGTGTATGAGCATATCACAGATCTTCACAGCAATAAAACTCACAGTAATGTGCAGTATGTATCTGTGTAAATCACAGAGGTTTACAGCAACAAAACTCACAGTAATATGGGGTGTGTATGAGTGTATCACAGAGCTCCAAAGTAAAACTCACAAAGAAGTATAGAATAAATTTAAAAAAAGAAATATATATATCTGCAAGCCCGCAGGCCCAGGTGAGTGTGGGCCCCCCGAACTCAAGGGCCCGGGTGCGGTGGCACCCTCTGCACCCCTGGTAGTTACGCCCCTGATATGTATATCACACACAGATTGTACATTTTGCCATAGAAAAGGCAAAAACTCAAACTATCTCGCGTTTACAGTATGATTTCCTTATCGTCAAGTGACATTTAATAAAATCTTCTTTACTTTTTGAATAAAATAAATTAGAATGAAGGAGTTAAAGGAAAGACTCCAACCTTTCAATTTATCCTTAAGCAATGACTAATAGGTAATGAATGGTGCTTTTACACCTGTTGCTAATGAAGCATGCCAACTGAACCTTAAAACGGGATGAAAAAAGGTGATTAATAGTCTTCTTTTCATCTACAGTAATGCCAAATTAATTACAGCTTTGATGTTTATTCTGCTAGTAGAATATTAGCCAATTATGGATTATTCATTAGAATCAAATAACTTATTCTGCTAATTGAGCTTAACTTTGTTTCTCCAGTAATTGTTACTAATAACTGTTTGTGATACAGTTACGCCTAGCGAATGCTTCATTAACGAGGCAGGGCCCTACGCTACAATTTGCAGAAGTACCTCTGCCTGTTAATTGAAAAGATTTATTAAAAACTGACAGTGATTGACTAGATAATAACTTATATTATCACTGAAAATGGCCTGTATTTACACAAACTTCAATACCATTAACGAGTTATGTTCTGAAGCACCTCACCTATTTTTCAACTTCATTTTAAAAATAAACATTTTCTTTCACTGTATTATTCCGGTGGTTCACGGTCTGTTATTTCCTTATTGTGAAGTCTTAGAAGAATAATCTTAAAACTTTCCATGTGATGAAATATGTTGTATTTTTTTATATCCATTACACATACCTGTAGATACTCGAGTATAGCGCGACCCGAATATAACGCGATGGATAGAGATTTATTATGCAAATGAGAGAATACTCAAGACTCGAATATAACGCATAGGAACTAAATTATACTGTACCGGTACACAATTAAAATCCTTCCAGGTTCTCTTAACACAGTGAGGCTCCCCCTCAGGCCAGGGTGCTCTGCTCTAGAATGATTGCAGTTGTTACTAAGTATGAAGCTGCCGGCCACCCGCCTTCTTTACTTGCGATTAGATGGCTGGTGGAGGCGAGTGAGGTGAAAGAGTGGCCGAGCGTGCCCTCCGGTCGTGATGGATCCCACCTCTCCTGAATCCGGGAGTTCCTGTAGTGTTTGCAAGCATCAGTGAGACTGCAGTCACTTCAGGGAGACTACCGGAACTTCCGGGAGAAAAAATAATGGGCGTAGAAAAGACACGCGAAAACGTGCGCGCATTAACGTTGCGTGCAGAAATCGGTGTGCGCATTCTTTTTTCACGTGATTCAGCCAATCAGAATTAAGAACCTTAATTGTCTCACGTTCAATTTTTGCTCCTGTCAAAGTCAATCTGAGTATATATGCTGCAGCAATAAAAAAAAAACACAACTTCTCAATTTTATTGTTTGGGTATGTGTAGAAAGTGTAACTAAACTGTGCTGTATTTTTTTTTTTTTGGGCTGGTGTATTTGGGTTCGGCCAGGACGTTCAGATTTGCCGTTACCACCGGCTTTTCAAAGATGTTAAAATTATGCGCGCAAACGCTGTGCGTTAAATTTTACGAATAGATTGTAATACCATCCTCATACCAGCACACAAATGCATTTGCGCTCACAATGTTAAGTATAGGACGCGCGCAGTACAGTACACTCACGCAGCGTTCGTGCAGGTTCACCCACGGAAGACGTTAACGCACATTTTTTGCGCAGACATTGTAATACGACGTTCAGCGCAGAGGATTTTGCCCCTCACGTTAATGCATTTTTGCGCACGCGTTAACGTTTGCGCGAAGAATGTAATAGAGCCCTTACAGGGTTTCACAGAGAGCATCGAAATGTCACCGACATTTCAGGGCTCTCCTGTTCCCCTCACATCGGGTAGTCCAATTCACTCACCTTGTGATGAATTCAGCATTCATCACGGAGTCCCCGAAGTGCGGCGAATCGACATGCTGAATCGATTCGAAAAACCCACCAAAAAACACAGAAACGATCCGAAAAAGCCGATGACCCGCAGAACAGCCGCCGGAAAAAGTCGACAAGCCGAATGGGTAAAGAAAAAAAAAAAAAAACACCTGCTACTTTTAAAAGCTGATTTTAAAAAAAACTGCACGAAAACGCCTGGAAATAACATGTAAGGTCCTATGAATAATCATAAAAAGGTCTGTTAAAATAAAAAAAATAAAGCTATCACAAGAAAAATCTCGAAAAATGCCTTAAAAATCTCCAAAAATAAATAAATACAGAGACTTTTTGCTGCAAGTGAAAAGAATAAACTGTCGAATCTATATTGAATGAAAATGGGGAACATTTTTAACATTGAAACTTATGGAATTTGCCTGTTTAAACCTGCCGAAAGAAACCACCGAACACATCAGGGCATTTCACTGACATTTCTCTGCAGTTCCGTGTCTCTGAGTAGATTAACCATTGCTTCTCTATGGGGATTTCACTGCCGTCGAACAGCACCGTATTCCGCTGGCAATTTGCCAAAATTTGGCAAATCGCCAGCTTTTTGAATAGACGAATGGCCCCGAAATTGCACCGTTTGGGGAAATTCACTGTTCGGTGCAATTGCGGAGCCAATTCGGCTCTCTCTGAATAACCCCTTTAATAAATATTTAAAGCTGAATAAGTATAAAAAATATATATTTACTGTGTTACCGTATTATAATAAACCACATGGATATGTTTAATATTACTCCAACGCATAGCTCATCATTTGAACACGTTAAAGGATACAGTTAAAGGTTTCATTGTCCAATGTCTTGTAGAATAAAACGCTGCATGAGAAAACAAAGTTATCTTTATAGTGATTTACTGTACATTCTTTCATACATACTTTGACAGTGTGGTCTTTCATTTCTCCAACTCCAAGTTCCGTTAGCAAGACACTGAATGGACGCCGGCCCCAAACGGAAATATCCCGGATCGCAACTAAAAACCACTTTTGTTTTGTACTCGTAATGGGATCCGTTTACAATGCGCCACCTGCCATGCTCCAAAGTAAAAGAATTGATACTCGGACACGTGACAACTGGAACGAAAACAAAAGAAACTGTAGTAAATGTAATTAGTCCAGCCCCTTCATAACCAGGACTTAATTTATGGAAAAACACTTTCCATCGCAGACATTCTAACAATGTATGTACTCTTCATGAAATAGATTTTAGAAACCAAAGCTTATTGACAGATATAGGGCTACCTCTGCTGGTCGAAAAGTGCAACTACATGTCTAATAATCCCTAATAATACAAGTAGAGCTCCAGATTTCTGTGATAGAAAGATGCATCTCTAAGCAGTTTAAACCAGCTTCACCACCTTGGCTGACATATATATATATATATATATATATATAATCAGCCTCAATCACCGCACTCCCTGTCTAACGATTACTTGCTATGGTGCAGGAACCTGGTACAAATCACATAACACACCGCGATGTTCCGCCACTCAGAGTCTTGATGAAGTTTTAAAGAATTTTTTTTATTTTAGGCGTCAATGTTTCAGTCCCACTGGACCTTTCTCAAGATATCGTCTTGAGAAAAGTCCAGTGGGACTGAAACATTGACGCCTAAAATAAAATTTTATCTTTAAAATTTCATCAAGACTCTGAGTGGCGGAATATTGCAGTGTGTTATATATATAAATATATATCACAAGTGTGTGTATATATATATATAACCATCCGTGCATAAGTAAGTCATTGTTTTCTGAGTGCAGGATCTATATAGATAGATATAAATATATATAAAAATCACGAGTATAGCAGTACGTAGTGATACCTTTTTTATTGGACTAATGCTACATTTAAAAGACAAGCTTTCGAAAGACGAGCTTTTAAATGTAATGTTAGTCCAATAAAAAAGGTATCACTACGTAGTGCTATTCTCGTGATTTTGGCATCTGGACTAACACGGCCTATCAAATATATATATATATATATATATATAAACACATATAAACATATTCTGTAGCCCATTTGCAAACAACTTTCACTTGCAGTAAATGAAATTCCTTTGGATTGCTCCAGATTATGACCAGATCGAAGTTGCTTGATGTTGAACTTCAGAAAATCAAGTCTATACATGATTATAGTAGGGAAAGGGTTAAGACAATAATGTCCTAAACAATATAGCTGTTCTTCAACTACTAAACTACTAATACTAGTAAACAGGTCATAACATCTGTGACTTACTCTTTTTACCCCAAACACACAATTTATTAACCCCTTCACGTCTGTGTGTACATGATCAGCACCAGCAGACCGAGATCATGCTAACACAATCTGGAGCTCAGCAGTATCATTGCAAATTAGATTTGTGTGTTGCAAACAAATTTCATTTGCATTTGTGCTCCACACTGTGACCCAAAATGTTTTATCACCTTTTAGACATGACACCTTCAGCACTAAAACACTGTGAAACACTGCTGGAAACGTTGGGATTCTGTATATCTTATATACTTATAATTTTGATACTGACATTGATAGGATGTAGTTTTGCAGGCATAATAAATATAGTTTCTTCAAACACTGCTCAAAACAGTTACATAGGCTGAAAAAAGAGTTTCGTCCGTTGAGTTCAGCCTTTCACATATCACCATATTGCTGTTGATCCAAAAGAAGGTGCAAAACCCAGTCTGAAGCACCCACCGAATATGCAACATACTGGGGAGAAAATCCTTCATGACCTGTATGGCATCAGATTTCTCCTTGGATCAAGCAACTTTCATCCACAAATTAAATATTATGACCCTTAATATTATGGTTTTTGCAGGAAGTCATCCAGTCGTTTTTTAAAAGTCAGTACAGACTCCGACCCAACCACCTCAACAGGCAGAGAATTCCAAAGCTTTATTGTTCTCACTGTAAAATAACCCTTCCTAGGCTTTAGGCTGAATTTCCTTTCGTCCCAGTCTAAATGGATAACCTCGTGTCCTGTGTATAGTCCTGTTAATGAATAGGTTTCCAGACAATGGCCCCCAACGGGCGACACCTACCCTTCGTGAAGGGGTTAAAAACAGGTGCCCAACATTCCCCGGCAGTTGTTTATTTTTAGTTATTTCTGTTTTTGGTTTCCATAACCCACCAGACTGACTTAAAAAGAGAAAAAAAACAAAACAACAACAAAAAAAAAGACTTATTACCATAACATAGATACTCTTCTTGATATATGTCAAGATTGAACCGTATTCTAGAATATGTAAATATGTTCTACTTGCTGCACATTTTCATCTTCTGGCATAGATAATGAACAATAATGAAACCAATGTGATATCAATATACGGTATTATTATTTGGACTAGTTCCCGCGTCTTTTCATGGAAAACCTGGGGTGCCGCAGTCATTTCCTTACCTACGCAACGCGGGGTTTTATTATGATTGCTCCATGTGCCATCTGGCTGGCAGACAGCCGTGGTGAGCTCTTTAGATGATAACTTGAATCCATCATTGCAAAAGTAAGTTACACTCGTCCCCACCAAGTAATCAGTAGCTAATATACCTCCATTTAACGGTGCTTTGGGAACGCCGCACGAAATCGCTAAAATGAAAGAAAATACAGGAAAAAGTTATTACCAGGACATTAAGTACATGAAAAGAAAGCAAACCTGTCCGCTCGGCACACAATAGCGGAATGACGCGGAGATGGGGGATTACTGATTATCTCGGCTTATCATGTTTCCCTTTTGAACTGACAGGTATGTGCGAGTATTGACAGATCTTTTATAGCTGCTGACATTTACATCATTTAAGCTATCTTTCCAGGTAGCGAACATTAGACGCCACTTCCACTATGGATATGAAAAGGAGATGGGCCTAGAAATGGCACATTCAAGTAAATGGTTTCGTGGAAATGGCTACAAGAGATTGTTTGAAGAATATAGCGCCGGATGGGTTGCTAGATAGCTATCGAGACGGATCCATCTTCCTCTACGGATAGATTTAATTTCACATTTGTGCTCACATGCTGCGGATTGACTGCTTGCTGCAACAAAAAGGGTTGGTGTTTTTTTTTTATCCTTTTAACCTTTTTCTCATCTAAATTTGTTTGCTTTGGCATGATGGGATATTACACCCAACATCTTGTTTACAAATACAGTTAGTAATCGTCATATATTTTATAGCAACCAGATAAGATTTCTTGTAAGGAAAGATTTCCTTTTGATGCATGAAAACCAACTTGTTTACAAACAAACAAAACAATAGAATCAGTTTTATCAGGGGGTCACATCTTAAAATTATCAACACACACCTTGATAAAGACCAATTGTTAGTTGAAGCATCAATGTATCTGTGAAATGTATTTTTAGTGAGAAGTCCGCTAGTGCTTCCTCACATTTTGATATATATATATATAACACTATACCCCCAACTAACAGTGATTTTTTTTTCTAGGAATAAAGGTGGGGGTACTCACCATGAATCATCCTAAAGCGCCAGGCAGCGAGCAGCCAATGAAAAGCTGGCTTACGCTCACATGAACTAATAAATAGAAGGCGCACGCCAGCTGCAGCCAATGTATAAAATAAAGGGAATTTATATTTATTTATTTGTAAATGAAGCCTCGTCATGTTTGATATCATTGGAAAGGCCATCTTCACGACCCTCTAGTTCCAAATGACCCCTGTATCTCTTCCATATTGAATAGGGCATTCACTGCTAGGCGGAAGGAGAACGCCCACATCTAACATCATCACACCCTTGAACGATGACATCAGTGAGTGTGGATAGGTCCCACAGGGGGGGTTTACATCTAGACTGGCACGATCAGTGGAGCTTCCAGCATGAGCAGCAGACGTCCTCAGCATCTTAGCAGAGGAGCGTCTGCCCTGCCAGTAGGTGACGGTACTAAGTACCAGCGGGTACCGGCAGAAAAAAAGCCCCGCCCACTAGACATCTAAAGATGCATTATGTGATCACATTTTGCAGCTGAACCCTGACCTTTTTCAAACTAGAGATAGGTGCTTTTAACCTTTTTAGATGTATGGTGGAGTGTAATGCTCTGCATTTCTTGGTTTCAGATTCACTGTTAAAAGATATACACGAATGGGCTGATTGCCATGCTTTTGTTGTGTGCAAGTGTGCGTGTGTATATATATATAAATATATATATATATATATATATACATACATACACACGTGTACAGCACTCTTTCTCTTGCCAGGCAAGTGCTTCTCTCAGACAGAAATACACAGCAATCTAGGGGGAGAACACGCCATGACACAGATCACACCATCTCAAATCTCACACAAGTTAAAGATTCTTAAAGGAGTTTTAGCCACCTGACTTGAATAATAAATGATGAGAATCAAGTTCACTAAAATATATGTCAACCACGATGGCAGCACTCTTCCTGTACCAAGCATAACATGGGTGCTGCTCAAAAGGATTAAATCATTATACTATTTAAATGCATGAGTTTGTGTGCCCTTTTCATGGTTTGTTTTTGTATTTTTCGATCTTGAGAAGCACCCTTGTTATGTTTAGAACAGATAGAACGCTGCCGTCATGGCTGTTGTATTACACATATAGGGCCATATTACATTAGAGGTGCTATAATGGGGACGCTAACCGGGAAAACCTGCGCCGCCGCGAGTATCACCTCCTGGAATCCCTAAGACTGGAGGGTTACGCTGCCAGGCTGCAAGATCATGCAAGTCCGTGGACTGATTCACGGAGGCAGACTGGGGACAAATAGTCCCCAGTCTCACTCTGATCCTGCTGGCCAGAAGTAGCAGATCAGGCCACCTTTCGCACCGCGGGATGAGAGGTGAGTGCTTGATTTGGGGGTGGGGGTTAGCTGTTCTGCAGGTTCCCCATGATTTGTCTTTTTCTCTTTTTTTGGCTTTAAGGTGCGCTCTTATGCAGATATACATGTGCAACATAATTTGACTGATTCCTGGGGTAATTGGCCTTGCCCCAGTGGTAATCTGTACTATCATATTTGGTAGTTTTTCTACTTTTATGTGCTTACCAGTTGACTGAGCCTGGTGTGTTTCTTGTGGGCTTACACATATATTTTGTGAGTATTTTCTCTATTGTATAAATAGTATATTGATTTATCTCTCCTTCTCCTGGCATTTGTGATATCTACATGAATTTTGTAGATTATTGATTTATTTGACGTATTAGTGTTGTACATTTGTGTTTTTCAATAAAGATCTTATTAATTTATGGTGTGCTTCTGAGTTTATACATTGTTCTAACTTTTTCATTACCACATCGGTGCGGTAATTAGCGCTGGGACTTTGTTATCCTAACGCTAATTGCGGATTGCTCTCCCTATACTTAACATGTTGAGCGCAACGTACAGTAAGGCCACATTCACACATATACGCGTTTATATTTTATTTTGCGTCTTTTGCACGTATATGCCCGCACATACACGCATAAAATAAAAAAGTTTTTGTGTGTTTTTTTATGTCATTTTCTGTTAATCTGTATATTTGTGCTATTTTTTTAATATCTTGCATTTATTACTTTGTATTTCTGTAACAACTGTAACATTTCAATGTTCTTGAACCCAGGACATACTTGAAAACGAGAGAAATCTCAATGTATCCTTCCTGGTAAAATCCTTTATAAATAAATAAATAACTCTGGCGTTTTGGCCCCCTGGTATCGAGTGTGGCTCGGAGTTAACCTTCAGTACTGAAAGTGTTAACCTCGAGACACACTTGGGCTGCCGCTGCATACATTACCTCTCCCTGCGCTCCCTCACTGATCCCTGCAGTCTCCTCCGGTGATCGCGGAGTTTTACTTCCTGGTTCTCTTCACACGAGAAGGGAACCAGGAAGTAAAATAAGCCACACTCGGGCTGCCGCTGCAAACATTGCCTCTCCCTGCGCTCCCTCACTGATCCCTGCAGTCTCCTCCATGATCGCAGAGTTTTACTTCCTGGTTCTCTTCACAAGAGAAGGGAACCAGGAAGTAAAGTAAGCCACACTCGGGCTGCCGCTGCATACATTACCTCTACCTGCGCTCCCTCCAGTCTCCTCCGATGATCGCGGAGTTTTACTTCCTGGTTCTCTTCACAAGAGAAGGGAACCAGGAAGTAAAATGAGCCACACTCGGGCTGCCGCTGCAAACATTGCCTCTCCCTGCGCTCCCTCACTGATCCCTGCAGTCTCCTCCGATGATCGCAGAGTTTTACTTCCTGGTTCTCTTCAGAAGAGAAGGGAACCAGGAAGTAAAATAAGCCACACTCGGGAACACCGTTGGGTGGTTAAATTTGGTAAAGTACACGTGTATACGCATGCGCACACACGTATACATGCGTAAACACACGCAAAAACTCAGAAATACGCTGCTGGGATACAGCTCGGTTCCATTGCGCGCATTTACGCAATGCAAATAAACAACTCTGTATGCTGCTATGTGTATGGATCCATTTATTGCATATGTTCCATACAGTACAATAGGCGTGTACGTGCCTATCAGTGTGAATGAGATCTAAGCTCTCGCAAGCGAATGCAATCACCGAGGCGACAAAGGATTACAAATGGGTTTAGCGTCAGCATGCGCTAAACTCACCTAGCCTAGCGTTAATGATCACATATCTGAGCATTAGCGATAGGATTGTAAAAGGGCCTATAGAGGGCTGACATCCTTCTTGGTGTGCGTGCCCCTCCCTGCCACAGGTGTTTCATCATAGGTTCTATGTAACTTTGAATCATGGGGAGCCGGAAAGGATTCTGTCATCAGTGAGTGAGTTAATCCCATAAATGCGGGTCATTAGGTGACAAGAATAGAATGGGATACAATAGAATAGAACGATAGGATACATTGACGCTGTGACAGGCTTAAGCAATTTATGGCCATATTTCGTGAACTAAATTCCCATCATTTTCTCAGCAGAGCTTCGAGTTAAAAATCTGCTAAAAATCTTTAAGAGGGTTAAAATCAATATAATATTTAAATGTATGAGTTGGTGTGCTCTTTGCAGTTTGTTATATATATATATATATATGTATGTACGGCAAAAGATCCTCTCCAGTAAGTGTCTTTGGGCAAGACACCTAACGTCATACTCGCCACCCAGGACATACTTGAAAACAGGAGAAATCTCAATGTATCATTCCTGGTAAAATCCTTTCTCGAAATAAAAAAAATAATAATAAAATATATATATATATATTGTATTAATATATATTTTAGGTGTTATTTATTTTATTTATTATTCCTGCATTGACGTTCAGATGATGAAATTTTAAAAAGTCCCATCTGACATGTGTACCTTGACATGCTGGAACTGGTGCATCCCAGGAATAGTATCCATATGGAGCCTTCTTGCAGGCAGCAGTGCTTTTTCCAATGAGCCTGAATCCTCGATCACAAGCCCATCGAACCATGCTGTTCAGCTGTCCACCTGTTTGACTCACAATGAAGCCATGCGGTGGAGATTCTGGTGTGCTGCAATACTGAGCTGCAATATGAAAACAATTTATAGTTATAACAGATTTAAGGAAAAATGCACATAAGGTGGATACAACATGCGTTACGTCTCAGCAAGAGAAGACAGATTATTAAACTGCTGCTTCACATATAAGATCAAAATAAATGGACAAAGTGAATCTGTGGAAATATGAAATATGTCTTTCAGAATTACATGATGCAAAGAGGACACATTACACGTGTATCGATCACATTACAAATACATATATCACCAGTCTTTGAATTATGATCTATTATGACATTTTTTCCCCCCATTTCATTTCTCAAATCCAAGGTAACTCTTTATTAATCTCTTACAGCCGGTAATGAAAAGGAAAAACAAAACAGATGCTAAAACCTGGTGTTAAAAGGCCACTACTACCAAAAAAATGACATGTCCTTATTGTGTTCATTTTATGTTGCTGATATCTTGCATGTGATTTGTTTTTCTCTTGTATGTTTAGTTAAGAAAATATGTTACTCCTTTATGTCACTGGGAGCATCCATTGTGTGATCTTTTGTGTTGTAAACTTCTCCTCCCCACAGTGGGCCCTATTACAATCTTCGCTCAAACGTTAACGCGTGCGCAAAAAAGCATTAACGTCTAACGCGGGTGAACCTGCGTGAACCCTTTGCGAGCGTAATGTACTGCACGCGTCCTATACGTAACATTGTGGGCGCAAATGTGTTTGTGCGCTGGTACGCGGATTGTATTACAATCTACGCACAAATTTTAACGGACAACGTTTGCGCGTATAATTTTAACATCTTTTAAAAGCTGGTGTTAACGGCAAATCTGAATGTCCTGGCCGAACCCAAATACACCAGCACGGAAAAAAAATACAGCAAAGTATAGTTACACATTCAACACATACCCAAACAATAAAATGGAGAAGTTTTGCGTGTTTTTATTATTGCTGCAGCATATATACTCAGATTCATTTTGACAGGCGCAAAAACTGAACGGGAGACAATTGTGGTTCTTAATTCTGATTGGCTGAATCACATGAAAAAACAGTCTGCACACCGATTTCTGCGCGCAGCGTTACTGCGCGCGCGTTTTTGCGTGTATTTTTAACGCGCGTTATTTTTTGACGGATGAAAAAATGCGCTCGGATTGTAATACCAGCGTTAACTTATGCGTGTTAATGTTTAAAGCTTCGCGCACAAATTAACGCGCTGCGCGAGCGTTTTTGCGCAAAGAATGTAATAGAGCCCAGTATCTTTACAGCATTGCTCCTCACTGTGTAGCATTTGGCAAAAAAAATGATCAGATTAGTCGATCACCAACCCAAATCATTGTATTGTGTGGGATGTATTCAAAGGACATCACCAACCAGAGGGTAGATTAGAAGTATTTTTTAGCTCCCAGTCTTATCACGTTCAGCTGCCAGCCATTATCTCAGTAGTTTGGAGAACAATAGCCCCTGCTGTCTCATCTAAACATTCCCTCCACCGCATTAACTGTTGAATATGGAAGATTACATAAACAGGAGCCATAAAGCAAATATTTTGGTAGATATTGCATTGTGGGATAAATACACATAAATGGAAACAAGAGAACAAAACCTTAACTTATTTTTCCTTTTTACATGCAATTAAAAGACCAAAATCTAGCAGCCTGTGTTTTATAACGTGGTTTTATTTGTTAAATCCGTCCTTTAGTGACCACTGCTGTTTTTATGTTTCTGCGCTGTTTGTGTTAAGGTCAAATTTTCCTCTTATTCGTTTATGCAAACCACACATATTATACACCGTTTTTCCCACCATTAAATGGACTTTCTAAAATACCATTATTTCCATCACATAGTATAATTTACTATAAAAAAAATATGAAATATGATGAAAAAATTGTAAAAACACACTTTTTCGTAATTTAATCCCCAAAATCTACAACCACCAAAAAAGACCCAGGCTAAATAGTTTCAGAATTTTGTCCCGAGAATAGAAATACCCAATTTTTACATGTTTTTGCTTTTTAACCTTCATTGCTAAGCCAGTTCACCTATGTGCGCTGAGCTCATTTTGTCCAGCATGACCCTCTAGCTGCCACGGATCAGGAGATAACGGGATCCAAAGGATCCCCCTATCTCCCCTTGGCAGCGAAAGGGTTAACGGGCCCACTGGCATCCCCACACATATGGTGGGGATGTCAGTGGGTGGGGGGTGACCTGGAGGCTTTGCTGACATCCAAGACAGCCCCCTCCAGGTTTGAATCATGATTTGGTGCAAATTTGCGCCGAATCACGATCCGGCAGCGAAATTGTTAATGCTGCACACCGCTGAAAAGGGTGCAACTTGCAGCACTCTAGCTTCAATGGTTGGGGAGATAGAGGGCTCTGAAGGAGCCCTCCCTCCCCTCCCCGGCCCATCTAAATCATGGGGGCAGGCTTCCTCCCTGACAGATCTGCGATGGGATCCAGCGAGGGAGGTAAGTATCGGGCAGGGAGGGAGGTTAGGAGCCGCTGACGTATTATGTACGTCCGCGGGTCTAAGGGAGACCCGTGGGCAGGATGTACATGGTACGTCAGCGGTCATTAAGGGGTTAAATGATTTGTTTTAGAAGAAAAAAAAAATACTGTAAAACATTTTTTTCCTGTTGCTTATCCAACCACAAAGCAACAATCCATCTTGTCCTTCAACTGACCCAGCGTTACCCTACATACAGTATATGCAATCCTGCACATGGCGTGTGCAAATCACTGTGAAGTCCTCTGAACTCTAGTCTACAGTGTCTCTGCTCTGCTGCCTGTTATGTAAATAATATTATTTCAGTTTAGGAACAGATTCAATAAAATAATAACAATAAACAACATCAAAAAGATATAAAAAAGGATCAACTTCTAAAGCGCTAGGAGATACAAAAGATAATTCGAATGATACGTCTGGTGTTGAAAGGGCTCAAAAAAATGAATGACTCCGCTGAAATCCTGCAGGTCAGCTGACCCGGCAGCACAAGCCTCCATGGAGTCCTATGGAGCTAAAACGGGGAGGCTAAGGGAAACCAGCGGGTGCAGATTTTCCACCTTAGCGTCTCTGTTTTAGCAGGCTGTATGTAATACTTCCCTGAGTGTTTACACGATCAGCAATAGCAGACACAGCAGCTCAAGATCCTGTTATCACGACCTGGAGCTATGTTAATGCTGCACACCGCTGAAAAGGGTGAAACATGCAGCACTCTAGCTTCAATGGTTGGGGAGATAGAGGGCTCCGAAGGAGCCCACCCTCCCCTCCATTGATTTCAATGGGATGCCCACATGGGGTTGTGTAGGGAGAGGTATTGGTTGTGTAGGGAGAGGTATTAGCAGTAGGAAAAGTGAAGTTCTCATGCCACTGTACAGAGCACTGGTGAGACCTCACTTGGAGTACTGTGTCCAGTACTGGAGACCGTATCTCCAGAAGGATATAGACATCTTAGAGAGAGTTCAGAGAAGGGCTACTAAAATGGTGTACGGCTTGAAGGAGAAAAGTTACCAGGAACGGCTTAATGATCTTAACATGTACAGCTTGGAAAAAAGACGAGACAGAGGAGATATGATAGAAACATTTAAATACGTAAAGGGAATCCACAAGGTAGAGGAAGGGAATATATTTAAAAGGAAACAAAGTAGCAAAACAAGAGGACACACAGGGTTATTCAGAGAGCGTGAAAAGCAGGAGAATGACTGGAGAATAACTGGAGAATGAAAAATTCTAGGTCAAAATAGCCGATTTGGAAAGTGAGATGAAAGGGAGAATTTTTCTGGTTTGGCTATTTTGACCTAGACTTTTTCATTCTCCAGTTATTCTCCAGTCATTCTCCTGCTTTTCACGCTCTCTGAATAACCCTGATAGTCTTAGATTAGAGGGGCAAAGGTTTAAAAGTAACATCAGGAAGCCTTATTTTACTGAAATTTAATTTGCAGTTGGGCTCCAGAAGGTGCCCCACAAGTTTTAGCACTTCAGGCATGACACCCGAGGGTCTACAACAGTTTTTACAAGTGAATATCTGTGTGATACGGAGATATTCACTTGATGCAGCGCTGAGCCCCAGCTGCAATAGCTCCTTTTGGCCAGCAGATGGCAACATCAGTCTGCCACATAGAATACATCAAATCATGCATTCATTATTTTTGCACTTTTCCTTTTTTATAAAAAGGGGATTTTTATAAAATCCAGTGGTTCTTGGCAGATGCTTTGTGGAAAATCACTTGACAGTGAAGGGGTTAAGTTACAATAAGAGAAAAACGTATTTTGAACATATAAAAAGACAGACATCAGTTTTCCTATTTTAAACAATTCTCACATGTTTTTATTCACATAAGGAGGAAATAATCCCAAAACTAAAAATAACTAAACATCATGGCAGTGGGATTCGAAGAAGAAATAATAGGATTCTGTGGGGTTTGCAGTTTCATGGTAACAAACTCTCAGGTATCTCTCAGAACTAAAACTGAAAAATCGGTTAAATGCATTTAAATTCATTTAATTTAGAAATCTGTCAGTTCTATCAATATGTAATTACATTGTGTAATATCATTTGAAAAATCAATTTTGAACGGCTACTCAAAGCTCGCTGGCATTTTCTTTCTGTGAATCACACATAGAATTATTTATTTAATCAGAAAAAAATAATAATTCCCAAACCAGTCTGATCAGATGAAATTTGCTTATTATTTTTCATCCTGTTATGTATTTTTACTGAGGACTGCTACATTATTTCATAAGCTTGCGGTTTCCATGGTAACCTTACTTTGTTATGCAAAAGTCCAGGAATCCATCTAATTCGCTTCATGGTTGGCTTGAACAGACAAACTTCGACATTAAAAATAGTTCCTCTCTTATTTAATTGGATTAACACCTTGTGCTTTGTTTTCCAGCAGCTACATTGTAGCACTTCTTTACCGTGGTCATAATAGCTTGGGATCCTTTCCATTGTATCCAGGTACATCTCAGAAAATTTATGCTACGCAAATATTTTTGCTTTTAGGAGATTACAGCATTATAATAATGAGATGAGTATAGATATATTGGGTGGGGGTGGTATTGAACATTAACCCATTCACTACCAGTGTAAACTCCATTTTGCATTGTAATACAAGACAAAACTTGACATATACTACCCTTTTAGCATAGAGTTTTATTGGAAAATGTGTGTGCCCCTGTGGAGAAACTAATTCACACTAAAATGTCACACCGGTCACCTTGTATTACTGTAAAGATGCTACAAGGAGCAGCCCCTAGCTAGCAGTAACAAAAAGGTGAACAAACTTTACTGATGCATTACAACAGCCAGGGAGAGGGCAGAATACAGAGAGAGCTCTGGAGTCACTCACTGCTGTGCATAAGATAAGATTCAGGGGTTTTAAAAACTGAAAATCCCTGTACAGTACAGATACAATGTGTTACTGTACTTTCCATAGACAGGCATTATGCAGGCACATATTTAATTATTCTATTGGTATTTTTTGGAAGCTGCATTGCTAATAATCTCATTATGATCTTTGCAAATGCACTTATCCTATCATATTTACTGTATTTGTCACATGGACCATTTCTGCATTTATGCTGACATTGCAGACCCTGTGTGAAACTTTGAAAGATACGAGACGCCAGCTTGAGTTTAGAACCTTTCATCCCAGCAATATTTCGGCAAAAGGATAAAACAAGTACAGGAAAAATAGAAAATGAGGAAATGTACAATATTTAAATATTTTAACCATTTCAGAATAACAACCTCTGTGCAAAATTGCTATTTTACCCTATATTTGGTTATTATTAACTATGTTAACAACGGGTTTCAAATAAACGTTTTGATCATTTTTTTGATAAAAAGTGCTCGATAGTGAAGGGGTTAATAGTTTGCATTCGAATCTCATTTAAAGAAATTTATTGATTTTTATAACAAGGTAAACAAAACCTTTCAAATTGAAGAAGGAATATTGAATTTTCACCCTAACCATTTGTTTTGCAAACAAACTGTTCTTTTTTTAACACTTCTACATTTATTATCGCGCCATGTCATCTGGGGATACTTGTTCTTATGTTTAATGTCTGGTTTGGTCCGGACATCGTTCCAAGTAGCTCAGACACAATTTTGCAGCGTGCTCTGCAATTCTTTCAAATCATTAGTTTCAGTCAAGTGGCATTAAAAACAAAGAACAATTGAAGTTAAATCTGTTTCAGAATCATGCACTGCCAATCATGGTGATTTTCCATCTCAAACACTTTGTACAAAGTGCATTACATGCATCAAAGTCATTAGCGATATACAACTGAAACCCGTTCAAGAGGACCCGGAGAATGTGAAACGTTTGCTCTCTGAGACCCAAATCGTTATTAAATCTCGGAATCACTAATTTAGGTTTAAAGTAACCAGTATAGAGTCCTTGGTCGTTAAGTCTGTCTTACCGTGACCCTTGATTCATATTAATGTTTCGAACATGTATATAACAGCTCTGATTGGGCAAAGTCCTGCACCTGACCTGTAGTTTGCCCAATCAGGGCTCAATATTGAATTAGAGCCCTGATTGGGCAAAGTCCAGGTCAGGCACAGGACTTTGCCCAATCAGATCATTCAGCATGAAGACGTGGGGCAGAGGAGCAGCGGCCAGACGAGTTTACGGACCGGGGAACAGGAGGCCGGGACAGCTGCAGGACAGGTGAGTTACAGGGGCTGGGGGCCGCAGCCACAGGTCTCCTAAATTTAGGAGACCTGTGGACGCATTTTTTATTATGGAATGTCCGCGGTCGAACAAACCGCGAACATCCCATAATGTTCGCGTTTGCCGAACACCCGAACGGCCGATGTTCGATTCGAACTCACGTTCGAATCGAACCGAACGCCCATCCCTAATCAATTCCTGAAAGTAATTGATAAATGGCTCATTGGGTAGTGAAACTATAAATCACAGGGAGTCACACTGACATCCTCAAGTTTAATACTGGTGTTAATTACTAAACACCTAATCATGCAAATAATCCTAAATCCTAACTCTAAAACCTAACCCCGACCCTAACTCTAAAACCTAACCCTAACTCTAAAACCTAACCCCAACCCTAACTCCAAAACCTAACCCTAACTCTAAAACCTAACCCCGACCCTAACTCTAAAACCTAACCCTAGCCCTAACTCTAAAACCTAACCCTAGCCCTAACTCTAAAACCTAACCCTAGCCCTAACTCTAAAACCTAACCCCGACCCTAACTCGAAAACCTAACCCTAACTCGAAAACCTAACCCCCACCCTAACTCTAAAGCCTAACCCTAACTCGCAAACCTAACCCCAACCCTAACTCGAAAACCTAACCCTAAATCTAAACCCTAACCCCAACCCTAACTCTAAATCTAAACCCAATCCTAACTCTAAAACCTAATCCTAACTCTAAAACCTAACCCTAACTCTGAAACCTAACCCCCCGACCCTAACTCTAAAATCTAACCCTAACTCTAAAACCTAGCCCCAACCCTAAATCTAAAACCTAACCCAACCCTAACTCCAAAACCTAACCCTAACTCTAAAACCTAACCCCGACCCTAACTCTAAAACCTAACCCTAACTCTAAAACCTAACCCAACCCTAACTCTAAATCTAAACCCAACCCTAACTCTAAAACCTAATCCTAACTCTAAGGCTAGGGTCAGACTGAGGCAGTGCGAACGCGCGTTCTGGCGCACTTAATCACGGCCGTGCTAGCAGCAGATGCCGGGCAATGACGGCCAATATACGAAGTACGGTCGCACAAAAGTCCGGCTGCGCAACGCAAGTGGAAAATGAACGCATTTTTTCGAGAACGTTAAACCACTAGTACTGACGTACAGAGTGCGCTGCGTCCGCTAGCGGCGTGTGTGCGTGAATTGGAGACATCAGACGCTGCTAATGTCCGGCCAACATAACGTCCAGATGCAAGAAGTGTTTTATTGATGATCCGTACAAAATCACGGATGAAACTGCGCATAGTATGACCGCTATTGCGTATTCCGTGAAAAAATACGTCCATTCTTCGAACGCACATTTTCACGGACAACGTGAAAAATGCGTTAGTCTGAACCTAGCCTAAAACCTAAACCCCGACCCTAACTCTAAAACCTAACCCTAACTCTAAAACCTAGCCCCAACCCTAACTCTAAATCTAAACCCTAACCCCAACCCTAACTCTAAACCCTAATCCTAACTCTAAAACATAACCCTAACTCTAAAACCTAACCCCGACCCTAACTCTAAATCTAAACCCTAACCCCAACTCTAAAACCTAAATCTAAACCCTAACCCTAACTCTAAAACCTAACCCCAACCCTAACTCTAAAAACCTAACCCTAACAATAACCCTAAAGGTTCTGGACAGCAGGGATAAATTTAATTAATAGTAACCCTAACGTGTAAAAATAACTCTCTTAAAGTAACCCCTGCTGTCCAGAACTTTTAGGGTTATTGTTAGGGTTAGGTTTTAGAGTTAGGGTTATTTTTAAGGTCATTTATGTGAGCGCTAGCGTTAAGGAGGTGATAGTGCCCATGGAGAGGTGACATGCTTGCCACTGTTACAATAAGCACACATTGATGTGTATGCACGGTTTTATCCCCATTTTACACATAGGGGAATGTGCTTTAATACCAGATTTTGCTAATCCTGTGTCATTAAATTATTTATTTAAAAGCCTGTATGTCAAAGACTTGGCCCACAATAATATTCTTTAGTTAGAAACAATGTTAATTTGCATGCAATTGATACCAGACGTCTGGTTTTATCTGAACGAGTGTCCAGTGCAATGCAGTTATTAAAATAGACATATGGGGATCTACATTAGGCTTTATATCGCTTTTACATGATACGATTCCTTGGTCCGCCATATTGGAGTATGGTCTACAAGGGGATGGAGAGGATTGGAGTGTGCCACTGCCCCATTAGGACGCTGTTTATTTCTTGTTATGCTGCCAGACTGAGCATTACCTCCTGCATGCTCCTGAGGACACCATTGTTTATGGCGAAACGCGTCGCATGATGGAGTGCTTGCTCCCATGCAGGTTGTGTTTTTTTATTTTAATATTTTTTTAGTCTCTTTAGCTCGGTGTTAATCTTTGGGTGGGTTGGCTCTAAGCTGTTAGCGCTCCCATCATTTTGGGCCTCAATATTCCGTCTACCTATTGCAATTTCACTTGCCACTCATCCTATTGGGAACTCTCTCTATAACAGCTTCTCTCTGTCCTATTTTGCTGACCCAAGAAGGCCTGTTTCTTCACTTTGATAGGAGTTGACAGAATTTAGGTTGTTTGTCTGTTTGTATCCCATATGAGAGACTTATCTAGGTGCACCTAGTACCCAATGTGGCATTTATTACGCTGACAGGAGCCACAGAGGCTTTTTTTTATTCCTTGGTTTGTTATTATGTTGTTCTGTTTTTTAGTTTCCAATAAAAGTTCCATTGTACTTACTATCTCAGTCAATCAATATCCTTTGTTCTATCCACTGCCCCATCCGGTACACTTCCCAATGTGGCTATATTCTATATACCTGGATGGATTGGGTCTGGGGCTGCAGCTCAAAAAGCCCCTGGTAAATTGACCCTGTCTGCCTGCTAAATTATTGCAGGATTTAGTTGAGGGATCTCAAGCTCCAGCCCCCAGATGTTTCTGAGCTACAGCTCCCATGATCCTCTGGTAATCTATTGCAGTCTAAAATGTCAGTGAAACGCCCAGATTTTCAGGTTGTTTTATTCAACAGGTTTAAAGTAATTTTTTTAGAATTTTTCAGTCATTTTTCTGCAAAAAATTTTAATACGATTTTTTTTAGTGCCTTTTTTTTTATTCTCTAACAGTCCTTATAGTTGTTATTCATATAACCTTATCTATCATTTCCATGCATTATTTCTGTTTAAAATGCTTTTTAAAAGTCACAGTTTTTTTTCTTCTTCTAACCCCCTATTTGGCAGCTGGTCGTTTTTTTCCGGCAGTCAGTTCAATGGGTCGTCGGCTGCTTATGGTGGTTTGAGGATGTGTTCGGCGGTCTGTTCAGCAGGTCGTCGGCTGCGTTTAACGGTCTATCAGAACGATTTTGTGAATTTTCGCCAGTTTACCGGACGCGTTCAGTAATTTTTCGGCGGCGTTCGGCAGTTTATCGGATAGATTCAGCGGGTTTATCTGCAGCGTTCATCTGATTGATTCGGTGCACTTCAGTGAATGCTGAATTCACCGCAAGGTTGACGAATTGAACTCGTCGGAGTGCAGTGAAATTTCGATGCTCTTTGATTAAGTTATTAAGAATTCTGGAGATTACTGTATAGACAATAAACATATGGGCAGAGTTTAGGATCCCTGATTTAGGCTAGGGTCAGACGAAAGCATTTTTCCCCGCGAACGTGAAAAAGTGCGTCCGAACGCATTGACGTATTTTTTCACGGAATGCGCAAAAACAGTCAGACGACGCGCATTTTCGGTCGTGATTTTGTACGGATCGTCAATAAAACTCTTTTTGCGTCTGGACGTTATGTAGGCTGGACATTAGCAGCGTCTGACATCTCCTAATCTCGCACACACGCTGCTATGCCGCAGCTGCGCACTCAGTACGTCAGTACTAGCGATTCAGCGTTCTCAAAAAAATGCGTTCAAATTCCACTTGCGTTGCACGGCCGGACTTTTGTGCGGCCGTACATCGTATATTGGCCGTTATTGCCCGTCATCTGCTGCTAGTGCGGCCGTAATTATGTGCGCCAGAACACACGTTAAAAGTGCGCTGGTCTGACCCCAGCCTTAGAGACTTTTACTTGACTGCACGCAAGATCACATTGTTATGTTGGCTGTTTTAAATCTGAAAAACCATACTCCCAATGTCTGTGAAACATTGTATGCAGCAGTATGACAATTTAATATCAGTCTGTGTCATTAATTTAATAATATTTACAAAACGAACTCTGCAGATGTCAGAGCTTGTTTAAACCATCTTTACATAATAAGCGAGGCTCCTCAAACTGGCCTGATAATGTGAGCATTTATCTTGAAGTTTAAACCATGCTCATTAGCGTCTTCTTAAGAAATAAATGAGACAATAATATGTATTTAAAAAATAGTAGTAAAAACATGCATGCAGATTAAGTAGAAAGCTAGATAATAAATATTGTATAAATATAATTATGGTAAAATGCTTAGATAGGTATTACACCGTGGGTACGCCATGCAGTTCAACAGTTTTGCGTCTGCTTGTTTATCAACATAGCCAGTTGATTAATCTAAAATAAGTTAGCGCGTGGTAATCACACTGAGGATCCTCAGTGAATATCGTTCAATTATGCAAATAGAAAAATAAGAAAAATTCATATCTGAGAGAAGATGAATAAATTGGGAGCAAAAGGTTATAAGAATATGGCAATTAACATTTTAACATAAGAATTAAAGAAAATATTATCTGATAAAAAGATATTAATCTCCATAATCTTCTTTTTATCGCTCTTCACAACACCTTGGAGTAAAGGAGAAATATCTTTAAAACAAATTTTAAATGTTAGGATGTGTCTCTGCATCTTTCTTCAGAAAAAAATATCTATTACAAAGTTTTATTAGCACAGAATTAAAATAAATGACTCTTTATTAACCCCTTCGCTTCCAAAAATCAACTGTCAGGAAACAGTATTATTATTTTTTATTTTTCTTTGGAAAATCATTTTTAATTAATTACACAGTAAGAAATGTTTGGAATATTTCCAATGTATTTTTATACTGCAATACCCTATTTGGCAGGCAGATGTCACCATCTACTGTCCAAATGGAGTTACTGTGGTCAGAACTGCAGTTCAAGGTTTTATGCATTGACTGGGGAAAGCCTCATATATCAGGCCAGTCCCCAGCCCATTTTAAACAGTTTTAGCACCTTGGGCATCATACCCATAGGGTTAAAACGTTGGAGGCACCTTCTGGAGCCAAAAAGCAAGCAAAATATGTTTGTAACAAAGTAATTTTATTTTGAATGATACAGCGAACTCGGGCTGCTGTGTCTGCTACCGCTGACAGTGTACACGCAATCGCGGTAGTGAAGGGTTTAACCTCCCTGGCGGTTTTCCCGAGTGTGGCTTGGGGTTAACTTTCTATGCCGAAAGTGGTAACCCCGAGCCACACTTGGCCTGGATACATACCTGTCAATTCGCTCCCTCGCTGACCTCCACAATCACGGCGTTATGCTTCCTGGTTCCCTTCTCGCGTGAAGGGAACCAGGAAGTCGCGATCGCCGGAGGACAATGCGGGGGACAGCGAGGGAGCACAGGGACAGGTGTGTATCCAGCGGCAGCCCGAGTGTGGCTCGGGGTTACCGCTTTCAGCATTGAAATTAACCCGAGTCACACTTGATATACCACCAGGGGGCCAAATAAATTGTAATGATTCTGACATATAAAATATGTCAGAATCGTAACATTAGGGAGGTTAAGCATCCTTTAACTGGCATATCTACTGTCCTGTAAATGATAGGTAAAGATATGCTGTTAATAGTTCTATACCATGCTCAGTAGATGTGTGCAAAGACAAAAAAATCAGTTCTGTTTATTTCAGAATCCAAAATTTGGGGATTCTGAGATCATCAGAATCAACTAATTCAGAATCTTGGGAAGTCTGACATTTCAGATCGGATTGCTTTGGAATACCAAATGCATTCGATATATATTCAGTGATTTCCAATATTCGGAACTGCAATGTATAGAATATAAAACGCTACAGAATGAAGCAAGAGTAGCTTCCAAATAGAATGCACTGAATGACACACAAACAATGCATAAATTGAAGTATATGCTCCAAGATGACGCACGGAAGAGAATTGTTCAATAAAATTATGCACGGAATCAGGTATAATTAAAAGTATAGAACCTTAAATTTACCGTATTAAAATTCACATTTTTTTTAAGCATCAAAAATATGTTTATCAGAGCGATGGAGAAACAGTAAAGGAGTGCTTGTTTCTTCAGTCAAGTGGTTATGTTTTGTCAAAGGTAAGAGCTGTACTATTCGCACTAATTACAGTGCTTCATAAATAATTATCTCCATTAGCTTTATGTTTCTATGCACAGATCTGATAATTAGTCTAGGTATGCGGCTTTATAAGAACCGTAATGGATGAGGTAACAAACGACCAAGTATTCATGGTAAACATTCTGTCATTTATTACTGTCAATCAATCCTAAGAGATGCAAAAACGGAGACACAGATGAACTCATCAAAATTCAACAAGAAGGATTAAATAGACTCGATACACACTAACTCGAAGACGCACCTATATCCTGTGGAATGGTTTGGCAAGAGTAAACATAGCTTTATATTATAAAATATTTGAATCAGTTATATTTTAATCTTTATGCACATTAGCAGCTGTATAGAATTTCCCATTGTTGCCTTCCTGAACACTTGCGGCAGAGCGTTAATTAGTAGAAGTAGAGTGTCATGTATCTGCATGTTACCTATTCAGTGCACAAACTGTCCATCCATCAAGGCATGTGCAAATCTGATTTTGTGCAAACAAGCAATATCTAAAATAATGAACAATGGGTTTAAAAATATTTCGGAATGTCAAAGTTTGTTTTTGCTCAATGACAAGGTCTCCCTTGAGAATTAATTATTGAAAAAAAACATACAATCTGCAAATACAATATAAGCGTTCCATCTCGGGTGTATTTTAATTTATTCACTTAGGATAGTTTTGGGTTCCTTATACTTCAGGATTCAAGAACCAGACTTTGGCCCTGACTTTTCAAAGAGCTTGTGGAGCCTTTCAATACTTTAAAATAAAAAGTTTACCAAACTATTGGACTTATTCATTTTGAAACCTATATCTCTCCTACAGTCACAACGAAACTATCCAAAACTCTACTGCAAACGTCTGTGCTAACAATGCTCTTTAAATCATTTCACTACCAAGCAGGAGCGTACAGTTACAGTTACAAATTTTTATAGGGCGCTAACAAGTTCCGTAGCGCTGTACAATGTGAGGCAGAATAACAAATATACATACAGGTTAAACGCACAGTACATTAGGCGAGAGGACCCTGCTCAAGAGCTTACAATCTAAGAGGATAGGGGTGACACACTAGGTAAGGGTTAAAGCATAATAATTCTTCAGTGATTCCTGGGGCATAATTTTTGTTCAGGGCTCTCTCTACAATATACCTTTATACATACACACATTTACACCCATCTGCATATCTCTGTACATAGAAATCTACATATATATATATAGTGGTGGAGGGCAAAAAATGAGATAAAAAGTCTCCACACTATAATTAATTTGCACGGGTGCACACTAGCGGTTTCTTCTGCGCACAGTACGTGCGTTATGACGCACTTACCGGCGTCCGTCGCAGCGTTGTGATGCTGCAATGGGGCCGGTAACATGCTTGTGCGCGCGTAGCATGTGTCCACCTAGAGATCCTCACCGTTGATGCGCTAGGATGCACGTCGACGGGGCTGCAAAGCGCGATCCTATGGAGGATTGCGCTTTGCAGCGTTTAGGGGGGCAGGCAGGCATTGAGTGGACGCCGGAACGCCGGTAAGTGCGTTTTAATGCACGTCCTGTGCGCAGAAGAAAACGCTAGTGTGCACTCGGCCTTAAAGTTTATTATTGCAGAAGCCTTTTGCACATCACAGCAATTCAAAGAACTGCATCCCAGAGCTTCTGTGCACAAGAGCTCTGTGATGCAATACTTTGAATTGCTGTGATGTGCAAAGGGCTTCTGCAATAATAAACTTTAATTTATTATAGTGTGGAGACTTTTTATCTAATTTTTTGTCCTCCACCACAACCCAAGTAAGTACTGATTTACCCTACGGGCCAAGCATCAAACTGCAACTGATCATGCCTAGCTCGTAGCTGACGAGGGTCCAATAAACCCGAAACAGCGCTATCCAGGAATGGCTTTGACCAGTTGTATAAACTTATCTCTGCTAAAAAGAAAAAAAAGCCATCTAGTATGCAATGGCATTTTTTGGAGGGTTCTGTGTGAAAGCAGACCCAGGATGCAAAAAAAATAGACAGATTCAATTTGCATGTTTTACCCAGAGTTCCTTGCTGCATATAGAGAATTTGGCACAGAGGCTCTGGGATGCAGTTCTTTGAATTGCTGTGATGTGCAATTGGCTTCTGCAATAATAAACCATATATATGTCATGTGAGAGGGCACTACGGGCAGGATGATGGATCACCACTTTATAAGCAGGCGGATGGAAAAGTGTGTGTGTGTGTGTGTGTGTGTGTTCTGAGGCCAGCACCATGAGCTGGAGAGAAAAAGTAAGAAATGCTGGGATTTTGTTTTTGTTTTATTGTTGGACCGGGAACCAGCTTAGGCTAGGGTCAGACGAATGCATATTTCATGTCTACCGTCAAAAAGTGCGCTGATGCGTTCCGAACGCATTTTTTTCATGAAAAACGCGATAGCGGTCATACGATGCGCAATTTCGGCCGTGATTTTTTACGGATGCAAACCAGGAAACTTTGGATGTCTGGACGTTATGTTGGCCGGACATGAGCAGCGTCTGACATCTCCTAATCACGCACACACAACGCTATGCGGACGCAGCGCACTCTGTACGTCAGTACTAGCGGTTCGACGTTCTTGCAAAGATGCATTTGTTTGCAGCTTGCGTTGCGCGGCCGAACTTTCGTGAGGCTGGACTTCGTGTGTGGGCCTGCATTGGACGTCATTTGCTGCTACCATGGCTGTAATAAAGTGCGGCTAAACGCACGTTCGCACAGCGTTCGTCTGACCCCAGCCTTAGCTGGCTGGTACTGATAGAAAAGATCGCATTGTAGTTAGTCTCCTGGAGAGGAGTAGACTTTTGTTTGTATTTTATATTTCTGTAAGCTAAGAGAAGCTTGTACCTTAGAGGTATTTATGTTGCTAAAAATGAATATATCAAAAAAAGCGGTCTCTGCAGTGACTATATCACTATCAGGGTTATTCAAAAAGAATCGAGATGTCACCGCACATTCAGTGACTTTTCGTTCTCTTCAATTTGGTGTGATTTGGCGATCCCATTTCGTCGACCCTGCGGCGTATTCAGCAGGCACCACAGGGCCGTCGTAGTGCAGGGAAAAGCCACCGCAAACCCGCCGAACACTCACCGCAAAACCTGGCGAATGCACACCGAAACCCACAAAAACATCTGGATTAACCCCTCCAAACACGCCGGTGGAACCTGAGCAGCCGCTGATCACAGCGCAGAGCAGCCCCCGTAAAAACGTGACACCGCAGACGAACAGAGTGAAAAAACAAAAACAGTACCCTTGAATGTTTGAAAAGTGAAACGCTGTTTGCAAAGAAACTACAGAACGAAAATGACTGGAATTTACATATAAGATCCAATGAATGATAATAAAAAGGGCTGTTACAGAAAAAAGAAAAAACGATTAAAAAAAGAAACAAAACGGAAAAAATTATCCCGAAAAATCCCTAAAAGATCCTAAAAAATCTATGAATAAAGAGACTTTTTACTGCAGATTATTATAATCAACGGTTTATTAGATATTGAATTAAAATAGGAATATTTTTTAACATTAAAGCCTATGGGATTCGCCTGAAAAAACCTGTCGAATGAAACCACCGAACAGCCGGGCAATTCAGCAACTTTTCACTGCTGGTTTTTGTTCTCTGAATAGACGAAGCATTGCTTCTCTATGGGGGATTCACTGCCCTCGAACAGGCAATGAACAGGCACCGTATGTGCAGGCAATTCACCAGGATTTGGCGAACTGCTTGCTCTCTGGATAATCGAATGGCCTTTCGGCCACAATTCGGATCTCTTTGAATAACCCTGTATATATTTTTTTAATATAAATAATACATGACCCAATATATAAATAGCTACACATACCCCTATACATACGCACATGCATACAGTCAGGTCCAGAAATATTGCGACATCGACACAATTCTAACATCTTTGGCTCTATACACCACCACAATGGAGTTGGAATGAAACAAACACAATGTGCTTTAACTGCAGACTGTCAGCTTTAATTTGAGGGTATGTACATCCAACTCAGGTGAACGGTGTAGGATGTGCCTCCCACTTGTTAAGGGACCAAAGGTAATGGGACAATTGGCTTCTCAGCTGTTCCATGGCCAGGTGTGTGATATTCCCTCATTACCTAAATTACAATGTGCAGATAAAAGGCCCAGAGTTCATTTCAAGTGTGCTATTTGCATTTGGAATCTGTTGCTGTCAACTCTCAAGATGAGATCCAAAGAGCTGTCACTATCAGTGAAGCAAACCATCATTAGGCTGAAGAAACAAAACAAACCCATCAGAGAGATAGCAAGAACATTAGGCGTGGCCAAAACAACTGTTTGGAACATTCTCAAAAAGAAGGAACGCACCGGTGAGCTCAGCATCACCAAAAGACCCGGGAGACCACGGAAAACAACTGTGGTGGATGACCGAAGAATTCTTTCCCTGGTGAAGAAAACACCCTTCACAACAGTTGGCCAGATCAAGAACACGCTCCAGGAGGTAGGTGTATGTGTGTCAAAGTCAACAATCAAGAGAAGACTTCACCAGAGTGAATACAGAGGGTTCACCACAAGATGTAAACCATTGGTGAGCCTCAAAAACAGAAAGGCCAGATTAGAGTTTGTCAAACAACACCTAACAAAGCCTTCACAGTTCTGGAAGAAGATCGTATGGACAGATGAGACCAAGATCAACTTTTACCAGAGTGATGGGAAGAGAAGAGTATGGAGAAGGAAAGGAACTGCTCATGATCCTAAGCATACCACCTCATCAGTGAAGCATGGTGGTGGTAGTGTCATGGCGTGGGCATGTATAGCTGCCAATGGAACTGGTTCTCTTGTATTTATTGATGATGTGACTGCTGACAAAAGCAGCAGGATGAATTCTGAAGTGTTTCGGGCAATATTATCTGCTCACATTCAGCCAAATGCTGCAGAACTCATTGGACGGCGCTTCACAGTGCAGATGGACATTGACCCAAAGCATACTGCAAAAGCAACCAAAGAGTTTTTGAAGGGACAGAAGTGGAATGTTATGCAATGGCCAAGTCAATCACCTGACCTGAATCCCATTGAGCATGCATTTCACTTGCTGAAGACAAAACTGAAGGGAAAATGCCCCAAGAACAAGCAGGAACTGAAGACAGTTGCAGTAGAGGCCTGGCAGAGCATCACCAGGAATGAAACCCAGTGTCTGGTGATGTCTATGCGTTCCAGACTTCAGGCTGTGATTGACTGCAAAGGATTTGCAACCAAGTATTAAGAAGGGAAAGTTTGATTTATGATTATTATTCTGTCCCATTACTTTTGGTCCCTTAACAAGTGGGAGGCACATCTGCAAACTGCTGTAAGTCCTACACCGTTCACCTGAGTTGGATGTACATACCCTCAAATTAAAGCTGACAGTCTGCAGTTAAAGCACATTGTGTTTGTTTCATTCCAACTCTATTGTGGTGGTGTATAGAGCCAAAGATGTTAGAATTGTGTCAATGTCCCAATATTTTTGGACCTGACTGTATATGTATATCTGCTTTGAAGGCCAGGAAAGCTATTCGGAGACCATGGACGTGGATTCCTGGGTTTTTTACCTGGTAGCTCTGCTGTGAGCATGGCGTGACATACAGAACACCAGGTTCTCTTTGTAAAGCATTCCTTTCTGTGCTCTGAGTGCTGTAAGAGTCAATGCAATAATAGCATACATGGCTGTCAGGGGCCTAGGGCAATTCACTCCATTCTCCCTTGCTCTGCAGAGATCTCAGGGTTGGTGTGAACTGGCCCCCTGAAAATGTGTGCCTGGTTCCAGATGAGATTCCCTGTGATCCCCATAGCTGCACGTCTGTTACCAAATGCTTGTTATGGGGGTAATTCAATACACCCACATCACTGAATCAGTCCTCACCTCTGATCTTCACTCCAGACATGGTCTTTTATTGTATTTTGTGCAAGTCATGTGATAAAATATTGTACTAAAACCACAGTTTGTTATTGTGTCAGTATGTATGTATGTATCTATGTGAAAAAACAATGATCCGTGCACACAAGATCCGTACTTAAATACTTAAAAACTACTTAAAAAGTTAACTGTATTGTGAAGAGGATCATCAGTCCAGTCCTAAATGACTGAGGAAAGTCCATGTAGGGCTGAAAAGATGACCTCTTCACAATAAAGTTAATTTTATGTACATATGGACCTCATGTCCGTGCAACATTATGTTCCTGTATGAAACTGTTTACAAATAACCCTATCCCCAACCTCAAGTAAACCCTAACCCTAAAAATGTTCAATTCAAATTTATCAGTATGCCGATTTCCCCCAAAAAATATCAAGTGCTGAAAAGTGTTGATAAATGGATTTTCAGGCAAGGAAATTACATACCTTCCATTTTGTTAAATTAAAATCTAATCCTAAAATTAACCGTAAACATTTTTAGAGTTAGGGTTTTTTGGGGTTAGGGACAAGGTTATGTTTACGGTTAGGCTTACTAGCAGTGATTAGATACACTTCCGTGTTTTTTTACGTTTTTTTTTAAAAAGCATATTTTTCAGTTAGATTTTTTTACCGGCTTAAAAAAGGAGCTAATTATCAGAATTTGTCAGCATGTGAATTTTTTTTCAATTGAAGCAGCCGATATTTTGAAAAAGGAGCAGCTGAAATGTGTCTAAATATATATATATATATATATATTATACATAGTTTGTTTATTATTGCAGAAGCCACTTGCACATCATAGCAATTCCAGGATGCATAAAAGTGAGAAAGGGTAATTTGCATATCCTACCCAGAGTTCCTTGCTGCACATGGGGAGTGTGGCACAGGAGCTCTGGGATGCAATTCTTTGAATTGCTATGATGTGAAAGTGGCTTCTGCAATAATAAACAAACTAATGATAGCGTGGAGGCTTTTTTATCTCACTTTTTATCCTCCACCACAACCCTAATAAGTATATACTGTATATATATATATATATATATATTTTTTTTTTAAATATCAGAATTTTCATGGTTCTCAGAACCCTTGCAAACCTTGTGATGTTGCCTGTTCTTGGGACCTTCATGTACTTTTGCTCGCTATTAGTGTTCGGAGTTACCCCTGCTCGTGGTGTCTAGAGAGGTACCCATTATGGCCATCTGTTGAGGCCAAAATGATTGTCCGGTGCTGTGGTTCCTTTTGTACAGAGGAGACTGCTTGGAATTTCAGTTCTGGTCGCTCTTTTTGGGCAACAGGACTCTGATTTGCATGTGCTTCATTCTCCTCCATAACGGAACCATCGAGCTAAAACCATGCAAGACCTGACCCACCGTAGGAGCAGGCCACTCATGCTGTTGCCCATTCTAAGGACACTCACAAACCTTGTGATGCTGCCCGTTCTCAAGGCCTTCACATACTTTTTTCTCACCAATAGAATTACATCAAGCCCTGTGAGTTCCTTGTGAACTGAATGAAGGTGTAAATATTGTTTGATTCTATTAAAATAGAACTTACAAAAGCTCTTTGTATATTAGAACTCCTTTTAAAAATGCGTTCTCCGTGTAATAGCTACAGAAATAATAGCGCATTACTACGATATGAAGACACTCATATTTTATTTTTGCATAATAAGAAAATAAAATCTTATTATTTCTACTGGCAGAACATGGAAACATTACTGAGATGGGCAAGTAATGGGGAAGTAATGAAAGCGGCAATTATATGTAATTGCTGTCTTTATATTGAACATGAGTAAAGTTAGCAATTTCTGTAAATACGAAGTGAGTGTTGTCTGTGATTAACGGATTTTTTGGCAAACCCTTCCGTAAAGTTTATATTTTGCATATATATTTGTGCTTCTTCTTGAAATAAATTTGATCCATTATTATCTGGCACATGTTGCTATGATGAAAAGCTTTTTTTCTTCTTTCTACGGATGCATGCCAACGTTTCTTGTTTATATACCGAGCGTTGCAGATTGCAATCGCGCGCTGACCTTTACTCTGCGTATTTAGGAGAATGAATAGGATTTGCCATATAAACAGATTATGTAGAAAACAAGAAATGCCCGTGAAGTCAAGTTTCTGTACAGTATTCATATCATAATCATTAATCATCTGGATCTGTAATGCTAGACACGCCAGGTACAAATCAATATGCGTTTTCAGTATTGTATGGTTTCACGCAGCCAAAACAAACATTTAAAATATTTAAATATACTTAACCTACCCTGGGAGACATCGTTGACGGCTTAGTACTAAAGCAAATGTCCTTCTTTTCATTTTTTACATGGACGACGCTCAAAATGCAGTTCAAGATAACAATCGTGTTATTTAAACACATTTTTTTAGTGATATTGTTTTATGATCGATTTAATTTACTGTGGTTAGAGCAGTGTTAATTTTGTCGACTAAAGTTTTCAAGTCTAGTTTTAGTCGACTAAACATTATAACATGTTTTTGACTAAAATTAAAATAATTCAGATGGCTAAAATGTGACTAAAATTAAATGGCATTTTAGTCAAAAGACTATGACTAAAACTAAATCAATTTGCTCTCAAAATGGAAACTGGATTTTAAGATAACTATGTTATTTATAACATAACAGTTATATCTGCGCCTGTATTGCATGTTCAGAGCTTAATACCACAAACAATAACAGGTTAATAGATGTTTACTCCAGGAGCATAGACTGAGAAATGCTGAAATAATACATTAATTACACTTTAACTAAACCCATTCGATTTTAGTCGACTAAAACTAGACTAAAATTAAAAAAGGTCAGATGATTAAAATTTGATTAAAATTAAATGCTATTTTAGTAAAAAAACTAAGATTAAAACTAAATCAAAATTTGCTGTCAAAATTAACACTAGCTTAGAGCAGTCCAGCTCCTATTTTCCACAACAACAACTCTCCACTACAGGATGCACAACTGATTCTCCGTAAACCCCTTAATATATCATTGAAATAAGTCTACATATTTCCAGTTCGATATATATAGAAACATAGAAAAATGTCGGCAGATAAGAACCTTCTGGCGCATCTAGTCTGCCCAATTACATGGATACTTTACCTGGATTTTGTCACGTTCCCACGTTCCAACCCTGTCTTCCTGCCCTCTGTATTTGTATTTTGTGTTTTTTCCCTTGTGTTTCTGTTGCTGCCAATTCCTGGGTGGCCTCCCAGGGGTTAATTGGTGTTCTGTGTGCTGCTCACCTGTTGACCCTTGCCTTGATTCTCCTGCCTATATTAGAGCAATGTACCTATAGTACATTGCTGGGTCATTTTTCCTTTGCCTGGTCTCCTTGCCACTTGTGTCCTGAGAGCTCCTTGCTGTGTTCCTGATATCCTCCGTTTGTTCATCCTTGTTCAGTTTTTGCCTCTATTATTTCTGTTCCAGTTTATGTCAGTTCCTTCTGTGTATTTAGTTCTGTCTATTGCTGTATTTTGTTTTGCTGTTTATGTTCCATTCAGATTCCCCGGTTACTGATTTTGGCTTGGCTGACTTCCCTTCTGGTTCTGATTCCTGTATCCTATATGACGTACTCTCTCTGGTTATGACCTTTGGCTTTCCTCTTTATGACTACTCTATTGTATATTCCTTGTCTGTACCGTTTCCAGGAAACCCTGTCATCTGTATACAACAAAAGACTCTGTACGGCTTCAAGGTAATACTTTCCTTTAGATTAGATCCGGCTATCCTAAAGACCGGTCTTTCAGTGCAGAGAATCTTTGGTATTGCCGTACAGAGGTCTTTTGTTAACCCTTTGTTGCTTTCACCTGTCCTTGCAGTTTACCCTGCATCTCTGCATATAGGGGCTTCTCTCAGGAACCAAGGCCTCACCTTCCTGCGAGTTATATTCATAGGGATATATATACAGACCGACCACTTCCAAGGATCGGAGGGCAAGTATAGGGTGGTGCGTGCCTGGTGGTACTGCCACCGTGACAGATTTATCTTTTGTTTAGGATAGCCTTATGCCTATCCCGTGCCTGCTTAAATTCAATTACTGTTTTGGCCTCTACCACTTCAACTGGAAAGCTGTTCCATGTATCCACCACCCTCTCAGTAAAATAATGCTTCCTGATGTTACTTTTAAACCATTGCCCCTCTAATCTAAGACTATGTCCTCTTGTTTTGCTACTTTGTTTCCTTTTAAATATACTCCCTTCCTCTACCTTGTGGATTCCCTTTACGTATTTAAATGTTTCTATCATATCTCCTCTGTCTCGTCTTTTTTCCAAGCTGTACATGTTAAGATCATTAAGCCTTTCCTGGTAACTTTTCTCCTTCAAGCCGTACACCATTTTAGTAGCCCTTCTCTGAACTCTCTCTAAGATGTCTATATCCTTCTGGAGATATGGTCTCCAGTACTGCACACAGTACTCCAAGTGAGGTCTCACCAGTGCTCTGTACAGTGGCATGAGCACTTCTCTTTTCCTACTGCTAATACCTCTCCCTACACAACCAAGCATTCTGCTAGCATTTCCTGCTGCTCTATTACATTGACTACTTACCCTTAGATCCTGTGAAATAATAACCCCTAAATCCCTTTCCTCAGATGTTGAGGTTAGGACTGTATCAAATATTCTATATTTAGCCCTTGGGTTTTTACGTCCCAGGTGCATTATCTTGCACTTATCCACATTAAAACTCAATTGCCACAGCTCCGACCATTTTTTTAGTTTACCTAAATCATTTGTCATTTGGCTGATCCCTCCAGGAACGTCAACCCTGTTGCAAATCTTTGTGTCATCAGAAAAAAGACATACTTTTCCATTAATACCTTCTGCAATATCACTAATAAAAATATTAAAGAGAATGGGTCCAAGTACTGACCCCTGAGGTACCCCACTGGTAACAAGACCTTGCGCCGAATAAACTCCATTTACCACAACCCTCTGTTGCCTGTCACTCAGCCACTGCCTAATCCATTCAACAATATTGGAATCCAAGCTCAAAGATTGCAATTTATTGATAAGCCTTCTATGCGGAACAGTATCAAAAGCCTTACTGAAATCTAAATAAGCAATGTCTACTGCACCACCTGTGTCTATTATTTTTGTTACCCAATCAAAAAAATCAATAAGATTAGTTTGGCATGATCTCCCTGAGGTAAACCCATGTTGTTTCTGATCCTGTAATCTATGTGTTTTTAGATGTTCAACAATCCTTTCCTTTAACATGGTTTCCATTAATTTCCCCACTACTGACGTAAGACTAACTGGCCTATAGTTCCCCGATTCCTCCCTACTACCCTTCTTGTAAATGGGCACAACATTTGCTAATTTCCAGTCTTCTGGGACGACTCCCGTTAACAAGGATTGGTTAAATAAATCTGATAACAGTTTTGATATTACATCACTGAGCTCTTTTAATAATTTAGGGTGGATCCCATCAGGCCCCATTGACTTATTTGTCTTTACTTTAGACAGCTGCTGTAGAACCTCCTCCTCTGTAAACTCATATGTAAATGTCTCATTAGTGTTTCCTCCTAACTGAGGTCCCTTTCCTTACTTTTCTTCTGCAAAGACTGAACAAAAATATTCATTGAGGCAGTCAGCGAGACTTTTATCCTCTTCTACATACCTTCCTTCCTTTGTTTTTAATCTAACTAATCCTTGTTTTACTTATATATATATATATATATATAAATGCTAATGACAACCTGCATGAACCGCGAGCCAAAAATATGCCTAGATGCAAACGTCCAGAATATAGTATACAAAAAACGAAGAAAGGGGACGCACCTCTGTTCTTAATCTTTCAAGATTCTTTTATTTCAGGAATAGTACCAGAGGATTGGAGAAAAGCTGACGTGGTCCCTATATTTAAGAAAGGTTTAAAATTTGTGCCTGGGAATTATAGACCTGTGAGCTTAACATCTGTGGCTGGGAAAGTATTTGAGGGGTTACTAAGGGATAATATTCAGGAATTTATTGGGAGGTATAATGTAATTGGCAAAAATCAGCATGGTTTCATGAAACACAGATCATGTCAGACTAACCTAATTACGTTCTATGAGGAAGTAAGTAGAAGTATAGATCAGGGGGTCGCAGTGGATGTGATTTACTTAGATTTTGCCAAAGCTTTCGACACAGTTCCACACAAAAGGTTACTATTTAAATTAAGAAAAAATGGTCTAGATGAAAATACTTGTTCTTGGATAGAAAACTGGCTAAAAGATAGGGTACAGAGAGTGGTCATAAATGGTACATTTTCAAGATGGACACCAGTGGTAAGTGGTGTCCCTCAGGGGTCTGTTATAGGACCAATACTATTCAATTTATTTATAAATGACCTTGAGATAGGCATTGAAAGTCATGTATCAGTGTTTGCAGATTGACACAAAGCTAGGAAAAGAAATACAATGTGAGCAGGATGTTACTTCGCTGCAGAGGGATTTAGATAGATTGGGGGACTGGGCACTTAAATGGCAGATGAAATTTAATCTAGATAAATGCAAAGTTATGCACTTTGGAGTGAAGAACACACAAGCAATTTATACCCTAAATGGTACGGAGTTAGGGAAATCCAAGCAGGAGAAGGATTTGGGAATAATCATAGACTTCAAACTAAGTAACAATGTGCAATGTCAAACAGCAGCCGCCAAGGCCAGCAAAGTACTGGCATGCATTAAAAGGGGAGTTCACTCACGGGATGAAAACATAATTTTGCCTCTGTATAAATCAATGGTCAGGCCGCACCTTGAATATGCCGTGCAATTTTGGGCACCTGTCTTAAAAAAAGATATTATATCGCTAGAAAAAGTGCAGAGACGGGCAACTAAATTAATAAGGGGGATGGAAGGGTTAAGTTATGAGGAAAGACTAACAAGCTTAAACCTGTTTAGTTTAGAGAAAAGGCGCCTTAGAGGGGATCTGATAACCTTATATAAATATATACGGGGCCATTATCAACCATTGTCTGAAAACCTATTCATTAACAGGACTATACACAGGACACGGGGTCATCCATTTAGACTGGAAGAAAGAAAATTTAGCTTAAAGCATAGGAAGGGTTATTTTACGGTGAGAACAATAAAGCTGTGGAATTCTCTGCCTGTTGAGGTGGTTGGGTCAGAGTCTGTACAGACTTTTAAAAAGCGACTGGATGACTTCCTGCAGACACAGAATATTAAGGGTTATAATATTTAATATGTGGGTAAAAGCTTCTTGATCCAAGGAGAAATCTGACTGCCATTCTGGGGTCAAGAAGGAATTTTTTCCCTATATGTTGCATATTGGCGAGCATTTCAGACTGGGTTTTTTGCCTTCTTTTGGATCAACAGCAGTAGGTTATGTGGGAGAGGCTGAACCCGATGGACGCATGTCTTTTTTCAGCCTATATAACTATGTAACTATGTAACTCTAGGACTTCAAAAAAGTGAAAAAAGATGCTTTATTATATGACCATTAAAAAATGCCCATCTGTATTGTCCGACATTACGGCCCACTCAGGGGCCTTGATAAAGGCCCCTGAGTGGGCTGAAACGGGGCTGAAATACAGATGGGCATTTTTTAACCTCCCTGGTGGTATTCCTGAGTGTGACTCTGGGTTAAATTTCACTACCGCGAACGTTAACCCCGAGCCACACTCAGGCTGGATGCATACTCACCTCCTCCTGGCTCCCTGGCTGTCCCCCGCAGTGTGATCGCGGCGAGTTGCTACCTGGTAAGGCTACCTGCGAGTCACACGATGCAGGGGGCGGGACCAGGCAGCAAACTTAGAAAAAAATTATAATACACTGTATAATCCAATGTGCAATGTTTATGAACGGCCACTAGGTGGCACTACAGGATAAGAAACAGACCATACATCGTCTCACCCTTATTTTCAGACAGATTTCAGTGTTGCTTGCTGTATTTTATTGAATATCATTTATTTGCATTATTTTAGATAATTATTTTTGGGATAATAAATTATTATGTCGTGTTTCAAACTTTATCGGACTCAATGTATTTACTATTTTTTTTTAATTTTATTTATTTATTTATAAAGGATTTTACCAGTAAGGACTCTTGATTGCTTGGATTTCAGTGCGTGATTCCTAATTATTACAGGCTATCTATGTACAAAACCACATTTCCTTTAAAAAAAATTAGAGAGGTATTAGCAGTAGGAAAAGGGAAGTGCTCATGACACTGTACAGAGCACTGGTGAGACCTCACTTGGAGTATAGCTTGGAAAAAAGGCGAGACAGAGGAGATATGATAGAAACATTTAAATACGTAAAGGGAATCCACAAGGTAGAGGAAGGGAATATATTTAAAAGGAAAGAAAGGAGCAAAACAAGAGGACATAGTCTTAGATTAGAGGGCAAAGGTTTAAAAGTAACATCAGGAAGCATTATTTTACTGAGAGGGTGGTAGATACATGGAACAGCCTTCCAGTTGAAGTGGTTGAGGTCAAAACAGTGATTGAATTTAAGCAGGCATGGAATAGGCATAAGGCTATCCTAAACAAAAGATAAATCCAGGTAAAGTATCCATGTAATTGGGCAGACTAGATGGGCCGAAAGGTTCTTATCTGACGACATTTTCTATGTTTCTATGAGACACTTTTAGACACAAAATTCTGAAAAAATTAGACCGCTAGGGCAGTAGCGTAGCGTGGGGGGTGCCTCGGGGGCGGTCGCCCCGGGCGCAATTTTCTTAGGGGGTGTAAAATTTCAAAAGAAATTTGAACCATTAATATTTTCCAGCAGGGATCAGCAAGGTGTCCGCCAGTTTTGCCATGCCGGCAGTGACTTAGCACTCAAAATTCTGGTCCTGTACTGACTCCTCCTCAATGCTAACATGAGTCACATGAAGCAGCGCAGCATTATTCAATGGAACACCCTGTACCACGCTTGTCAGCCCCCATGGAATCCCTGTTCCAGCCCCCCGCCGCTGGCAGCCCTGCAGCCGCTGAACAGGAAGGAGGGAGGGAGGCGCCTTCCCTGCAGCACATTTAAAATCCGGTCTCCACTAAGCCGCCTGGACATCTCCCCCCCTTGGCCACCAGCAACGCCGTGCAGATAGGCAACACTGTATGACACCAAAGCAGCGTGAGCACCACACAGTGAGGGGGAACAGGGAGGGGGTGACTGGAGGTTCAGGGATAGAATGACTGGGGATACTGGGAGAGAGTGACTGGGGATATTGGATAGAGAGAGTGTGACTGGGGGTACTGGGAGAAAGTGGGGGTACTTGGAGAGAGAAAGAGAGTGACTGGGGGTACTGGGAGAGAGTGTGACTGGGGGTACTGGGAGACAGTGAGTGACTGGGGGTACTGGGAGAGAGTGTGACTGGGGGTACTGGGAGAGAGTGAGTGACTGGGGGTACTGGGAAAGAGTGAGTGACTGTGGGTACTGGGAGAGAGAGTGACTGGGGTACTTGGAGAAAGTGGGGGTACTGAGAGTGACTGGGGTACTTGGAGGGAGATGGTGACTGGGGTACTGGGAGAGAGTGACTGGGTTTATTGTGAGAGTGGAACTATGATAGGGTATACTGGGACAGTGTGACTGGTAGCAGTGGTGTAGTGTGGGGGCATGTGTGTTTCTTTTTTTATTATATCAGTATTTTGTTAATATACAATACATGTGCTTGTGGGGTAATTGGGTCAATAATCTACTGGTGTCAGGGAATCATGGTGTGTTAACGTGTCCACAGGTTGGGGGGGGCACACAATTCTTGCCCTGCCCCGGGCGCTGACAACCCACGCTACGCCGCTGCGCTAGGGAGGTTAATGGTCATATAATAAAGCATCTTTTTTAACTTTTTTGAAGTCCTAGAGTGCGTCCCCTTTCTTCGTTAATATATATATATATTAACGGATAGGTATTTTAAGGGAATTCGATAAAATGGTAGCCTTGAGAGCAATACCAGTTACTGAGGTGAAGGATGGAATGTTTAGATAAGACTAGATAGTGCAGATTAAATAAACAAGAGACACACAGCAAAGCTTTTGGTAAATGTTACGTCATGGGAAAAATCCAGAAACTGGAACCCGGAGATTAAAAAAAACCTGACTTTATTTTTCCTTTTTAAATACAATTACTTCAGTCAAAGAAAAAAAAAAGAGCAGCATGTATTTTATAAGGTGTTTTATAATGTGGTTTTGTATGTAATGTAAGTAATCTAGTTACAGCTTATTTAAGTGTCAGTGTCCCTTTAATAAGAGAGAAGAGGAAATGAATGATGTCCTGTTTTGTGCAATATTGAAGCCAGCATCATAAATAATAATAATAAAAAAATCTGAAATTCACTTATTCTGTCACATAAAGTAGAAAATAAAAAGTGCTAATATTCCTAGTCATGGGTATTTATGAGGAATCGTGTTGGCAGTCGGGAATTTGGCTTCCTAAAAATGCCATACGAATATAAAACTAACGTCCATCATAGTTATTTGCTAAAGTGAACATTAGTTGAAAAACTGCAAATAAATTACAATTCTCAGGCCAAAACTTCTGAAGCAGAATGACAGATGATTTACTGAATGTTTCAATTTCTATTTTAATTTTTAAAAAAATATTTTTTAATTTTTTACCCTTTCATTAATTCACAAGCTCTCCACCTGTATCTCAGGCAAAGAATTTATTTTTTCTGTAGACAAGAGAAGTATTAATGGCTATTCATGAACCATTCTATATAGTGTATTGCTTTATAAGTTCTGAATAAAATGTTTTTTTTATATATAAAATCACAATCATGGGAATCACAAGGAATCACAATCATGGGAAAGACTGCTGACCAGACAGTTGTGCAAAAAACTATCATTGACACCCTCCATAAGGAAGGAAAGCCACTCATATATCATTATCACAATTATTTAGTAATCGGTGGACGCACCTTTTACTTTCATGATCAGTGGCTGAATATAACTGTTTGACACTACCTGTTATGAAGCTGCATTAATTACTATATTGCCACTTGGTTGTTAATGTTGGACAACATTTTATTTCACAAAGGGTTAATTTTTTAAAACGTACACAATAAAAGTTACATTTTAACCCCTTAAGGACGGGAGTAATTTTACAACTTCGGCGCTGTTTCGGAAGTAGAAGTTTGCTGAGCTCATTTTGACCATTTTTAAGTCACGTATTCTTATACCACCCAGACAAATTATATATCGTTCTTTCCGTCAGACTCGGCAGATTAATAATATATCATTATTATATGTATATGTCATGCCCTGCCAAAATGCTATAACAAAAAATGTAAAAAAATGTGAATTTTCAATAAAATTTCAATCTTCCACAGTGTGTAAAGTGTTTTTTTTTTTAATTTTATTATCCGAGGCTCTGCGGTCATATTCTATTGGGTAGATTTGTTAAAAAAATTAGAACGGTGAACCCATTTTTTTTTTGGGGAGAAATTGCGTGATTTTAGCTAAACCCCCCAAAAAAAAAATCATTAGTGAAGCATCACTGTTCACATTATAATTGAAATGTGAACAATAGTGCTGCATTAAAAAAAACAAAATTTTTTTTTATTATTATATTTATTATTTTTTTATTATTTAATTTATTATTTTTTTATTATTTTTATTTTTACTTTTTTTACACTTTTATTTCACTTTTACCATGGTCATGTTTGATATCATTGGAAAGGCCATGCTCTGGCCTTTCCAGCAATATCAGCCATGACCCCCTAGCTGCCACCGATCAGGAGATAAAGGGGTTCAAAGAACCCCCCTATCTCCTGCAAGGGATTTCCATGGGAAATCCCTTTGCAGCTAGGGGGTTCCCGGTTAACTGACATCATCGCGCATGGCGCGATGAGTCAGTTGACCGGTGGGTGACCCAGAGGTGGGGGCTGCCATCCAAGATGGCGGCCCCCACCGGAAATAGGCCGCGATCGGGCACAAATTAGTGCCCGGTCGCGACCTGGCAACTAAGGGGTTAACCCCCCATACATCGCTGGAAAGGTCAGGCTGTGACCCTTCCAGCGATGCTGGCCACAGCCGCCGGGGACCAGGCGATCGGGAGATAGAGGGATCCAAAGGATCCCTCCCCTCCCCTCCAGGCGCTTCCCCTGCTCCGGCGGGGGGGGGGACGCCTGAAACTGACGTCATCGCGCCACCGGCGCGATGACGTCACAACGCCGGAGGAGGGATCACACTGATCTGACTCCGGGGGAGTCAGAACAGCGTGGGAGCGACCGGAGAAGGTGAGTATCTCCCGGGGGGGCTCTAAACGCCGAGGACGTACATTTACGTCCTGCGGCGGCAAAGCCCGCCTAATGCGTTAAGGGGTTAATCCTTATTCAAAAGGGAAATGTTTTCTTGTTCAAGAGGAATCAGTATTATTTCAATTGATGGTGTTTAATCACTGTTCCCTGGTTGCAAGTTCTCTAAACACGGTGGTGTGTGTGTTTTTCACCTACCATCAATTTGGGCTTTGGAGGAAGCCCCTGAACAGGCAGCCAGCTATCTCCGAGCAGCATCAGAAGAGCGCTGGCTCAATGTCAACTGGGATCCTCTACTTACAGCTGGCGTCTGCTTTCGGCCAAAAGCCGATAACACCATTGTTGGCCAATATAGAAACATAGACTATGTCGGCAGATAAAATCCTTTCAGATTATCTAGTCTGCCCAATTATATGTTTCGGTGGCCGAAATTTTGATGCATCACTGATGCAAATTGCATAAAAAAGCTGCAGGGACTTCCACATTTCAGAAGCCATGAGCTGCATGGGAGCAGCAGTGCAAGGCCAGGAAGAAAAGGTGAGTATTTATAGCTAAAATAAAAAATAGAAGAAAAATAATTGGGCAGATGCATCTGCCCAATTATTTAAGGGCACTACAGCATGGGGATCTTTTTTTTTTTAAATAAAGCACCCCTTTACTATTAGTTATAGAGCCAAAGAAGGTAAATTCTGATAACCTTAATTTGATATATCAGCATGCTTGAAATGTAGACCTTTAAAGCATATCTATAGGTACAAGGAGAGAATAGTCTGCTGTCCACGGCGTGTGGCAACCTTGCAGGAGAATTTCTAAAGGTGTTGAATGTACAATCTCATAAGGTATTGTAAGGGGGTAACCCAAATTCAAATAAAAAATAGAGGTATGAAATTGTAGGTTGCCAGAAGCAACCCTGCCCCTAACCTGAGGCCAGTCTAGTCCCCTGCATTGTTCCCTGGATATTATATACAATGTATACACATGTATCCTGATAAACCCGTAGCCTGCCGGCAACTTCCGGCTGGGGGCAGCACCATAACACCCCCTCTGATGTCCCACGACCAATGTTGAACCATAATATAATGGGACAGGAGCACATTGCCCCTGCTTGCTCTGTTTCCTATTTTGCAACTAGATATTGCTATGCTCCTGATAACGCTGTTTAGACAGCGAAACGCGTAGAGCAAGGAGACACTGAACGTCTCTTCTGAAGTGACTTTTTAACCCCATTGGCATATCTATACTCACATCCACTAGCTATGAAACAATCTGAGTGCTCTCGGACTGACCAGACAACCCAGTCTAACCCGAAGACAGGTTTTTGTTTCTAGATAGCTGGGAACGTGCTTATGGGCGTGGGGATATCATAAGCCTTGTGTATATATTGACAGTCCTCTATTTTCCTTTCCGTATTTACTATACCCATGGACCCTCAAAGGCCCGTTTCTCGCTACTAGCTATTGCCGCTGATCCTTGGGGTTATGTAATAGGAAGCTATAGAGATGTAACGGCTGCTATCCCCGCTACATTATATGAATCTTCATCTATCGACCTGTATATGTCCATCTGTACATCTGTACTTTGTGATTTTGTGTTTTCTTGTATTTGTTTTTTTCTTAATATGTTCTCTTCTTTTTGAAGTTTATGTTGGTTGTGCTTGTTTGTGGTTTTCACCTGTGTCTATGTGTGGACACTACAAATTTAGCAACAGTATACTTAGGCATTTACCCCAGCTTATGGTGTGTACTTTTGGCAATCAGACTAAAGGTTACGTTTTATGATTTCCCTATCCTATTACATATTCTGCTACCTATAATCTCATATCTCTATTAGACCTTCAAAGCATACTTTCAGCATTAGGACGCAGAGATTATAAATCACACGTAATAATACTTTCCCCAAAAAAATCCAATCTATATATATAAACACAAAAGTCCTGACTGACTGACTGACTCATCAACGCCCAGCTAAAACCGTTTAACCTAGGAACGTGAAATTTTGAAGGTGCACTGTTTTTATGATGTGGGCACCCACTAAGGAAGGATTTTTGGAAACTCCGGCCCTAAGAGGGTGAAAAAGGGGGTTGAATATTTTAAACACAATACCTATAGCTCAAAAACAGAAGATGTTAAAGATGTGAAAATCGGTATTTAGATTCTTCTTGAAAAATAAAAAAACACGTATTTTACCGTTTTTCAAAATTTCGACGAGGGGGCGAAAAAAGGGGGTTAAATATTTTAAATATTTTAAACAGGATACCTATATCTTAAAAACAGAAGATGTTAAAGATGTGAAAATCGGTATTTAGATTCTTCTTGAAAAATAAAAAAACACGTATTTTACCGTTTTTCAAAATTTCGACGAGGGGGCGAAAAAAGGGGGTTAAATATTTTAAATATTTTAAACAGGATACCTATATCTTAAAAACAGAAGATGTTACAGACGTGAAAATCGGTATTTAGATTCTTCTTGAAAAATAAAAAAAACACGTATTTTACCGTTTTTCAAAAATTCAACTGGGGGCAAAAAAAGGGGGGTTGAATATTTAAAATATTTTAAACAGGGTACCTATATCTTAAAAACAGAAGATGGTACAGACGTGAAAATCGGTATTTAGATTCATCTTGACAAATAAAAAAACGTATTTTACCATTTTCTGAAAATTCCTTGGGGGGGCAAAAAGGGGTGTTGAATACTTTTATCATAAACGCGAAAGTCCTGACTGATTGACTCATCAACGCCCAGCTGAAACCGTTTAACCTAGGAATGTGAAAATTTGAAGGTGCACTGTTTTTATGATGTAGGCGCCCACTAAGGAAGGATTTTTGGAAAATCCACCCATAAGGGGGTGAAGAAGGGGGTTGAATATTTTAGACAGGATACCTATAGCTCAAAAACAGAAGATGCTACAGATGTGAAAATCGGTATTTAGATGCGTCTTGAAAAATAAAAAAACACATATTTTACCGTTTTTCAAAAATCCTAGTGGTGGGCGAAAAAAGGGGGTTGAATATTTTAAATATTTTAAACAGGATACCTGTATCTCCAAAACAGACAATGTTACAGTCCTGAAAATTGGTATTTAGATTCATCTTGAAAAACAAAACAACACTTATTTTATCGTGTTCTGAAAATTCCTTGGGGGGGGGCAAAAACGGGGGTTGAATACCTTTATCAGTATACCTATATTTCAAAAACTGAAGATGTTACGGGTGTGAAATTTGGTATTTACAATCTTTGTGAAAAAAACCAAACATGTTTTTTGACATTTTCCACAAATCCAATTGGGGGGGGTCGGGGGAAAGGGGTCTGAATATTTTTATCATTATACGTATATTTCAAAAACCAAAGATGTTACAGACGTGAAATTTGGTATTTACAATCTTCTTGAAAAATAAAAACAGGTGTTTTACCATTTTCCAAAAATCCCAAGGGGGGATGAAAAAAAGGGGGGCCGAATACTTTTAAAGAGGATACCTATATCTCAAAAACAGAAGATGTTACATACGTGAAAATTGGTATTTAGATTCGTCTTGAGAAACAAAAAAACACCTATTTTACCATTTTCCAAAAATTCAGTGGGGGGGGCAAAAAGGGGGATTGAATACTTTTATGAGTATACCTATATTTCAAAAACCAAAGATGTTACAGGTGTGAAATTTGGTATTTACAATCTTCGTGAAAACAAACAAACACGTGTTTTGCCATTTTCCACAAAGCCAAATAAGGTCGAGGGAAAGGGGTCTGAATACTTTTATCAGTATATCTATAGTTCAAAAACCAAGATGTTACAGGTGTGAAGTTTGGTAATTACAATCTTTTGAAAATAAAGAAACACGTGTTTTACCATTTTCCAAAAATCCAAGTGGGGGGTAAAAAAAAGGGGTGAATACTTTTAAACAGGATACCTACATCTCAAAAACAGAAGATGTTACAGATGTGAAAACTGGTATTTAGATTTGTCCTGAGAAACAAAAAACACCTATTTTACCATTTTCCGAAAATCCAGTGGGAGGGGTAAAAAGGGGGGTTGAATACTTTTATCAGTATACCTATATTTCAAAAACAGAAGATGTTACAGGTGTGAAATCTGGCACTTACAATCTTCTTGAAAAATAAAAAAAACACATGTTTTACCATTTTCCAAGAATCCCACGTGGTGGGTGAAAAAAGGGAGTGAATACTTTTCAACAGTATGCCTATATCTCAAAAACAGAAGATGTTACAGATGTGAAAATTGGTATTTAGATTTGGCTTGAGAAACAAAAAAACACCTACTTTACCATTTTCCAAAAATTCAGTGGGAGGGGGCAAAAAGGGGGGATTGAATACTTTTATCAGTATACCTATATTTCAAAAACCAAAGATGTTACAGGTGTGAAATTTGGTATTTACAATCTTCGTGAAAAAAAAAACATGTGTTTTGCCATTTTCCACAAATCCAAATAAGGGGGGGTCGAGGGAAAGGGGTCTGAATACTTTTATCAGTATATCTATAGTTCAAAAACCAATGCTGTTACAGGTGTGAAATTCGATATTTACAATCTTCTTGCAAAAAAAAACATGTTTTACCATTTTCCGAAAATCCAGTTGAGGGGGGTGGGGGAAAGGGATGTGAATACTTTTATCAGTATACCTATATTTCAAAAACCAACGATGTTACAGGTGTGAAATTTGGCACTTACGTTCGTCTTGAAAAATAAAAAAAACACGTGTTTTACAATTTTCCAAAAATCCCAAGTGGGGGGGAAATTGGGGGTTCTACCAAAAAAACCTCAAGTTTCTTTTAAAAAACAATTTTAACGAAGCCGCAGGCAAAAGCTAGTATAGAATATACCTGAGAAGTAAAAATACATCTGGTATGTTAACCTTTTTCCAGGTAAATGTAAAAACCCCAAATTTGACTTACCTATTAGACATGTGCATTCGTTTTAGTACTAAAGCGATTTAGTCAGAATTTTGGGATAATTTAGTTTTAGTATGACTCAAGAGATACGAAACTGCTCAGTACAAAAAAACGAAAGAAACTAAAATAAAATGCACTACATTTTAGTTTCAGTCCTTTTTGTAATATTACATTGATAAGTGAAGGAGACCAGCAATGAAGAGCACAACATCGCAAAGCTACAGAAAAGGTTTGTATGCGTAACCCTTCCCGACCCCTACCTGAAAATCTGAAAGTGATAGAGCTCCAGAATACTCACTCGCAACACAGACAGCCAGCACAGGAAACCTTTACTTAACCCTTGCATGTCTTTGAGGCAGACAAGATGATAAAAGCAGCTGGAGAAGGAAAACATTCAAATAAATCACACTGAAAGCTAATGACAGAGGAGGGCTGGATAGTAAAAAACCCTTTATAACAAGCAGCGCTGGGAGAAGAGAGGGACTTTATAAAATGTATGTTATCTCCCCTCCTGCTCTGCATAATAGGGGCTTAGGTCTGATACATTTTATATTATCCAGGAGCACTATCCCCCTTTCCTCATCTATAATACACGTTTTATATAAAGTCCCTCTCCTCTCCCAGTGCTGCTTGTTATAAAGGTTTTTTTTTACATCTGATACATTTAGTATCCAGCTCTCACAGATACTTTGTCATTATGAGCCTTCAGTGTGATTTATTTGAATGTTTTCCCTGGATTTAAAGTGCTTTATTTTATTATAAAAGTAAATTTGCACCAGTCATCTCTTCTCTGAGCTTTCAGACTGATTTACGTTAATATTTTCCCTCTCCCCTGCTTTTATATTCCTGTGTCTCCCCCACAGAGATACAAAATTTAAGTAAAAGTTCTCACTCCTGTGCTGGATAAGCATTGCATTCCAAAGTTCTGCACCCTCCAAATGCCAATGCAGTAGGATGTTCTATACAGAGAGGCACATTAATTAATTCAGGAGGATGTTCTATACATTATACAGAGAGGAGCCTTTTTTTTAGCCCTTTAAATCCAGTGACTGTGAGCGCTGAGATTGGCAGCTTGTTACATTGTACTGAGAGATAATATATCAGGCTCAGCTGTTACAGTAACTGACTGTAACAGCGCTCAGAGTTTCAGTAAAACAAGGAAATAATATTTTTCTAACCTCTTATATATAAAAATATTATTTACTAGTTTTACAGAAATTCTGAGCGCTGTGATGAGCAGAAGTCAGTTACTGTAAAAGCTTTGCCTGACACATTGTGCTGAACGTGAGAGATACTGTAACAAGCAGCAATCTCAGCCCTCTGAGGAGCCACTGCAATAGTAATTGTATCCACTGGTTTTCGGATGAATGAAATTAGTTTTCATACTAAAGAACTGAAAACGAATTTCTATAGCAACTAAATAAATTGCATTTTAGGACTAATCCATTAGTTCAAAACGAAATTTTGTGCTGTGCACATGTCTATTACCTATATATCTCATCCGGAAGCCTTTCTTGTTGGTTCCGTGATCTGCTGACCATCGTATAAAAACTTCATGCCCACTGCTAGTTATGTTAAATGTTGAAGAATAATCACCACTCAGTGTAATAAGGAGCGGGTAATGATTGTTTGGTCCTGTGGATACAAAATAAAAGATATACATTAGTGTATAATAAACATTAGAAATGCTGATGGCTAATGCAAATCGATCAGTAATGGTGCTAGATTAAAAGTTGATTTACCATCAAAAACTTCCAGTACATCATACTCCTTTTCTGTATGAAAGAACTCAAAGTATAGGGTGATGTTGTACCCCTTTTCTACACTTATGCTCCAGGCGCACATCTGAAGGTTCGGATAACTGTCGGGGTATCCAGGGCTTAATATGATGCCTGTTGAATCTAGGCGCATCTCATTGGCTGGACACAGCACTGCAGAGAACAGGACGAAATTAATATTTTAACGATACATTTTTTTAAAAATATATATTTTTATTTCCTATTAGAAATTATTAGTTCCTTGCAGTAGAGAGTGTGCTTGGTAGGTTTTATTCTTTATTTCTTTACTTAGTTTTGGAAAATCAGGGTGTTAAAACAAACATTTCCCATCTTTCTTCCATTTATTGAGCTGTTCACAAGAAGAGACTGTAAACTATCCTTCCTGGCTTGACTCTTTGCCTAAATACCCGTGTGATTTTGGCTAAAGAAAGGATAATAAATAGAGCTTATGTGCCATATTCTGGCTGATTTGTTAACATTAAGGTGAGTAGTTACTTATCACAGACCCGTTACCATTCCCCATCCTATTCCAACCAGGGTGCAAACCAAAATTGCCCCCTGTTATTCCACATGGTACTCTAATAATGATGTTGATGGAAACTGCTCCAGTGACATTCGATTTAATAGTTTCCCCATGTGTGCCAAGATAACAAATTAGTTTTGGCCACAACATTCTTAAAACTCTCCATCATTTTGGCAACAATGTTCTTAAACCTTTTGATGCCCACCAATGGGATACGTACTATCCCATTCAGACACAGTTTGATGCTCTGAAACATGATAGAGGGTAATGCAGTCACTGTATTGAAAGTAAATAAAATGAGGAATGGTGCTCAATGGCTCCAGAGTGGCCATCGAACTGTTGTAGAGAAAAAAAAAAAAGCAAGGAGACCAGGAACTTCAATCCTAAAGTGGCTTTTATTGGGGCTTCACAGCAGCGGTAGTGGCAAAGTTTCACCTGTCTAAACTGGATAGGGGCTGCTGGACTGCCGAAATGTTGCCGCTACTTCAACTGTGAACCCCAAATAAAAGCCACTTTAGTATTGTAGTGCTGGTTCTCTTCACCATTCTTTTTCTCTACAACTTTTTGATGCATTGTTGTGATTATCCTCACCCAAGAACTACATTCCATATTGTTCTGTGACTTCTTGTGTTTGATCTGGATATTCTTCGACTATGCTGTTTTTGCTTGCCCCAATCTTGGCTTATTTCACCACCCTGTTGAGTCTCTGGTGTCCTTGATATTAGCTACTTGTATCATTCTCAGAATTATTTTGTGCCCTAGACCCTAGCTTGTATTTCGCTAGGTTTAGCCCTGCCTCACCCATCCAATAAAAGGACCAGTAATAGACTATTTATCCATCTGGTTAGTTTCTGTATGTAGGGGTTACAGTCTTGACACCAGTTTCTTTCTTAAGAGAGATTGGTGCTCCATTGGGCAGTTTCACTTTCTAGTGATATTTGAAATTCTCCCACAGGGATTTACTTGGAAACTCATGGACACCATGGGAGGACACAGCTAGCATAGAATCTGGTTTATAATTGAGCCATTAATACTTGCGTGTTCCACTTTTTTTAAACTATTGTCTCTCTAACAACAGATCAGCTAAAATAGGGCCCTTGTGACAAGTCATGAGTGAAAAGAGTATGCAAGAGCTCTCTCAAAAGGTAGGACATAAACAATGCGTATACATTAGGAAAATGATGAGCTGGGGTAGATGCCGACTGCCGAGCGAGGTGTAAACATAACCAGTGCACTGGAAAACTTAACAACTCTGCAGGAAATAGCTCTGATAAGTTTAAACCAGGCTTGAAATATAGCCCACTTATTCTGACATGCTGCATTGCTGTAGCTAAAGTTCAAAACCCCTTAGAATGTTCTTAAATTGGAGAAAAAATACATTATTATTCTAATGTAAAATAGACACCTCACCAAAGAAGCAAAAAGAGAACGAAAAGTTAATTAAATATGCATAACCTGATGAAAAATAAATGTCTACTCTTTATCATATGTTGACCTTGTAGAGTGCGGGGTAATGTAGGTCAATTTCCATGATCCATTCTACTCGCACATTCAGTGTATGTTGTTACCATACAGACTGTTTTAATAATTTTTACTGTATTATTTATTTTGACTATTATTTTACAGTATGTTCTGTTAATGCAGCCTATGGGATATTATACATTTTAAAAGAGTATTAGTTTTATTTATAGACCAAATACAGAGTTTACAAGTTCTAGGTCATACTTTACAGACACTCTATGGGCCCTACTACATACTTTGCGCACTTTTTTGCGCGAGCGCAAAAGCACATTAACGCGAGGGGCAAAACCCTTTGCGCTGAACGTCATATTACGACGTTTGCGCACAAAATGCACTTTAAAGTCTAATACGAGTGACCCTACGCGAACCCTTTGCGAGCGCAATTTAGTGCGCGCATCCTATACTTAACATTGTGTGCGCAAATGCGTTTCTGCGCTGGTGCGCGCAAGGTATTACAATCCTAGCGCAAAATTTAACGGACAACATTTGCGCGCATAATTTTAACGTCTTTGAAAAGCTGGTGGTAACTGCAAATTGTAACAACCTGACCGTACCAAACTGCGGATTCACAACGGAGAACGTCAATGCGCACAAAAGTGCGCTGCGTCTGCATTTTTTTTACTAGATCCGTCAAAAGTCAAGGTAGTGGCCATCATTTTTGACGAATCTAGTAAAACAAATGCGGACGCAGTGCACTTTTGTGCGCATCGACGTTCTCCGTTGTGTGCTGCGACCGCAATTTTTACTAGATCCAACAAAAATGACGGCCACTACCTTGTCTTCTGTCAAAACATACATCTGTTGTGCGCAGTCCGCACAAAATGCGTTTGTCTGACGGACTTGCGTTAAAAATGACATTGCGCTCACTGATTTCGGCGCGCAATGGTACTTTTACGCGTGCAATTTCCCGACGGATTAAAAAATGCACGAGGAATGTAATACCAGCGGTGATTTTCATACAGTAACGTTTAACGCTTCGCGCAAAAAAATCACGCGGTGCGTGCATTTTTTGAGCGAAGAATGTAATAGAGCCCTATGTCTATAGTCAACTAAAAATAAGCACATACACTCTAAAACAGATATAAAAATAATAAAAAAATAGTTTCTAAAATGCACTTTTTTATTTATAAACTTTGACTTTAGTTTGAGGGAAAGGTCCATTTATGTGTACAAAATGGCACTTCACTTTACTGCTGATTGCATAGATGCGTCTGGCTTGTAATTGGACTTTTTTCTAGAATTTACTGATTTCGAAGTAGAACTCTCAACAGGACATCAGGTTAGCGGCTCAGAGCAGCCCGTTGTGCAACATTTTACCTGACATTTAGTAATGTGAAGAGAACGTATTCTGTGCAGAAAGCAGCAAAATAGGAAGCCATCATTTTTATTTTCATCCTATTGATTTTCACAGATGAAATAATAAAGTTTAATAGATTTTATTTGCAGAGCAACAGAAAAACAGTGTATAAATTCAAAATCTTATGAACTCAGCCAAGATTATGCGGAACTATTTTAATACTAACAGTGTAAGAAGACGTTAGTGATGTAAATATGTTTAAACGGGAACATTGATATCCCCTGACCCACTGACACCTGCGTTTTTGCTGAACACCTTTTTTTTTAAGTTGCTCAGAATTGAAACAGTCAAGAAAGCAATCTGTAGAACAATCACACCGCACAGCGCACCTAGGACTGAAATGTAATAAAAAAATGAAAATGGCAAAAAACAAAACAAACCGACAAAGTGAAACCTCAAATTGTTGCAGGAACACAGTATAGAATAAAAAATAAATAAATGGAAACATTGTTAAAGCATTTAAAGTGCTTTATTAATGCAGTGATTGTTTGACATTATTTACATACATTAATCAAACACAAGAGACACATCAATATGTTGCAATTAGTTTCTTGTCTAAATCCAACTGTCATGTTTTAAGATGATTTGAAGCAGATACAAGTTAACGCCGCTGTTCAGCAGCGGGGGGCCTTCGGTTTGATTCCCGATACATCAAACATTTTAGACCTTATTAAAACATAATTTGAATGAAGTTGTTTAAAGAATAAAGACGTAATCCAACATACATTTAGGAATATTTTGTTGGTTTTAATTAATGGACATAGAAATAGCTATTTACCTATATTCAATAATTTAACATAATGGCTTCTTTAAAAAAAAAAAAGCTAAAGCATAAAAAAATATTTAGAATATATAAAATATTTAGAATATATACAGCTGTGTAAGACACACAGGCTAATGTGTATTTGGCAATGTTAATGAGAGACTTTATAAATAAAACACTAATCCACTGTGATACACTGTTAAATGCTACTATTAATAAAGAGAAGAATCAAACATGCTGAATTAATGTTATTATTATTATTATTTTTAAAAAGCCACACTATATTTTATTATGCATTCTGAAAATTAAGAAGTTTGATCTGTACTGTCACATTACTCTTGGACATGTCAAAATAATTATTATAATTTTGAGGGGATAGTTGCTTAGAAAACAACAGAACCATATGCTGAGCTAAAAAGACATCTGCCTCATTAGCCAATGTGTAGTTCCTTTTAAAATACACCATTAGCATTTATCGAAATGCTTTCTAAAGATGTCTTTTTCATATTAACCCCTTCTCTTCCGATATCGAGATATCTTGCGCATGAAAGGCACCATCTGGTGCCCCGATATCGAGATATCTCAGTATTCTGATCTCCAGGCCAAAAGCAAATTATATTTGTTTGGGGCACCTTCTGCAGCCAAAAAACTAAGTTTTAGCCCTGTTGACATAATGCCAAAAGAGTTAAAACTCTAAAATCAGCTGCTCAAAGCTCTGAAATATCGGGCTTTCAGCAGCCGATGCAGGGAGAAATAGAAGAATATAGACCAGCCGCTCAAACCTCTAACTCAATTTGGCAGTAGATGGCGCCATCTGCTGGCCACAAATAGGTTATTTACAGTAAGACCTACAATGGGTTTAAGAGCAAATATTTCTTACTTTACAATTAAAATGATTTTACAAAAAAAACACTGGTTTCTGACAATGTTTTTTTGAAAATCACTTGGTAGTGAATGGGTTAAAATATATTATTGTGCGTCACCTGACTTTAGTGTAAGAGTTTATGTTATGACAATGCTGGAATAAAATAATCAGTGAAAACAGATAAGTTTGGGTCTTAGTATTTCATATCCATGGACAGTTTGCCAGAATTCACCATTAGATGAATCAACTACATACATATCTTGTAGACTTTAATTTGTGATTTAAGAAAAAATATAAACCTTGACATGAGGGTGCGGATCCATCCATTTGAAGACGTTCGCCAAGTCTGCAAGTCAAAATCTCGTTGCCGACCAAAGTAAATCCTGGTAGACACTGGTACCTTATTATGTCCCCTGTGAGCAACAAGGAGATCATTATTAAAATAAATAAGGACAATAAGCAGCACAAGCAAAATAATATGGAGCATTAATAAAGCAAGAGGTTATTAGGATTACATTTCATGCGGGGGTCAAGTCCAACATAATGAAGTGTGGGAAGTCACCAAGATGTCTTCCTACCTCCCTCTAAGAAATCATTATATCTTGCCTTTAGCCCACACAAAAATTTAAAATTCATAAAACAACTATACCCAGCCTGGGTTTTATAATAAATAATTATGACTTGTGACTTATATGGAACGATGTAACTGAAACCTAAAATAAAAATAAAGCTTTTCAGAGTATGGACCAAATGGGAGCACCATTCGCTCTGCAAACTTATCGGAGGAGCTACATACCCACGCATTTCTGATCGACGTTACACCTGATATTATGGACTATTAAATAAGATTACGATTTTTATTATCTCCATAATGTTAGGCTATAATACCCTGTTATTATATATGCGAGACTCCTTGCTGCAGACTCTTTTCCGACTCAGCCGCCTCAAGTTGGAATTTGTGGGTATTGACTCCTGTAATCCATAGGACTCCATGGAGGCAGACACCACCCTACATGAGTTCACTTATGTGGGATCACACTGAGGCTATTTTTTCCTAGGGTTCTGCTACCCATGGCTAAACAAAATGTCAGATTGTACATCCCCCTGCACCACTACGGATTTAGAGGTAAGCGTGGTATTATGTGATATCGCAATAGCAAAATCACTTAAAATCTGGTTTTGAGAGCCTCTACTCTTTCAGGAATACTGGCTCAAGATACTGGCTGCCATGCAAGAGCTCGATCTTCTTGAGCTGAGACGTTAATAATCTTAACAACAGGCGAATGTCACCCGTCGGGGGTGGTTTAATGCCGGCCAGGTGTACAGATGCCACTGATTTCAGCACGCCCCGGCAGCCGACGCTAGTCATTGGCTGCAGGGGGATGGCCATCCCTCTGCAGCCAATGGCGCGCGCCGGCTGTAAAGAGGAGCCGAGGTGGCCCATTGAAGACAGCGGGGCATACCTGTACGCCCTGCGTCTTCAAAGCTCTCCCGCCATGAGGATGGCATAGAAAGTCCCGTGGCGTTAAGGGGTTAATGGCCAAGCAAAGTATGAGGTCTGTTAATGTACAGTAAAGAACCACTAATTCCAAGTCGCAAGTTCAGCTTGCAGTAAGGTCGCAATGGTGGCTCAAGCTGTTACGTTAATAGCTGGAATGCTAATGCATAAAGGCTCCAGTGTTACCTTAACAGCACTGGAATAGGCCCCTAATGACTTACCAAGCTATGGAATAGATAATCAAATCTCATGCAGGCACAGATTAGAATTTATTAACAATGCTTTCATGCAAAATAAACCTCTTTTCCTGTCCTGTTTAACATTTTTAAATTATTTCAGAAATTTGAGACACCTAAAAATAATTATTTCTAAATGTTTCCAAACCTCACATAGAATTTAGGGTAAAATGAAGATGAGTATGTAGGAGGTGATATGGATTATCTATGATTAGCTCTCCATCTATCAGCTGGAAATCTATTTGTTGTAATGACAAGCAGCGTACATTAGAGTCAATATTTATGCTTTTATCTACCTATTAAAAATTAAAGGAATTAAAAAGATGAACTGTCAATCCCAAATTCTATGTGAAATAAACATGGGATATGTTAATCATGGTGGACTGGCAAAAGTTGTGTATGCTGGTATGCATTTTTTTTAACATGCAGTTGAAACGTATTTAATTGACAAGAATTGTGCATTAAAGTCAGAGTTTTTTCCTTTATTTTCCATATGAACGTAAAAAAGTTAAAATGTTAAGTGCCACTAGTGACCTATGACATAATCACAGCTGCTGCCCATCATCTTCCTCCCAGTGAGGCAGAACATTTTTGATGAGCAGATGGACAGCACACCTATGGGTTGTGAAGTGCATGGGAACAAAATATCTAGAATATGTATAGGAATCATAGCAGATAAGCCACAGAAGAGTGAATATTAGCTGAATATTGTGGGTATGTTTCCTGCCGCTGACAATTCAATGGGTATAAATAAGGTCGTAATGAAAAGGGTGAAAAAAAATGAAAGCATGTTCAGCAGAAAAAATATATATTTTTGTTATAGATATCAAAACCAACAAAAGGTATAAGCCTGGAAGTTGTTTTTGAGAAATTAAATCTTTTTCCAACTTGAAACATCTTAAACTATATTGGTAACGTTCCTGTGTTCTTCACAATTTTATATCTCATACTTCGTGTCTATCCACCCATCACATGGCTATACATGAGCACTGATATATTACCTATTTCATATTCATCATCTTCAGCCAAAATTTCAGAGTTTGATACAGCGGCAGGTGGCTGACAAATTCTCAGTTGATAAGCTGTAATACAAATGTTTGAAATATTAAAAGATATTTGCTACACATAACATATAACCCACCTCAGTAATAAATGCATAAATAAACTCCATATATTGCCCCCTGTAATTTGGGGGTTCCTGTGCCTGCGTGCATAATGCTCGCCCCCTGATTCTGGCCCAGAACCCAGTGAAACATAGGAGATCCTCGCAGGTTGAAAACCAAACTGAGACTGACTTTATTTACATTTTACATCTGGTTAAAACAGACACACAGTGGGAAGGTATAAGACAATGGAAACACGTCCAGCATTAAAACAGGTTCAGGAGTAGCACAACGATCCGGTTCAAGCTGGTTGCTGGGGGAGGGGGGGGGGTTGATCGAAGCATGTGAAAACAAAGGAATACATTCCGTACAAATACACAAAGCAAAAAAACAGCACAACATATACAGTTACAGTTATATCACAGGAGACTCCATAATAAATACACAAGGGAACATTAATAAAACACAGACATCATGGAATAGAGTACAGAAAACATAAACACCCTGCATCTAAAATTGTAGATACAGGGTGACTTTAACAAAGGAAAGGGCAGGGAAACAATATGAAACTTGAGGCCCGCACCTCTCAATTACATTTCTAGGCCCATGTACCCCAAAGTCCAAAGTGACGCACGTCACATCCCCTCTCAATTTCTAATATCATAATTTTCACCCTTGCAGTCCTATCCAATGAATTGTGAAATTTTTTGTTAACTGGTGTGTCACTCGCACATTGACTACTAAGCATTACAAGTGTAGCAAAATAATATTGTCTATCTCTTGTATAGGAGGCAGAGTAGAGCTACATCTAAACCCTTCCATAGTGTGACTGGGTGATTTAGCAGTTCACAATATAATCTTTTACTGGTTCATGCAACAAATACGTATATAAACAATGCAATCTTAATCTTTTTCACTATAGAACACAAGTATTCATGGTTTTGCATTGAAATGCAACAAAAATTGAAATTTTGCATATAAAACTTATTGACACCCAGTGTTTAAGTAACATTAGTGTCCTCCATGGGAATACACTTCTTTGTGTTCATACTACTGCCAACCTGTATTAAGGTAGACAAGCAGCTCTCACTTTCATTGCAACAAAAAGATCAACAAACATTACTGCTGCATTACAGTAGTAAGGGAGAGGGAAGAATACAGTTAGAGCTCTGGGATCAGTCACTGCTGTACAGGGATAAGATCAGGAGGTTATAATGACTGAAAATCCTTGTACAGTACAGATACAAGTTGTTACTGTAATTCTCATGCACAGGCATTATGCAGCACATACAGATATTATTTTATATTCTATTGTTATTTTTAGAAGCTCGCTGATAATAATCTCATACAGGGTTATTCAGAGTGCGTGAAAAGCAGGAGAATGACTGGAGAATGAAAAATTCTAGGTCAAAATAGCCAAACCAGAAAAATTCTCCCTTTCATCTCACTTTCCAAATCGGCTATTTTGACCTAGAATTTTTCATTCTCCAGTCATTCTCCTGCTTTTCACGCTCTCTGAATAAGCCTGATAGTGATCACTACAAACCCCATGAGAAGGAGATCTGAACCGGTTTATGATCTATATCACATTTACTATATTTGACACAAAAGCCAGGCATTTCTGCCTGTAGGTAAATAATGCAGACCCCATGTGAAATGGACACAATCGTGAGTTTAGAACCTTTCATCCCAGCAATATTTCTGTAAGGATTCACAATTAAATGCATACTAAAAACGAGCAACTGCACAGTTTTTAAACTATGGCAGAATCAAAATTCATACAAAATTACTTGTTTATTGTATATTTAAGTGTCACCTAGGCAGCCAGAGTTTTAACTGAATGATATATTATTTCAACAAAAACTGCTTGGTACGGGAAGGCATTATTAATCATTTAATGAAAAAAATCACGGAGCCAACCTGCAGATTTAAATATCTAGAGTTGACGTATAAAATATTTCAGGTAAATTAAAATAATTTAACTTTAAATAATGATCATCATTATCACCTTACATGTTATAGGATATCATTTTAAATGAATTATGTTACCATTAGAATATATATTATCTCATCCAAACAGTACCAAATTGATTACTTTCCTTGTACCCTGAGAAGCGTTTTGGCTTCCGCAGTCTATACGCCTCTAATTTGAAATTTGGATACGGTTGCCGTTCATTTCACAAAGCATTTTCTCCATTTGAAAACAGGCCAATATGTATAATTCCTTGGACTCTATGACCCTTGTAAATGGAACATATGTTTCGTGCAGAAACAAATTTCATCCAGAGAATGAGAATTTGGTGAAGATTGTTCACTTATATACTGACAAAATTGATTTTTCAATGAGCAATTCAATATAAAACTCAAAGGCATTTGTGCAGCTAAACTTGGGGAAAAAAAGAACTTTTATCACTTTTATTTAATATCTAGTCAAAAACACATTTTCATGAATAAACCTAAATATATCTGTGTAGATATATGTTTGTATGTGTGTTTAGAGATTGAATTGAATATACCCTGCCTGGCCAAAAGTAAAGTCACACACTTTAATAGTGGATTGGACGGCCTTTTGCTGTGATTCCGGCGCGCATTCAACGTCGCATCATTTCGATAAGCTCATGTTATGTCACAGCATTTATTTCTGCCCAGAGTCGCATTAATTTGTGACCAAGATCTTGTATTGATGGTGAGTCGCAGCACTGCGTAAAGTCTTCTCTAGCACATTATCCCAAAGATTCTCAATGGGGTTAAGGTCTAGACTGTGTGGTGGCCAATCCATGTGTTAAAATGACGTCTCATGCTCCCTGAACCACTCTTGCACAATTTGAGCCTGATGAATCCTGGCATTGCCCTCTTGGAATATGCCATCAGGGAAGAAAAAACCCATTGATGGAAATGCCTGCTCATTCAGTATATTCAGGGAGTCACATGACCTCATTAATTGCAGCTGAAACATATTAATCACTGCAGTAATTATATAGTGGAAGGCTCATAACTATTTGCTTATTTAATCCAGTTGGGATTTTTTTTTGGCCATGTAGTATAAATTTCTCTAATACTGATAAGTACAGTTGTGTTCAAAATTATTCAACCCCCAATGCTGTAAAGGGTTTTAGGGAATTTAGTGTACATTTGTAATTGTATTCAGAATGAAATCCTACAAGGACTTTTTAAAGAACCATATGCAACTAAAATGACATCAATTGGTTTTGTAATACAGTAGTAAATGTTTCTTTTGTGAATTCTTCATTGACACAATTATTCAACCCCTTAAAGACTACCACTCTGAAGAACAGAGGTTCATTCAAGTGTTTTCAATCAGGTATTGAAAACACCTGTGGATGTCACGGAGCAGCAATAAATCATAATAAGCACCAATTAGGCAGCTTTAAAATGACTGTGATACTCAGCTCCTTCTAGACATTTACTGGTGTGGTTACAAACATGGTGAAGTCAAGAGAATGGTCCAGGAAGACAAGAGAAGAGGTGATTACTCTTCACAGGAAGGGCAATGGCTATAAGAAGATTGCAAAGATGTTAAACATACCAAGAGAGACCATAGGAAACATCATTCGCAAATTCAAGGCAAAGGGCACTGTTGAAACGCTACCTGGTCGTGGCAGAAAGAAGATGCTGACTTCGACTGCTGTGCGCTACCTGAAGCGTAGAGTGGAGAAAAGTCCCCGTGTGACTGCTGAGGAACTGAGAAAAGATTTGTCAGATGTGGGTACTGAAGTTTCAGCTCAGACAATACGGCGCACACTGCGTAATGAAGGCCTCCATGCCAGAACTCCCAGGCACCCCCTTGCTGTCTCCAAAGAATAAGAAGAGTCGACTGCAGTATGCCAAAAGTCATGTGGACAAACCACAGACGTTTTGGGATAGTGTTCTGTGGACTGATGAAACAAAATTAGAACTGTTTGGGCCCATGGATCAACGCTATGTTTGGAGGAGGAAGAACAAGGCCTATGAAGAAAAGAACACCTTGCCTACTGTGAAGCATGGCGGGGGGTCAATCATGCTTTGGGGCTGTTTTGCTTCTGCAGGTACAGGGAAGCTTCAGCGTGTGCAAGGTAGCATGAATTCTCTTCAGTACCAGGAGATATTGGATGACAATGTGATGCAGTCCGTCACAAACCTGAGGCTTGGGAGACGTTGGACCTTTCAACAGGACAATGATCCCAAGTATACCTCCAAGTCCACTAGAGCATGGTTGCAGATTAAAGGCTGGAACATTTTGGAGTGGCCATCGCAGTCACCTGACTTAAATCCGATTGAGAACCTCTGGTGGGACTTAAAGAAAGCAGTTGCAGTGCGCAAGCCTAAGAATGTGACTGAACTGGAGGCTTTTGCCCATGACGAATGGGCCAAGATACCCGTAGATCGCTGCAAGACACTTGTGTCAAGCTATGCTTCATGTTTAAAAGCTGTTATAACTGTAAAAGGATGTTGTACTAAGTACTAAGATTGAATGTCACTTTGGGGTTGAATATAACTGATAATGATGTGAGCACAGAAAAGACATTTGTGGTTATTTCATTATAAATGTTATGTTATATTTGTTTGACCTACACGTGCCTCTTTGATTTAATTGTAAGCAAGATGACTGAATGATCAAAATCAATGTCAAACTGGCCAAAACACTCAATTTCAGTGGGGGTTGAATAATTTTGAACACAACTGTAGGTGACTGAGCAACCCCTTTCAGAGAGTGTAGCCAAAAAGCAGCCCATTAGTGGTGTGTCCAGGTGGAAGGCCCTAGGTGTCCAGGTAGATGGCAGAGCTTGAATGTCAGGCCCCATGCGTACAGTATCCCTGAAGCAGGTTGTGTCCAGGAACAGTCATGGTTGATGTTTGGATTGGTTTTCTGATTCCTTTGTTGGCTTGACCCACTGGTATCTCCCTATGCATACTATGGTACAAACATGCAAAGGTATTAAATAGTCCTTGTCAAGTGAATAATGGAAAAATAGAACAAATGAGAATGGGAATATATGTCCTATTTATTTTCTAACTAAATACAATTATGATATACAAGTGTGAGGAGAGTCACTTTGAACTTGGGTTATCTGTACTTGGCAATACCTTTGGGAAGTGTGGGACTATGGGTTCTGGGGGTCTGACACATGTTTTTTCCCCCCAAACCTCTCCTATGTCCAAGTCACCCAGTGCCTATGAGGATACACTGTGTCTATTTCTAATAACATTACAGTGTGTGTCACTGCAGCCTTTCTCAACCCCCCCCCACATAGAGTATTTTTGGGTGGTCTTTGTTTGCCAGAAATTGCCAATCCATTAGACTATTGTCTGCTTGAGCAATCTCCTATTCACTGTCTAACATATCCAGGCAGTCCAATGCTAAGACTGTGGTTAAATCACACCCTATTGTTTTACGTTTGGAAATTAAAATGGGGTATGGCTATGGACTGACTCAGTTGAAGAGGTGTTTAGGGGGGGGGCGATAGGGCATCATCTTCCACTGGTATTTAGGTCCATCACTGCACTGTATATATTTGGCTCTATGTGCTCAGCTAATTTTTACTGTTTTGTGCTCATCCTGTTAAACACAATTTGAAGTCATATTTTATTGAATTATATATCTTTTTTTATGGCAAGCTTGGCAGATTCATAATATATCATTATTATATGTATACGTCATGTCCTGCCAAAACGGTATAACAAAAAATTTAAATTTCCATTAAAATGTCAATCATCTACAACATGTAAAATAATTTTTTCACATTTTATCATCCAAGCCTTTACAGTTATATACTCTATGGGGTACGCTTACATTTTTTTAAAATGGGAACTTGTTAATGTATTTTGTGCTAAAATACGCGATTTTGGCTAAAAATGAAAAAAACTAAATTTTTTGTTAGTGTAGAATCATTGATCACGTTATAATTGAAAAGTGAACAATCGTGCTGCATTAATAATTTTAAAAAAGAGAAAAAAAATAATTTATTTTTTTTTAAATTAATTATTTAAAGTTTTTTTCACCTAACCTGGTCTTGTTTGAAATCATTGGAAAGGCCATGCTCTGGCTTCTCCAATGACACCAAACATGGCAATCTAGAAAACACTGATCGGGAGATACTGTGGTCCAAAAGACCCCCTTATCACACCATAGGGATTTACATAGGAAAACTCTTGGCATGTAGAGGTTAATTCCCCCAACTGACTTCATCACACCCAACAAAGTCTGAGGGTGGGGAGGCCCCCAAGACTTGGCTGACATGCAAGATGTCAGCCACCTTCGGGAGAAGTCCGCGATCTGGCGCCGATCGGCATTGGATCGTGGCCCAGCACCTAAGGGGTTAAATAGAGGCATTGCTGGAAAGGTCGGACTGTAACCTTTCCAGTGATGCCACTCTTGAAGCTGTGTCCCTTCCTGATTGGGAGGGAAAGGGGTCCAAAGACCCCCAACCTTTCAGGCACTCTTCCTGCTTTACCAGGGGGGCGACTGAAACTGATGTCATCGCGCCCATCACAATGACATCAATGCAATGAGAGAGGGTATAAAAGCAGGTCTGACATCAAGGATTCAGACCACCATGGGACCCCTGAGAGAGGTGAGTATTCCTAAGAATACCGGATGACATGTGGGGAACGTCCTCCACATTCAGCGGGGAAACCCCATGACTTTCCCCACACGTCATCCTCATCCAAGGGGTTAAAATCTGTTTCACCCTACAAGGGGCTCTGGCTATTGACTGGGTGGGTTTGAGCCAGAATCAGTACTCCTTCGGGATACTGATAGAGAGGGGAGCCATTCTCTATGTGAAAACCCACATGGGTACAGATCGCCACTTTACAATATTCTAGATTACTAGCTAAATTACAAGAAATAGACAACAACAATGTTAAAACCAGAAATAGCATATAAGTCACCTGCACATTGATCCCCATATCTATAGGACACTGTACCACGCAGTATTCACTCAGGAATGCTCTGGAGGTCTCAAGGTCTCAAAAATAAAGAGACAGGGCACAATCCCACTGCATTCAGGCACCTTTATTGACTATACCGTGCAATGTTTAGGCTGACTGGCGGCCTTTCTCAAGCCTGGTTTAGTCAATAAAGGTGCCTGAACGCAGTGGGATAGGGCCCAATCCCTTTATCTTTTCTTAACAATGTTAAAGTCTCTTGGACAACTTTATCGAAAACAATAAGGAGTAAAGACTCATAACCTTGAGGACACATGCTTAAAATACATGCACAGAGATATCGCTTTAATGAGTCTTTTAAGCATAGCCTGACGAGTTTTGTATTCTTGACGAAGACCTACGCCTGCCGTTAAATTAGCCTATAGCTATTAGAGTGTTAATTTTATATTTCCAGTCATTTCATTGAGAGGTTATTGCCTCTACTGATCACCTCTTTGAGAAGTGCTATAGGATTTAGATCGAGTTTAATACCTGCTCCAGGGTTTTCAACTTCTCACAAAGAGACAAATCAAAATGTTCTCATTTTATCCATTCTGGACCTTTGTCGAAGTTAAACTCTGAAAGGTGACTGATAATTATATGATGCAGACAGAAAGTGAATACTAAAGAAAAAAAGGCTTTTTTAGCTTTCTTAACTGAGGTGGAAAATCCACTGCACCAACAAAATCATAATTTTATTCAAAATTATTAAGGCTGCTGAGGATTTTATGATCTTTTTGGTGTCGTAGGGAAAACACTTAAAGGAAATGTACTGTATCACAAAAAAGTTTCAAATTTAATATAATAAAATATATTAACACTTAAAAATCGTATAACATAAGGGTAAAAATGTCACACATCAATAATGAGGCGTTACTGAAAATGTGACCAATTCTAAAAACATCATCTTGTTAAAGACATACAGTTACAGGTATTTATAAAGCGGTAACAAGTTCCATAGCACTGTACAATGGGAGAGACAGAATAAGTTAAACACATAGAACAGTAAGATAGATGACCCTGCTCAAGAGCTTACAATCTAAGGAGAAGGGGTGACACACTAGGTGAGTGTAAGTGGCAGAGTATGTGAAGTAGCGGGGTGCAAGTGGGGGCAAGAAATGTACAATGGGATTATGGAGTGAGCCAATAGGCTTCTCTAAAGTAATGCATTTTTTAGAGACTTCTTGGAGTCCAGGAGAGACGAGAAGAGTCTAATGTTAGGGGGGAGGGAGTTCTACAAGAAGGGGGCAGCTCAGGAGAAGTCTTGAAGGTGATAGTTGGGGGTACGGGGAGAAGATAACATCAGATCATTGGCAGAGCAAAGTGGTCAGGACGAGATGTACCTGCTAATAAGAGAGGAGATGTAGGCAGTGGTATGGTTTTGGAGAGCAATGTGATCACCAATAATTTGACTTGCATTCTATAGGAGACAAGAAGCCAGTGTAGAGATTGACAAAGGGGAGAGGTGCGAGAGGTGAGGTGGATGAGCCTGGCACAGGCATTCATTACAGACTGCAGGGGGAGAGTCTGGGATTTCTTAAGGCCAAAGAAAAGAAGGTTACAGTAATCAAAGCGGGAGATAATAAGAGCTTGGATGAGCATTTTAGTAGAGTCTTGATTAAGAAAGGGGCTGATGCTGCACTGTTTTTTAGGTGGAAGTAGTAGGATTTGGTTAGCGACTGAATGAGAGGAGTGAAGGAGAGATCAGAGTCTTAGAGGACACCAAGACAACAAGCCTGTGAGGGAGGAGTAATGGTGCCACCATTCACCTGAAGGGAAATGGGCGCAGGGATTTTGGCTTTGGAGGGAGGGAATATTAGAAGTTCAGTTTTAGAGAGTTTGAGCTTTAGGAAACGGGAAGTCGACAGGCAGGCTGTAACACGTTCCAACAAAGGAGAGAGATCAGGAGAGGAAAGGTAGATTTGGGTGTCATCGGCATAGAGGTGATATTGTAGTCCATTGGAAGAGATGAGGTTACCCAGAGAGGCGGTACAGATCGAGAACAGTAGGGGACCCATAACAGAGCCTTGAGGTACCTCAAATGAGAGAGAGGAACTGGGGGTGTTGAGGCACCAGCGAAAGAGACACTGAAGAAGCAAAGAGAGATAGGAAGAGAACCAGGAGAGCACAGTGTCGCTGAGACCAAGTTGAGGCAGCGTAAGGAGCAGCAGAGGGTGGTCACCAGTGTCAAATACAGTGGAAAGATCAAGAAGAATGAGGAGAGCTTTGCTTTTAGCAGCAACTAAATCATTGGTCACCTTCGTAAGAGCAGTCTCAGAGTGCTGGGAGCGAAAGTCAGACTGGTGCGGGTCAAGTAGGGAGTTAGCAGTCACATTGAAAATGTGAGTCAAATTAGGGGCAATAACCGATAGGACGGACTGAATAAGGTGCGTGGGGATAGGAACGAGCAGACAAGTGGTTGGGTAGGAGGACACGAGAAGTGCTGAGACGTCCTCTTCTGAGACCAGAGAAAAGGTAAAATAGTAGAAGAAGGGTCAGGGAGTGAAGGAGTGAGTGAGGTTGAAAGATTGGTGAAGGAGGGAAGTGAAGAGATTTCCAGTCTCAAGTTTGTTAATCTTCTTGATGAACAAGTCAGCAAAGCTGGTATCCTTGAGGTCTTTTGAAGGTTAAGTGGAAGTGGGGTGGAATCAACAGATTGAAAGTATAAAACAGATGTCTGGAATCATGAGAAAAGGTGGAGAGAAGGGACGAGAAATAAGTTTAGCAAGGGATAAAGCAAGGCTGTAGGAACGGATCATGCGCTCATAGATGAACATGACTCAGAGTTTGTATAATAATAGATATCGAGATTGAAAGCACTTTTGTTGTTGTATGTACACCTTGTTGTATGTACACCTTGCCACAATGCCGTTTACTGCATGTTCTAATCTTGAAAAGCTTAATAAAATCTTATTCCAATAAAAATAAATAAAGCACATTTGTTTAGCTTGGAGCGGAAAGACATTTGAGACAACGTGTTAGAAGCTTTCAAATATCACTTAACTAGAACAAGATGCTGAAGATTTCTGGTTTTAGAGGAATCTAGAACGACTCCAGAAAAGCTGAGAATGGGTGAAATTAGCAATCTTGTCAAGACCCAGTTGTTTTCAGCAACAGATTTCCAAAATAAATTTTTAGCCCCCCAACTCAAACTCACAATATAAAAATGAATAAGTTTTCCATTTATTCCCCAGACATAATTCAAAGAGCAAATGTTATTTAAATATATCGGGGACCTATTACACTCTTCACGCAAACGTTAACGCTCACTTGCGTGAGCATTAATGTTTGCTGCTGTATTTACCGCATATTACAATCCAAACGTAAACGGATTAAAAAAAAACATTTGCGTTTGGTACCTTCCGCTTCTCTGCGCGAGGTTACTGTACTTTGTGCTCCCTATACTTAACATGGGGAGCGCAAAGTGTTAATCAGTGATGGATTACAAAGTCCCAGCGCTGATTAACCCCTGGCTCTGGTCAGCGAAAAGTTAACCAGAGCCAGGACTTGGTGTTAACAGATTCCGCTTCTGCAGAATCCGTTAACACAAGGCTAAAAAAATAAAAAAAATCAATCCTATACTCACCTCCTGTCCTGCGGCGAGGACCGCAGCTCCAACCGCCTCCTTCGGCCGGCGGGAGCAGGGAAAGACTGGGGGAAAAAGTCCTCCCAGTCTCTCCCTGCGTATCACTTTGTCGACCAGCCGGATCTCGCGAGGCAAGATCCGGCCGGTCATGTGACCGGCAGGGGGAACAAAATGGAGTCCTATGGACTCCATCGAGTGGATGCTCGTGGCTGCACCCTGCGCTGTCGCGCACATCCCTGACTTTAACGCACGATCACAATGCAGCAGCATTTTTTGCGCCTGCATTGTAATCCAGCGTTAAAACGCGGGCGCAAGGGGGAAAACTGCAGGCACAGTTTTTCCTCTGTTGCGCCCGCATTTTAACGCGAACATTGTAATAGAGCCCATCGAAAATACAGATGAGAGGTCTGCTTTTCATTTTCTAACATGGGTTTCTTTTCTGTAATCCTCTGATACAGGCATGCAGTATATGTGTATTAAATGTTTGAAAGCATGGTAACTTTCTAAGGACTATCACTGTATTTGTGGGTTTTCTGTTCGGTCTATTTAGCCATCTAATACAGGGGTCAGCAACCTTGTCCCTCCAGAGGTTTTGGAACCCGCATTTCCCATGATTCTATGCCAACCTAATGAAGGTAAGAGCATCATGGGAAATGCAGTTCCCAAACATCTGCGAGTCAAGGTTGCGGACTTCTGATCTAATGTATAAAATCTAGAAACTAACATTTTTAATGTCATGAAAAAAGAGAAAGACCATATGTGAGCGAATCTTAACCCTTTCAGTAGCAAGATCAAGTATACTCGATCATGGAAACCACCTGCTTGTGCTCCAGTATCAAGGAAACTCAATTTATTGCTATTTGGGGACAATGCAATGGAATTGCATGTATTTCAAATAATACTCTGGTGTTGGGGGAATCTAGAACAACTCTACATAAACTGATGAAGGATGAAATTAGGAAAGTTGTCATGACCTACTTGTTTTCACTGATATTCCGTAATTAAATTTTTACTTGCACAACTCAAAATATAGCTAGGGCCGCAAAAGCTTTAGAACATGACAGTCACGATGCGAAAACAGTTTGAACTGCCGGGGCTCTGTTTTTGAAACACAAAAATTGCACAGAGCCCCAGCTGCAGTAGCTGTTTTTGGCCAGCAGGTGGCAGCACCTGCCTATCAAATATGGTTATTACAGTAACAAATACATTGGGGAAATTAACACATATTTCTAACTGTATAAATAATATAAAGTGATTAAAAACAAACACAGGTTCCTGACAGTGGCTTTATGGAAAATCCCTTGGTAGTAAAGTGGTTAACTTGTGTCTAATGTTGATTTTTCATCAATATGTGAATGGTACATTTATGATTAAGCTTTCTTATGCCATACCATTACTTCTCTCCATAAAAAAACACAAGCTTATTTGTTTATGGATTGTAAACTGTTTGAGGTTTGGGGAATAAATCAGTGAGAGCCATTAGAAGCTTTCATACGCTGCAAATCCACAGACGGTCTATTCCAGACATTGCTAAAAACGAATAACTTTCTCAGGTCAAAAGACAATTACTTTCTTAGTGCTTCTAAAATAAACCTAAAAAGAGCATCTATACATATGGGAGTAACTTTCCTAGTAAACAAAGCCGAGGTCATACGAAAGGAACTACCATTATACATTTTGAACATTTTTGCTTATCCACATATCTCCTTTCTCCATCTGCAACAATGATACGTACTGTATGTCACATTTTTTGTTAAATAAAATTCACCTGCAATTTTTCATTTATTTTCAAGAGTTTAAGGTATCTTTAAAAAGTGTTTGAACCCTTTATGGAATAACAAATATTTCTGTTTAATTTGAATCTCACATGCAGTTTTTTTAAACCTTTAAAAGTTAGGGTTGAACTCACCATGATAACTAAGGACAAAGAAACCACTTGTAGTGAAGTCACTGTGGAATTTTATCAGGACCTGGTTTGAAGTGCTGTAAACAGATTCCAGAGCAGTGTTGCCACTGAATTGTCCAATTTGAGGTGAATTTTGGTCTGGTCCATCCCTAAAATAAAATTTTTAAAAAAAGGTCAAACTCACTATATTATCTGATTTTGCTTTAAAATTATATCCACATCCATAATTATGTCTACATAGAATGTATTTAAAAAACATTTTCCCATTTATGAAATGTTTTACGAGGAAGAAATTCCATTGACATTTCTTATGTTTACAAACAAGTCTTGAGATATGATGTGTTACAAAGTTAAACATACTTTTTGTTGCAATTAAACACTGCACACAAATAATAATCATACTAGCAATAACAATACTATACTATTAGGTCTAATATCCAAATGCTTTCTGTACAAAACTTTCCAGAAAGAGTTCAAAACTCTACTTAACCTGCAAAAACTATGAATTGTATTATTCAAAAGTAGTGTAAGCAGTGTAAGTGTAGAAACTCTGTTGTTATGAGCATTCAATGTGTATGAGGTGGTATCAGGACTGGATTTATAATTAGGCAGAGTAGCCATGTGCATACAGGTGCCTGCCACAAGGGGACGCCTTGCCTTGTAAAAAAAAAACTGTTTTATTTTTTTACAATTTACAGTCATTTTGATCACTGTATCTCTGGAGCCCTAAGGGCTAGATGGACATATGAGATATCACTGGAAAGGACAGATTATGACCTTTCCAGTGCTATCAAATATACAAAGTATTATTTTTTTTTTTTCTAACGCAGCAAAGTGCACAGTGACGCTGCACTAACTCACCTTCTCATTTCCCACACTGCCAGCAAGTGTAGAGCTGATGATGCAATGCATTGTTTCATCTACAACCTATACCAGGGATGGCAAACCTTTTTGAGCCTGAGTGCCCAAACTGGATCACTCAACCAACTTAAAATGTCTCAAAGTGCCAACCCTGCAATTAGTCTAATTAGACTCAAACTACTTTACATACGCTTACACACCACTATTATAAACCTATCACCACTGACAGAGGAAGAAAAGGGGAGAGTGGGAGGGAGAAAAGGGGAGTGGAGGGAGGAAGAAAAGGGGAGAGGGGAGGGAGGAAGAAGGGGAGGGAGGAAGAAAAGGGGGAGGGAGGAGAGGGAGGAAGAGAAGGTGAAAGGAGGAGAGGGAGGAAGAAAAGTGTAGAGAGAAGGAGGTGGAAGAAAGGGATAGTGATCAAAAGAGAGATGGGGAGAAGAGGAGAAAGGAGAGAGGAAGGAAAAGGGCAAAAGAGAGGGGAAGGAAAGTGTGGAAGAAAAGGAGAGAAGAAACGTAAAAAGAGAGGGGAAGGAAAGGGGGAGAAAAGGAGAGAGGGACAGGGGAAGGAAATGGGGAAGGAGGGAAGGAAAAAAAGGAGAGAGGGGGTAAAGGGAGGGAAGGGGAGAGAGAGAGGGGAAGGGGAGAGATAGTGGAGAGATGGGAAGGGGAGAGAGAGGAGAGATGGGAAGGGGAGAGAGAGGAGAGAGGGGAAGGGGAGAGAGGGGGAAAGAGAGAGGAGAGAGGAGAAGGAGAGAGAGGGTAAGGAGAGAGAGGGTAAGGAGAGAGACTGGAAAGGAGAGAGAGAGGGTGGAGAGAGTGGGGTATGGAGAGAGAGGGAAAGAGAGGGGGAAATGCCAAAACATACAACAAAATATACATACATACATAAAAAATGGTGACGCGCTGTGATGGGGTGTATACAAGGTTCCCTGAGGAAAGGGTTAACTTGGCAGGGTTGATCAGCCCAGCAACACACACAAAGGCTTGATGTTGTGATTGCTGGGGCTTTAAAAGGGACACACCTATACAGGCACAGGAGGTTCATTTTTGCTGGATCTCCCCCTCAGACAGACACAGCTCCAAAAGGTCTGTGATTTGAGGACAGAATCGTTAGTTATTGCTACGTTGATTACTGGATAGCAGAGAGAGGTTTTCTTATTTTGTTTATATCTTTGAACCAAGCAGCTGTGCCTGTATACACCTGTGCTTTAAGGAATAAAGACTGCTTGATGAAACACTTACCCTGCTGTGGTGTTCACGTGACAAGATCCAGTCCATTACATTATGGTGGCAGTGGTGGGATCGTTATAAACCCTGGAGTGGAGATGTGCCTGATTCACATTTGGCAGTTGGTAAGAGTACCTCATTTGTGACATTACCTGGGTGCGCGCAAAGTACAGGCAGTCTGCACTAGGATTGTGTTTCTGTTTCTTAGTACAATGGATTCTGTAAGGCTGTTAGAGTGGATGATGGAACAGCAACCGCAACAGCAGAGGCAACAGCAGGAGCTCCAAGATGCACTTATAAAGCAGCTTCTGGAGCATACAAGGGAACAAGGTGCAACAGATGGTTCTTCTAAGGAGTCCTTCTCCCATGCCCTAAGATGGGACCAGAGGATGATCCTGAAGCCTATCTGACTGCATTTGAGAGACTTGCAACCCTGTCCCAGTGGAAGAAAGGTACCCGGGTTATAAGACTGGCTCCCTTTTCAACCGGTGAAGCGCAGGCTGCTTATCAATGTTTGGGAGAAGCAGAAGCAGGGGACTATGATATACTGAAATCTGCTATCCTGAATCGTCTTGGTCTTTCTGACGAATGTTATAGAAATAAGTTCAGGTATAAGACATTTGTTTTGGGCACCCCCTAGGGCTTTTGCTCAGCAGCTCAAAGATTTGGCATATAAATGGTTAAAGCCTGCTACTCGCCCAGTATCTGACATTATATGAACTTGCTAATCCTGGAACAATACATCAAACAGCTCCCAAAGGGTCTGTCCCAATGGGTTTCACGACACAAACGCAGTTCCTTGGATTATGCTGTCCAAATTTCAGAAGAGTTTCTGTAGGCAGAGGATACCTATGGGTATCAGGTTGCTCAAAAGAAAGTAAAAGAGAAAAGTGGGAAACATTAGGGAAGCAACCTTCTCTTTTGGATACCCCTCTATCATGGAGAGAAAAAGTCTCTAAGGAGAATTCAACTCTAGCAGGTTCCTGGTCTAAGGCCAGTAAAAAAAGGCCTCATAGCAATAAAGTGAGGGCTTTAAGCAATGATCAGATACAAGAAAGGCAGCTGGTATGTTTTAAAGTGTGGAGAAAGTGGGCAGAAATACAGGATGTGGAACATAAATGCCATGTTCAGCAGGTGATAGCTGGGGAAGACATGGGACAGCAAGCAAGGAATGCCAAACCTGATGATGCATTAGGGGACCCTATACCTGAGTTGGGGACAAGTCCTAGGGATGTGCGAAGGGCACAGAAAAATGAACCTCCTGTACCTGTATAGCTGTGTCCCTTTTAAAGCCCCAGCAATCACAACATCAAGCCTTTGTGTGTGTTGCTGGGCTGATCAACTCTGCCAAGTTAACCCTTTCCTCAGGGAACCTTATATACACCCCATCACACGCGCCCATACTCACCAGAGCGGCTGCAACAACCAGGAGTAACAACCCAGTTCATCTATAAAATACAGCAAGAAAAAAAGTGTGGACGTTTCTATACAATTCCATGTGCAACAAAACACCTCTTAGATGAAGAGCAGCAAGAGAGTGTGCAGCTGCTCAGAGGAGCGGCTTTTGGTTACATGGGTTAGGTACTCACTCTACCAAGAGGTGCCATAATGTGGCGAGTGAGCTTACGCTTCAGTGGCCATTAGAGCAAATAAAAACCTCTAATTGTGTTTTGTTGCACATGGAATTGTATAGAAATGAGCACAGATGACAACTTTTTTTCTTGATATGTTTTTTACAAGAACTGGGTTGTTACTCCTGGTTGTTGCAGCCGCACTGGTGAGTGTGGGTGCGACATCATTTTTTTATGTATGTATATTTTTTGTAACACCAGTTAAGTCATTTTTGCTGCTGTTCCTTTTTCCATGTTTTTGTTTTCAACCCCAAATGGGAATTGCTTGGTACGTGTATAAATAAAACCCACCATTTTTGCCTTTTACTGTAGCTGAAAAGCAACAAGAGAGCATGCAGCTGCTTAGAGGAGTGGCTTTTGGTTACATTGGTTAGGTACTCACTCTACCAAGAGGTGCCGTAATGTGGCGAGTCAGCTTACGCTTCAATGGCCATTCGAGAAAACAAAAACCTCTAATAGTGTTTTGTTGCACATGGAATTGTATAGAAACCAGCGCAGATTACACCATTATTTCTGTATGCATTATATATCTGTTATTTACAATAATTAATAAAATGCCACCAAAATGTATATTGAAGACAATGAGTGAAATAGAGGTGATTAACACAAACTTATATACAGCTTTTGAAATCCGGTCCTAACACACTATGCTTTCACATAACGTTCAAGCAACTTCAAATTCATATGGAATTAACAAACATGTGAGCTACAACAAGGGAATGTCACAGTCTGCAATCACTAACATACAACTTTATATTTACAACTGGGCAACTATATTAATCCTTTGTAAATTTTGTGACAGAGTGATTAGGGACAGTGTAGTAGACCACAGGTTCATCAGCAGGCAGATGGAGGACTACCTTTTTCCACTATAGGGTTAACCAACAGTCAATGCCTAATTAGGGCTGCCCTGCCCTTTATTGGAGATTTGATTCCCTCAGAGTGGGCAGTCTTGGTGCAGGGTGCAGAAGGAAAGGAAGCACAATCCTGAGCCGGAAGGAAAGTACATTATATATTGTTTTTACAGATTGGTAATGGTAAGTGGCTTAGCCGTCCAACATGTCAGATAGGTATTCTGAAATGTTTTGATAGCCTCCACATCAAAGAGTAGGCGATTGTTTTGTATTTGTTTATTTTTTCTGTTCATCATGTACCCTGCAATGGCTGCACAATAAAGAGAAGCAGAAGCACTGACCTCTGTGTTCAGTGGCTATATCACAATTTGGACATCAAAAAATTTGAAACTGCCAAAAATTAATCAACTGAAAATGAAAATGAGCTGGAAAATATTTAAAATTCAGTTATTTTTATCTAAAACAGTTAAATTCTCTTTTAATCCCTGATGATTGAATACTCCATTGCCCTTAACCCAAACAGGTTTCCCAGAATTACTCAAAACGTCATTTGTGATGTTCTCTAAGATGGTATTTGGGAAAGCTTTTCTTACAGGTCAAGCAGCTGTTACCCGGAATGCTCTGGACCCCGAGCATTCTAGATTTCGAATTCTTTTGGATTTTACAATACAAACAAATCTGATGCTTCGGATGAAGGAGATCGTGGCAGGATTGCCACAAACCCCTTCCTACTGCAGCACCAGTGTGGAGACATGCAGGGAGAACTGTGCAGCCTTTTTTCAGAGATACTCTGGCTCTGTGCAGAGTATGTCTGAGCAGCATGTCACATGCCGGGGCTGCACCGAGGGGACCAGTGTGTGCTGCGTTCTCCTGCAGTGCTCTGGAGCCGGGTTCCAGAGCGACAATGACCATATGGAGCACTCCTGGCCTGGAATCTTTAAAATCCGGATGGCTCTTAAAACTCTGGTTTTCAGAATCTTCTGAATCTTAGAAATCCAAATAAAGGGAGCCCAACCCACTATTTCACAGTGCAGTTCATGGGTTAACAATAACTCAAGACAAGACATAGCTGGGCAGAGGCTGAGAGTAAATGGATGAATGATCAGGAGTGATGAATACATAAAGATAACCTTACATAAAAGATATGTTTTTAGCTTTTTTATTGATGAACGTTTACATAACATTTAACTTTATTGGCACACAACTGCGTCTCTTTACAGGAAGAAAATATTACATCAGTGTTCAAACGCAAAACCATCGCACACCCACCAGTAAATCATGATACATTTTACTGGCAAAGTGAGCGATGTTTCATCTAAAGTATCATTATTCTGAAACAAGGATAGCAATCTTTTACGGCAAATGTGGCAAACGTCCCATGTGCAATATTTCACTCAGTAGTCTCGTCAGCCACATCAAATTATTGATGTTCTGAAATTATAGTTAAAATGCTTTGTTAAAAAGTTTCACAACTATGGTAACTAAATAGAAGTCTTTACTTCGCTTTATCACAGATACAAATTCTACATAGGGTTCTAGTTTCTGGGATCTTGAATACTTTTTTAAAACATTTTTCCATCGGTTTATTTACAGTAAATGTATTATTACGTGGGTCTATCCACGTTATAATTCTTAGTAAAATTAAGTGTGTTTAGACAATCTGCTAATAGATTGTGTATCTTTTTTTAGCTAATATATATATTGTGTATATGTCAATATATATAGTGTGTTTATTATTGCAGAAGCCACTTGCACATCACAGCAATTCAATGAATTGCATCCCAGAGCTCCTGTGTAGGATATGCAAATGACATCTGTACAATTCTGTGTAGGATATGCAAATTACATCTGTCCCACTTTTATGCATCCTGGGTCTGTTATTACACAGATCCCTAAAATCAATGCTATGCCACACTGTGGCTTTGTAGCAGAGATAAGGTTTATGCAACTGGTCAAAGCCACTGCTAGGACAGTGTTGTTTCGGGTTTGTTGGACCCTCATCAGCTTGGAGCTAGGCATGATGACCAGTTGCAGTAGATGCTTGGGACCCGTAGGGCAATCAGTATCTACAAGAGTTGTGGTGGAGGACAAAAAGTGAGATAAAAAGCCTCCACACTATATATTATATATAAAATATATAATATATAAAATACTTTGCAAATAAGTAAATAAATATATAAAATTCACGAGTATAGCAGTACGTGGTGATACCTTTTTTATTGGACTAGCGTTACATTTAAAAGACAAGCTTTTCAAGAGTATACCTCTCTTCTTCAGGTCTGGATGCTAAACTGAGCAATATCCTAGAATTGAACATTAAAAGGGGCACATGGGTGGGGGTTTACATGTCGTAAATAGTGAGAGTCAAATGGTATGAACGCATTGGCCGCATTGAGAAGCAACTGATCAAACTAACTAAATTCATACCATTTGACTCACTATTTACACCATCTAACCCCGCACCCATGTGCCCCTTAATGTCTTAATGTTCAATTCTATGATATTGCTTAGTTTAGCATTCAGACCTAAAGAAGAGAGGTTACACTCTTGAAAACTTGTCTTTTAAATGTAACATTTAAATGTAACATCTTTTAAATGTCCAATAACAATGCTCATCATGCTGCAGTCCCTCGTTATAACCCAGTGACAGACTTTATTCCACCCAGCGATTTATCCTCTGAAGAATCTGATTCAGAATGGTTGCCAAGGGGTGCTGCTCAAGACACTGTACCCAACTGGGAACTGATATCTGGAATATGGACATTAAATTCTGCCCGCTGATGCCAACCTGCGGCCAGCTCTTGGTCGCCCAGAGAAGCTCCCTTTGCACGGGGGATCTGTCAGGGATCAGTACCTGTGCATATGCATAACCATACCTGCATGTGTGCATACATGTAAAGTGCTGCCCTCAGTCCTGTCCAGCACTGAAGGGGTTAACAGTGAAAACACAAACACACACCACACCCCCTGGTCTGTCAATAAAAAGTCACTCCGCCCTATGCAACTTGACTTTGCATTTGAAGTCATACTTTGTAGTAAGCTGACCTATTCTGTGATCCTGCTGATACCGTGTACCATACCACCTACATTGCCCACCGACCCTGCCTTCTTGCTGCCAGCCCATTGTCCTAAGGACCGTCCTGACCACTCTTTATATATACCCTTTGTACTGCGCCATGGATTACTACCAGCATCAGTCAGCCTACTCCAAGGAAAAACCTGCATATCCCTGCGCTAAAAGCTCAAACCCCTTGAACTGGGGTCCCACCACGGCATATGCCAGGTGCCACCCTGACATACATGTTGTTTTTAATGTATGTTTTAATCATTACATGATCTGTCCAATACATTTGTTTTGTCATTAAAAGGCGAGTTGTTTTCTCCCCTTGTTAGTATATTTTTTCTTTTTTAATGCAACACGTATATACAAATTGAGTGTTTGTGACGGGATCAGTGAATAAAGTTTTGCTGAAACGTCAGTTCCGGGTTCGGTCCGTGATTTGTAATGAGACCCAGATGGTCAACTAATTACTTCCTTTGCAGAGTTGTATAAAATATTTTGTAACCATTGTAAATTTACCTTGATAAAGGCTCGTTTCGAACCGAAATGTCGGATTATGTAAATTTCATTACTCCCAATAAAAGTTTGTTATTTTTTAAGTATTAGTCCTAGAGTGCGCCTCATTTTGTTTATTTGTATTAGTTCCTTGAGACAGCAGCACCGGGCATAGAAAACGTTACTCTGGAGAGTGCTGAACCCAGTGGACAGAGATATATAGATATACAGTCAGGTCCAGAAATATTGGAACATCGACACAAGTGTGGCGGGTTATCGTTTTGACTGTATAGTGGAGACCGCTTCCCAGCACCGGAGCATGAATTGTTTTGTAAACTTGAGTGTGGAGAATGTGGATATATATATATGGATATATATATATATCTATATATATATACAGTCAGGTCCAGAAATATTGGGACATCGACACAATTCTAACATCTTTGGCTCTATACACCACCACAATGGAGTTGGAATGAAACAAACACAATGTGCTTTAACTGCAGACTGTCAGCTTTAATTTGAGGGTATGTACATCCAACTCAGGTGAACGGTGTAGGACTTACAGCAGTTTGCAGATGTGCCTCCCACTTGTTAAGGGACCAAAAGTAATGGGACAATTGGCTTCTCAGCTGTTCCATGGCCAGGTGTGTGATATTCCCTCATTACCCCAATTACAATGTGCAGATAAAAGGCCCAGAGTTCATTTCAAGTGTGCTATTTGCATTTGGAATCTGTTGCTGTCATCTCTCAAGATGAGATCCAAAGAGTCTTCACCATCAGTGAAGCAAGCCATCATTAGGCTGAAGAAACAAAACAAACCCATCAGAGAGATAGCAAGAACATTAGGCGTGGCCAAAACAACTGTTTGGAAAGTTCTCAAAAAGAAGGAACGCACTGGTGAGCTCAGCAACACCAAAAGACCCGGAAGACGATCGAAAACAACTGTGGTGGATGAATGAAGAATTCTTTCCCTAGTGAAGAAAACACCCTTCACAACAGTTGGCCAGATCAAGAACACTCTCCAGGAGGTAGGTGTATGTGTGTCAAAGTCAAAAATCAAGAGAAGACTTCACCAGAGTAAATAGAGAGGGTTCACCACATGATGTAAACCATTGGTGAGCCTCAAAAACAGGAAGGCCAGATTAGAGTTTGCCAAACACCTAACAAAGCCTTCACAGTTCTGGAACAAGATCCTATTAACATATGAGACCAAGATCAACTTGTACCAGGGTGATGGGAAGAGAAGAGTATGGAGAAGGAAAGGAACTGCTCATGATCCTAAGCATACCACCTCATCAGTGAAGCATGGTGGTGGTAGTGTCATGGCGTAGGCATGTATGGCTGCCAATGGAACTGGTTCTCTTGTATTTATTAATGATGTGACTGCTAACAAAAGCAGCAGGATGAATTCTGAAGTGTTTCGCGCAATATTATCTGCTCACATTCAGCCAAATGCTGCAGAACTCATTGGACGGCGCTTCACAGTGCAGATGGACATTGACCCAAAGCATACTGCAAAAGCAACCAAAGAGTTTTTGAAGGGACAGAAGTGGAATGTTATGCAATGGCCAAGTCAATCACCTGACCTGAATCCCATTGAGCATGCATTTCACTTGCTGAAGACAAAACTGAAGGGAAAATGCCCCAAGAACAAGCAGGAACTGAAGACAGTTGCAGTAGAGGCCTGACAGAGCATCACCAGGAATGAAACCCAGCGTCTGGTGATGTCTATACATTTCAGACTTCAGGCTGTGATTGACTGCAAAGGATTTGCAACCAAGTATTAAGAAGGGAAAGTTTGATTTATGATTATTATTCTGTCCCATTACTTTTGGTCCCTTAACAAGTGGGAGGCACATCTGCAAACTGCTGTAAGTCCTACCGTTCATGGATGTACATACCCTCAAATTAAAGCTGACAGTCTGCAGTTAAAGCACATTGTGTTTGTTTCATTCCAACTCCATTGTGGTGGTGTATAGAGCCAAAGATGTTAGAATTGTGTCGATGTCCCAATATTTCTGGACCTGACTGTATATCTTATATATATATTATATATATATATCCATATATATATATATCCATATATATATATATATCATATATATATATATATATATATATATATATCCATATATATATATATATATATATCCACATTCTCCACACTCAAGTTTACAAAACAATTCATGCTCCGGTGCTGGGAAGCGGTCTCCACTATACAGTCAAAATGATAACCCGCCACACTTGGCGGGTTATCGTTTGACTATATACAGTATATATGTGACCCTTAATGTCTTAATGTTCAATTCTAGGAACTGATCAGTAAGCTTCTGGACCAGAAGAAGAGAGGAATCTTCCCGAAAGCTTGTCTTTTAAATGTAACGTTAGTCGGTTTCATTAGGGTGTGCACCCTGGAACATTTATTAATTGCATATCTATGTTTGGATAATTTTATACAGATCAGTTATATTTACAAAGGAATAACCAATGTTTATGCAGCAATACAGTCAATGTTCTGCTATACACCATGAATAGATAAGAAACAGCCAAAACATCAATGTAGGGGGTCAAATATGAACCCTTTACCAACATTAGGGTGTACCTGGGCACACCAGTCACACTCTGTGCACACGCCTATGCTTAGCATGCAGATCCTAGAGAGTCAAAATTACTTGAGTATGGAACCACAGTGAGCAAAAGCAAGATTTTTGAGAGTACTGAGAACAGGCAACAGTGCTAGTGGTCTGCCGTAAGATGAGTTTCCTGCTCAGTTCTCATAAGATTTTAAATTGATGGAATCAAGCATTGATGCAATTTAAGGAGTAGTCACTTGATTCAACATTTGAATTGAGAGATATCTGATTGGCTTGCATACAAGCTGATCGTCAGTTAACTGGTGTCCAAGCTTCTTTCTGCAGTGAGATCATGTTTACATGGAAAAAACACCATGGAAGACCATGTCATACAGGGTGAATTAATATTTGTCAAAGAGCATATGAAACAAGGTGAAGAAAACAAAGGTGTGGTTAGCAGAGGATAACGTGTACCACATCTGGTAAATAATTTTGAGATGTGATTTTTTTTGTAGCTTAATTTAACCAGTAAACCTTTTTTATTTTACTTACAACTCAGTTTAGTGAGTTTCTGTAGCTCCTAAATATATCTGGTCTTCTCATGCAGGCAGCCATATTTGTTTTCTTCCTCTTTTTCATGGGAGAGATTAACTATCTAAACTGTTTGACTGACAGCATGCTCAGATAGGTGGTTCAGATAGTAAGGAGGCTTCTTATATTATTAACTCTGAAAGGCTGAAAAGGTTTTTTCTCCGCCATTCCACTGCTTAGCTGCCGTACATAGTTGCATAGGCCAAAAAATGACGTGCATCCATCGAGTTCAGCCTATCACACAACACCTATTACTGTTGATCCAAAAGAAGGCAAAAAGCCCCAATCTGCATGCCAAAATGCAGAATACTGCAAAGAAATTCCTTCTTGACCCCAGATGGGATCAGATTTCTCCTTGGATCAAGCAGCTTTTACCCACATATTAAATATTACAACCATTAATATTTTGCAGACACACGCATACACATAAATAAGTATATTTTCAGGTATAACATATTTTATATAGCTGACACTTGCAGGGGAATCACAGAACTGTAGGGCAGGACTAACAGTTGAAAGTGACAGAGCATCCAGCATCCCTAAATGTGCAGAGCCATAATTCACTCCCCAGGGAAACACGTCATGCGGCATGCCGCAGCACTTAGGACAAACAGGAAGCTCAAGGGGATTTCTTATCAATGTTTTTTGGAAAAAACTATCCATCTGTCAGAGGTTTGGCTAACACAATGTAGAGGCAGATTTGGTAGATCGTTCAAATGAACTAAAGTTGCTTTGGGCACGATTGGTGCACTTTAATAATTAACCCCTCCATCCCCAGTTGTGGCAGCATTGAGTAATTAGTATTAGAAAAATGTGATCCTAACGCTAACTACTCTGTGCTTATTCTTTGCGCTCCCCATGTTAAGTTTAGGAAGAGCACAGTACAGTATGCTTACGCTAAAAAGTGCCAATACCGATGCACTAATGGGGTTTTTAACCCGTTGGTGATCTGGCTGCAACTCTATCACCTCCATTAACCAAGCGCTAATGCTCGTTTATGTGAGCGCTAGCTTTAAGGAGGTGATAGGGCCCGTAATGTATTGGTTAATTATTATGCTTGTCTACTTTATTCAATGAGATTTTTATTAAACAATACGAGACTGTTTTTACAGCTTTAGTTATATTTCCAGGGATTATTCGAATTAATTATCTCTTACTGTGATGTGAGTGCACAGGTGTCACTCTCTTGAAATACAATGAAATCCCCGAACAAACAAGCAGGATAATCAGCTCGCTGTATTAGTGAGGGTAAGGACAGTTATTTGTAGCTATGTTACTCAACAACAAAAATGAATATTATTTATTCTGGCTTCTGAATAATAATAAAAAAACACTTTAAGCCAGTGTACATTTCCCCTCGATAGCGGCTGTAAAAGACAAGAACACAGAACATAATCTGATAGATCTCTTCCAAAGCAAGTAGTTTTCATTGCACTGTGCATATTCTTTTTTTTCCTTTATTAATTTTTACTGCTGTTGCGATATTTAAAAAAATTATAATCATATAGGATTCCTCCCAAAATCTATTGCATTTTACACAAAAGAGAATAAACTTGCACCTTCTTACAGTTAACTACTCCAAAGCGCACTCGTGGTATGCATGTGTAAGTGTATAATGAGCTCACATAAGGGCATTTACAAATATACTAAGACTTTTAGGGCAGTATTATCTAGTTGGCACCAATGTTGCGTTCTGACATGTAAGCGTTAGCACCAGATTAAGTCTGTTTAACGCATGCCCCATGTTAGCTTCCTGGTGCTAAACCTATTAGCAGTCCGTTAGCGCACAGGTTTTTGTGCTAGCTTCCGCAAGCTTACAGTACTTTGCAAATCCTGTATTTAACATGGGGAGCGGAAACCCACATTAGCGTTTTGATAAGTAAGATATAACAAAGTGCTAGCGCCTGCCCCGGAATATCGCTCTAAAATGGCGAGTCTACAGGGAAATCTGCAAGCACAGATTTTCCCCTTTAGCATCCCCGTTTTAGCGCAAATTAGAGAATAGGGCCCTCAGTTTTTTTCTAATTTCATGGGTGCTAAACAATAGCTGTAGTCTTAATTCTACAATAACAGGGGATCTACGATTCTATATAAAGCGATGGACCATTGTGAAAGCAAATCAGTACAAGACAATGGCCTATAGCAGGATCTCAAGCTATGCCTCCTCAAATGTTGCTGAATGACAACATCCATGACTATCTGTTGTAGAATGCATTCAAAGAATTATGGGAATAGTAGGCCATGTCACACTGTGTGGTGGTTAATAAGCTCCAGGGACGTGCAGGGCCTCCCCTGCCATGCCAGTAAACTAATGTGCTCATTGTGTGTAATGACCTGTGATGTGTGTGTGTGTGTACATTTAAACTGTAAATAAATGGTTATTTATACTCCTACTCACCTCTCCACACTCCCTCGCTGTGCTGGCTTCTTCTCTCTGTCCGCTTTTTTTTCTCCTGCGCTTTCACTTCAGTTTGCCGGCTTCTGTGTGTGTAATACACTACACAGACAGCAGGGGCAGCACTGAGCCAGCCTAGGCTACGCAATTTACGCAGCTCAATGCTACGCTAATTGCGGAGCTCAAGCTGATGGCAGGCACGCTCTTCATTGCCTCCAGGCAATGACAGCAAATTAATCTTGAGCCAATGGGAAAGCTCCATTGTCTCAAGCAAGTTTTTTTTAAAAAAAAAAAAAGCCCACCATGGGAGGCAGTGCTCCCCATAGTTTGATTGACGCAGGGCAGTCATGTGACTGTCCTCGTAAATCGTGGGGGGCAGGCAGGCAGATCACAGCAGTGTTACTGTGACAAACCCCCTCCAGAAAGTGCTGAGTGCATGTGCATGCGATAAACACACACATACTGTGTGTGTGTGTTTATCTTAGCGCGCACATGCGTTCAGCACAGAGGGGGGGTTGTCACAGTCACACATACAAGCTCACAGCGTGCACTGGCTCCAGCAGCTCCTCCTACTCACTAACGAGGTGATGACAGCGTGCCAGCGCCTCAGAGACACGCGGGAAGCAGCTGGACGAGGTGCGGTGCTCGCAGGGACCCCATCACTGACCTTACCTCTCTCCTCTCCGACAGGCAGGCACTGGCAGGCAGGTTTGTTGTTTGTGCAAGGAGTGTAATCCATCCATCCCTATCCCATGGCCGGCCGACCACACAAATGCAATGTGGATTCCAGGTGTGGGCTGCCGTTTGCTTAACTGATTACAGGAGACTGTGTGTCTGTGCTGGCCCTGCCCCGCTCCCCACTTCCAGGCCGAGTCCCCGGCTTGTCCTGCATGCTCAGCCCAGCCAAGCCTTCTTTTCTACAGCTAGTGCGCCCTCAAACTGTCAACTGTGCAATTCATCATGACAGCTTAAAGAAACACTCCAGGGTTCAGGAACAGGCTCTTAGAGCGCTGCTTGAAAGGCTAAGATGAATTCCACAATTGGATGGGAAAGAAATCAGTCTTCTGGATGGGTGGGAGGACTGTATAGTCTTTAGCTCCATTTAGGCACAAATTATTATTAGACTTTTATTATATATTATAGAGCACCAACAGATTCCACGGCGCTGCACAAAGGCAAAATAATCTACTTTATTTTTTATATTTTTTGGCTCCCATTACCATTTTTGTTAGCCGCAATGTGACAGTAACTGATGGCTGAGAGAGGAGATCGTGCAAAGGGAACTAAAATAAATTTAAAAAAAGAACAAGAACAATCAAAATCCAACCCAGCCCTTATTGAACTCTGTGACATTAGCATATCATTGAACCGGATTGGCTTATAAATCCCAGCACCCTCAGCCTTCTAGTAGTCAGCCTAGGCAGGTTTTGCATTGTGGTGCAATGCATCCCGTGCCGTCTCGTTGGATTTGCAGGCCAGTGTTGCTCCGAGGCACTTAATGTAATTAATCCAGACTTTATTGTGCTTTCATGTGTTTTCCTATAAAGCGCTAACCAGATGTTTCCTCTCGCTTTCTCTCCAGCGTCTTCCTGCACTATTGCTACGTTCGTGGAGGCATGAGACACACGTCCGACTCCTACACCTGTATCTGCGGCAGGTAGGTGACCACCCAAACAGCTGCTGCCGTGTGTAATGAAGTAAACAAGAGCATCATAGTTCACTGTTCAGATTTTACTGAGCTGCAGGGTTTATCTCTTAGTAGAGTGCTGCTGGGTTCATTGCTCAGTCTGGGTTACTGCGTAACCCGGTGTATATCTGGCTCTAATACTAGCCAGTGCCTCACCAGCCACGGACCTCACCGCACGTCACTGATAAGCTCTCTGCACCCTGTCAGGTATCCCATCACTCCTTTGGCCAGGGATGCACCCATCTCAATTCTCGAGCATCGTGTGGGTGCACCATTCTGGCAAAACTATATGATATACATTATTTCTCTGGTGTCTGTTAGGGATAGAAACCAGAGATTAGGAAACTCTCGTCTCCTGGCCACGGTGTTCCTAGTCTGTCCCTCTTGTCTCCTGGCCAATGGGGTTCCTAATCAGGGTTTACAAGAACCTCCCCGTCTATGTGTCTTTGGCCTGTTGTGTTTTTCCATTCAGCGTGTCACTTTGTCATTCTGAATTTTGACCTTTCGCTCTTTTTACCATATCTGTCATTTTCTCCTGTCTGTAAACTTTGGCTTTGTTTATTGTGGTTTCCTTCTCTTCTGTCCCAGACCCTTGGCTTGCCCTTGGCTTTGTATTGCACGTTGATGTATTTCAGGTCCTTTCTACCTGCTCTCTGTCTAGCCCGGCCACTCAGGGACTGGTTCATTATGTAATGTCTTTCCTCTCTTTATTCTAGTGCGTCCGTGTGTCGAGTCACTGGGTCTCAGTGTCAGCCATCGACAACTGGAGGTCCAGAGTTTGAGGTCCCTCCCTGACCTAGCTTCACTAAACATTATGATACCCAAAGCCAAAACGGTATGTAAAGTGCTTACGTAGCTGCAGATACTACTTATATACTGGGTGATAAGTGAGTGCTTTCTCTACCTTTTGGCTTTGCGATTCTTTATGTGGTGGCCTAGGTGAGCAACTACCATTTTTTTGGACACTGGAATATCTTATTTATCATCTAAGAGTCACAGGGATCTTCTGGTGGTTATTTTTTCACTAAACATTATCTCTGTAGTGATGACCCTTTGCAGCGAATATAGGGACTATGGTGTGTTTACTTTTGTATCATTGTGCAGTGAAATAATCATTCTTTTGAATGCCTTCTCAATCTACATGCCTGAACTGTAAAACACACCACTTTTTTTGAGGTTAATGAAACTTACAGATCTATTCAAATAAAGGTGAAACTCAAGAGAATTGGCAGTAGAAGTAAAAATTATAGGTCAAAATGGCCAAACCTGAAAAATTCTCCCATTTATCTCACTTTCCAAATCGGCTATTCGGTCTAGATTGTTCTCTTCTCCTGAATTTCACTTTTCTCTGAATAACCCTGTTAATTTATCCAGGTAAGGATGCCTTAATAAAATTCAGATAATCAAATACAAACTCATCCTGCGATTTAACAGCGGGAAAGAATGTCTTTAAAACATTAACTTATTCCTTAATTGGCCTTCGTTACTCAGTACAACTGATAGTTTTAAGAATTAATTGGACTTGCATGGGGATGTTGTGATTTCCTCATGGGAATTAACTTTTTCTAACTTGTTTTTGTTATGTGGTTTTCTGTTTATTCTATCATATCCTGTAGCTTCAGCCCCATGCTAGACATTCAATAATTACCATCTTGTCAGTATATTTTGTGCTGATCACAATCTGTGCCGTACGTACGTTTTGTCTCATTTTACACATTTATTTATTTATAAAGTACTTTACCAGGAAGGATACATTGAGATTTCATTGTAAACATTGAAAACCAACTTTGTTTTGCACTTTCTGTAAACAAAGCTTTGTTTTCTCTTAAGTATAATCCAATAACAAAACAAGAACAATAATTTTACAGGGCTCTGACAAATCCCGCAAGAAAGGATTTTTTACAATATTACGGGTAAATTTGTGTCACCAAAATATTTACAGTATAGAAAGGAGACCAGAGTGTAATGAGGAAGAAACAGTTTGTGCTGGAAAGGAGACAAGAAATTATTTTTTCCCCATATCTACAGAATATCCGAACAAAAAGGACCGTGCAATATTAGAGTATTTGTTGTCAAATTTGGATATTTGTGATATAAAGGTCAATAAAAAATGATTACAGTTGATAATTTATTTATTTTATATATTTATAAGTATTTTACCAGGAAGGATACATTGAGATTTCCCTCTTTATTCAAGCATGTCCTGGATGGAAATGCTTATTACATTTTATACACGTACTCCTGTTTTCTAAATTGCAAGACTACACAAATATGTCCTGCTGTTAACAACAACTGTAGAAAGAATCTATTAAAACCAATCTTTGAGGCGATAAACTCTAATTTTAATTTCCTGTGTCTTAGACTGTAATCTGAATCTGTCTATTAGAGCTTTTCATTGTGCCTTGCTATGTCAGATTTTTCTCCCCATAACGGAAGTCAGTTTCGGGTAGCAACCTTATAGTATTTAACCATCCATCCGTTACAGTGGACACAGCTCGCTAGAATTGCCATACTTGAGATATTAAGCCAATTCATCTACCGGATTCACGAAGTGCTGGTATTGCAGGTTGGACCAATGCTGGAATTTCACTAAAGTGTAATTCAAAGAACAGAATGAGATGCCTTAAAGCACATCTTTGCTCTTGGTATTTTAGTTTTGTGAAATGCCAGCATTTGTCTATGCTGCAATACTGGCAATTTTCATCAATGTTTCCAACACTGGCAAGTACGGCACTTTGTGAATATCCCCTTACATAGGGTTACATTTACTTAAAAGGTTGAGTTTAGGGATAGCTGCAATTTTAGTTTTAGGATTAGGGTTAGTTATAGGGTATATAGGTTAATATTAGGATTTGGGTTAGTTATAAGGTTAGGATTAATTCCAGGGTTTGAGCTAGTTTTAAGGTTAGGTTTGGGTAATGGATAGTTTTATAGTATGGGTTAGTGATAAGGTATGGGTTAATATTTGGGTTTGAGCAAATTTTAGGGTTATGTTTGTGTTATGATTAGTTTAAGGGTTAGTGTTAGCTATAAGATATGGGTTAATATTAGAGTTTCAGCTAGTTTTAGGGTTACGTTTGGCTTATGGCTAGTTTTAGGGTTAACATTAGTTATAAGGTATGGGTTAATATTAGGGTTTGATCTAGTTTTAGGGTTAGAAAACTATCAACGAATGGTACCACTAGAGTGCCAGTGGGTAAGCTGAATAAAACATAATATTTATTGGTATTCAAATAAAAAGAATTGACCAGTGCACTAGTCTCTACATACATTCAATAAAAATACAACAGCTCTATGGGCGATATATTCCAAGTAATTGTATTACAGTTGTAAGTTGCTTACATAGCTTAATTGGTGTTATAGATGGTTGTGAACTAAAAAGATTTGGGTTAGGACTAGTTTTAGTGGTAGCGTCTGTTAGAAGGTATGGGTTAATATTCGGGTCAGGGTTAGTTTCAAGGTTAGGATTAATTTTAGGGTTTGACCAATTTTAGGGTTAGGTTTGTATTATGGCTAGTTTTAGGGTGTGGGTTAATATTAGGGATATTTTTAAGATAGGATTACTTAAAGGGTTAAGGTTAGTTTTAGGGTTTAGGTCAATATTTATTAAAAATAATATTTCTAAAACAATATTTATTTCTCGAGTAAATTTCCCGTCGCAAATTAAGGTTTTCCATAGTCATTTCTCTTATACGATCATTTTTTCAGCACAATCCTGCGTAAATATCAGAAAACACTCCTGTCAATCTGTGACGTTAGAGTTGCATTGAAAAATGACAGTGACTTTGATTTTATTTCTCGGGGACTTTTCTATCCATAAACTAAATTGGGTGCCATTTGCATGAAAAACTCTAGACAACGAAGGTGAGCTGGAAACATAGCATCCTGCTACATAATAAACACCCCTACATTACAATAGAGTAAGAACTAATAGGGGAGAAATCGTTTGGATAGTTGGAAGGTAGAGAGATGTAAAAGATCAAAGGAGGTATAGTACAAGAGATATGTATAGCAGGTGCCTAAATGAAGATATAAAAAAAATATAAAGCGTAGAATAAAGTTCAGACTGGATCAGAATAGAAAACATCCATGAAATAACAACGAATATCAAAGTCATTTCCTGTTCTTTTCAGCTTGGTGGGCAAATCAATCCACATGCAATCCTAAAGTGCTAACAAGTTATTACTCCACCTAATTATCATAAGCCATTGGAAAGGTTATTAGGAATAGATGCCTGGGTGTCTTGCTAAACAATCAGACTGGCTTTCTCTTGTGCTGCACTTGCTTCTATCCACAACACTGCCATAAACCTCAAGCCTTTAAAACGTGTTATGGAGTCTTTTACCACCTGGGAACACATTGTGTCTCAGATGAATACATGCACATCAACATCCAGCACTTTCAGGCATCCAGCTGTGGTGTACTAATCAGATGGAGCATGCTGAGCCTTAAAAATAGAATTCTCCTCATTAAATGTGCTTTTACATAAGACATAGCCTCAACACACCTGCCTTGAGAATGAGGTTTCTTTTCTTCTTGGTTTTATCTCCCCTCACTTTGGTTAAAGATTTTAGACACAGAAATAATAATAATAACAATAACACAAAAGGTAACTTGACCTGTTCTATGTGCCTTTAGTATGCTTCTTTCAACATGTTTTCATTATACCATTACCGAAACATAAAATGAAGGAGGTATGGGAATATTTAGAAATAAAGTAGGGGGTTGGAACACCTTACAATGGCTTTCCAAGTTCCGAAAATGAATTATTGCTTTTCAGATGAAGATCAGGATTCTCAATGTTAGGAATGCATTATATTGTCAGATTAACTCACTCTCTTGCCCTGCACCCTGAGGATAGCCCGGTCCCCATACAGACAATATCTTCCCAGATTGACATGTTTGGAGACAAACTTTATCATATCCTGTATATAAAATGGGTGCAATAAAAGCAGCAAACTAGGTGGGGAATTACTCCAAATTTTTACTATATTTGTGTTAGCAAACAAAATTGATAAAAACCGATACATAGGGAGTGATTCCCTATCCATCAAATGAGCCCATTAGGAGTTGGGCATAGCAGATGCCCCTTAAATCCATTTCTATGAAAAAAAGGCTGTTACTCAAATTGCAGTGGACTGCGCCAGGGTATGAGTGAGTGACCGCTATGACTGGAAGAGCCTGTTGTGGAGGAAACCCTAGATACATGTCCTTAATGTAAATGCGCTACAGGTTCAATACTGCAAGGATGAAACTAGAAACTAGTCACTTTGGTTGGATTATGGTCACAACTGATTTTCTTTTTCTTCAGGACTTGGACAAATGCAGTGTGTTGGCCGTAACCGAGCCTTTATCAGTGGTAGAGGCGGCCTTCGGGATACCCCTCCAGGCAGTAACGATGCATAATGTTTGCCTACAAGACAGCAGACTAACATCAGCACTGCTGGCCAATCGTGCAGTGCTTCCTGATGACCCTGAAAGTGTACTGCCCTTGATGGAGGAGGATGGAGGCACGGTTGGCATTGAAATCGTAACCGGTTGAGTAACGGATAGCGATATCTCATCCAGTGATGAGATATAATATTGATCTTTATGATCAATGTGATACACAGCCCTGAAGGAACATTCCTGGGTTAGTGAAACTGTCAACTACATATTATATCTTGTCACTGGAGGCATATTTATAGATGTTTTACAAAATTTGGCAATTTGAAGCCAGCAAATACTTTAATGAAATGATCATTAAATGTAGTGTGTGTGTGTGTGTGTATGTGCGCGCACGCGCATTGGCTTCAGTATATTTTTCATAAATTGCATAACCTTTCTAGACTGTGGTTTGAAAGTTATTATATAGGCTATTACAACAAACCCATTTTTTAATATGTTCAGGTGTTGGGAGTCAGTCTCACGTAGCCCCTTGGGAAAGCCCATGGAGTTCCAACATAGTCAACTTGATGAACTTGCGCGCCATTTTTCAAGGCAGATAAAAATGAAGAATAGATATCTTCTTAGCTCTTCTATTTCTTTAGTGTTATTTTAAATTAATTGAGTAAATTGCCATCTCTGAAATAATATCTCCCCAGGTAGCGATTGTTTCCAAAGATGTATTTCTACTGTAAGGTATTTAACAAAAGTTTAGCTGATTTAATGGTGATTTTAATTAGCATCGAGACAAGATATAAAGTGGAAAAGGAGTTTATGGCCCTCTATATTATTTTTTGGACAACAATGTTAAAAAAATAGTACAGCTATCATTTACAAAGCAATTTCTGTTTTTGTGTATCCAAGCAGAGCACTGAAAGCGGCAGCTTTAACCCACATTTACTCGCTAGCACAGACAATGCATCGTGATTTGAATAAGTGTTACTGCATCATTTTTTTTCCAAAAAAGAACTCGAATATGGTTAACTAATAGAATGACTAAAATAAGCAACATGGAATGAGAGAAACAATTCCGAAAGAGGCATGAAATATGTCTCATTGTACAATTTATCAGAAAATATCTTGGTCGAGAAGGGATTAAGTGGATTTTTCAGGAAGGAGGAAATTGCAAATTCAAGGCCAAATAGTCAATTTGAAACAACAGAAATTACCGGTGTCGATGAATTTAATTTTAAACTAAGCAACCTTGGCCTGCATTTCAAGTCAAAAGTTAATTGTGAATTTTCGGCAACACTCTTGGTAGTAAATGAGACAATAAGTACTGCAGCTCCGCTTAATGTGGCATTTTATATTAAAGGGACACTACAGCTAACAAAAGCTGTAACTAGATTACTCCTGCATTACAAGCTAAACCACTTTATAAAACACATGCTGCTGTTTTATTCTCTTTGTGTGATGTAATTTTTCTTTGGCTACTAACGTTTGGGCACTGATAGCCGTACCCTGCTACGTGGAACCTGTGGTGATCGACAACTAGGCATATGCTCCCACTAACCGCTGCATACTCCAAATACTAGCCATGGCAATGACCCCCAAGATAAAGATGGATGAAGTGTGCTGGAACCACTGAGACAGTAGACCTGAAAAAGAGGGCCCTCCTGGGTTGTAACAAAAAAAATAAAGAAAGGGGGACTCTAAAGAATCAGCGGCGGGGGGGAATGTGTGGGCCATGCCATGGTAGTGCCTAGGGTGAGACCTTTGCTTCTTTGAAGACTCCTCCTGGATTTTATACATATTTTTTATATAGTTTTTCAACCTGGCATGTAAAAAAGTAAGAAAGGGGAACTCTAAAGAAGCAGTGATGGGAGGACATCCACAAATCCACATTGGTTTAAATAGCATAAGTACCCTCCAAAAACTCCAGGCTTCATTGCCTAAACATAGAGGGGATTGGTATGAGTTTGTTCTTTTTTAGTATTCATTCTTAGTTTTATTTTATATACTGTATCTTTAGTTGTTGAACTTCCAAACTGATTGACTGATTTTCGTGCTAGAGACAACAGTGGCCTTGGATTTGTCTGTGATTAATGGCAAATTATCGGCTTCTGAAAAGCACTTTGTTTTAATTTTGAAAGATTATAGTCTAATCAAAAATATGCTCTATTAAAGAATAAAATGTTACATTAGGCTACAATTTTTTTTATAAAAATCCAGTTCCCTGAATTGAGTTGACCAGGTGCAGTGATAAAAAAATTCCAATAAAAATTGTTGTGAATTAAAATCAGGCAGAAAATGGAAATCTCAAATTCGACATCTTAATTATGTTAAAAAAAATCTTCCAAGACCTCAAGTCTACAGATAAAACCCAAATACAATGCCTCAGTGACCACATTAAAGTCCAAGAGAATATTGATCACTCCAAACTAATACGTGCCAAAAATGGCAAACACCACTATCATAACCATCAATAATTAAACTTCAAACAATGCATCACTAATCGTACCTCTCAAAAACCATCCAAACACACAAAACATCTCAAAGAGAAAAACCTATGCCATGACAAATATACTCTCAATACAGGGATTCAAAAGGTGAAATATGCAAACAAATACAATTATTGCCTATTTGGTGACCTATTTGACACCAGTAAAAAGTTGTGTTTTCCATATCAGAATGTGTTTTTAACCAATAAAGATATAAATTCTGGTAAATCCATGCGGAATAGTGATCCAATCAAAGAGCTCACCAAATTATTATCAGAAAATTTGTGATCGCCATGGCAATAAGTGATTATTGGCACAAATCATGTTTGATTACGGATTTTCAAGGAATGGAATCAAAGGCTAAACATCTGTAATTTCTCATCAATTGGGTTTCCTGAATTTAGTTAATGGTGACATTTCAGCAAAATTTTCATGTCATTTGCAAAAATTATGGACAATGACATAACTGAGTAGGTATTTTACTATTCTTTTCTTTTTTTTAAAAAAAATGCTTTGTCCACTAAAGCAGTGGTTCCCAACCCTGGTCCTCAGGTTCCCCCAATAGGCCAGATGTTCAGGATTACCTTGGGGACGTGCAGACTGAATCCTGCAATCACTGAGAAGCAAATCATAATAAGTGTGCTCTGCTTCAGCTACCTGACAAACCTGGCCTGTTAGGGGGACCTGAGGACCAGGGTTGGGAACCACTAGTGGACAGTAAGTAACCTAGATCCATTGAGGGTTCATGACCTGTTAAATACACTTACCACACAGTAATGAAATCATAGATGGGTTCTGTTTGAAGAACTGTAAAATTGATGTAGATCCCATTTCCAGGTGGTACTCTCACAAGCCAGATGCAGTCCTGGAAGTTTGGGTATTCGTCTGGATATCCAGGAGAGTAAATCGTACCATTCATTGCTGTTATGTTTCCTCCACAGAGAGCTGCCGAAATGAACAAACACAGATGGTGAAAACCCAACTGTAAATACTTTTGTCTGTGCGATTGTATGAAAGACGTGCTGGAGAACTTTCCTATTACCCACTTGGGCATTCGTTCTGGTTGGCAGGCCACCGGACGTATTTTTCATTATTTCAGTTCAAGAGATTTATTCTTCTTAGTTATTAACTACTGGAAAAAAATGTCTGACTTTCACATGTATTTTGAAATTAACAGAAAAATAGAGATATTGTGCCACCCTTGCAGTTATTGCATACAGAATGGTAAATGAAACAGCAAAAAAAAGACAGGTATAGAAAATGGTTATTAATATGTGTCAGCTCTGGGTACAAATACTAATACCAGTAATGTGAAAATATTACTAGAATACATCATCGTAATTTATCAAATTTTGCCATTATTCAAATTTTTTCCCCCAACACAGATTGTACTGAACATTGTGATCAAAATAACATCTCATATACACCATGTTTTTCAAAAAACAATTTAAACAAAATAAAATGTGACATGTTAGTATAGACCTTTGATTATAGCATTGAATGGGCACTATCATGCACCTCTTGGTAAAACCTGGACGCTAAGGGGAAAAAATAAGCATTAGCTAATTTCCCCTTTGCGTCCCGGCTTCCCCAGCAGATTGCGGGGCAGGCGCCGAGTCCCCTTAGAGATCGCTAGGCTTGCGGATGCCAGGGGCAGTGCTACAGTGCCCTCCCCAACATCCCCCCCATGGCATCCATAGAACTCCAAGGAGGATCGGGCTACCAGGTCACATGAGCAGCAGGATCTCACCTCTTGTGAGATCCTGCAGGACGGTGAAGTGATAACGGAGGGAGACTGGGGACTTTCTTCCCCAGTCTCCCTCTGCTCCCAGCAGCCAGAAGCAGCGGATCGGGCCTCCACTCTAGCCGTGGGAAGAGAGGGGAATATGTGATTTTTTTTGGAGGGGGTTCTGCAGTAGCGCAATCAGTGAGAGTAAGGGCAGGCCTGGATCAGCTAAAACAAAGGGATTCCATGGTTCTCCAGGCTGGTGGAATGTCAGAGAAGTCTTAAGAAACATGGACCACAAATGTGTTTAAGCTCCCTACTACTGCTATTTGAACTCACATGGGTGTCAAACAAACCTGGCCAAAGCTAGCATCTGAGGTTTAACTGTAGATCTTATCTGCATTATACATCAAATGCCTGCCTTAACCCCTTAATGATGGAATGCACAGCCACATTTGTCGTAATATGCTAAACAGCAATAGAAAACACTTCATTCACTTAAGTTTTGTATACACAGAGCTATTTAGAGAAAAAGGGGTAGTTCTTCTCATAGCGTCCCAATTTAAGCGTGAGATTCCAGGGCAAGTGCTGCATTGGCACCTTGCCCCAGAACCCTGCGGGGGAATGCTTCTGCGCCACAGCAAGTATCACCTCCTGGAGTCCACAGGACACCATGGAGGGTTGTGTTGCCGAGCCACGAGCCGAGCAAGATCGCACAGCACTGCAGAGTGATCGTGGAGGGACACTAGGGACTATTTGAACCCAGTTTCACTCTGCTCCCAGCAACAAGAAGCAGCAGATCGGGTTGCCGTTCTCGCCTCGGGATCAGAGGCAAGTATCAGATTTATGGGATGGAGGAGTTTAGCTGGTGCTAAATGATTCTGCAAACGCAGAATCATTTAGCACAAGCTTTTAGGTGATGGCAGAAATTTGTTTAGCCCATTAGTGCAGTAATTAGTGCTAGGACTTTGTAATAACTATCCTAACACTAATTACTGATTGCGGTCCCCATGTGGAGTATAGGGTACGCCAAGTACAGTAAGCTCATGCAAGCTAGCGCAAGCACCGATGTGCTAGAGAATTTTTTCCTTGTTTAGCGTCAGGAATGTAAATGGGGGACATGCTTTAAAGTAACTTATCCTGACATTAACGTTTACATATCCGAATGCTAGAGTTAGCGTCAGGTATGTAATCTAGCCCTAAGTGTATTTATGTGGGGGGTGAACTGATCAACTTGAAAACAAAGTGCAACACTGTGTCAGGGTCCCCACACTCTGGCCCCTGGCACCCCCTTTAACCCCTTAGTGACTGGGCGGTTTTACACAAATCCGTCCTGGTTTTACGTTTCTGCGCTGTTTGTGTTTAGGTCAAATTTTCCTCTTACTCGTTTATTCAACCCACACATATTATACACAGTTTTTCCCGCCATTAAATGGGCTTTCTAAAAATACCATTATTTCCATCATATCAAATAATTTACTATAAAAAAAATGAAATATGATGAAAAAAATGGTAAAAACACACTTTTTCGTAATTTAATCCCCAAAATCTACAACCACCAAAAAAGACCCCAGCTAAATAGTTTAAAAATTTTGTCCCAAGAATAGAAATACCCAATTTTACATGTTTTTGCTTTTTAACCCCTTCACTGCTGAGCCAGTTCGCCTATGTGCGCTGAGCTCATTCTGACTGTTTTATGCTAATTATTTTTAGATGACAGCCTAGGTACTATTTAACTAAACCCCCCAGACAATTTAAAAAAAAAAAAAATTATTATTATTTTTTATTTATTTTTTTAAATTTTAGTTTTACACCAAACCTGGTCATGCTATCATTGGAAGGGCCATCATCAGGCCTTTCCAATGATGTCAAATATGACCCTTATCTCCACATGGCAGCTAGGGGGGTTAACTGGGCACTGACATACTCACACATATGGTGAGGATGTCAGTGGGTGAGGGGTGACCTGGAGGCTTGGCTGACATCCAAGATGTCAGCCCCCTCCAGGTTTGAATTGCAATTTGGCGCAAATTTGCGCCGAATTGTGATCCGACAGCGAAACACCCCTTTCCAGCGGTGCAACTTGCATCGCTCTAGCTTAAACGGTTGGGGAGATAGAGGGCTCCAAAGGAGTCCCCTCCCCTTCCTGAATTCTGCCCACCGGTGCCGGCTGATGACATCATCACGCAGCATGATGACGTCATCAGATCGGCCGGCCCCCAGGAAACGGCGAGGCAAGCTTCAAGCTTGCCATAGACATCATGGGAGCCGGCGAGGGAGGTGATTATTGGTGGGAGGGAGGTTAGAACCCACTGACGTACTATGTATGTCCACAGGTCTAAGGGAGACCCGTGGGCAGGACGTACATGGTACGTCAGCGGTCGGGAAGGTTAAGCCCTGTAATAATGGGTTATACAGGTTCCTGGACTTTCCGTGTGCACCTGACATCCTAGCCCTGGAACCTCACCTGAGCTCACTTCCCCTGCATTCCTGCAGTCCTGCATTTAAGGAAGCTACGCCCTCCTTAGAATGCTTCCACATTGAAGTCCCTGGCGATCAATCTGAGCAGACCTGTTCCCTGAAGGCTCCCTGAACAACCAAAGACTTTCCTGAGAACCCTCTGATGATTATCTGGAAATTCACTTTATACATACCGGTACCCCCCTTTTGCTCCCTGTGCCCCCATCTTGGATTCCCGTTTACCAGACCCCTTTGCTTGGACTCTAGACCACTCTGATTGCCAGTTGCCTAAGACCCCTGCTCCGGATTATGACTATTCTACTTGCCTGTTCCCTGCCTGATACCGTGTATCTGTGCTATCTGTTTATTGTTATTACTTATACAGTGTCTGCCCCTATGTGTTGTTAGCTTACCCTTGTGTCTATTTCTCCTCTCACCCATTCTACCCTATATTCATCTTGTTATTCCTTGTTTTTCCTGTTTCCTAACTACTCCCATATTCAGTTCTCCCTAAACCTCCCTTTCCCACTACTCTCAGCCATCTCTCTATTGCCTCAACCTCCTTTTTTTTGCATCTCCTCTCCTTCCCGAAATCTATTCCCCATCGTGCCCGGTCTCCTCCATTGTCTAGTAAAGATCTCTTGTTTATTTCATGTCTCTTATGTTCTTGTGTTTATTCTAAATAAACCCTTTTGACTGCTATAACCGGCCTGATCTCCTCCGTGCACTGCATGTTGGGCTCACAACCACACCTGCTGCATAGTTTGCACAGCCTACACGTGACACACTGTAAATCCCAAGCGCGGAAAACAATATTAATCATCAGATCTGAAAATTGAAGCGTGAGTGGACCAGGTTGGGTGAATGGACCATTATTAAAACACAGCTGGAATAAGTCAGGTAGGCCAGGGCGATTTTCTTGATATACTATCGAGTATAGAACATGTAATACTAATCAATCTTTTTTTTTTATTAGAAATTTTCAAGAGAATATACAAACATAAAACATGTACAATTAGAGACTATGCAAATTACACATTATTACATAATTTTCTCCCCTATTAATCAATTTCTTCAGCTTCAAAATACATAAAACAGAAACATATAAACACACCTTACACACTAACTATGGTACGTAAAACCGCCATCTCTTCCTGGTATTCCCAGACTTTAGCGCTTTTTTCCTTTCCTCTTCTTACCCCTTTTTTTTCTCCTTCTTCCTTTCCCCCCAAAATCATTCTACTTCTCTATCGGCCTCTCAACTTAAAGATTCCAATTCTCCCCAGGTTTCTCTCTACCCTACTGCCTGACCTAACTATCCCTATATGCCTCAAGGTATTTACCACCTTTATTGCCATAAAAAGGAGAAATAATCTAGCAATCGTCTCTCCACACATATCCTACTATGGCCCCTATTACATTCCTTGTGCAGCGCATTTGCGCACTTGCGCGAGAAAAAAAACATTAGCGCATTACGTCGTATTACGACGTTCACGCAAACGATGCGCGTTAACGTTCAACGCGAGTGACCCTGCGCGAACCCAGCGCGAGCGAAGTTTCTGCGTGCATCCTATACTTAACATTGTGAGCGCCAATGCGTTAGTATGCGTATGCGCGCATGGTATTACAATCTTAGCGCAAAATGTAACGCACGACGTTTGCGCGCATCATTTTAACGTCTTTGAAAACCTGGTGTTAATTTACAATCTGAACGTTCTGGCCGAAACTAAATGAACCCGCACAGAAAATATAAATAAATACAGTACAGTACAGTTACACATTCTACACATACCCAAACAATAAAATTAATAAATTGTTTAATTTTTTATTTTTGCTGCAGCACATATACGCAGATTGACTTTGACAGGCGCAACAACCGAAACCTAGCAAATGGTGGTTCTTAATTCTGATTGGCTGAATCCCATGATAAAACAGTCAGCCCACCGAATCCTGCACGCAACGGTCATTTGCGCCTGGCTTTGCGCGTCGGATTTGCGATCGAAAAAAGTTGAAGGCTGAAAAAATGCGCTCGGATCGTAATATCGCGTTAATTTGTGCGCCCTAATGTTTTTTTGCAAGCGCAAAAAAAATTGTGCTGCGCTAGCACATTTGCGCGAAGATTGTAATAGGGGCCTATATATTTTATTTAATGATATTTAAGTTATTTTTTATGCAAACCGATCATTTTATTCTGTTGTCTATGTTTCATGAAATTGTTGCATTTTAATCACACGCCATACCTTGCACATATAGGTTTTCTATGTTCTTGTAAACATAAGAGATTGATAATATTATTCCCTTCATTCTGAAGTTTTTCCCAGGAAAATGAGAATAGTATGAAACTGAAATAATAGCAGCGTTTCTGAACATACATCCTCACCTTGAGTTGCTCTCTTTATACTGTATTGCAATTGTCTCTATAACTCCTTAGGCAAGCTAAGGCTGGGGTCAGACTAACGCAGTATTAACACCTAGGCTAGGGTCAGATGAAAGCATTTTTCCCCGCGAACGTGAAAAAGTGCGTCCGAACGCATTGACGTATTTTTTCACGGAATGCGCAAGAACGGTCAGACGACGCGCATTTTCGGTCGTGATTTTGTACGGATCGTCAATAAAACACTTCTTGCGTCTGGACGTTATGTAGGCTGGACATTAGCAGCGTCTGACATCTCCTAATCACGCAAACACGCCGCTATGCCGCAGCTGCGCACTCAGTACGTCAGTACTAGCGGTTCAGCGTTCTCAAAAAAATGCGTTCAAATTCCACTTGCGTTGCACGGCCGGACTTTTGTGCGGCCGTACATCGTATATTGGCCGTCATTGCCCGTCATCTGCTGCTAGTGCGGCTGTAATTATGTGCGCCAGAACGCACGTTAAAAGTGCGCTGGTCTGACCCCAGCCTAAATCACTAAATTAGCACTAAATCACGGCTGTGCTAGCAGCAAATGACGTCCAATGCCGGGCAGCATACGAAGAAAGGCCACACAAAAGTGCGGCAGCGCAACGCAAGTGGCAAACGAACGCATTTTTTCGAGAACGTGATACCGCTAGTACTGACGTACAGAGTGTGCTGCGTCCACTAGCGGCATGTGTGCGTGATTAGGAGATGTCAGATGCTGCTAATGTCCGGCCAACATAACGTCCAGACACAAAAAGTGTTTTATTGATGATCTGTACAAAATCACGGACGAAATGACCGCTATCGCGTATTCCGTGAAAAAATGCGTCCATTCGTTCGAACGCACTTTTTCACGGACAACGCGAAAAATGCTTTAGTCTGACCCTAGCCTAACACCTACACCCATCACTATTGCATAAATACACACCCATGAACCTAATTAAAGGCGGTTTTATATAATAAAAATTTCTGAAAAACTCAACAATTCACAGTTCAGATGCTGAGCTATACGTAACAAGACGTTTTTCTTATCGGTAACATGGTAACCTTTTCCATTTGTGCCTGGAATAAAGTAAAGCATATCTAGCTGGAAAACTTTCTAGACAAAGAGCATGAGCAAACGCTCAAAGCAGGGACTACGAACGCAGTTTAATTACTTTTAGGCTAGGGTCAGACTGAGGCAGTGCGAACGCGCGTGCAGGCGCACTTAATCACGGCCGCACTAGCAGCAAATGACAGGCAATGACGGCCAATATACGATGTACGGTCGCACAAAAGTCCGGCTGCGCAACGCAAGTGGAAAATGAACGCATTTTTTCGAGAACATTAAACCACTAGTACTGACGTACAGAGTGCGCTGCGTCCGCTAGCGGCGTGTGTGCGTGATTGGGAGACGTCAGACGCTGCTATTGTCTGGCCAACATAACGTCCAGACGCAAAAAGGGTTTTATTGATGATCCGTACAAAATCACGGATGAAACTGCGCATCGTATGACCGCTATCGCGTATTCCGTGAAAAAATACGTCCATTCTTCGAACGCACATTTTCACGGACAACGTGAAAAATGCGTTAGTCTGACCCTAGCCTTAGAGCCATTCTAATAAAAAAAAAACTGCTTTTTTTGTCGTTAACCCCTTGGCTGCGGATGACATGTGGCGGACATCCTGGAGAGTCCATGCAACATGTGGAGGACGTCCCCAACACGTTATCACTTACAGGCAGCTCCAGGGGAGATAAAAAATATTGTCTTCTTGTTTTACTCTAATGCAGCACTATTGTTGATTTTTCAATTATAAAATGAACCATAATGCTGCACTAACTCACCATCTCATTTCTCATATCACCAACAAGTGTGGAGGCGATGGCGCAATGTGGTTTTGCTCCATCAAAAACCTAAAGTGCCGCGCTGCACCGAAGAAACTTTGGAGCCCTGTGTTTCTATTCTTTACACCGTACAAGATCATGTGAGGTGTCATTGGAAAGTTCAGGGAAAGTTCAGGCCTTTCCAACAATACTTTTATTTCTGTTCTCTGTTCTAAGGCAGCGCCATACTGAGCTTTTACTTAGTGCCGCTGCATTGTTTGCTTTATAACTCACCTTCTCCTTTCCAACGATGGTAGCAAATGGGGAGGTGATGGTGCAATGTACTATTACACATTTGTCCATCTAAATCAAAAGCCGTCACACCGCTTTAAGATTAATCGGGTTCCGTTGAACCCCTGAATCTCTATCCGTTACAGCCCACAAAGTCCGCTTAGATGTCATTGGACAGGTCAGAGTCTGGCCTTTCCAATAATACCAAACATGACCATGTAAAATCTAAAAGAAAAGAAAAAAACCAAGCATAACTATTTTCTGAAATCTAGAGGTCCTTGCGTTTTTTTTCTTTCTTTTCACAATTTGCGGTGTGTCAGATAAGCAGATTGTGTGTGCACGCACTGAAGAGTGCGGACATCACAAGTGACATTCTGGGGACCAACACCAGGGAAATTAAAAATTCCAGTTGCCTGGTGATACAAACGTGGGCAGAGAAAACTCCTCCATTCCTTACAATATGTCATGCCAATCCAAGTGCAGGGAGGGGGCACTCTACACAGCCTGGCCACTGTAAAAATTTAAAGTTGCCAGGATGCGCAGAGTGTCGCTTTAAGGGAACAACACATACCAAAAATAATCTAAATAAAAAACAGCTACTTACCATTTAAATAGACCCAGGTCCATACCTCTCGATCAATTATAATTAACCTGTCATGCCCAGTACAGGTTGGGCTTATTGGACAGAAAATCACTACTTATGTATGTGTTAAGGTGTTTTGCTTTTATAATTCTCATCTCTCTCACTCTCTTATATATACAGTATATATGTGTGTGAAAAGTTTGAGTAATTCTCTGTGTCGCAGCTTTTCTGTCACTCACGTCTAGTGGTGTTCTGCCAGCGGGAGTGACAGCTACGAGTGGTAGTGGCAACCTTCAGGGGAGCCCTTTACTCACTCGTCGCACCTCATTGCATGCCTACGGGTTTACGTGCCACTGTCGCCCCTGAGAGCCAGTCATGCAGCAAAGCATTATGACCCTCAGTGATCGAAGCCCATAGATGATGATGGAGGCAGTGCACAGCACTGGGACAACGTAAGAAGGGGCTAGGGATAACTCATCAAGAAATTGAGCTACATGATTAAAGTAATATCCACTACCAGAATGAATGGCACACGAAAGGTTGACCTAGCTGGTAGAGGATGGTTTACCAGATTAATAATAGAAACGGAATGCGTTATTTCTGCAAAAATAGATTTTAATAGCTTCCTCAAAAAAAATTGATGACTTTACTTTACTACTGTATAAGCAAGGGTGTTTTTATTTATAAATTATAGAAACATGAGGCTCTATTTAATTTGGCCAAATGGCCAAAATCGTCACCTTTATCATCTGACTTTTGGCCAGTTTTTCATTTCCGTAGATTGAAACTCCCATTTACCAGCATTTAAATTTCCGTTAAAAACTCGGATCATATGTCGACTCTCACGGCTATTATATTTTATAATGGAAATATCGGCTTTAGCCATTTATTTAGTATTTAACAGTGTACTGATTTTTGAAAAAAAAATGACAAATGCAGAAAAGTGTTGATAAATGGATTTTCATGCAGAAAAACAGAGGAAATAAAACTGAAATGTTTACTTAAACATCAGATTTTTCTAACATACATCTTTAAAGGCACAACTCTGTATGATGCTGACCGAAAAGAAGCTTTTTATTGGGGGGGGGTGTTTTTTCTCCAGCCAAACTTTCTTGAATCAATGGAATTTTTTGAATATTAATCAGCCAATATTTCGAAAAGTTAGTTTAAATTAAGAAAACTATATATATATATATTATTCAAATGTCCGTGAATTAATTTATGCAACCAATTAATCTATGAACAGTTCAACAGGACTGTGAACCTGATGGAATAGTTTGCATAAAGGATTTCTCTTGTTTTCAAGTATGTCCTGGGTGGCGAGTATGTACCGTTAGGTGTCTTGCCCAAGAACACTTACTGGAGAGGTGCTCTTGCCGGGATTCAAACCTGTGTCTCCCCAGTCTCCACAGTTATAGAGCAGTGATGTTACCTCTACTCCACCCAGCCGGCACTATTCCACCCAGTCTGTAAACATTATATATGGGGTCCGACTTTCATATTGGCTATTACGAGTTGCTTTTTCTTCGTATTTTCATAAGTTATAGGATTCCCTAGACCAGGGTTGTCAAACTCACAGCCCCCCTGATGTTGATGCCTACAATTCCAAGAATTCTTTCAATGCCATTGATTACAAGAGAACCACGGGCGCTGTAGTTCAGAAGCATCTATGGTGCTGGAGTTCGACAGCTCTGCCCTAGACAGTGCAGCTGACCATACCCAATATACCATGTGTCTACTACCTGACAAAAACGAAAGTTTATTTAATAGGAATGGTAGAATAAAATAATATCTTTATGCACTACGTACCGTCACAACGTGGCAAGGGATGGTTCCAGTTACGACTCACTCCATGTAGACACGTAAGGGCAGATTCTCCTATCAAAGAATAGCCTGGGAAGCATTCAAATGAAATAGTATGGCCGACGGTAAAGTCATTACCAATTACGTAACCATTTCGGAAAGGACGTGGATCAGGACAGCTCTGCAACTGATATGCTGAAACAAAAAATATAATGGCATTACTGCTTTATAGGCACACACACACACACAAATAAATTAAATGTTACTGCTGGAAAAATTAGCTTGAAAGGGGTCTGGCAGTACATCTTAAATTTAATTTTGGATTGAACACCACTATACAAATTTAAAGTGAACCTGTCATGCCCAACATAGACTGGATTTATTAGAGACAGATCTGTCCTACTGGACACAGCCTATTGACTGCCAATGGGCAGTCTAATGAGCCAGTGCGTCGACATCACCAAACACGCAGCGCTGTGCGATGACCCTCACTTTGCAGCGCCTCAAAAAGTGAACATGGCGGTTCCCATGGCAGGAGAGGGTTATGTAGTGGTTTGTAATATCTCATCAAGGCATGAGATGTTGCCTTGGTTTATATGACCTGATATATTCATCCGATGTGAATATGCTGATGATAGGGTCCCTTTTTAGACTATGCAGAATACTTGAATCCAAAATATCCTAGTTTACTTTATCACTACCCCTAGTAATACATCGCACACAGAAACCAGGTCACAACCCAAAACCAGTGATGCAAAACATAAAAACAGCAAAAAAAAACTTATGTCGGCACAAGTTTGGCCATGACTTGAAGCTTGGCAGCACTTTTCCTGTGCCCCGTCCATTCCACTCCACCTGAGAGGAGCGGAGCTACAGGTGTGGCCTGATTGTGTAGCTTTGTTTTGTAATCATGTTTACTCTCAGTAACAGTGTTTCAACATTGTGCTCTTGTTATGGTGTATCCTTGATCGTGCTATGCTCCTGAGTACCTTTGCGTCCAAGATTGCCGTGAATCCTGTCTCTCCGGTAAACCTTGTTTAATAAACCCCCTGATTATTAATCACAACCTGCCTACTTCACCAGGGGCTCTTATCTGCTAAACCCTGCATGCAGCCAGACAGATTATGCTATAACCACAAAAGAGGTAAGAGCGTATTTCAAAGTTTCCCATAGTACGCCAACAAATGTGTTTTTAATACAACGTTGAGAGCAATGCAAGCATCCCAGCTGTTTCTAAATAGTGATAACGATCCCTATTTTTGAGATATGATTTACAGTTTTGTTTTCTTACTGCACAAATCGATTTTAAAACGTGTAAACAGCATTTAGAATTTAGACTCTTAAACTGTCCTCTCTGCCCTTTGTCAAAAAGGAGAATAATTAGGATGTCATAATTGCAACTTTTTCTGGCAGATGCCATTTATAACTTCTTACTTGCATTTACATGTGTGGAAGAATTTCATAAATAATGTAAAATGGGTTTGGGTCGAAATCCCTACAACCAGGTTCCCTAATGCCAAAATCCCGACGGCCAACTTCCCTACACAGACAACTCCCTGACAGCCAATTTTCCTACACGGCCAACTTCCCTACACAAAAAACTCCCTGACGGCCAACTTCCAGACATCCAAAATCCCAGCGGCTAACACTAACCCTACTCCCTAACCCCTTAAACCTAGCCCTAACCCGAATCCCCCTAAACCTAGCCATAACCCTAATCCCCTAAACTAAGCCCTAACCCCCCTAAATCTAGCCCTAACACTAACCCCTAAACATAGCTCTAACCCTAACCCCCTAAACTTAAACCTAGCCCATACCCCCTAAACCTAGCCCTAACCCCCTAAACCTAGCCCTAACACCCCCAAACCTAGCCCTAGCCCTAACCCCCTTAAACCTAGCCCTAACCCCCTTAAACCTAGGGTTAGGGTGTTAGTATTAGGGTTAGCCACTGGGATTATGGATGCCTGGAAGTTGGCCATGTAGGGAAGTTGGGATGTCTGGCACTTGTTCTGTCTGGAAGTTGACCGTCGGGATGTTGGCATTAGGGAACCTGACTGTAGGGATTTTGTCCGGCACCCATGTAAAATATGTACAGAACAGATTATTTTGCATGGCTATATTTGCTCCACTTTTTTAAGTGTTTACATTCTATTATATTGAGTTATTTTTTTCCAATGATCAACTACTTATACGTAGACTTGTGCAGAATGGTTTTTTTTTTTTCAGGATCTTTAGTTATGTTTTTTTTTCTCGTTACGGATGATTTCGGGCCATTTTAAACAGTTTTTATTTTCATTTCGGGTCATTCGATAGTTCACTGCGATTTGGAATTTTGGACTGATCCGAAATATCGGATCGTTTTTGATCACTTCGGTTTTTGGATCCTATAATGAATCGGATCCAATAAATGAATCAGATCCGATCCGATTCATTTATTGGATCCGATTCATTTATCGGATCGGATCTGATTCATTATTATTAAAACTTTGTTTGCAAAAAAACTATTGAACAAAAACTTTAAAAAAGTGAGGAATCCTAAAATTTCCCCCCAAATAATCCTGAAAAATGCCAAAAAAGTTATTAAACAAAATGGCTTATTGCTGCAAGTGAAAAAAAATATACGGTTTAAGAAATATGTAACAGCAAGGGGGATTTTTTTTAACATTAAAACCTATAGGCAAGTCCTATAAGTTGCAATGTTAAAAAAATCCCTGTTTTTATTACTTTGAAATCATTTTGTTTTCGCTTTGTGTCATTGTCATTCCATTTTTTTTCAAATTGGAACATTTTGTACCGTTTGATATTGTTTCGAATCATTTTGAATCGTTTCACATTGTTTCAAATCATTTTGAATCGTTTCACATTGTTTCGGATCGTTTTCAAATAGACTTTGAATCGTAATTTCGGCCGATTCGTAGGCTTGGGCGGCCGATATTCCGTTTTTCGGAAACGAAAAAAATGACGAAAATACAAATTTCGGACGAGAACGAAATTTTGACGATTCGAAATGCACATGTCTACTTAATGTCTACTTAGCATAAAAACTGCCTTCTTAATATGTAATCGGCAGGAATGTTTAATTTGTTATCCGGCAGAAGGACATCTGATTATAATCTTTTCTTTATACTGGGATAAATAAAAGCTGAACATTCCATATTTACATGAGTTACACAAACAAGTAAATTAAAACATTTTGCCTCAATATAGAATTCAGTCTCTGTCAATTTTGTGTTTTCTATCTCTTTGAAAAACATCACAAATGGAGCAAGATTCTCAAAAGCTCAACATAAGATTGTTAGATGCCTTTGCTTGTAACCTTGGCAACACAATATTTGCCAGATCACAGCATTTTTATGTTTTTCCAGAATGCATATTCATTTTCACATATTCATTTATTTGTAACAGTTTTTTTAAATTTCATGCTTTTTACTGTGTGAAACTATGTCACGGTACACTGGAAACTGTCCTTTTTTTACTTTCAGCCTGCTGTTTGTTGCCAAACCTCACACACCCTTGTGAGTCACACCTTAAAGTATTATTTGTTTTATACACCTTGAAGTGCACCTGCCATTTGGCAAAATGACTTTTTCCTATTTGACAGACCATCTCTCCCATGATATGAGGTAGCGTTCTTTGTGACCGATATAATGAAAAAAACAGATATATTTTGTTTTGAAGTTTCCACCCTCTCCTCTGAGCTGGCAACATGTTATAATGTTATAATTTACTTGTTGTAACTCATGTAGATATGGAATGTTCAGCTTTTATTAATTTATCCCAGCATAAAAAAAAGATTAGAATCAGATATTCTTCTACCTGATGACAGAATAGATATTTCTGCCACTTACATATAAAGGAGGTTGCTGTTGCATATTAGTAGTTGGTCACTGAAGAAAGCCAAAACTAGTAAAATAGAATATACACACTATGGGTGCTATTGCGTGCCGCTAGCTAAAACCGGGATGCTAAGGGGAAAAATTAGCGATCACTAATTTCCCCTTTGCGTCCCAGTTTCATCAGAAGATTAAGGGGCAGGCGCTGAGCCCCATGACAGCCGCTAGGCTCTCGAATGCTGGAGGCAGCGCTAATGTGCCATCCCCAGCATCTGCTCCATGGAGTCCATAGGACTATTTAGAATTAGGTGGGATGATCCTATTTAGAATTAGGTGGGATGATCCTATTTAGAATTAGGTGGGCTGATACTATTTAGAATTAGGTGGGTTGATACTATTTATCTAATTCTAATCATCCCACCTAATTCTAAATAGTATCAACCCACCTAATTCTAAATAGTATTTAGAATTAGGTGGGCTGATACTATTTCGATACTGATTACTATTTAGAATTAGGTGGAATGATACTATTTAGAATTAGGTGGGTTGATACTATTTAGAATTAGGTGGGTTGATACTATTTAGAAATAGGTGGGCTGTTACTATTTAGAATTAGGTGGGATGATACTATTTAGAATTAGGTGGAATGATACTATTTAGAATTAGGTGGGATGATACTATTTAGAATTAGGTGGAATGATACTATTTAGAATTAGGTGGGCTGATACTATTTAGAATTAGGTGGGCTGATACTGTTTAGAATTAGGTGGGATGATACTATTTAGAATTAGGTGGGATGATACTATTTAGAATTAGGTGGGCTGATACTATTTAGAATTAGGTGGGATGATACTATTTAGAATTAGGTGGAATGATACTATTTAGAATTAGGTGGGCTGATACTATTTAGAATTAGGTGGGCTGATACTGTTTAGAATTAGGTGGGATGATACTATTTAGAATTAGGTGGGATGATACTATTTAGAATTAGGTGGGCTGATACTATTTAGAATTAGGTGGGATGATACTATTTAGAATTAGGTGGAATGATACTATTTAGAATTAGGTGGGCTGATACTATTTAGAATTAGGTGGGCTGATACTGTTTAGAATTAGGTGGGATGATACTATTTAGAATTAGGGGGATGATACTATTTCAAATTAGGTGGGCTGATACTATTTAGAATTAGGTGGGATGATACTATTTAGAATTAGGTGGAATGATACTATTTAGAATTAGGTGGGTTGATACTATTTAGAATTAGGTGGGTTGATACTATTTAGAAATAGGTGGGCTGTTACTATTTAGAATTAGGTGGGATGATACTATTTAGAATTAGGTGGAATGATACTATTTAGAATTAGGTGGGATGATACTATTTAGAATTAGGTGGAATGATACTATTTAGAATTAGGTGGGATGATACTATTTAGAATATGGATGAGCTGTTCGGTTCGATCAGTTCGGAGTTCGACTCGAACATTGGCAGTTCGAAAGTTTGCGAACTTCGAATTTTTTGGCATGTTCGGTTCGAGTTCGAATTTTTTTTTTTAAAAAAAGTATGAAAAATGCTTAAAAAAATACTAAAAAATCTAGAAATAAAGAGACTCTTTACTGCAGAATATTATAAGCAACGGTTTATTAGATATTGAATTAAAAAACTACCTAATGTCTAGGTGCAAAGATTCTCACCTCTAAATGACCTGTGCTCTCAAACGGCGTAAACAACAGGTGTTTAATTAGTGTTTGGAAATAACATGTGCTTCTAATTAGCAATTAGAATTTGATACATTGCCTGCAGACTGGGTGGGGGCTCCTGCACATGTATGAACAAACACCGTGCTTGTTTTGAATTCTAAGAAGTGTTCTTTTCTACTATATGATCCTCTCTGATATGCTGTTTAACCCCTTAAGGACCAGGGCTCTGTAAAGCCAATCATTAATGATATAGATGTTACATCATTTGTCATTAAGGGCTTAATAAAATCTTTATCACACTCCGTGGATTTAAACGTAACATTCCAGTATTTGTATGTCATGTACCTCTCCCGAAGGGCCTATGTGAGCATACAATTATTATTGTGTTAGAAATGTCTATCATAAAGCGTACAAGCTGAGTCCCTAGAGTCTCTGACTATCCATTGTCATATATACCTTGCTTTATACATATAATACATTCCCTCATCTAACAGGATAGTAGCCAGTCCCTGTGCATTTTAACCCCTTAAGGGTGGCTAGGTGTCGTGTGTGGGTCTCTGATGGCGATATTTCTATACATCCTACAAATCCGCCACTTCACAGGCAGGTTATGGGGACCTCCTAGGCACGATATTTGAAGTAATTTTTCTTTTTTATTTTTAACCCTTATTTTATGGAAAACTCACTGTTCCTTTAAAAACGTCTTTTTTAAACTTTTTGTCCTTGTTTCCTGTCCCCCAGGGCACTACCAGGACCCCATATACCTTTTATGACAAATATCTTGCATATATGCCCTCTTGGAGGGCACTCTAAAAACCGAACTTTTGACTCCTTTTGACTTGCATTTAGTTCGGTTCGAGTTCGAACTCAAACTTTTGAAATTGTTCGAGTTCGAATGCGAACCGAACACGGGGGTGTTCGGCTCATCCCTAATTTAGAATTAGGTGGGATGATACTATTTCGAATTAGGTGGGATGATACTATTTCGAATTAGGTGGGCGGATACTATTTAGAATTATGTGAGATGATACTATTTCAAATTAGGTAGGATGATACTATTTAGAATTAGGTGGGATGATAGAATGGACTCCCCATCAGGGTGCATGCCGCAATCCGTGGGGGATGGGGGAATCTTTAAAATGGAATCTCTCCTTTTTTTTTTACATTATATTCTAAAATTCCCAAATTTGCTTGAATGCAATAAATGGCCTGAGACTCGTGAGGAGTGTAGCTCATAAACAAGGAATGGTAGATGTAGCAGGGAATCACACTGAATGCAACCCATTGGCTAATTTTATTAATTTCATTTTTAATTAACCTTTATCCCCATGTTTTCAGCTTTACAAGATAACCACTTTCTATCACTGAAAACATTTTGGAAACTCAAAAGGCTTACCCGCGGGTTACTGCAATTATGTTTTTTAATTGTTTTGTCAAAAACTGATGACTTCATTTCACCAAATAAATTACTCTGTGCTTTATATAATGAAGAATGTTCCTTAAGTGCTGGCACCATTAATGTCCCCAAATCCCAAATCAGTTAGCGGGGATCACTAAACTATGCCTTTACTTTAAGAATTAGTGCTCTGGAGAAATCATTATATTTGTAATACAAACTTTAATTAACTTTTAAAATAAAGATTTGTTTTTTTAAAAAAAACATGTTTTTAACTGTCATTTTAGCTCCTATATAACAAGCTTAACCCCTTAATGTTGGTTTTCTTTTTTAAAAAAAATAATAAAGATAAATAAATATCAATATTGATGTATGTATCTATACTATTTTATATATAAAAAATATGTAAATTAAACTTAATTAGTATATACTGCAAGTGTAAAGAACATAAAAAAATTAACCCTTCATGGCTAAACAAATGCAACTTACCTTCGGCTCATCACTATACAAAACAGGCATCATTAAAAAACATGTATCTGCACACTTGACCACCTCACCTGTATCCTTCCCACTCAACCTGAGCACAAGCAAGAAGAGCAAGTTCACCAACACAAACATTGACCATGTTAATGTGCCATAAGACATAGATCCTAGGTCAGGATTACACAGTCCTATGAATGCTACTGGCTATTGCAAGATTGTCTCAGTCTTGAGACTGGCCGATAACAGATCCTGGTGGGTGGCTTCCAATGACCATTTGCGATTGGGACATGCCGATACATTCCGCATCCAATCAACTGTCAATGTAACAGGACGTCCCATTTGACAAATTTGCAAAATTGAAGGAAATAATGGTTTACATAACTTGCTTATTATTGCAAATTAAAGCTTTCTAAAGATTTTTTTTTCATTCCGGCTTCTACAGAAAAGCCCCATATGAGTAGGACAACTGTTGCATTAACTATAGCACTTCTTGCACATGTCTGGTGGGTTCACAAGCAAAACGTGCATGGCCAGCTATGAGTGGGGCTGGCCAGCAGGTATCTGTTGACCTAGGGTACCTTCTAGGCAAGGGTTTGGTTTTACTATGGTGGAGAAACAAGGGAATTCAATGTTCGTGTCTCACAAATCTGTTTCACCCAGAACCACACAATTGTTAAACACTGTCCAACTAACCACAATACAGGGATTTTTTTTCCAGGCTGATATAAAATGCATTGACTTTTGGAAGCTTGCAAATTACAGAAGTTTGGTGTAACTTTTTTTGTTGTAGGAAAATGCATTGCGTACCCAAAAACATACATCTATTTTAACATTTCTAACCTAGGTAGAGGCAATATTTTTTTTCTGGCAGTCTTTAGGTTTTTTGTTTTACGATCGATATCGAGCATCATCCGTATGTCCAGTGGGGTTGAAGATTAAGGTTCTTTCAGTCCCTGTTCTTTATTAATTGGAAGAATCCATATACAACACCTGCATGTCCATGACTGATAGGCTCGATTTCTTCCATTATGAGCGGTAATGATTGTGTGAGGCTCGGTAATTTTTTATTTTTTATTATTTTTTTGGAGAAAGTATTTTACCAGGAAGGAGACATTGAGATTTCTCTCGTTTTCAAGTATGTCCTGGTAGGCGAGTATGTACCGTTAGGTGTCTTACCCAAGGACACTTACTGGAGAGGTGCTCTTGCCAGTATTCAAACCTGTGTCTCTACGGTCATAGAGCAGTGATATTACCTCTACTCCACCCAGTCGGTACTATTACGAGTCCTTACGCAATGGTCAACGCACTTCTTGACATTCCAGGTCCAACTGAGGCTACTACTCAGCTTTTGTATGTTTATTCCACTTTTTTGCATCTCGTATATTTTGCCAAACCCACCTACCAGGGTCCCCCTTAATATTTGTCCCAAAATGCTATCTCCTCACGATGTAAATGGAAGGAAACTGAGCAAAACATGGTTCCTTTTGCCAGAGCGTACGCGGTGCCAGATCTCATTTACAAGAATGCGTGCACCTCCAGCAATTATACTCAAGGGAGTCCTTTGGACTCCGTAGTGTACACCACTAGTTGTGACTGCAACTGCTCATTGTGACAGCGCTAGGCATAAAATGTGCAAGTGGGTCACAGGGAGTAGTAATTCAGTGCACCTGTGCTGGCAGATTACCACTCCTGAAACAATATGGCATAACATGGTTTTTATCTCTACATTACTGGCAGACTTTAGTAAAAAATTTAGTGAGTAAAAGTAAGTTGCAGTAATTGGAACTGTCATTGCTTTTATACTGGGAAATCATTAAAAGATCTAAACTCTCAGATCTTTCAGGGAGTGTTATTGAATCTGGTAGAAAGTTGCCAAAGCATTCTACGACTGTTTGAACACAGCAATGGAGTCATGGTTGGTCAAGCTTCCTATACAGTGAGTTAGGAGGACGTCTGGCTGTTAAATGGTATAAAAGGTAAAGATATGTGGGGTTTATCAGTTCAGAAGTACATTTTTATTTTATATCTGGGCATAATTTAGAAAAATCACAGAGAATTATGTTTAAACCTAATTTCAATCTGCAATGTGTCAGCACTGGTCATCATTTTACCTTTGTTCTTATTATGTACTGATGAGATAACCATCTGCTTTCTTCACATAATCTTACAACGATTTCAATATAAAAAATATGTATTATAAGGAGAAAGTCCCTCAAACATTAGTGTCAAAGTGATATGTCATATAAAAGGTGTCAGGCAATAGATCCCTTAATGAAAATACTTGGCTACAATTTCACATTTTAGAATAGATTTCCCCCTGCTATGCCCTGTGGTTATTTAGAGAATCATGGCACTATTTCTACTTGGAAGGAGAGTGTCATCTGCGCTCATTCCTATGTGTTCCATGTACAACAAAAATGAGGTTTTGTTTGTTTCAATGGCCATTGCAACGTAAGCCCACTCGCCACTTCAAGGCACCTCTTTAGAGTGGGTACCTAACAATTGTAACCAAAAGGCCGCTCTACTGAGCAGCTCCAAGCCCCTCCAGCTGCTTTTCAGCAAGGAGAGACAAAGATGGTGGGTTTTATTTATACACGCACCAAGCACTTCCATTTGGGATCAAAAACAAAAACATGGAAAGAGGAACAGCTGCAAAACGACGGACTGGTGTTACAAGCATGATATACATAAATACAGAAAAAATGGCGTCGCGCCCATACTCACTTATTTTTGGAGCGGCGGCAACTGCCAGGAGTAACAGCCCAGTAAATGTATAAAACATAACAAGGAAGGAGAGTGTCATCTGCGCTCATTCCTATGTGTTCCATGTACAACAAAAATGAGGTTTTGTTTGTTTCAATGGCTATTGCAACGTAAGCCCACTCGCCACTTCAAGGCACCTCTTTAGAGTGGGTACCTAACAATTGTAACCAAAAGGCCGCTCTACTGAGCAGCTCCAAGCCCCTCCAGCTGCTTTTCAGCAAGGAGAGACAAAGATGGTGGGTTTTATTTATACACGCACCAAGCACTTCCCATTTGGGATCAAAAACAAAAACATGGAAGAGGAACAGCTGCAAAACGACGGACTGGTGTTACAAGCATGATATACATAAATACAGAAAAAATGGCGTCGCGCCCATACTCACTTATTTTTGGAGCGGCGGCAACTGCCAGGAGTAACAGCCCAGTAAATGTATAAAACATAACAAGGAAGGAGAGTGTCATCTGCGCTCATTCCTATGTGTTCCATGTACAACAAAAATGAGGTTTTGTTTGTTTCAATGGCCATTGCAACGTAAGCCCACTCGCCACTTCAAGGCACCTCTTTAGAGTGGGTACCTAACAATTGTAACCAAAAGGCCGCTCTACTGAGCAGCTCCAAGCCTCCAGCTGCTTTTCAGCAAGGAGAGACAAAGATGGTGGTTTTATTTATACACGCACCAAGCACTTCCCATTTGGGATCAAAAACAAAAACATGGAAAGAGGAACAGCTGCAAAACGACGGACTGGTGTTACAGCATGATATACATAAATACAGAAAAAATGGCGTCGCGCCATACTCACTTATTTTTGGAGCGGCGGCAACTGCCAGGAGTAACAGCCCAGTAAATGTATAAAACATAACAAGGAAGGAGAGTGTCATCTGCGCTCATTCCTATGTGTTCCATGTACAACAAAAATGAGGTTTTGTTTGTTTCAATGGCATTGCAACGTAAGCCCACTCGCCACTTCAAGCTCAGTAGAGCGGCCTTTTGGTTACAATTGTTAGGTACCCACTCTAAAGAGGTGCCTTGAAGTGGCGAGTGGGCTTACGTTGCAATGGCCATTGAAACAAACAAAACCTCATTTTTGTTGTACATGGAACACATAGGAATGAGCGCAGATGACACTCTCCTTCCTTGTTATGTTTTATACATTTACTGGGCTGTTACTCCTGGCAGTTGCCGCCGCTCCAAAAATAAGTGAGTATGGGCGCGACGCCATTTTTTCTGTATTTATGTATATCATGCTTGTAACACCAGTCCGTCGTTTTGCAGCTGTTCCTCTTTCCATGTTTTTGTTTTTGATCCCAAATGGGAAGTGCTTGGTGCGTGTATAAATAAAACCCACCATCTTTGTCTCTCCTTGCTGAAAAGCAGCTGGAGGGGCTTGGAGCTGCTCAGTAGAGCGGCCTTTTGGTTACAATTGTTAGGTACCCACTCTAAAGAGGTGCCTTGAAGTGGCGAGTGGGCTTACGTTGCAATGGCCATTGAAACAAACAAAACCTCATTTTTGTTGTACATGGAACACATAGGAATGAGCGCAGATGACACTCTCCTTCCTTGTTATGTTTTATACATTTACTGGGCTGTTACTCCTGGCAGTTGCCGCCGCTCCAAAAATAAGTGAGTATGGGCGCGACGCCATTTTTTCTGTATTTATGTATATCATGCTTGTAACACCAGTCCGTCGTTTTGCAGCTGTTCCTCTTCCATGTTTTTGTTTTTGATCCCAAATGGGAAGTGCTTGGTGCGTGTATAAATAAAACCCACCATCTTTGTCTCTCCTTGCTGAAAAGCAGCTGGAGGGGCTTGGAGCTGCTCAGTAGAGCGGCCTTTTGGTTACAATTGTTAGGTACCCACTCTAAAGAGGTGCCTTGAAGTGGCGAGTGGGCTTACGTTGCAATGGCCATTGAAACAAACAAAACCTCATTTTTGTTGTACATGGAACACATAGGAATGAGCGCAGATGACACTCTCCTTCCTTGTTATGTTTTATACATTTACTGGGCTGTTACTCCTGGCAGTTGCCGCCGCTCCAAAAATAAGTGAGTATGGGCGCGACGCCATTTTTTCTGTATTTATGTATATCATGCTTGTAACACCAGTCCGTCGTTTTGCAGCTGTTCCTCTTTCCATGTTTTTGTTTTTGATCCCAAATGGGAAGTGCTTGGTGCGTGTATAAATAAAACCCACCATCTTTGTCTCTCCTTGCTGAAAAGCAGCTGGAGGGGCTTGGAGCTGCTCAGTAGAGCGGCCTTTTGGTTACAATTGTTAGGTACCCACTCTAAAGAGGTGCCTTGAAGTGGCGAGTGGGCTTACGTTGCAATGGCCATTGAAACAAACAAAACCTCATTTTTGTTGTACATGGAACACATAGGAATGAGCGCAGATGACACTCTCCTTCCTTGTTATGTTTTATACATTTACTGGGCTGTTACTCCTGGCAGTTGCCGCCGCTCCAAAAATAAGAGTATGGGCGCGACGCCATTTTTTCTGTATTTAACTATTTCTACTTGTACTTTACTTTGGGTATTCGAAAACATGTAAATACATAAACGCATTGGGCTCTAGTCCATAATTGGAGCTAACGTTAGCGTCTCGATATGTAACCGTTAGCTTCAGGATAAGTATGTTCAACGCATGCCACCCATATTACATTCCTGACGCTACCCCCGTTAGTAGTTTGTGCATGGTTTTTTGCGCGAGCTTACTGTACTTTGCGCATCCTTTAGATAACAGGAGGAGCACAAACGTACAGTATGTAGTGTTACAATAAGTAAGGTATTCCAAAGTGCTAGCGCTAATTACCGCCGGGACGGGCAATGCAAATTTTAGCACCTCCTAAAAGATGGTGTTAAATGATTCTGCATTTGCAAAATCATTTAACACCCCCTCAAACCCCCCCCATTTAATCCCATACTCACCTCTCATCCTGCGGCGAGAAGGGTTGCCTGATACTCCATATCTGCAGGCCATGAGCAGAGTGAGACTGGGAAGAAATAGTTCCCAGACTCCTTCTGTGATCACTATGCGATCCCAGAAGTGCAACCCTCCATTGAGTCCAATGGACTCCAGGAGGTGATACTAGCGGTGCTGATCAAGTGCTACTGCTACAGAGAGGTTAGCGCTCCGTTCTGGGGCGATATGCTCACCTTCCGCCTGCCCTGAAATACCACGCTAACATGGGGACGTTACGTGAAAATATGCAGGTCCATCAGCATCCCCATTGTAGCGTGAGCTATGGAATAGTGCCCATTATTTTTAACACTGTATATTACCTAAAAGAATGAAGGTGATATTTACCTTGATATATGATGTGAAAGCCTTGCTTGTTCTGCGAGTAATCGCTGTGGAAGTACAAACTAGTTTCATGAGTTGTGCTGAATAGCGATGCTGGAAGTTGGGGTCCACTAAGCTTCCCGATTACAGACCCGACCTCTGCGGATCCACTTCTCACTTCCAAGTAATCATGAATGGTTTCCGTAGAGAAATTTACGAATTGCAAATGTACACCTTAGAAAGTGAAGCAATAAAAATGGAATGTAAAAAAAGCAATAAGATAAAACCAAATAATGTTTTTAATAATTCAAGTTTTAGTCAGGGAATAAAGCAAAGTACAAGGTACGTGACGTTGAAAAAATTGAAAAAATGTGGCATTTAAGAAGGAGGCAATAAGGGGAGGGGAGAAAAAAGGAGGGGGAGGTCAATTTATCAGTTTCAAAATAACTTCTGTTCAATTATCAACTAAAAATTGGGTGGGAGAAATATAGCAGTTATCGCTACTACAGGAACATTTTGGGTGTTTTTTGTTGGGTTCCTGTGCACACACACATATGGTTATACATGATCATGGTCATTGTTGTATTTTTTTCCGGTAAAAATTGTGCGTGGGTGTAATTCTCCATTCCATCTTCCTAACATTTCTAATAGAAAACAAACATTGTAGCCTCAGTAAACAGAGGAGCAATTATTATGCATATGTTGAAGGGATGGAATACAGCAATTCTTCTTTTTCAGTATTTCCTCCTGATAGATGATTGTCTAAGTCTACTCACAGAACTCTCATAAAAAACAATCAGATGTATCACTACAGATGCAATTGGTGTGTCTGGAGGCACATTATTTAGATATGGACTGAAAAAAATTACCCATGTACTGTATGTATGAGATATTACAATTACTGGGGCTTTCAAAGGAACACACAGACTCACACCATCGTATGTGTTGCTGATTGTGCAGGATGCTCTCCTGTTCTTATCCCCATCTAAGCAGAGGATTATAGTAGAAGGAATTTACAGATATCACTGATAGAACGCAGGCTTTTGTTTCTCTCCAAAGTCAAAACAGGTTAACTGTGCTTCTGTTTTGATAATACAACTGAAATTTTGTCGACATGTTGACAAGCATATGAGTCTCCTGATTGGATGAGGCACTTCCTGGTTTATTGGTGCTCCGCAAAGCTCTATCAGTGATACCCAATACAAAAGAAACCCTGCGGTTTGAAGGCAGTTGCACGGCAGGTAGCAGGAGCTGTTTTTAATTTTCCAATCCCCAATGCTTTTGTTTGGTTCCAGGGACCCAGAGCCAACAAGTAGTCACACATTCGGGTCTATTTAAAGAGAGGTGAAACTCAGGAGAATGACTGGAGAAGTGGAAATTCTATGTCAAAATAGTCAAACCAGAAAAATTCTCCCATTTATCTCACTTTCCAAATCGGCTATTTGGTCTAGATTGTTCTCTTTTCCTGCCAATTCTCCTGATTTTCACCTTTCTCTGAATATTTATTTATTTTATTTATTTAGAAAGGATTTTACCAGGAAGGATACATTGAGATTTCTCTCGTTTTCAAGTATGTCCTGGGTTCGAGAACATTGAGTGGTTACAGAAATACAAAATAGTAAAATGCAAGATATTAACACAAGACCAAATACACAGATTAACAGAAAAATAAATATGGAGGAAATAAAGTCATTATGTTACATGTTTACAGGTGCATTTCGTATTGAGGTATGTTAATAGGGAGCTCTTAAGGGACTTTAGACTGGGGGAATATTTGACGTTGTCTGGGAGGTTATTCCATATTTGCGGTGCTCTGTAGGAAAATGAGGATCGAGCCATTTTCTTTTTGTATTGTGGTATTGCAAGTAAGGTGCTGGTCCTGGATCTGAGGTTATAGGATGAAGGAACTGCCAGGGGAAGCAGCATATTGAGGTAGGGTGGTAGCTTTCCAGAAAAGCTCTTAAACACCAGGTTGGAAAGGTGAAGGGTGCGTCTAGATTCCAGTGATGGCCAGTTTAGTTCTTTTAACATGTCACAATGGTGGGTCATGTAGTTACATTGTAGCACAAAGCGACAGAATGAGTTATACAATGTAGTAAGTTTCTGGAGGTGTGTTTATGGGGCGGCTGCATACACTACATCTCCGTATTCAATGGCTGGCATAAGCATTTGTTGTACAATCTGCTTTCTTACAGCGGGGCTCAGGCAGGATTTGTTTCTGTACAGGGCACCTAGTTTGGGGTAGAGTTTAGATGAGAGTTTTTCGATGTGGGGGCCAAAAGACAGATTTGGGTCTAACCACATACCTAGGTATTTGAGAGAGGTGACTGTGGTCAGTGTGCCATTTGATTTTGTCCCAACACATAGATGGGGTGTTTGCAATTTGTGTAGTTTAGGTGCGGTTCCAAAGAGCATTGTAACCGTTTTGTCAGTATTTAGAAAAAGTTTGTTATTTGCGATCCACTTTTCTACCCCTGTGAATTGTTCTTGCAGCACGGCCTCCAGCTGTGGGAGATTTGGTTTGCTGGTATAGATTACCGTGTCGTCTGCGTACATGTGTACAGTTGACGTTTTGCAGACATTGGGCAGATCGTTTATGAATATTGTGAATAGCAGGGGCCAAGTATCGAGCCTTGGGGTACACCGCACGTGACTGGGAGGGGAAGGGAAGTGCCGTCAGAAATGGACACAAATTGAGACCTATCAGACACATATGATTGGAACCAGGTTAACGTACTATCACCAATACCAGAGTTTTTAAGTTTTTGTAATAGGATGCCATGGTTCTACTGTGTCAAAAGCCTTTGCAAAGTCAAGGAAGATGGCTCCAGTTAGATTTCCTTGTTCCATGCCCGCTTGGATATCATTACAAACTTTTAAAAGGGCAGTTGTAGTTGAATGGTTTGGACGAAAGCCTGATTGATCTGGGGTTAAATAGTTCTGATACTGATAATAATCGCGTAATTGAGTGTAGACACATTTTTCCAGAATTTTTGACATTACAGGGAGCCCTGCTAATGTTTTGTTCTATCAGTAGTATCACTTCCATTTCCTCTTTGCTCCATTGGATTTCTGACAATCGCTCTACTATATTTTTTTATGTATTTTAGCTTTTTCCTAATCTTTGATAGACATTTGTTATAGCATCACTCTTAAATAAGTACACAATATTTGTCAAGTTATGCAATGTGTATATTCTTCACAAACAAAAATATAACATGACAATTTTTTTTAATTTATAAATAAATCATGTTGCATTTTACACCCTTTGGTTTAGCAGAATTGTTTTTATTTTGAATCTAATTAGTTACATACCAAAGCCAATAGGAAGCTTGATGGTCCAGGTACAGTCTAGACTGCTTGGGTAGTTTCCAGGAAACCCAGGACTAAGAATCACACCACTGAAATCCGACATAGAACCACCACACTGTGCTGTAAGAGAGCATATTGTCAATGGTTAAAACAAACAGTGACGGGTCGGAGATATTAGCACAGGTGACATTTACACAGGTGAGTATAGAGGGGGTGCCGGCTGGATGAATTGGTCCTGTGCGTCCATCTTTTTGGTCCCCTTCTATGCATTTTTTGGGCTTTCTTCTCAAAAACAAGAACATTGAGTGTGATAATTAAAAACTTGTGATTAATAAGATTAGAATGTGTGCACACCATAACAGATGGGCTTTACATGCCGAGAACAGGTTCTCTTATATAGGGTATATTCCTAAAAACACAAAAAAAATATACACATACATATATACATAGATAGATAGATATCCACGATAACCCGCAACACGGAAACTTTGCATTGACATTTATTATTGTATATTAACAAAATACTGATATAATAAAAAAAATGAAGCACACATGCTCCCCACGCTACGCCACTGCTACCAGTCACCCTGTCCCAGTATTCCCTAGCATAGTTCAACTCTCACACTATAACCAGTCACTCTCTCCCAGTACCCCCAGTCACACTCTCTCTCCAAGTACCCCATCACTTCCTCCCAGTACCCCCAGTCACTCTCTACAAGTACCCCCATGTTTTCCCAGTACCCCCAGTCTCTCTCTCTCTCCCAGTACCCCCTGTTACTCCCCCCAGTACCACCCAGTCATTCACTCTCCCAGTACCCCCAAGTCACACTCTCTCCCAGTACCCCAGGTCACCCTCTCCCTGTACCCCCTCACCTTGTGGTGGTTACGCTGCTTTGGTGCCATACAGTGCTGTGTCGCCTATCTGCATGGCGTTGCTGGTGGCCTGGGGGGGAGCTGTCCAGGGGGCTTAGTGGAGACCAGATTTTAAATGTGCTGCAGGGCAGGCGCCTTGCTTCCTGCATCCTGTTTAGCGGCTGCAGGACTGCCAGTGGCGGGGGGGACTGGAACAGGGCTTCAAGGGGGGCTGACAAGCGTGGTACAGGGTGTTCCGTTAAATAATGCTGCGCTGCTTCATGTGACTCATGTCAGTGTTAAGGAGGAGTCGGGACAGGACCAATATTTTATGTCCTGGTCCTCCCTTCTGGACGCTGAGTGTTAAGTCACCGCCGGCGTGGCAAAACTGGCGGACACCTTGCTGATCCCTGCTGGAAAATATTAGTAGTTCAAATTTCTTTCGAAATTTTGCGCCCCCTAAGAAAATTGCGCCCAGGGCGACCGCCCCCCGAGGCACTCCCCACGCTACGCCACTGCTCAGGTATCACCTATGTGACCAAACACGGCTATTAAAGCACTAACAATGTTACACTCGTTGCCTAAGCAATCCCTAAACAACCCATATCCAACCCTAAAGATGGGTTAAACAAAGAAAAAGAAAGATTTTTTTTTTATCTGTATAGGGTCACATGTCAATACCCGGAACAGTACAGAATGCATTCAAAATATTTAACCCTTTCGCTGCTGAGGCTTTTCCCGCCCCTGTGCTGAGGTCATTTTTACCGGTTTTGCTCATCATGTTTAAACGTGTTTTGAAGGCTTATTTTAGTATATTACCCAGACATATTATATATCGTTCTTTCCGTCAGACTCGGTAGATTCATAATATGTCATTATTATATGTATACGTTATGTCATGTCTGTATATTATAACAAAAAATGCAATAAAATATGTATTTTCAATAATTTACAATGTGTAAAGTGTTTTTTTTCACATTTTAACATGCGAGCAATTGCGGTTATATTTTGTATGGGGTGCGCTTGTTAAAAAAATTAGAGATGGGGTCTCGTTACATTTTTTTTTGGGGAAAATTACGCGATTTTTAACAAACGCACCGCATACAAAAATCGTTAGTGCAGCATCATTGTTCACATTATAATTGAAATGGGAACAATATTGCTGCATTAACGAACCAAAAAAAAGAAAAAAAAATGTTTATTTTTTTTTATAATTTTTTTTTAAATATATTTTTATTTTTATTTTTAATTTTAATTTTTTTAATAAACTTTTTTCACTTTCATGTTTGGTATCGTTGGAACGGCCATGCTCTGGCCGATCCAACCATACCAAACATTAACCCCTAACTGCCACGGATCGGGAGATAGGGAGTTCATTGGAACTCCCTGTCTCCACCGTTGGTGGCAGTTAGGGGTTAACTCTAGGACTGGCGTCATCGTGCTACGCACGATGACGCCAGTCCTCAGGGGGAGTTCCCGGAGGCTTGGCCGACATCCAAGATGTCGGCCAGCTCCGGGAAAGGATCGCGAACCGGCGCTTTTCAGCGCCGATTCGCGATCCAGCTCCCCAGGGGTTAATGCCAGGCACCATTTGGAAGGGCAGGCTGTGCCCTTCCAAATGGTGCCTGGGTTAACCCCCGCAACGCCGCCGATCGGGAGGGAGAGAGGTCCGAAGGACCTCCCCCCCTCCCTTTCAGGCGCCTCCTCCGCATATGCGGGGGGGGCGCCTGAATTAGGTGTCATCGCGCTGCCGCGATGACACCTAATTCCGGCGGCTGCGGTTCCGGATGCCGGGCTGACATCGAGGATGTCAGCCCGCACCGGGGGGGCCAGCGATCGGCCGGAACCCGGCCGAACGCTGACCCCAATGGGAGGACGCGCTCAGCGCGTCCTCCGCACAGCAGCGGTAATGCGGAGGACGCGCTGAGCGCGTCCTCCGCATTGAAGTGGTTAAAAAAAAAAAACACATATATAAAAAAAACACTTTTTTTTTTTCTAAAAAAACAGCAACTGCCAAATGGCAATTTATTCCTGCTGAAGGCAAATGCGGGAGACTATTCATCACTGATAGAGAGTATCTCCATCAGATATATCAGCATTACAAAGTATCACCACCTAATAGGCAAAAAACAGGTATAAGTATTCTTCTCATTTAACCCCTTGGGTGCCATAGAATCCAATCTGAAAATCCAAAATGCCTCCCTTTTCAGGAGTTGTTTCACTCGATCACCTCCCCTACAAAGGGGGGCGACATAGTCTATAGCCATGACTTTCCTGGCTGAAAGGGGATGGCATTCTGCAAAGTGACGCGCCACTGGCTGCGGACTGTCCTTACCACCCAATGCCGCCCTAATTGCTGCTCTGTCGTTAGCCATTAGGGATGTGCGTTTCGGGTTTCGGAATTTCGGAATTTTCACGAAATTTCCCGATTCGTGTTTTTGGATGCGGCCGAATTTCCGAAAATTTTTAGATCCGAAAATGGCGGATCCGAAAAGTTTTCCGAGCCGAAACGAAATATTTTCGGAATTTTCGAATGGACTTGAAATGTGTCAAATCGAAATTTATTGCTTTGAAACGAGAACAGACGTTCCGAAAAAACGAAAATTTCCGAACTTACGAAAAGTCGATACAAAAACCGAGCAAAGTGACACGAAAATACAAAAAACGGTCGATATTCCGAAAACATGTACAATTCCGAAAAACGAAAATTTCCGAAATTACGAAAAGTCGATACAGAAACGAGCAAAGTGACACGAAAATACGAAAAATGGTCGATATTCTGAAAAAATTTGTACACGAAAAACGAGTCGAGCCGAACCGAATCGAAACAGAAATCGGTCGAAACGAGCCGAATCGAAAATTTAAAAAATCCGAAAAATCGAACCGAATCGAACCGAAAAAAAAATCGGTGCACAAGCCTATTAGCCATGCGTTCTCTCAAATCATTATTCGTTTTTCCAACATAAACTAAACCGCATGGACAGGTAATGTGGTAGACAACATGGGTGGTTGTACAGGTAAAACAATGCCGAATATAGAAGATCTTACCACTGTAAGGATGGGAAAAACACCATCCTGGCGTAACAAAATTACAGGTCATACACCCCAGGCATCTGTAACAGCCAGGGTTAGAGGGTACATTTCTTACCATTATATATATATAATGATTGCCCTATGGGTCCCAAGCATCCACTGCAACTGGTCATAATGCCTAGCTCCTGCTGATGAGGGTCCAACAAACCCGAAACAGCGCTGTCCTAGGAGTGGCTTTGACCAGTTGCATAACCTTATCTCTGCTAGAAAGCCACAGTGTGGCATAGCATTGATTTTAGGGTTCTGTGTAATAACAGACCCAGGATGCATAAAAGTGAGACAGATGTCATTTGCATATCCTACCCAGAATTCCATGCTGCATATGGGGAATGTGGCACAGGAGCACTGGGATGCAGTTCATCGAATTGCTGTGATGTGCAGGTGGCTTCTGCAATAATAAACACACTTATTATAGTGTGGAGGCCTTTTATCTCACTTTTTGTCCTCCACCACAACCCTTGTAGATATATATATATATATATATTCCAAGATACCCCACACTCTTACATAACCAACATAGTAGATACTTGCTTCGGTGTAAATCCGCCTGCCGGGCATAATATATAAAAATATATCCAGATGCACACGGATTTTTGTAGAAAGATGAAAAAAAAAATTCTTTATTTACATAGATCAACGTTTCATTCCCAGCCGGGACTTTTCTCAAGATAACATACACTAACACAAACAACATATATATATATACTAAAAAAACAATTAAACAATTAAGCCACAACGAGGCTCGAGGCACATGCCCTAGCCAGGAAGTACATCCAAACAGACGCACCCCCAATGCTTGGAAGCACATATATAAATAAAACAATAATAAACAATGAACAATACAAAAAATACTGGATGTGACCCCTTAAAACCTGCATGACAGACATTAAATAAATAAAAATACACAATAGTCATAGTTGATAACCACAAATAATCACACATGGAACAGAAGAACACACCTCTTTTTTTAAAAAACACATCAAATAGATGAAGGAGAGAATATGTATGTATACATATACTTGGAGGAAAATCAACACGCAGGAGGAGACACTGGTATATCAGGTAACCGTAGAAAATAAATAAATAGTCAAGCAGGTAATTCACCTAGTCGGTAGGAACGGTATATATGAATTCTTTTCATTTACTCCCATAAGGTATTTAAAGTGAAGATCCAAAAAGCTTCACGTTTCAATAATTCATTGGCACGGTCTCCCCCCCTCCGCAGCTTTGGTACATGGTCAATCCCCATTACTCTAAGGCTGTGGTCAGACTAACGCATTTTTAACGTGCGTTTAGGCGCACTTAATCACGGCCGCACTAGCAGAAAATGACGGGCAATGACGGCCAATATACGAAGTACGGCCGCACGAAAGTCCGGCCACGCAACGCAAGTGGAAAATGAACGCATTTTTTAGAGAAAGCAGAACCGCTAGTACGGACGTACAGAGTGCGCTGCGGCGGCATAGCGGCGTGTGTGCGTGATTAGGAGACGTCAGACTCTGCTAATGTCCAGCCTACATAATGTCCAGACAGAAAAAGTGTTTTATTGACGATCCGTAAAAAATCACGCACGAAAATGCGCGTCGTCTGACCGATTTGGCGCATTCCGTGAAAAAATACGTCAATGCGTTCGGATGCACTTTTTGACGGTCGCTGCGAATAATGCGTTCTTTTGACCCCAGCCTGAGAGAGGGTAGGGAGTGACCTGCTGCTTGAAAATGCCGAGCAACCGGTTGGAGGTTCTCATTGCCTGCCAATGCTGCACGGATGGCCGAACGGTGATTGGCCATCCGTGTGCGAAGTCCATTAATAGATTTACCCACATACATTCGCCCGCAAGGCAAGGGATGTTATAAACCACATACTCAGTGGTGCACATTATCCTATGTTTCAAAGTGAATTTTACACCAGTATGTGGGTGACAAAACGTCCTAGCAGTAATTAAGGAATTACAGGTCGTACATCCCAAACAGCGGACGCACCCTATTTTCATTGTTTTCTTTGTATTTTTAGGAATATACCCTATATATAAAATTGTGTTCTTCCCAGTTTCACAGTATTATTTGGAGCAGCCATTCTTGTTGCTGTATATCTCAGCATTTTTATGATTTAGCTTCATGATTGGTACGATTTGAAACCTTATATAAGGTACTTTGAATTTCCACAGAAACATTGTCACAAAAAAAGAAAACCAACCCCCCTCCCCAAAAAAAAACAACTGTATTTACTTACCGATACATATAGGAATAGGATAATTCCACCTTCGTACAGGACCCGGCATACATGTGATGTGAGAATGTCCCTAAAGTATAGCAAATTCCAGATTTAGCGACATAAAAACATAACAAAGAATAAGTAACACAAATGCAGAAAATAGATTTTACTTCCAATGTGCAGAGATATCACTTAGAAAACATCATTCAGTGGATGAACATACTTGGAGTGAATATCCTTGGTCACAATGGAAAGAAACCACATCACCGACCATATATCTATCACCGACTTTTAATCCGTTGTTTGGGATCAGCGGTTCCGGGCAGGAGTCAAGACCAATTGCTGAAAGGAAACATAATAGCAAAATATTATAACATAGATTATATGTGTTTTTAGGTTTATTCTACAAACATCATCATGTTAAAAAAATGATAATGTTGCACATAAAATAGTTAAGGCTATAGCACCTATAATAATACATTTGTCTAATTGTTGCAAACGCACCTTATTTATTTCAAAGGTAACATGGGCCAACCTTTTATTCCCCCCCCCCCAAAAAAATAAAAAAATGGAGGTTAAGACTATTCTTCAGCAGCTGCAAACAATGAAATGTCCAAGTTATGTTTCCTAAACCAGTTTATTCAGTGTGCTTACACAGTTATTTAGGGCAAACGTAAACAACAGGTTAAGCGCATATTCAACATAATACTTTATATAACTATACTTTGACAAAAAATATATATATCCTTTAGGTTACATTACAATTGTTCATAAAGTACCAACATACTCTGCCAGGCTGTACAAGGTAGCACAAAACAAACCAATTTTTTTTTTTTTTTTTAGAGAAAATATTTTACCAGGAAGGATACATTGAGATTTCTCTCGTTTCCAAGTATGTCCTGGGTGGCGAGAATGTACCGTTAGGTGTCTTGCCCAAGGACACTTACTGGAGAGGTGCTCTGGTTGGGATTCAAACCTGTGTCTCCAAAGATATAGAGCAGTGATGTTACCTCTACTCCAAAATGTGACACATGGAGAATGATATGGAAAGAGGACAATGATCAAGAGCTTACAGTCTAACAGGAGTAGGGTGACACACAGAGGTCAGGGTAAATAGCAGAGTATGATAAGTAATGAGGTACATGGGGGATGTGTGGGAGATTAGGAGAGGCACAACAGGGGGACTATGGAGTAAGCCAATAGGCCTCTCTAAATAATGCAATATTTAGAGACCTCTTGAAATTGTGGAGGCACAGGGAGAGTCAAATGTTACGAGGGAGGGAGTTCCATAGGTAGGGGGTAGCTCAGGAAAAATCCTCAACAGGCTCAACTTCTCTGCTAGTTATCTTCAGCTGATGGATATTGTGTTGAACATCAAAATCAAATATCAATGTGAAATCTTATTCCTTGATAAGCATCGCAAACCATCTTGGTTCCATCACTAGGTGCCTCCATGTTCATGTTCCCTGGGAGTTGCCATGTGTTGGCGCTCGGCAGAGAGAATAACAAACAGACTCTCTAGTTTGTGTGTTGGCAGTCAATCTTCTGCCAAGAGTGAGCGGAGGGCTATCCTGTAGATGGACTCTACCATTCACAGCCGTCAGATTCCAATGCCGGGGTCAAACCAAGGTGGAATTCATGGGGATGTAGTCTCTCCACTATTTTCAAAGGAACTGAGTTCCCATTGGTCCAATATACTGTAAAGCTTATACACGTATGTGTACAATCATATGTTTCCATGTTAAAACACAATAAATATAGGATTTAACATGTATTTGTTTGCTAAAATCCACGTATCTACATAAATACATCAGCTTTGAGTGTTTGTGTTAAGTGTGAGTTGACAATTGCTAATTGGCGAGAGAAACCTTGGTGAGTTCCTGAACTTTTTTTTTTTTTACTTGACCCCTGGTCCTTAGGACCCCGGAGCAAACACCAACCAGTGGTGGAGATCAGCTTGGTTATAATATAGCAACTCACATATAATAGAGGGATTTCTGGAGCCTGACTAGGGCTTCTAGATTGAAAAGAATAATTCCAACTCACAAAATTGGGTTCCACTTCTATTTTCTTGAATGATTTTCAGGTTAACTCACATAAATGTTCTCATTTATCTGGTACCTTTTACCTCCTACATGAACGCACACATGGCGAGCATACAAAAAACAAAGTAGCTGAATGCTACTAGGCTTATTGCTTCACTTCCAATGTGTCTGCTTTGCAAAATGTTGTCAATGGAATTATCACTCAGCCTTTCTTTCCAATGAAAACAGGATTTTATATGCTGCATCTGCTCTGGATCAAAATGAAATGTTAACACAGAGCAAAAATTATACTCAATATATGTGCTGGAACGCAGGGTGTCCAGGTCTGTGGTCCTTGAATCTCTTTAGATCACCAACATTTTACCTTTTTAAATCGGGATAAAAGTCAGAGGACACTATCAAGTGCCCCAAGCTAAAACGAGAATGCTAAGGGTAAAAATGTGCTGATGCGAATTTCCCTTTAGCATCCCCATTTTACCAGTGGATTACAGGGCAGGCGCTGAATCCAGCAGCTTTCGTCGTAACAGCCGCTAGCCTCCAGGATTCTCGCGGCAGCATTAATGCGCCGTCATGAGCCTCTCCTCCTGGAGTCCATGGAGGCTTCTGCTGCTGGGTCACATGACCTGCAGGATCTCACCTCTCGCGAGATCCTGCAGGTCCGCAGAGTGATTGTAGAGGGAGACTGGGGACTTTTTTCCCCAGTCTCACTCTGCTCCCGGTGGTCAGAAGCAGCGAATCGGCCGCTGCTCTCGCCGCAGGATGAGAGGTGAGTATCTAAATTTTTTCTGGGGGGGTTCCAGCTGCTGCTAACGGATTCTGCAGAAGCGCAATCATTTTACTAACAGCCACTAGCCTCCAGGATTCTTGCGGCAGCGCTAACGCACCGTCTTGAGCATCTCCTCCTGGAGTCCATAGGAGTCCATGGAGGCTTCTGCTGCCGGGTCACATGACCTACAGGATCTCGCCTCTCACGAGATCCTGCAGGTCTGCAGAGTGATCATGGAAGGAGACTGGGGACCTTTTTCCCCAGTTTCACTCCGCTCCCGGTGGTCAGAAGCAGCGAATCTTCCACTGCTCTCACCGCAGGATGAGAGGTGAGTATCTAATATTTTTGGGGGGGTTCCAGCTGCTGCTAACTGATTCTGCAGGAGCGCAATCATTTTGCTACAGCATAGCGCTGTAGCTAACTTTTCAGTTAACAGTAGGGGTTAGTCATTAGCGTTAGGACTTTGCGATCCTAACGCTTATTACTCTCTGTTTCATTTTGCGCTTCCCATGTTAAGCATAGGGAGAGCAAAGTACAGTAAGCTGGCGCTAAAAATCGCTAATACTGATGCGCTAATGGATTTTTTTAACCCGGTAGCGATTGGAAGGTGATCTAGCTGTAACACCATCACTTATGTGAGCACTAGTGTCGAGGAGGTGATAGGGTCCAGAGTTGTGAACCCTTTCGCTGCTGAGGCTTTTCCCGCCCCTGTGCTGAGGTCATTTTTACCGGTTTTGCTCATCATGTTTAAACGTGTTTTGAAGGCTTATTTTAGTATATGACCCAGACATATTATATATCGTTCTTTCCGTCAGACTCGGTAGATTCATAATATGTCATTATTATATGTATACGTTATGTCACGTCTGTATATTATAACAAAAAATGCAATAAAATATGTATTTTCAATAATTTACAACGTGTAAAGTGTTTTTTTCACATTTTAACATGCGAGCAATTGCGGTTATATTTTGTATGGGGTGCGCTTGTTAAAAAAATTAGAGATGGGGTCTCGTTACATTTTTTTTTGGGGAAAATTACGCGATTTTTAACAAACGCACCGCATACAAAAATCGTTAGTGCAGCATCATTGTTCACATTATAATTGAAATGGGAACAATATTGCTGTATTAACAAACCAAAAAAAAGAAAAAAAAATGTTTATTTTTTTTTTTTAAATATATTTTTATTTTTAATTTAAATTTTTATTTTTTTTTAAAAACTTTTTTCACTTTCGTGTTTGGTATCGTTGGAACGGCCATGCTCTGGCCGATCCAACCATACCAAACTTTAACCCCTAGCTGCCACGGATCGGGAGATAGGGAGTTCATTGGAACTCCCTATCTCCACCGTTGGTGGCAGTTAGGGGTTAACTCTAGGACTGGCGTCATCGTGCTATGCACGATGACGCCAGTCCTCAGGGGGAGTTCCCAGAGGCTTGGCCAACATCCAAGATGTCGGCCAGCTCCGGGAAAGGATCGCGAACCGGCGCTTTCCAGCGACGATTCGCGATCCAGCTCCCCAGGGGTTAATGCCAGGCAACATTTGGAAGGGCAGGCTGTGCCCTTCCAAATGGTGCCTGGGTTAACCCCCGCAACGCCGCCGATCGGGAGGGAGAGAGGTCCGAAGGACCTCCCCCTCCCTTTCAGGCGCCTCCTCCGCACATGCGGGGGGGCGCCTGAATTAGGTGTCATCGCGCTGCCGCGATGACACCTAATGTCAGCGGCTGCGGTTCCGGATGCTGGGCTGACATTGAGGATGTCAGCCCGCACCGGGGGGGCCAGCGATCAGCCGGAACCCGGCCGAACGCTGACCCCAATGGGAGGACGCGCTCAGCGCGTCCTCCGCATACCAGCAGCAATGCGGAGGACGCGCTGAGCGCGTCCTCCGCATTGAAGTGGCTAGAATGAGTGCATTTTACGTTTATAGTACTTACGTTAAAATATGGCATTATCATGTGCTGCTGCTGCTGCTGTAATTTTCCATTACTGAAAGTCAAGTAAAGAATGCCAAGTGTATCCATAATGTTAACCATACATGAAAACATAAAAACTACCTCAGGTCCACCAGTCATATATCATTTATTTATTTACAGACAAGTACATTTTTTTTTTTTTTAGCACCTTTCCATTATTATTGTTAATAACGAATTCTAAACTTTGGAAGCATTAATAGATCAACATTTCATTTGCTAAACAGCAGGTGTTTTGAGTTCAGTGAACATTATCTATTCATGTTTTCTAATTAACTTCTTTTTGACGCTGCTTGAAAAATCTGAAAACTAATTACAGTAATTAAATAATCAAGATTTTCGAGGTGAATCCAAGCCAAAACTATCAGCTGTATTAAAGTCATTAGGACATCTGAACATTTTTCATTCTCTCTTTTAATGTTTATACGAGAGCAAAAATAATAATAATAATAATAATGATGATGTAAGATGTGATGCACTTCAAATTATAAATTTTGCTCACGGAGAGCGCTACTAATAGGAACATTAGCAGCGACTGTCAGTACTACGGACACAATCCTAATTCCTACAGCACAGGAAACATTACTGATGCATTTATTAGTGCGTGCAGTGCAGTGGAGGTAAGAATAAAACATTCGTCTGCAGCCTGCTCTGCCCATAAGATGCATTTGGCACTCATGAGTGTTCGGAGAAAGTGGTATATGCTCGTGTTTGTTCGGGCGTTCTTCCATAATGCTAACACATTGTCATGACATGCATTCACACGGCACCATAGCTGGTGATTATTTTGTTGGCGTGCGCAGGTCATGAAAGTCTGTCCTGTTGTGCGTTTTTCTTTTAAAAAAAGGAATTAGGTTGGAATTAATTGATACTAAAGCACCACAAGTGACGTTTTGGCCACTTTTGGCCATTTTAGTGTTTTTGTGCTTCACATGACAAAACAATTATCGTAAACATTGCAAATTAAAAAAATAACGTCAGAGCAGGAATCAACGCATTTGAGAAACAAATTATGTGAACAATGGATGCAAATTAATGAACGTCAGTGTTGACGATGATGAAAACATTTAGGTAAAGTTAAAAAAAAACCACAAGAATATCCATATCATGGGCTCTGTTTTCCTAGTAATTGATAAAAGCCGTTTGGCTGCCAATGTCTTGTATGCAAGTTATTCTTCCGGTATGGTGAAAGCTTTACAAAGATAAAAATAGTAACAGTCACAAGTGTATCCTTATAACATTGTCTGTACCCAAAGCATATCTTTCTTGAAAACCATATAAAAAAGTAGAATTTAAAATTTATTTTCTTTCCTTATGATCATGTCATTATTTAAATGGACAGCATTTTTTTTGGGGGGGGGGCTAGTTTTAGAGTTAGTGTAGTTAGTATTCATGTTAAGGTTAGGATTAGCTTGAGATTTAGTGTGGTTAATGTTAGGGTTGAGCGTTAGGGTTAGTTTTAGGTTTAGGGTTGGTTTAAGATTAGGGTTAGGATTTGGTTTAGGTGTAGTTATAGGGTTAGGATTTTTTTAGGTTTTGGGATAGTTTTAAGGTTTGGGGTTAGGTTTAGAATTTGTTTCAAGGTGAAGGTTTGTTCTATGGTTAAGGGGTGACGTTACTACACTAAGGGCCATATTACATAGTTGGTGCTAACTTAACCAGAGCTGTTGTAAACGTACCAGAGCCATTATAGCCTATAGAGGTTTTGAGTTTACAACATCTCTGGTTAAGTTAGCACCAACCTTGTAATATAGCCCTAAATCATTGCGCTGCAAAACATTTGAGAAACAGCAAAGAAAGTCTGCCTCTTGCCCCCTACTCCTGGCATACTAGTATAATACTGGATAATATAAAAACTGTTAATAAATAGTGACTGTCAAAAGAAACAAACAAATGGCAAAAAAGGTCAATCAGGTTGAAGTTACAAACGCTGGAGGACTAATGTTGTGATAAAATGCAAAAAGAACTTGGATAGCATGCAATGAATAAGTAGTTATTTCTTTGTATATATCACTAGCAGTAATTTGTATTAAATAACTATTTTTGTATTTATCTTTACAAGTAATTAGTATTCTTTTTGTATTTGTCACTAGTTGGAATGCATGAATCTAATAAAAAGTTGAATTAAATAACAGAACTGCTTTGGAAAGGTAAATGGTTAAATATACACGTGTTTTTAGAACATATTCAGCAACATTTTGTACATAACAATTTCTGTGATTATTTCCCTTAATCATACACGCTACTTTGATTTTTGGCCTCTGAATTATGTACTGAGATATGTTGCTGTTTGGATGGAAAGGTAGCTTGACCACCTCTTTGGACATCATTTACAAATTTTTGTGTTGTTTATTTGGTTAATAATAAAGAGCAAGAGTTTTTCTGACTTGCGGTTATTTACAGTATGTAAGTAAGAAATATTGCATGAGTGCACACCAGGTATGGACTGGGACTGATAACCAGGATGGAAAGGGGAAGAACAAACAGCTGGTGCCATTATGGCCTTTGAGATCAACTGAGATTTTGCCCAATAGTCAGTCTGGGCACGTTTTACGATCTGCATTCAAACCCTGGTGTAAGCTTGATGTAGACTGTGACCTTTCCAGCAATGCCTCTTTTAATGATCGGGAGGGTGAGGGTCCAAAGAACCCCCCCCTTTAGGCACTCTCATGGCTCTGCAGTGGGGGGTACCTGTAACTGATGTCATTGCGTGCAGGCGTGGAGGGGTCTAAAGGGATGGTCTGACTTCAAGGACCAGACATCTGGGGTCTACCTCTTCCCTGCGTAGACCCCATGACGTGTGGGGACATCCTCTGTACACAGCGGAGAATCCCCAGGGCATCCACAACATGTCATCCACAGGAAATAGGTTAGTAAGTTCATTATTATTATCCTTTTATTACAGTGCCACAAATTCCGCAGCGCTTAACAAGATCAGTGTAAAATGGTTTGATACATTAGAATACCACACATGGATGATGACCTGATTCAGGCGGACCCTGTTCCCAAGGGAACTTACAATCTATGAGATGTACAAGTAATTTTGTGAGGTAGGCGCATCCATATCGTTAGGTGTCTTGCCCAAGGACACTCGCTGATGGCGTCTTCTGAGTGGGATCGAGTCATCTTTCCATGCGTGTAGATGAGAGACCTGGTGGTTAGGTTGAACCCACTTCTCGTAAAGTCGAGACTTGCTTCTCCACAGTTGTATTGGAGGAATGTGCTGAACGGGATTTTGACTTGCTTCTCCACAGTCGAAGGGTAGAGATGTTACAATTGGACTCCACCACCCAATAGTGTGGTAGGCAAGTATGTACCATTAGGTGTCTTGCCCAAGGACACTTACTGGAGAGGTGCTCTGGCTGGAATTCAAACCTATGTCTCCACAGTTATAAAGCAGTGATGTTACCTTTACTCCATCCAGTTATTACAGCTCTAAGTTTACACCAGAGTTGGAATACACCGTTACTTTGGTACGTATTTCATTTAACCCTCCTATCACTACTACAATTGATATTCCAAGTAGCAGTGTAGTTTATAGAGTCCTTCAATCACAAAAAAATCAACATGAGGCTTTACATAAACAGCTTCTAAGTGTTTTGAAATGCCAGATCAACATTGTGTTTCTATATACATGTTTGTTGTAAATAAACATATTTTCAGTGGAGTTAGACTACAATAAAGTAACTTGACACATTTATTATGTATCATATAAGCTCCGAGCCATCAGAAAGCTTATGCCTATGCTTTTCATTTTAGTTGAGCATTAAGTACTACAGGTTATAAGAACCAAAGTTAAAGCTGGAGCTGTGTGAAATGAGATGTGTGCACAAGATGTTTTATATTTTCTTGTTTTTATAGATTGCAAAGCCAGTTATTTTTTAATTGAAATTCAAATATTGTTTAGCGAGTGGAAATTTCATTTTATTTTATCGATTCATGGTTTGTAAATTAAAACGACTACATACATTTTTTCTTCTTCTGAAGGTTTTAGGATATTTTAAACAGTGATATGAGCATTTCTAAAATCCCTCACGGTGGGGAAGTATAATTCCTACGCTGAGCTTCAAGGTAGTTTCTGGAAAATCATTTTCATAGCTTGTTTGCCATTTTCAAGTTATGTCTCAGCGACAATAGGAGAGAACAATACTGCAGCTTAATAAAGACAAAGAAATTATTTCTGAACAAAGACTACACTTTCTTCTCTCAGAAAAGCCAAGTCTGAATGTTCTATGTCATTAAATGAGCGTAGTGGTTTTAGAATAATTGCAAATTTATCTCATTAATGTATTCCAAGTGGCAGAAAAGGTGACGTCTGAAGCAGAAAGGGTCCAACAATGTGTCCACAAAACAAACTCATGCTTCATTTACGGACATATTCAATTAATACTAGGAATGAAACCATATCGGAATTATAAATGTGTTCCTTTTATCATCTAAGCACCAAAAATAGTTACTGTTATATTCAATTGTTTCCTTATGTAACGTGTGTTAGAAAGTGTTGCGTCTCCAACTCAACTGCTATTTTCATAAGACGTTCACGCATTGTTGAGTAGGGTGCGGTGCAGATGGACATGACTCAAAAAACTGCAAAACTGAAGAATATGAAACTTAAAATATTTTATAGAAGTAGTACAAATAAACAGATTATTTTTATTTATTTATATAGCACTATACATATATATATATATATATATATATGCACAATATAGACAGGGTTACAATACATTGAGACTGAACAACATTTTGATAAAACAATAAAGGAGGAAATGAGGGCCTGATTCCCTTGGGAACTTACAATCTAGAAGAGTTGGGGTGGAAACAGGAGGAGAGGACTGCAAGGTGAGAGTGATAGACTGGTTGGGGCAGTAAGGTGTATCAGTCGGGTGGGTGGTAGGCTTGCCTGAATAGGAATGCATTAAGGGAGCGTTTGAAGGAAGGGAAACTAGGGGAAAGTATGACCGTACGAGGGAGAGGATGGGGTCTGCTTGTGAGAAATCCTGCAGTCTATCATGGGAAGAGGTGATGTGGGGAGAAGCTAGGCGCAAGTCACTGTTTGATCTTAGGGAGCGGGCTGGGGTGTATTTGGTGATTAGTGAGGACAGGTAGTGGGGAGCTGAGTTAGTGAGGGTTTTGTAGGTCAGGGTAAGGATTTTGAATTTAATTCTGCTGTGGATGGGGAGCCAGTGAAGGGATTCTCAGAGAGGAGCAGCAGAAACAGAGCGGCGGGTGAGGTGGATGAGCCTGACAGAGGCATTCAGAATGGATTGTCGGGGGGAGAGGTGGGATGACAAACAGATGAATGGAATTGTGTTGTATTTGTAATTTTCATGCCTCCTTGCCAGACTGGCCTTCGATTGTGCAGCAGAGAGCAAAACATGTCTGTGGTTGCTGTTCTATTCCTTGTTCACAGTTAACTCCCGTACTCTAAAAGTATTTTAATCCCTTTACTACCAATATCAAGTATGTTCGATCAACAAAACACATGCTGGTGCCTCAATATTGAGTGTGTTTGATCTTATAGAATTCTGGGGCAATGCAAAGGGATGTTGTCTATTGCATAATTTTTCAGAATACGCACCTGAATTAATATGCGCAATCCACATCAATTTTAAGCTGCGTCCTGACTGCAACAGAGTCAGGCATAATCTGAGCAAAACTAAACTATGCTGGTATGTCAAAATGAGCAACACTAGCGCCTGGTTTGTCATTATTCATAGATGCTGGTAATGGTATGCGAGCCACTTGTGTCAACATGAGGGATGCTGAATTCAGGACCAGTGCTTGGAGAATGGTCCATGGGACAGACATGGATTCTACAAGGATCGTAAGATTGTGTCACTGATGGTGCACATGTTTTAACATTTTATTAGCAGCTTTCAACTACTAATTGTATAATCATGTATAATATCCTTGGAGGGGGGAAGAGTCTGGGGTCCGATTCCCTCCTTTCCAATATTTATTATTCCCTTTGGTAAAATCTTACGTAAGAAACATATTTAAAAAATCATATCAGAAAATATTAAAGAAAAAATAAACCTAAATATTGTAGCAGGAAGGAATATTTTTTTAATCACAGATTAGACCACTGTAATGCCTCCCACACTGAGGCTTGAGATCAAACAACTTGCAAGGTTTTTGTTGCATCAAACAGAGCATGTTCCTTCACTCATCATTACACATATTATCATCTGTTAATTAAACATTAATTGGAAGAAAGAGCTGGCCTTTTGGTTGATCTCAATGACTGAACAGAGAATTACAGTTTTCATCATTTATAAATACCAAATAATATTGTAATTATATGTAATCTTCTTTGACTAGTATCTTTAACAATCACTGACATGGCACAACGGTGTCATTACTTTTAATAAATGGGATTTTCTATTATATGAAAAAAGAAAACTGTACCATTAATATTGAACCTTTGCCGAATCATTTGCTTGCATAGTAAATTAATAAACACAAATAAAGCTGAACAGAATGTTCTATTTATTTATAAATCAGCTTAGAAATATTTTTTGAGGTTGGATAATTTAATAGTTTCAGCAAAATTAATTTTGAAAATACAAACAAATTTAAAGGCATTGAAATGTGTTGCTAATTAACATCACAACATTGTTAGAGATGCTGTGTTTTCAGAAAACAGATCATAAAACAATATGGTGCTTTTCATTATTGAAAATGAAAACAAGCCAAGTATGGTCTAACATGAAACGCAGCCCGAACTCCTACTTGTTTTATATATGGTTTGGATTGCAATTATGTAATTATTTCACTCTGATCTCAAAACTACAGTCATATAATATTTCATGGAAAATACTTTTAATTTCCCTTGATTTCTTTCATCAATCAAGCTTTATTTTCAGTTTTTTTATTGTCTGATTCATAAATTCTCTGCAACCACATTTTTTTCCTACAGGGTAATTCAAAGAGATCCGAATGGCTGGAGAAAGGGAACCGAACGCTGAAAATCACCTTTCTTGGTTACCTTTCTTGGCCATTCGGCTATTCAGAGAGCAGGCAATTTGCCAAATCCTGGCGAATTGCCTGCACGTACGGTGCCTGTTCGAGGGCAGTGAATGCCCATAGAGAAGCAATGCTTCATCTATTCAGCGAACAAAAACCAGCAGTGAAAGATTCCCGAAATGCCCTGCCATTCGGTGGTTTCATTCGACAGGTTTATTCAGGCGAATCCCATAGGCTTCAATGCTAAAAATAATCCCGTTTTAATCCAATATCTAATAAACCGTTCATTATAAAATTCTGCAGTAAAGAGTCTCTTTATTTATAGATTTTTTTGGATATTTTAAGCATTTTTCTGGATTTTTTTTTATAAAGTTTACTTCTTTTTTCTGTAACAGCCCTCTTTATTATCATTCCCTGGACCTCATATGTAAATTTCAGACATTTTCGCTCAGTAGTTTCTTTGCAAACAGTGTTTCACTTTTCAAACATTCAAGCAAAGTGTTTTCCTAATTTAATCACTTCACTCCTCTGCGGTCTTGGCTTTTTCCGGAGGCTGCGCTGCCTGTGTCGGCTCCTGCTCGGGTTTTTCCGGCGTCTTCGGCGGGTTAATCCAGATGTTTTTGCGGGTTTCGGCGTGCATTCGCCGGGTTTTTGCAGTGACTTTTCGTCGGGTTTGCGGCAGCTTTTCCCTGCGCTTCGACGGCCCTGTGGTGCTTGCTGACTATACCGCAGGGTCGCCGAAATGGGATTGCCGAATCGGCCCGAATTGAAGAGAACACGCGGTGACTTTTCGATTCTCTTTGAATAACCCTGCTAGTGTTACGTCATTTTTGGCCTTAATGGGGACTTGGCTAAAAAGATGGTCTCTGACCAGTAATTACCCAGTAAATCACTTTATAAACCTAAGGCATCACTTTGTCTCCGAAGCTGATCCAATCTTCCAGTAGAATAATGAATCAAGATAAATTGAAGAGATAATCTTGTAACGTTCACTTTTACTGTAAATCTGATCTGTCTTCTGCTAACCGGATTACAACACAAGAATATTCGTGAAGTCTAAAGTCTGGGTTAAAGATCAAACTGATAGCATGTGTTTTTCTCTGGTACCATCACGAAAGCACAGAACCAGGAGAGGCTGCACACAACTTTAATGCTTATATTGAGTACTACAGGGTGCTATAAAGACCAAAAATCCAACAAACCGGATACAGAGCACTCCGATTAATGATACTACTAAAGATTATAAAAACACCTAGATGAGGATACATTAAAAATGAAGATTTAGTTACACTAAGCTCTCCATAACCGCACCTCTGCCTACATCTCCTCCCTTGTTAGCAGGTACATCCCATCCCGTCCACTTCACTCTGCAAATGATGTGATGCCATCAGCTTCACGTACCCACAACCCCAACTCTCACCTTCAAGACTTATCCCGAGCTGTCCCTTTCTATGGAACTCCCTCCCCGCAACATTAGACTCTACCCAGTCCTTCAAGAAGTCTCTGAAAACTCATTACCTTAGAGAAGCTTATCATCTCACTCCATGATCCCCCACTGTACATTTCTTGCTCCATCTTCCCCACACAGCCCACATGCGATCCGCTACTTCATATACACTATTTACCATCACCTAGTGTGCCGCCCCTCTCCTCTTAGATTGTAAGCTCTTGGGCAGGGTCTTTTCTTTTTTGTATAATATGATTTTTATTAAGTAAAGCATGGCCAGACAAAGGTGAGTAAAATGCAGATAAAACAACAGTGAACTTGCACAGACAGGTATGGCAAAGACATAAGTGTGTAGATGATATCGATAACTGGCCGTGTGAAAGACGTCTTTTGTATTTTTCGATAATAATGGTGCGAATAAGGTCCGTGCACGAACCTGGAGATAACGTATAGAGTCCATGTAACATCATTAAAACACTGACAACTGTAGTGTGTGCCGGATCCTGCATTATGCAACAAACCACAAACTTGCCTCAAGGGCTTAAAGGTGTACGCTATGAAGGGCCCTCCCTGGCATCTGCCTGGGACCCCCGTGACAGAATCTTTGTTCCAGTGGCACCCACAGTTTATGCGGGGGGGACATAGACCGATCGCTTAGGCGGAGGAGTAGTAATATTCCATATGTGGTGCACTCAATCCTCCCCGTGACTTGGGGCGTGTAAGCAAATTGAAGGCAATGCTAGGCTTTTTCCCAGCCCAAACAAACTTCCCGAGCGCTAATCGGAGTTTACTAAAGAAGGAGGGGCCAATGTGAATGGGAAGGGTTTGGAACAGATAGAGAAATTTAGGCAATATTGACATCTTAATTATATTGATCCTACCCAACCAGGAAACTTGAGGTTTGTCCCAAGCCTGCAGGTCGCGCCTCACCTTGGCTAAAAGATGTTCGTAGTGGAGAGCATAGAGTGAGGATAGATCTGGGGGAAGCCGGAGGATGAGGTACGAGAGGGCCTCGGTGGTCCAGGAGAAGGGGGAGAGAGATTGAGTCTAGTCCCTCCCAGATTGTGAGTTCCTACGGGAATAGGGCCCTCATCTCCTCCTGTACTGTTTGTCAAATGTTGTTCAATGTATTGTAACCCTGTCTATACTGTGCTTATTGTACAGCGCTGCGGAATATGCTGGCGCTTTATAAATAAAGAATAATAATAATAATTGAGTCTGGGTGCGGATAGCGAATGGGATATCCACTCCTAGAGGAGCAGGGTCTTTTCTTCTACTGTTCTGTGTGTTTAACTTGTTGTTCTGTGTCACCCATTGTACAGCACTACGGAATTTGTTGGCACTTTATAAATACTAATAACTGTACCTTTATATGCATATACACACACACACCTAAAGCGCAATATACATCCTCTATAATTGAAATTACAATCTGCAGCTGACAATCAGGGTAACTCACTTCACTAATTAACGAGGATTTACCCCTGTAATGTATTACGCCTCCTAGTGCCTCGCTCTACAACATATTACATATGCATGAATATGCAAAGCCAGCCCACTCAAATATTTTTTTGTACTGGATATAGTTTTCTGTATAACAAAATACTTTATTTTCTTTTGGATATAGTTGGCTCTTGGTGCATATTTGATCGGACTAGTATTGAATATTCATGCATATATTAAATGTTGTACAGCGTGGCTCTAAAAGGCATCTCTCAGATTTATGGTTTTTTTTGTTTGTTTTTAAAGTGAACTTGTACCCTGGTAACCAAAACCTGTTGATTAAATAATTTCTGAGAATGTTGTCAGGGAAATAATATTTCACTTAAGGGTCTATTCACTAAGCACCGAAGTTTCAGCGCTTCCCACTCCGGCTCAGTCCGGCAAATTTCACCAATTCCATTTCGCCGACAGTATGATATGGTCACCGTAGTGCGCTGAAGATGAAGCTGCCGAAGCCTCATGAAAAAGTTGGTTAAAGACACCGAAAAGCACTGAATTGGCCTGAGCGAATACCGCTGAACTGCAAAAAATTTATTTAAAAATGGAACTCTCCTATTCTCCTAATATGTGTTTAAACCAATCAAAATGCATTAAAAGGTCTGTAAATAATAAAAAAAAGGGGTCCTTTAAAAAAATAATAAGTTCTGTTACAATAAAAAAAAACACCTGTTAAAAAAATTAGGAAACAAAAATTTTGTCTAAAAAAAAAATACAAAAAGTTGTTCTAAAAAGAATAAAAAGGATTTTTTTGCTGAAAATGAAAAGAATAAACATTTTTTTAAAATTAAAATTTATAATTTTAAAATTTAATCCTATGGGATTCACCTGTTTAAACCCATTGAACAGAATCATTGAAAATCAGGGCACTTCGCCGACAGTTCATCTTTCCGTGAATAGAGGAACCATTACTTCTCTATGGGACAATTTTGCAGCCGACGAAGACCGACAAAGTGCGGCGAACCGCACCGTATTTTGCCATCAGTTCACCTGTATTTGGCAAATTGACAGCTTTCTGTATAGACAAACTGCCCCAAATGGTGAAATTCATCGTTTGGTGAATTTCGGTGGCAAGTTCGGTGCTTAGTGAATACACCCTTATGTCTTTTGAATACAAACCCCAATTCATTCTTATTTCATAAATGACCTTACCTGTATACTCGAGGTGGAATCCAGCGGCAGAAACACTGATATCTGATTGGAAATTTAAGTAGAGGTTGTTTGATGTGCTGTTAAGAAGATGAGGTATGGTAGTTCCTAAAAAATGAAACAAAATATATTCAAATTCCACAAATAATCACTTTCTTTCACAGTATTGGCAAATACTGCAGAGCTGGCACACTGGCACTTGGGATTGGAAAGCTGTTTCCACAGCAATTGTGTGTTATCTCATTCTTTGGGCTCAATTTAATTTGGCCCAATGGCTGAAGACAGGTCCTTTTTCAAAGATTTTCAGCCATTTTTCATTTCAGTCGATTCATATGCAGGTTTACTGGCTTTTGGATTCCCGATAAATTTTGGATCAAAGATGGGCTCTCGCGACTCTACTGTTCGATAAAAATATTGATTTAAGCGATTCAATTCGAATTTATCGGTAGGCAGATATCCTAAAAAACTGCAAATGCTGAAAAGTGTTGATAAATGGATTTTCAGGCAGGGAAATAGAGGGAATAAAACGGAAATCTTTTTTAAACACTGTCTACTTCTAAGGGTCATGTTTAAAAGCACAAATCTGTATGATGCTGTCTGAAAATAAGCCTTTTCTGCCGTATTGCTGGCCAGCTCTACCCCCCCCCCCCTGCGGACCAGTGGCATTTTTCAAATATTGGCTCCAGACAATTTTACCGCAACGTGGAACAAACAAACAACAAAAAAGGACAATAGAATAAAATATTAAATTGAGCTCTTTGTCTGAGGAGGTTAATAATAATAATAATAAATGATAACAGTATTAATTATGATCGATTACATTTCTTACGAAAAACTGTTTTTTTTTAAATTTATTTTTAATAACAATAGCAGTGTTGAATCAAATATATTCTGGATACAGTAAGAATGTGTAAACATCTAAGACTATTATTTATGAATAAAAATAAGCCTACAGGGTATAAATACGTATGTGTCTATAATGTTCATTAGTAAATAGCATTAGGAATACAGGTTAATTTTTATTCACTAAACCTGTAAAAAAGATAAACAGTAGCTGCGCATTTCTATACTTTACTGTTGTTATTAAATAGACCATAAAGCGAGCCCTCCAAACACAGTTTTGCTCACCTGAATAACTGCCAAGTCTCGGAGCGTTGTTGTCGCTGCCGTCATAAAAATCTAGAGAATCCCAGTTATGTTCTGTGGCAAAATTGACAACCTGAACCTGTGAGAAGCAAGAAAGACATACATTGTCTGCAGTCAAGCATTTAATCATGTGAAAGAAGAACAGCTGTATGAATATTTTTTTTAAAAAAAGCATGATAAATATTGTATACATAATAATGGGGATTTTTTCCAACAATTTCATCTTGCATTTTGGTTTAGCTGGAGGTTTTGTGATAGACCCCAATCTTTACAGCAGTTACTTATGCTACATAAAAACAATATTTCTAAATAATTATTTAGAAATAAAAAAAGTGAAATACGCGGCAGATAAATTAAAATGTTCTTCAAATAAAACATTTATTGCTGTGTTAATAAATTGTGTAAACCGATATTTTAATTACTGTATTTAATATGCGCTTTTATTCATGCAGTTACAGTATCGCTGCCTAAAGAGCACATCAGTACATCATAAAATGTGCGAGATTTAGGGAGTGCCAAGACATGAATGTAATATAATATACTCTGATCAGCCACAACATTAAAACCACCTGCCCAAAATCGTGTAGGTCCTTCGTGTAGTCAATATAGCTCTGATACATCAAGGTATGGACTCCACAAGACCTCTGAACGTGTCATGTGATATCTGGCACCAAGACATTAGCAGCAGTTCCTTTAAGGTCTGTAAATTGCAACATGGGGCCTCTTTGGATCGGATTTGTTGTTCCAGCACATCCAACAGATGCTCAATCAGATTGAGATCTGGGGAATTTGGAGGCCAAGGCAACACCTTCACATCTTTGTCAAGTTCCTGGATGCTTTTTTGCAGTGTGGCAGGGGACATTATCCTGCTGAAGGAGGCCAGTGCCATCAGGAAAAATCAGGGTTTACATGGTCTGCAACAATCTGTATGTAGGTGTCTGACACCTTTTTATCATAGCCAGCATTATGTTTTTTCAGCAATTTGGGCTACAGTATTTCTTCTGTTCTTCTGTGTTGGACCAGACGGTCTAGCCTTTGCTCCTATATGCATCAATGAGCCTTGGCACCCATGACCCTGACTCCGGTTGTCCTTCCATGAATCACTTTTGGTAGGTAATAACCACTGCATACCAGGGACAACCTACTTGCCATTTGGAGAGGATCTGACCCAGTCGTCTAGCCATCGCTGTTTAGCCCTTGTCACAGTCACTCCGTTCTCTCCGCTTGTCCATTTTTCCTGCTTCCAACACAAGAAATTAAAGAACTGACTGTTCACTTGCTGCCATAATATCCCACCCTTTGACAGATGGCATCGAAACTATATAATCCACTTCGCCTGTCATTGGTTTTAATGTCGTGGTTGATCAGTGTACACAGAGAGCATCCAAATCTGTTCTATCCAGTAAGAATCGTAAAAAGAAATATATTTAAATGTGAAAAATTAACTAATTTAACTACTTGGTAGATCTGACAAGTCAACGTCCCTTCTGGAAATTAAAATTTAATAAATAACAAGGAATGCAAATTATTCTTACTTGGCATTAAGTCTGTTTAGCGTTTTATTTTATCCAGTTTAATTATATATACCAGATAAATAAGAATGATGACACCTAGTGGTTTACAAATGATCGTACCTGGATGCCAGCTCCCTCTGGCACTGTTATTTTCCATATACAGTTCAAATTGTTGTCATATGGCTCAGGGTAACCAGAAGACAAAATAGTCCCTTTGCGCTTTGTTAAAATTCCACCACAGGGTACTGAAAGGAAACAGAAACTTCAGAACAAGTACATTCAATTATTTGACATCTCTTGCTTAGTCTTATTATCCAAATTGCATATGATACACTTTTCAAATTGTGTCTCAGTGGAAACAGCTGCATATTTTACATGAAAATGAATTTGTTACTAAAGTTTCAATGTCTAAAATAAAGAATGACATGTTCCATCTCGAAGCAAGAGTGCCAAAGCAATTAGAACACTGGTGTGTAAATGCGCGTTCAATTAATCTCTAAAAATATTGAAATCCGTCTGAAAAATAATCAAAATAAGTTCTTAATAAAAATTCTGAAAATAATTTAAGAAATTACACATGTATGAAGAACTATAAATACAGTACATCATCCGATCTTAACATTTTCGACTGGGAAACATTGCATTCTAACTGAAAATAATAATAATAAAGGCTCTGTCATCTCTTACGGATACAGGACTGTGGGCCCACTCTGATGACATCACAGGCCTGTTTGAAGAATGGGGGAGGAGCTTCCATGCTGATCCTATTTAAACCCAGAATACACACGATAGAGACGCTCTAGTGTAGTGTTTTATCCCTGTTCTTGTACCAAGTATTTAGTTATGGTCTCCCTGGACCCTTGGCTACTGATATTTTGGCCATATCTCCTCACTGCCTGCCCCTGAGCTCGGCCATTTCTCATCCACATTTTTGCCTCATCCCTGTATACTGCACTTAGTGCTTTACCACCGTGTTCTGCTTATTGAGGTCTGTTTCCTCCTCTCATCTGTACAACTACCTAGCAGGAACATCTCTGCTAGACTCGTACACCTCTGTCCACTTATCCCTGTATCAGCTAGACTCCAGTATAAAATCCTTCATGTGGAGGCACCGGGAGAGATAATAACGTGTGATTCTTACATTAATGGTTGCTAAACCCTAGCATTAAGTGATTTTGTGCCAATCTCGTGTCATATCTTTCTCATACCCAGGACATACTTGAAAACGAGCGAAATCTCAACGTATCCTTCCTGGTAAAATACTTTATAAAGAAATAATAAATGATATCTTTGCACTTTCGGCTTCATGTTGCTTGGCCAGAATAGAGGCCTGTTCTTTTAAAATCCAACATTGTCACGTGCAGGTACCGGGGTGGCACCGGGATGGGATTCTGAGCCCAGGATGCGGTGAGGCACCACTCCAGGGATATATGGTGAGCGGTGAGTTGCAGAAACACAAATGGTGATTTGGAAAGGAGGGCCAGGACACGTAGAGGGTTTGGAAATGGAGAACCAGAAAACAAACCAGGAAACATGGGAACTTGGATATACTTGATACTGCGGGGAAGGACTGGTAAACACGGTAAATTTCAGGATTCAAAGTTTTCAGGCTAATATAGGAGAGCCCCAGCATACATGTCCGCTCTCTCTGGATATAGATTAGACAATGCTGGAACAATGTGGAGAGGAGGGCAGGGCCCTTTATTTGGTCAGGTGGTGTAGTGTTTCACTATGTGTTTCCCCTTTAACCACTTGTGTGAAAGAATCCCAGTGCTGGTTCTGAGATGAGCAAGGCTTGAAAGGGGCTGCCAACGTACAGTTCAGGCACCTGACAAACATACATCAAGTCAAATAAGTCAAATCAATCTGCCCACATTTTACCAAAGATTAATAACGTTTGTAATCACACTATGGCAGTGATTCCCAATCCCGGTCCTCAGGTCCTCCTAACAGGCCAGGTTTTCCAGATATCTGAAGCACAGCACAGAGGATATGATTTGCTGCTCAGTGATTGCATTTCCCTAAGGTAATCCTAAAAACCTGGCCTGAAGGGAGGACCTGAGGACCAGGGTTGGGATCCACTGCACAATGGCATATGACATGTTGGCAGCTCTAGAATTGTTTTAAACAAACATGTTCTGCCATGGCTACTTTTCTGAACAACGGATTTATTTTAAAGTTTTCCATTTCCGTGTATTAATCAGGCAATGTTGGCGTCCTTTTTTTTTATTATTATTTTGTCACTTCCTAGAACAAACAGAAGCTCCTGAGATTTTGCAGTAACTGGTCTAATCCAGACATGGGTTTAAAATAGAGCAAAAAAAGAAAAATATATATATTTTTGGTCAGTTACACCATGTGAGAAATTAGTTTTTTGAGGATAAGTATAAAGGGAGGTATTTGGCGTGCATCTGAGCAGAAACACCCAGCATAAGAAACACTAACTCGATAGCTAATCCTAATCCCTATTCTTAACCTTGACATCTAAACACAAAACTAATGCTAAACATAAAGTGAGAAATAGAGAGGTTTGTGAGGGTCCTAAGAGCGAGCAACAGCACTAGTGGCCTGCTCTACGGTGGGGCCCGCTCAGGTCTCACAAGGTTTTAGCTCGATTGTGCCATTACATGGAAAACTGCTCCATATGCAAATCAGCCTGCTCTCACCCAGAAAGGGTGGCCAGTACTGATTGCCAAGGACGTCATCCCTGCACGAGAGGTGCAGCAACCCCCGACATCAGGAGGGCCTCATCAGGAGGGTATAGCTGACACCCTCTAGGTGCATGCTAAACATAGCCTTAAAACTGAACCAAAACCTAATTATGTGATTTTGAAAATACCGTCAAACATGCACTAGTCAATCAGGACACGTGTGCTAGTGTTTGCTCCCTGATTGGCCAGTTTCAAGGTATTCTGTCACATAAATAATCTTTAAAATTAATCTTATTTCACAGGCCGAATGTAATAAAATTCTATAAAGACAATCAGCAAATGGTACTTCAAATGCTTATTTGTGCTTGAAAACGATTGGGTGATTTTCAAACTGACATACCATTGGCTGTAATGGGACAATATGCACCGTTATTTGATCTGGTTGTTAGAGCTTTTGGATTATATTTTTTACTACATGATAATACTTTTGGAGAAGAGATCTTCCCTGACTGCTCTTTCGAAGGGCAGATCCTGAAGATGAAACTCATATACTTTGGTCACCAAATGAGAAGGAAGGACTCACTGGAGAAGCTCCTAATGCTGGGAAAGATTGAGGGCAAAAGGGACGACAGAGAATGAGGTGGCTGGATGGAGACACTGAAGAAGTATATGTGAGCTTAAATGGACTCCAGAAGATGATAGAGGACAGGAAGGCCTAGAGGAACATTGTCCATGGGGTCGCGATGGGTCTGACATGACTTCGCAACTAACAACAATATTCTTGGAAGCATCGCTTTTTGGAAATCATATCTTGTTTGTGGCCCTATTGTGCTATGGGCCAAAGATGAGCACCAAAAGCATTGTGGCATGGAAGGTTGATAAACTTTCAGTTATGGGGACTAGAGATGGGTCGAGTGTTCGATTCAAACATGAGTTTGAATCGAACATCGGCCGTTAGAGTGTTCGGTGAACGCTGAACATTATGGGATGTTCGCAGTCTGTTCGATCGCGGACATTCCATAATACAAAATGACTTTGCAAAATGTGTTCACAGTTCTAAATGTACCGGCAGCTGCCAGTACATTTAGGAGACCTGAGGCTGCAGCCCCCGGCCCCCGTGCCTTTGGCCCTCCAGTCCGTCTGCTCCTCTGTCTGGCCGCAGCTCCTCTGCCCCACGCCTCGTCTTCATGCTGAGCCCTGATTGGTCAAAGTCCTGGGCCTGACCTGGACTTTGCCCAATCAGGGCTCTAATTCAATATTGAGCTTTGATTGGGCAAAGTCCAGGTCAGGTGCAGGACTTTGACCAATCAGGGCTCAGTATTGTGTTAGAGACATGATTGGACGGAGGAGCAGATGGACCAGAGGAACAGGAGGCCAGGACAGCAGCAGGACAGCAGAGGCACGGGGGCCAGGGGGCTGCAGCCACAGGTCTCCTAAATGTACCGGCAGCTGCCGGTACATTTAGGAGAACTGTGAACACATTTTGCATGTTCGACCCCCATTGATTTGCATTGTGTTCGAGTTCGTATTCGAACATTTCGGCTGTTCGAATACGTGCCGAACACAGGGGTGTTCGGCCCATCACTAACGCGGACTAGCTTTAGGACATTTATGTAGTGGGGGTATAGACAGGTTAGAGTTAATGATGGTGTTGTTTGGAAATTGAAGGGGCTAACCAGGAGGGTTTAGGCAGTAAAGGGTTAATCAATCTGCTGTTATTTCTACTCATTCTTTTACTGTAGAGATGTTCATGTAAATGTCCGTAGCGAGCGCTGATACTGTGTTTGCACACCCTCTACAGTGGCTAAATTACTAGTTGTTGGAAATGAAGCTTTGGAGAAAATTCGATTTTTATTATATGTTTATAGCTGCCCTTGCTGTTGTTGCAGAAAGTGTTTCTCTTTTGGATGATGTTATTCCTCGCCTGGCCCTGCACTGTATATGAACCAGCAAAGACCATTCAACAGAGCTAGTAAAATTAATGCTGCTGTGAAAGATAGAAGAATCTGTATATTTGTACATTAATATGGGAACTCCTGGACGAAATCCAGAATCTGAAGAGAAGACAATAAATATCATAAATTCTTTATACTTAAACCCTCGTGTTTGGGCTTTTTAACCTGTAAAATGATCTATAAAATCTGTAATATATATATTTTCGCACTCATTTTATGTAAAGCCACACAGCAATCCACTAAAAACATTTCCTGGTTTGATAAGTCTAGGAATGTGTTTTTATGCTAAATAAATCAATATTTAAAGCAATAGAAAGGATTTTATAACTTCAGATGTTTTGTGTATAATACTGTAACAAATAGAAATAGCTCATCCTTCTATACCTCTTTTTTCTGTTCCTATGGTTTAATTTTGTCTCATTCCCATTGACGAATCGACCCGCTGAACGCATCTTCAATCCACCACTTAACCGCCAAATACAAAACCGCTGCATCGGAAAAAGTCGATCAAAAAAAAAAACAACCACCGAACACATCCTCAATTGCTCAATCTTGAGCAATGCAAATGTATTGAGGGACATTGGCTGGTCAGGAATGCAAAGCGCTGTGCGCTCCTTACCTAAATCACAGAAAGCTGATCACGTAAGGCTAATTGACAACTTTCTGGTGTGGGAAAGTGTCCTTTTCAGACGATTGACTAGACACCTGATAGGAGGAGGAGGAGCTGAAACCCCGGAAGCCGTGACCATTTTTAAAATACACTAAATAGCGTTGTGGTTAAATCGTCTCTTTAATATGATATGAAGACTCTCTTTGTCTATTGGGCTAGGGATAGAAAGCTTTAAAAAAATCTTACAGCTTTACATTGGTGTTATTTGATAAGGAAGGAAGGAACGAGCCAATTTAGATGTTGTCATATACTTATTAAAACACTTTCTGTTGAGGTTTCTGCAATTTTCTGGCTAACATACCTTGTTAAACTGCCTAATAATAAAATAATAATATATATTATCATATACTAAATTAATAGCAAAGTGAAAGGGTAAGCCAGTTTTCATCAAGTTGTCAAAGTGAGAGGGAAAAAGCACAGAACTCGCTCAAACGTAAATACAACTTCTGAAATGACTGGTGGCAGATTGTATTTAAGCCTTCAAAAATAATTTGAAAAAAAAAAGTGTTGCGTTTTGCAAGTGTAGCAAAGTATAACCATATCAGTTAAAGGGAAAGAAATACAGCTGACAACATATAGTTTATTGTACTGATGATAGTGTTAATAATATACTATGGATACCAGGATAATTATATGGAAGCGGCATGGTAATAGGACACTATTCCACTAGATTGCAAGCTTGTCTGTGCAGAGCCGCATATGCGTCTTGTTCATGTTTTCTGAAGTAGATTTTCATTTTACAAATTTAATCCCTTCCTAAAAGTAATGTACAAACTAATATGGTGATAATATTATTTTGGGCTCATCCATTAACCACTTGGCTGCTAAGGACGCGCAAAGTGCGTCCTGCCAAGTTTTCCTCCTGTGCTACGGACGCACTGAGCACGTCCTAGCACAGGAGGCAGCAATCAGCCAGGATTCCAGGACATGTCAGCCCGGCACTCCGGGACCCGGGGGGGGGGGGATAAATGGCACGATAGCACGATGACGCCAGTCCTGGAGATAACCCCTAGCTGCCACCAATGGTGGAGATAGGGGGTTCCAATGAACCCCCTATCTCCTGATCCGTGGCAGATAGGGGTTAATGTTTGGCCAGAGCATGGCCTTTCCAACGATACCAAACATGACCATGTAAAAATTAAACAAAAAAAAATTAAAATAAAAAATATTTTAAAAAAAATGAACAAGTTTTTTTTTTTGTTTTGTTTTGTTAATGCAGCAATATTGATCCCATTTCAATTATAATGTGAACAATGATGCTGCACTAACGATTTCTGAATGCGGTGTGTTTGTTAAAAATAGTGACATTTTCCCCAAAAAAAAGTAACAAGACCCCATTTCTAATTTTTTTAACAAGCGCACCCCATAGAAAATATAACCGCAAATGCTCACATGTTAAAATGTGAAAAAAAAACACTTTACACATTCTAAATTATTGAAAATTCAAATTTTATTGCATTTTTTGTTATAATATACAGACAGGACATGATGTATACATATAATAATGACATATTATGAATCTGCCAAGTCTGCCGGAAAGAACGATATATAATAAGTCTGGGTCATATATTAAAATAAGGCTTCAAAACGCGGTTAAACATGATGAGCGAAACCGGTAAAAATGACCTCAGCACAGAGGTGTGAAATGGCTCAGCAGCGAAAGGGTTAAATCATTAACCCCTTCACTACTAAGCAGTTTTTGTTGTAACAAATACAGGGTTATTCAAAGAGAATCGAAAAGTCACCGCACGTTCAGTGACTTTTCGTTCTCTTCAATTCAGTGCGATTTGGCGATTCCATTTCGGCGATCCTGCTGTGTATTCATCAAGCACCACAGGGCCGCCGTAGCGCAGGGAAAAGTTGCCGCAAAGCTGACGAAAATTCAACACAAAACCTGGCGAAGGCTCACCGAAACCTGCAAAAACATCTGGATTAACCCCCGAAGAACACGCCGGAAAAACCCGAGCAAGCGCCAATCACAACGCAGGGCAGCCGCCGGAAAAACCCGACACCGCAGATGAATGGAGTGAAAAAAAAAACCCGTACACTTGAATGTTTGAAAAGTGAAACGCTGTTTGCAAAGGTTTATTACATATTGAATTAAAACGGGAATATTTTTAACATTGAAGCCTATGGGATTTGCCAAATAAAACCTGTCGAATGAAACCACCGAATGGCAGGGCATTTCGGCAACTTTTCACTGCTGGTTTGTGTTCTCTGAATAGCCGAAGCATTGCTTCTCTATGGGGAATTCACTACCTTCGAACAGGCACCGAACAGGCACCGTATGTGCAGGCAATTCACCAACATTTGGCAAACTGCCTGCTCTCTGAATAGCCGAATGGCCAGGAAAGGTAACCGAACTCTGCATTTCAGCATTCGGTTACCTTTCAGCCACAATTTGGAGCTCTTTGAATAACCCTGATAGTAATAGGACTTAAAATTATGGGATGCGTAGTTAATTATATGAAGGGTAAAACAGCAATTTTTGCATAAAGGTCATTTTTTTGACCTATGTAAAAGCTTCAAATAAATAAATCATTGGCCATTTTCATGCATTTGTCTAGCATTTGCAGAAGTATTGCCGGGGGAAACAATACAGGGGCTGAAGGTTCCCAACTCTAGATGGCGTCCCTTATCTTACTCAATGTCATATGGGGTCTGCAAACAGGCAGGAATGGCCATTCTTTAGAATCCAGTAAATGTGATAATGCAATGGTGACATCTCCAGCTTATGCTCTGATTTGTAGTGATTATATTGAGATTATTAGCAATGCAGCTGCCAAATAATACTAATATAATATAAAAATACTATCTTTATAATGCCTGACATACACATACTGTATATACTGTGATATAGACACTGGACACAGGGATTAGTGCTTCAGACTTTCTTTATTAGGCAACAACGGTACATGCAGGGTACACCATAAACAAGAAAATAAAATCAGATGCCTACTCCCTTATGTGGTGACTAACTAAACACCCAGTATTCCTAACTATAATATTGGGCAGCTAAGCCGCATACCAATAAGCAAAATAAAAATAAAATCTACTGTCCTTTGGCTTCAGCATTTAGCTTTCTTCCCTGCTGCACCCAGCACCAAGATTGCCCTCTTAGAGGGAACCACCTTACCTATAAGAGGCAGGGCAAGTATAATCAGGCATCAGCTAATAATTAACCCTATAGGTGGAAAAGGGCTTGTTCCATCCACCTGCTAATAATCCTGTGGTTTATTACCCTGCCCCTAATCACACTGTCATACATATACAGTGCCCCCCACACACACACAGATATGGCAGGCACACACACAGATATGAGTGCAGTAAAATATGGTGTGTCTATTAAACATGATATATTTATTAATTTTCCACCAACCTCATTCTCTTTCCGCAGCATACTCTCACAGACTGACCTCCATCCCTCTACTATCCCAACCCGCCCACCCAGGGCCAGTCCCAGCTTTCCTTTCCAGCTGTCTCCACTTCTCTCTCTAATTACTCTTACTAAGCCCAAGCTTCTGTTCCTTCCTATGGAATCCCTACAATATTTCTTCTGGCCACCAGTTTCACCTTCCCTCTGCTCCCATTTGTTTCAGCTACCCCTGTTCCTTAGATTGTAAGCTCTTGGGATGTCTGCCTGAGCACTTTGTTAAAATGCTTTATTACCTGGACAGTTATCCTACAGGCAAGGTTACCTTTCCTCTTGTATCATGTACGTCTCCTGTTTGTGCTTCCCCATTGTAAAGCGCTACAGAATCTGTTGGGGCTGTTTAAGTACTTGTAACTGTAAAGGTTGCAATGTACCTGTGTAATGGATTTCTACATTAATGTGCAATCAATTAGAAAGAAATATGTAAGTGCGTGCAATTATTTTGTGCAATTACTTTCAAAGTTTTTCTATGATTGGATATGATCAGGAACGCTGGACAGTATCACATACAGTAGGTGGATCAAGCGAGATGATAAGAAGTGGAATGCATAAAAAAGATAAACCTTTTTGGAATATTTATAAAAATAGAAATTAAAAAAACAAGCAGGACTTATTTTACATCTTATATTAATTTTAAAAAAGCTTATGTTTTGCCTAGTGTTACCCTTTAAGTACCAGTTGACTCTTATCCTACTTTAAATATTGTTTAACACGTTCACTACCAAGCGATTTTTATTTAAAATATTTTAGAATAACATTTATTTGAAACACTGGATGCAATGTTAACAGTTAAACACATGGTATAATATACATTTTGTACAGAGATTGTTGTTCTGAGATAAAATTCTATAAGTTAAAAAATTGAAATAATGGAAATTTTCTCATTTATAAATTTTTAGGTATTCGGCATGAAAGATTCTGAACTCAGGATGGTATCTCTTATCTTGCACAATGTCCCACATGGTCTCCACAGGGTCTCTCATCAGCATGAGATTATTAGCAAAGCAGCTTCCAAAAAATACCAATAGAATATAAAAATAATGTCTGTATGTGTTTGCATAATGCCCTGTGTATGGAATTACAGTAACACCTTGTATCTGCTCCCTGTATTAGCCCTTTCGCTGGCTGTAGTACTGCTACAGTAATGTGTTTGAACTTTTTGACCCAGTGAGGCATAGGACTGTTATATGCAGCTTGTTCTATCTCTCTGCAGGGTGCCTGGAGAGAGACAAAACAGTGGATTTCCTTTCTTCACAGGGGGCACTCTTATCTGGCTTTAAAAGGGTATGAAAATTGGGGTTTGATATGTTAATGAGTTCTTTTCAATGTATTACAATACAAAATCGAGATAACTCGACTTTGGGCGTGAAGGGGTTAAAGAAAAAAAGAGGCTTTCTGTTTAACAAATTTTGATGCAATGTGCAGATTCTAAATGCTCTTATTGTATGTTCACATGAGTATATAATGAGCAAAATTATACCGCTCCATCTATTTACATGTATTGCGAAGAATCCTCTTTTTTTTTCTGCATCTACTTTATGCTTTGTTTTATTTATCAGGATATCCGTTCTCCATGGAACGCTGCAACTGATCTGCAAAAACTGCATTTGCGAGTTTTAAAGTAAAATCAGTAATTAGTAATGCTTTCCTAATGTTAACAGCAAGTCAGGAGGATAATGATAATAAATTAGAAAAATAAGTGCAGTAATTGAGAGCTTTTTGAGGCTGGTTAATGTTATGTTATTCGAAGGTAAAGTTTCATTAGCGTATAATAATATTAAAGGTTTCTAAATGTTACTCTTGGCTCTGGAGATATCTGGGAATTTTAATTAGATGAATAGGTTTTGCAAAAATTAATCAGTTTATTTCCTTGATACAACAAGGTATCCATGTGGACTCTACTTTAAACTACAATGATGTTAAAAAAAAGCATTTCTTGGGATCTGATAATCTACTCAAAAGATCACATGCCTTTATCAATTACAATAGGATGTTTTGAATAAAGTAACGCAAATATCATTTAAAAGGTACATGCTGCTGCGTTTGGAACTTTTCATACATCAATTCAGCATGGTAAAACAAACATGCTCCTAATTTGCAGCCATTATTTATTCGCTATCTTTTCCAAATTATTTCTTTTTAACCCCTTCACAAGATCAAGTACTATCTAACATCAAAGTTCCTGCTAGTACCCCGATATCGGGTATACTTGATTTGGTCTAATTCTGGAGCAATGCAAATGAATTTAATTTATTGCAAACGCAATTTATTTTGAAAATGAGCCCTAGAATGTGTCCAAAGTTTTAGCAGCTCGGTCATGACATTGAAGGAGCTAAAACAGTTTAAACAACTTGCTATCCATTTGTTTTCAAACTAGAACCGAGCCCAAGCTGTATTATGGGGATGTGGTAGCGCTTTTTGGCCAGCAGATGGCGCCATATGCCTGTCAAACATGCCATACAGTTTGAAAATGTGCTACTGAGATTTTCAGGCACATTTTCATTTTATGAGCAACCACATATTCTCATGCTGCTTGTCAGCAAAGAGACACAACGGTGGGTTTTATTTATACCCTCACCAGAAACAATTCCACTTTGGGATTAAAAACAAAAACACGGAAAGGGACAGCAGTAAAAATGACCTGGCTAGGGATACACAGCAAAATATAAATACAAGAAGAAACAAACGGTCTTGCGCTTTTTCCCTACCGAAGCGTCTGTGTTAACCAGGAGTACCCAGCTCACTTCATGTAAAAAACATAACAAGAAAGAAAGGTGTCATCTGTGCTTATCCCTACAGCTCCATGCGAATCAAAACAATCAGAGGTTTTGGTTTACTCAACTGGCCATTAAAGTGTAAGCCTACCACCACGTCACGGCACCTCTAGTCAGGTGGGTCCTAACTTCTGGTTGATGCAGCCGTCCTGGTACGGAATAGGCGTGAAACCGTTTTTTTTTCTGCATGTATGCACATTTTCATTTTATGTCTACTGCAAAAAACTGGGTAGTGAAGGGGTTAAAAGATTAGTCCATGTATTTCTCCCTCTTCTAAATCCAAGTGCTTTTTTTTTTACCATTAAAGTCCCTGCATGCCAGAAGGTCCAAATATATCCCTGAAGAATTATGTTATTATAAGACTTTATGTATAAAGCGCCTACACATTCCACAGCGCTGTACATAAGTATACTTTGTAGAGTTGAAAAGACAGGTAGAATATATCTGAAGACAGGACATCAGACAGTCTGATACAGAAGAGATGGAGGGCCGTATTCCCGTGGGAACTTACAATCTAAAAATACCGTGGCTCACATTGCATAACATACATGTCTCTGGATTTTTAAATGTTTGATTCCTACTTCTCTGTATTATCCAATTCTATTCCACATGGGATCTGCCTACCTCCAGCTTCAAAGTATTAGCTCCGTGTGAAATCTCCTTTAATCTAGAAAAGAAAAAACTTCTCTTTTCACTCATTTATACATGTCCTGGTTATGTATTCAGAAAGCAAAAAAAAAAAAAGCTTTTATTTTATATGTGCAGCATCTATAACAGCATATGAAGATTATCAGGTTTATTCAAAGAGAATCGAAAAGTCACCGCACGTTAGGTGACTTTCCGTTCTCTTCAATGCGGTGCGATTTGGCGATCCCATTTCGGCGACCCTGGGTATATTCAGCAAGTACCACAGGGCCGTCGTAGTGCAGGGAAAAGTCGCCACAAACCTGACGAACACTCACCGCAAAACCCGCAAAAACATCTGGATTAACCCCGCCGAACACGCTGGAGAAACCCGAGCAGGAGCCGATCACACGCAGAGCAGCCGCCGGAAAAACCCGACACCACAGACGAATGGAGTGAAAAAAATAAACAGTACGCTTGAATGTTTGAAAAGTGAAACGCTGTTTGCAAAGAAACTACTGAGCGAAAATGTCTGAAATTTACATATGAGGTCCAATGAATGATAATAAAATGGGCTGTTACAGAAAAAAGATAAAACGATTTAATGTTTGCAAAAAAATCCCCAAAAAATGCCTAAAAGATCCTAAAAAAAATCTAAAAATAAAGAGACTTTTTACTGCAGAATATTATAATGAATGGTTTATTAGATATTTAATTAAAACGGGAATATTTTTAACATTGAAGCCTATGGGATTCTCCTGAATAAAACTGTCGAATGAAACCACCGAATCGCAGGGCAATTTGGCAACTTTTCACTGCTGGTTTGTGTTCTCTGAATAGACAAAGCATTGCTTCTCTATGGGGATTTACTGCCCTCGAACAGGCACCGTATGTGCAGGCAATTCGCCAACATATGGCGAACTGCCTGCTCTCTGAATAGCCGAATGGCCATAAAAGGTAACTAAACGCTGAATTTCAGTGTTCGGTTACCTTTCGCCAGCAATTCGGAGCTCTTTGAATAACCCTGTATACTTTTTTATGGAACATCTTAAAACCCCTGTAATAAATTTCTACACCTTACAAAAAACTTAATTAATAGCCTCAAAAACATAAATAAGATTGATGTGATGCTTTTTTTATTTGCATTAGGATGCTATGAATCCCTGCCACGGGACACTATTCCTAACTTCTCCAGCAGGCTTCAAGGAAGGCATAAAAGCAGAAGGGATATATAAAACAATGGAGGTTTAACCCTGTAATGATTACGCTGCTTGTGTGCCATGAATAATTGATTTTATCTGTAGGGAACGAGAGGGAGAAGAGATCAGTACCATGAAAATGTTTAAATAATTACCAGTAAAAACACTACGGCATGACGGATGTCTGACATCTGTAAGTAAAAGGAATCCAAGCATGGGACGCATGAGACTTCAGCGATTTAATATCGTCTCTTGTCTTCTTCTAAAGCGCAGCTCGAGTTCAATCTGATCAGGCCCACATGCATTATTTACATAATGATAGATAAAAGAATTTTAGTGTCTGGTTTTATCTCGCTTTCTAAAATACTAAATAAAGAGGATTATTATATTATTCCAGCTGTCACCGTTTGAAATAAATTACCCAGGTCCAGTCACTTACAGAAGGATATTCTGCTTAAAAAAAATCCCAAAATCAGAACGTGTTTATCTATTTCCTAATGTCTAATTATAAAACAAATAGATTAACCCTTTCACTGCTGTGCCATTTCACCTCTGTGTGCCTTTTTGGGACATCAAGATGTCAGCCACCTCGGGGAGAAGTCTGCGATCCGGTGCTGGATTGCGGACTGGCACCTGATGTGGGGGGCGTGGCCAGACGCTGAGGTGAGAGGACGCAGGACTGCGGGAGCTCCTTCCTGACTTGGATTTTTTGATGAATATTATTTGTCCTACTTGATTGTTTTTTTTTTACCTCTCACCTCGGCACCTTTGAGACTCCTCTACTCCCGCATCCTCTTAAGAGTCGTTCAGTGGCCTGAGCCCATCTCTGAGGTGGGAGATTTTGGGCTCCCCTGCTGCCGTCTGTCAGCAATTTTGGAGCCTGTGGGACAGTTTTCCTCCCCGGTTTTTAAGTGCTCCAGGGCACCGTGACTTTTTTTTTGTCTCCCTGCGGAGTTCATCCCCACCCTGGGAAGGAGCGGGCTGCGCGGCTGGCGGACCCCTGTTTTTGGACAGCCTCAGACCTCTGAAAGGAGGGAGAGGATGGGATTCATGAGATAGTTGGTCTCCCCCCATCCAGAGGGGAGCCGGGAACAATGGTGTCGGCCCTAGATGACTAGCAACACTGTCGGAGGAAGTTGGTTGTCTGCTGCTGAAGGAGGACATGGATTGCCTACTGGTTTCTCAAGGGTCCACAGGGGCATGGGGACTCTGATTGGAAGTGTCTCTGAACCTGGTTGGTGTATCTGTGTGGTATCTGGTTGTGTGGTCGTGGAGGGTGACAGCGTGCAGTGTGCTGTGGTTGGTGACCTAGCTACTGAGATGGAACAGGACTTCCTTCCTCTTGTGGAGATTCCGGAGCCGTGTGGAGTATACTCACCTGCCCGTTGCAGATTGCCTGCCCATGTAGCAGTTACCGGGCCTGCAGTTGTTCCTGTTAGCCTTGGATGTTTTTTGGGACCTGCTGTTCCTCCTTTTTTGACGGCTATGAAAATGGCACACGGACACCTCGGACCGACTACTGAATGGAGCGGCATGGGTCACCACAATGATAACCTGCTGGAGGAGGGACTGCTGTACCCAGAGGCCTATTCCACCAGCAGGCCCCTCTCTATCTCTGTGAGCCAGGGGGATCACCTACCCACCTCGGGTTTTCGCTGACGTGCCTGTTGCAACCTGACTGCTGTTCCTGGATGTGGGATAAAGGAACCCTTCTACCTTTTAAGAGATCCCTCCATTCCCTATTGTTTATTTTTTCCCTTTCCCATTTTTTTCTTACCATTTTCCTGCTTATCTTGTTCTGGCTACTAGCGATTGTGTGGATGTTTTATTGGTGACTGTTGATGCGGACTGGCAGGAATTGACTCTATGTACAGTAGATGGGGTTTTGTGCCCCCATCTTTTTTTTTCTTGTGTGGGAACATGGGTCGACCCAGGGGTGAAACCAAGCACCTACATGGCTCTGTCCGCATACCTTGGCCCTGGGTCACCCAGCCACATAGCACCTTCCATGGCCTTCCGCTGGGTCGATGGAGCAAGCCAGGAATGCCATAATTCTGGGCATTTTCCCCACTCCTGACACCCCGCCTTTTTTCCTCTCCTTATTATCTCTTATCTGTAAGTGACCAGGCAACCACAATGCCAACACTTCTGCTGTCTAATCTAATATCTGTTGTACTGATGACATGCTTTCAAAATAAAAATTATTAATAGAAAATAAAAAGACGGACCTTTTCAGCGATGCCTCTCTTTTTTTCCTGCAGCTTCTCTCGATCAGAAGGGAGAGGAGTCCAAAAGATCCACTGCCTTACAGGCACTCTCCCAAATCTGCCGGGGAGGGGGCACCTGAAACTGATGTCATTGCACCTGTTGCAATGACGTCAGTGCCCCGGGAGGTGGTATAAAGGGAAGGACTGACTTCCTTGAAGTCAGACTGCCCTAGGAATCCATCCCCAGCGCATGTCATGGACACCCCATGACGTGGACACCACATGACGTGGACACCCCAAACATTGCTGTTTCACAAAAGTAAAAATCCGAAGAGAGAGAGGAGAAGCATCGCAGTAAGGTGTGTTCTTCCACTCTCCAGATTTGCATTTTGTGAAATGCCAGCATTTGCAACACTGGCAGTTACTGAATAACCCAGTTAACTTTTTTTTCCCCCTCCAACACTCAAGATATTTTTAACTGGTTTCCATTTCCAAGATTTGAAGAAAAAGAAAAGACTCGCTGTGGGAAGCTGATTGATGTAATTAAGTCAAGCTGAAAAAATTATTAATATCAATTAAACAATAAATGCTAAAAATCTACCCGTTTGCAAATACAAAACATATTTTTTCCAGATATTCTACTTATGGTCAAATGGACTGAATAAAGGGGTGGTGGGCGAGGGGGGAATCCAAATGCAGAATAAAAATGATCTTTTACTGCTGAGCTTTGCGTTACACAAATCCTCTAGCTGTAGAAGGAATGATTCTCTATTGCAGAGCTGGATTAAGTGTTTTAATTAAGTTTAATTAATTGTTTTAATAAGGTTTTTGTGTGCAAATAGAGACAAGTAGCTCAAAATACAAACTTTTCTTTTTAGGTTTATTAACTTTGTTTTAATTGTCCATTAAATCACATATTTGTATAATATTTTGTGCAATATACTTTACAATGTAATTACAAATGCTAGTAATCACTTTTTGTTCACTGCATATTGATATAAATTAGAATCAGTTCCTACCAGGCACTTTTCCTTTAACTCCTTTTCTACTAAAAAGGATTTAAAACATACTGGGCTCTATCACCTCCTTAAAGGCAAGCCATCGCTGGCGCTCACATAAATGAGCGTTAGCGCTACGCATAGATCACCTCCAAATCGCTATCAAGTTAAAAGAAAACGTTAGCGAATCGGTATTAGCGCTTGCTTACTGTACTTTGCGCTCCTTATATTTAACACGGGGAGCGCAAATTTCAAGCACTCAGTAATTAGCATCACAAGGTCCTAACGCTAATTACAAAGAGCTGTCACTAACTAAAGACGTTAACACCAGCTCTGAGCTGCTGCAGAATCAGGCTGGCGTCAGACGAACGCAGTGATCACGTCCGTGTTGCGCACAGTTTAACGTCCTTCAAAGCATAGAATCAGGAGCGCAGACGACATTTTTTCTCCTTGTTATTTTTTATACATGTTGCTGGGCTGGATACATTTTGTGGTTGCAGCTGCCCCATCGGGGAATAGGCGTAACCCCGCCCCTCCTGTACTATGTATGTTTTAATGTACCTCCAGCCAGGTCATCATTGCAGCTGTTCCGCTCCGTGTCTTTGTTTTTTGATCCCAAGGCGGATTTTGTTTCTGGGGGAGCTTAAATAAAAGCCCACCAGTCTACCTCATGACTGACAAGCAGCATGGGCAAGTTATGGTTCGCTATACAGCATATCATATCATTTTTTGGATAGGACTCACCCTCACTAGAGGTGCCTTGACGTTCGATGGGTGACCGTAATCTTTTAATGGCCATTAACAGAAACCAAAGCCTCTAATTGTATTTTGTTTCACACGGTGTAATGGGAATAAGCGCAGATAAAAAATTTTCTTCTTGTTATGTTTTATACATGTTGCTGGGCTGGATACATTTGGTGGTTTGCAGCCGCCCCATCGGGGAATAGGCGCGACCTCAACCCTCCTGTACTATGTGCAATAGAGACCCACACACGAAGTACATGCTCACCGAACTGCGCATGCACAACGCACGTGGCAAATGGACGCAAGTTAGGCAAGAACGTAAAACCGCTAGATGGACGTGCAGAGTGCGCCATGTCCGCTCAGCGTTCTGTTCGAGTGATGAGATGTCAGATGCAGCACATTTGCGACGTCCAGCACCTTGATGCAAAAATTGCTTTTCATATCCTTTTCAAATTTTTTGCATTTTTCATATTAATTTTGTTTCTCATAATTCCATTTTTTTCTACGTCCGTCAACAAAAATGGACCATGTGGTGTCTACAGTATCTTCCGTCAGTACGTCCGTCCATTGTGCATGCACATAGAGTGCGCTCAGACTGCGTTCGTCTGACATTAGCTTTAGTTAGCAGCAGCTGAAAAAAAACAAAAAACAAAAAACAAATATTCACCTCTCATCCGGCGGCGAGAATGGTGGCCCAATCCGCCACTTCTGGCCACCAGAAGCAGAGCGAGACTGCTGAAAAAAGTCCCCAGTCTCCCTCTGCTATCACTCCACCAACAAGCAGGATCTTGCAAAAGAGGCGAGATCCTTTCGGTCATGTGATCCGGCAGCAGAAGGCTCTATGGAGTTCTATGAACACTCGGGAACGCGCTTTAGCGCTGTCCTGTGCATTCAGGACCCTAGTGGCCCCTACAGGGCACTCTGCTGGACTCAGCGCTTGCCCCATAATCCACTGGGAAAACGGGGGCACTAGGGGGAGGTTAGCGAACTAACTAATTTTTCCCCTTAGCATCCCAATTTTAGCGAGCCCCAAGTGATAGGGCCCACTGCATTTCCCAGGGAAATCCCATTACAGGAGATACAGGGGTCATTTGGACCCCTACATCTCCGGAACTGTAATTCCTGACGGAGTGAAATGGCTCAGAAGTGAAAGAGTTAAAATACATATATAAGTAGGGGAAATAAAAACACACAACAAGATAACGGTTTCACACAATGGGCACTAATCACCAAGAGGTGCCAACAAGTGCAACTCTGCTGAAATTGCTAAATTGTGCTCGTTTCTTTTTTGTTTGTTTTGTTTGTGTAATTGAATAGGGAACGGTCTGGTAAATCAGGTGTGTTATCCGTATGTGTGTGTTAATCAATGAGAAATGTCTACATACACCAAAATACCCAACCCCAGAAATTAAGAGCTACAGGGAGTCCCCTGTTAGCGTTGGCATTAGGGTTGCCAGATCGGAAATGTTTCCTGGACACACATTACTATTTCATGCAGAGGGAGAACATAGGGTAAAGTGCTGCCCTGCAACAAGTATAATTCAACTGCTTCAGAAAGAAAATCAAAGCAGGTCACCTAGGATTCTTTTTTCATGCCTCATCTGCAGCGTATGGATTCTACATCCTGCAGGGTTGCATTTTCCATGCCCTGCCCATAAGCATGAATAACTTATATGTGTGTAGTCCTGTGTTTAATTTGGCTCTGAGGACTGCAGCTGTTATGCCTCTAGGGGGAGCCAGAGGACAATGTATGGGAACATACTTTATTGGCCTCATGGACCACACCTCCCAGAATGCCCTTACAGGAAAAAGGAAGGACCCAAGCTAAAAGAAACAGGAAGTAAAAAGCATGCATGCAGCGTGGGCAGAACAAAGTGAGCAAAGAGAGTGAGCAGTCAGATAAGAGAGATTTTCCAGGATCTGTGCAAGCTGGAGCACAGAGAATCAGCAGCATCCAGTGCTGGAGAGTGTACCTTGGTCTGCTGTATATTGTGCTGGACTGTTCAGGAGGCAAGTGTGTTTGAAGAGGGGCCCTGTGTTAAGGAGGCCGCAGGCAGAGGGATTTGCTGGCGGCATTGACTTCAGGCAGAGGAGATTCTGCATACTGCGTGGGGAAGAATTGATCCAGAGGCTGCAGATTGCTACAACGTTCAAGAGGCCTTCCTGGGACTGTGAGCAACTGAAGTTGTGCGGTAACGAGCATCTTTTCTCTCTGTCTCGCTGACAGCATTCTATCCATCTTTACACTAACTAAGAATCACACAGCTGCTGAGCGGATTTTACCCACAGCCTTTCCTGTACTGGCAGCTACGTTATGCTAAAAGGCCCCATCTCTTATGTGCACCAACTGGTACCCATCATCGCTGTCATTAGGACGAAGATCAGGGTGGTTCCAGGTTGTTTGGGAGGGTCCTGGGCTGGGAGGTTAGAGAGCAGTTGGTGTGTCTAGTTAGCTACTGTATTACCTGAAATCCTTTTATGCTGCCACTTGCATTTCAATACAAGTTTATATTGTTTATTGTACCACTGTGTAGTTGTTATTATTAGGTTCCTGCCTGGGCAAACAGTCCATGCCATGGATGCCCAGACAGGTGGAGGCACTGCCAACACTATGTATCCTTATTCCCAAAATGCGGAAACTCAGGACCAACAGGTAAAGCAAGAAGGTGTAACCCAGCTGGAGGGTGCCAGCGGGGGCGGCCCCCAGCGGCAAAAGAGCGTTACAGATGGAGGCACTGCTGAGATGAAAAAGGATACATTTTTCCACCTTACATTTGAGCCACGACCCACGGTGTCGTTTGTAACTGAGTGGGCTATTAATCAGAGGATACCCATATACCAGGCCCTGATGGTATGCAATATACCACCCCAAGGACAGGCTATGCAATGCATTCGCGTGTTAGAGAATCTTATACCAGAGACTATGGTGACCATCAAGGATGTGTTGAGAAACCAAACAGGAGAGAAATATATCCTGGTTTATGCATTGAAGGATCTCAGGAACTGCACAAAGCCAATAGGTCTTCATTTAAGCGATGAACTATCAGAGTTTTGTCCGATTGTATATGCCGGTGTCAAAGAAGAAGCAGGGGCCATTCCAAAGAGATGGCACCGGACATTACCTATTCCACCCCAAGAGGAGAAGAGGCTCCGTGTCAACCACATTGATTTTGTGGATGAAATATTGACCACGTCTTCTAGACCTAGCAATGTGCCAAACCCAACTGAGGCTAGTAATGGCGATATACCAGATGTACTCAGGAAACTCTCAGAGGCAATTGTGACAGCTAATCATACTCATAGCTATCGCAAGTTGAGGGTATTCTCAGGGATGCAACCCGTTCCATCGGGAGAAGAGAGTTTTGAAATATGGAAGCGGAATGCAGCACAATTGCTGGGCGAATGGACCTGTACTGATGCTATGAAACGACAGAGAATAATGGAGAGTCTGCGGTCCCCAGCTACGGACATTGTGAATGCACATAAAATCTTAAAAGGAGAAATTGAGTCTCAGGAGTACCTACTGGTATTACAACGAGTATATGGAGATGTGGAGGATGCCGAAAGTCTTCTTAATAAGTTCTATAATACCCGTCAAAAGAAACATGAGAGGTTGTCTGACTATGTTACCAGATTGCAAGTGTTTTTGGGAAAACTGATGGAAAAGAATGTAGTGTTACCTGCTCAAGCTCATGTGAAATTGACAAAACAAGTATTGCGGGGTGCCTTGTCCGATGACCCAGTAATTGTTACTTTGCGAGCAGGACTGACTAAAGAAGATTTAGATTTTATATTGCTCATAACCCAAGTGAAGGAGATCGAGAGTCAGATATTTTCTCCTGCCACCTCCAAAGAAAACCTGACGAAACCTCGGGAAAAAGAGAACACTGAAATGGCTAGCCTCAGGGAAAGACTAGCAGAATTAGAGTCTCGTCACATCCTCCACGGTCCGAGCGGGATCCGAAAAGGGCAGAGCCCACCCGGCTGACTCGAAATCAACCAAGGGAGAGGAAATGTTTTACTTGCGGCCAGCCAGGACATTTTGCCAGGGAATGCCCTGCCCCTTCGGGAGAAGAAGACGGGCATGTGCTAGTGATAGGACCCCTGGAAGACAGTACAGTTTTCTCAAAGAAAATTAAGAAAAAAAGGAGAAACTGGACTAAAAAAAGAGCTCCTCGTTTACAGGCCAATCCCAAAGTAGGGCCCAGGTCTATCATCCATGTACTAATCAATGGCATCTATGCTTCAGCACTGTTAGATACTGGGTCACAGGTGACTATAGTTTACAGGTCATTCTATGAGCAGCATTTAAAGCATCTGCCCTTACTGCCCACTGAAGAGATGCAGCTATGGGGCATGGGAGATCAAGTCTGCAAGACTGATGGAAGCATCAAGGTCGCCATCACCATTCCTCAGTTGAATACCGGAACAGAACAGAGCATGGAGTTGGAGGCCATAATCTGCCCAGACGTGAAGAGAGTTTGTGCCCCCATCATACTCGGGACCAATGCCAGGGTGGTGCAGGATGTATTCAGAAACTACCTTGGGGAACGAGGGGTGCTTCACTGGATCATCTGATGGAAGTTAGTCCGCACCTTGGAGAAGAGTGTCAGCGACTGGCATTGCAGGCTAAAGCTGGGAAATGCCATTACATCGGAATTGGAGCTGTGTTCATCACACCAGGTGAAACACTATCCCTACGGGCCTCGGCAACTCTACATGATGGAATTTTAGATGGCGGGCGACAATACTTAATTGAATCCCTTCCGGAGGATGACGCCCAGAAAGGATGGATGGTCATACCTGAAGTTAAAGACTGGAAGAACCACCGGGGGCAAGCCTTTCCGGTGATGGTGCAAAACCTAACTCACACTGAAGTGCGTATAGACCGGGGTCAGCTGCTGGGAGTGATCCACCTGCTAGACCAAATCTCCTCGATTATGGCAGTGACAGCTGAAGAGGGGAAGATGCCCGGGACTCCTGCGGATTTCAGTCTAGAGGATTCTCCCCTATCCCAGGAATGGAAGGATAGTCTCCGAACTAAACTCCAAGCCAGAGAGAGTGTGTTCTCCAAAGAAGAGATGGATGTAGGCTGTGCAAAAAGTGCCACCCATGCCATCCGATTATCCAACTTTGCCCCCTTTCGGGAAAGATCTAGACGTATTCCACCCCGTGACATACAAGATGTCAGGGATATTCTCCATCAGATGGAAGGAGCAGGGATTATTACAGAATCTCGTAGCCCCTATGCATCCCCAATCGTAGTAGTACGCAAGAAGAATGGATCAGTCCGGCTGTGCATAGATTACAGGACACTAAATAAGCGCACCATACCAGACCAGTATACGTTGCCCCGGATAGAAGATCTGCTGAATGCTCTGTCTGGAAGTCAGTGGTTCAGTGTACTTGATCTAAGGTCTGGGTATTACCAGGTACCCATGAAGGTAGATGATCAGGAAAAAACCGCCTTTATCTGTCCTCTGGGATTTTACCAGTTTACGCGGATGCCCCAAGGTATCACTGGAGCTCCCGCCACTTTCCAACGTCTAATGGAGAAAACCGTTGGGGATATGAACCCTCGAGAGTGCTTGGTGTACTTGGATGATCTCATAGTGTTTGGGAAGACTCCAGAGGAGCATGAGCACCGACTATTGAAAGTGTTGGATAGACTTGAAGCTGAGGGATTAAAACTATCCTTAGACAAATGCAAGTTCGCTAGAAGCTCTGTCACCTACGTGGGACATATAGTTTCTGCCCAAGGGGTTGCAACTGACCCGGCCAAAATCGAAGCTGTGGTGAACTGGCCCAAGCCGGATAATGTTGGAGAACTAAGGTCCTTTCTTGGATTCTGTGGGTATTACCGTAGATTTGTGGAAGGCTACTCCAAGATAGCGCACGAATTGCATAATCTCCTAAAAGGCTCTTTAAGTGCAGATGGTTCTAAAGTGTTATATTCCAGAGATTCCTTCGGGGAAAAATGGACCTCTGAATGCGAGCAGGCCTTCCTCACCCTGAAGAAGAAGCTCACTGAAGCCCCAGTGCTGGCCTATGCAGATCCTGAAAGGCCTTATGTGCTCCATGTAGATGCTAGTCTGGAGGGCATAGGAGGTGTACTACACCAGAGTTATGCTGAGGGACTGAGACCAGTTGCTTACATTAGTCGAAGCATAACAGGGAGTGAGAAGAACTACCCGGTCCACAAGCTGGAATTTTTGGCTCTTAAATGGGCAATAGTAGACAAACTTCATGATTATCTGTATGGGACAGAGTTTGAAGTAAGAACGGATAACAATCCCCTTACTTACATACAGACGACAGCAAAACTGGATGCCACCGGACATCGATGGTTGGCGGCGTTGTCGAATTACCGTTTCCATCTGAGATATAAACCGGGCCCCAAAAACATCAGTGCAGATGCGCTATCACGGCGACCCGGGCTTCCTCCTCATCAAGAAGAAGAGGAGTGGGAAGAAGTCCCTGGACCTGGAGTGAGGGCTCTATGTAATACGGCGGTAGTTGTAGAACACCCAGAAGATTTTACCGAACTTAGGGGAATAGACTCCATTAGCTGTTCACCTGGAGTTGTGCCCGAAGCCTTCAGTGCTCCCATTATTCTACAGCATTGGTCAGATATCACGACAGCGGACAAGCGGAGAGCTCAGGCTCAAGATTGGCATGTAGGCAATGTCATCAAGGCCGTGAAGGCGAAGAATCCTAACCTTCTGACCAGTCTTCCCTCAGGACTGAAGGAGATATTTCGGCGAGAATGGAGCAAATTGCATCTGGAGGAAGGGTTGTTGTATCGGATTATTGAGTACCATGATCACCCAGATCGCAAGCAGTTGGTGCTCCCTCACCGGTTCAGGGGGATGGTTCTGAGAGCCCTACACGATCAGCATGGACATCTTGGAATAGACAAAACATATGGTCTAGTGCAAGATAGATTTTTTTGGCCAAAGATGAGAGAGACGGTGGAGCAGTATATAAAAACCTGCAAAAGATGCATACAGAGGAAGACCCTACCCGTAAAGGCTGCACCCATGGGCCATCTTAAAAGTAATGGTCCCCTGGATCTGGTCTGCATGGATTTTCTGTGTATTGAAAATGACTCTGCTGGCATTGGAAATGTCCTGGTGGTTACAGATCATTTCACACGCTACGCACAAGCATTTCCCACCAAAGATCAAAAGGCATTGACGGTAGCCAAGACTTTGTGGCAAAAGTACTTTGTGCATTATGGTCTGCCCAATCGGATACATTCTGATCAGGGCAGAGATTTTGAAAGTCGAATCATCAAGGAATTCCTGAGCTTGCTCAACGTTAATAAGTCAAGGACTACTCCCTATCACCCAGAAGGCGATGCACAGCCTGAGCGATTTAACAGGACCCTTTTGGATATGTTGGGTACACTGCCACACGTAGAAAAAAGAGCTTGGAGTCGGCATGTGGAAGCTATGGTGCATGCTTACAACTGTACGAGACATGAATCTACTGGATTTTCACCATATTTCTTAATGTTTGGGAGGGAAGCCCGCTTGCCCATAGATTTGAGGCTGGGAGTTTCTTCAGATGGGTCGAGTCTCGTCTCTCATTATCAATATGTCAAGTCACTGAAACAGAACCTTCAGAGAGCTTATGAATTATCTATTCAGTCTGCTGCTAAGTTGAATGAACAAAACAAGAGGCGCTATGATGCCAAAGTAAAATATAGAGAGATACAGCCCGGGGATAAAGTTCTTCTCCGGAATCTAGGGGTGCCTGGGAAACATAAGCTTGCAGATAGATGGAAAGACATTCTGTTTGAAGTGGTCGCCAAGTTGCCAGGACTTCCTGTATACAAGATCAAGGGACCAGAAGGTCGTATCAAGGCATGGCACAGGAACCATCTGCTGCCAGTGTTATACTCCCAAGAAGAGTTCCAGAAAGGAAATGAAGAGAGTGAGAATATATCCGCACCACCTGTAAGGGGCATGGAGGAGACAGTGCAAGACTGTAATGTGGAGAGAGCTAAAGAAAAGACCCTAGAATCCACTGACCACAGTGACGAGTGGTGGATGGTACAAGACACTTCTCAGCAGCCACCTCCCTCTCCTCCCATAGCCTCTTCTACATTGGATCCAAACAGCCCTAGTTTTGTGCCTGGGACCCCTGAAAGAGACTCTTGTATCATGGGAAAGCCAGGGCCTCAAGCCTCTGGTGACCTCCCCAACCCAATGGCAGGAGCCGAAGATTCCCAGGCACACTATGGACTTCCTCAGAGAGAATTGAGACAGGGCACTAGAGCGAGACAACCTCCCAGGGTTCTTACTTACGATCACGTTGGAGAACCTAGCTATGTCCCAGTGCCTCAGCTACACTGTAAAGTTGTTGATTTCCTGTATGCTTTTGCAGAAATGATGAATATGGGAACTCCTGTTTATTAGAGCAGACTTCAAGATAGTTGACAATTGTCTAGATAGGACTGTTATGCAGGACTGTCATGCAGAAATATATATGTTGCCGTTGTTTTTTTTTGTGTGTGTTTTTGCACCTGGCTGGTCTTGCCAGTGGAAGGCAAGGAATTTTTTTTCGAGGGGGAGAATGTAGTCCTGTGTTTAATTTGGCTCTGAGGACTGCAGCTGTTATGCCTCTAGGGGGAGCCAGAGGACAATGTATGGGAACATACTTTATTGGACTCATGGACCACACCTCCCAGAATGCCCTTACAGGAAAAAGGAAGGACCCAAGCTAAAAGAAACAGGAAGTAAAAAGCATGCATGCAGCGTGGGCAGAACAAAGTGAGCAAAGAGAGTGAGCAGTCAGATAAGAGAGATTTTCCAGGATCTGTGCAAGCTGGAGCACAGAGAATCAGCAGCATCCAGTGCTGGAGAGTGTACCTTGGTCTGCTGTATATTGTGCTGGACTGTTCAGGAGGCAAGTGTGTTTGAAGAGGGGCCCTGTGTTAAGGAGGCCGCAGGCAGAGGGATTTGCTGGCGGCATTGACTTCAGGCAGAGGAGATTCTGCATACTGCGTGGGGAAGAATTGATCCAGAGGCTGCAGATTGCTACAACGTTCAAGAGGCCTTCCTGGGACTGTGAGCAACTGAAGTTGTGCGGTAACGAGCATCTTTTCTCTCTGTCTCGCTGACAGCATTCTATCCATCTTTACACTAACTAAGAATCACACAGCTGCTGAGCGGATTTTACCCACAGCCTTTCCTGTACTGGCAGCTACGTTATGCTAAAAGGGCCCCATCTCTTATGTGCACCAACTGGTACCCATCATCGCTGTCATTAGGACGAAGATCAGGGTGGTTCCAGGTTGTTTGGGAGGGTCCTGGGCTGGGAGGTTAGAGAGCAGTTGGTGTGTCTAGTTAGCTACTGTATTACCTGAAATCCTTTTATGCTGCCACTTGCATTTCAATACAAGTTTATATTGTTTATTGTACCACTGTGTAGTTGTTATTATTAGGTTCCTGCCTGGGCAAACAGTCCATGCCATGGATGCCCAGACAGGTGGAGGCACTGCCAACACTATGTATCCTTATTCCCAAAATGCGGAAACTCAGGACCAACAGGTAAAGCAAGAAGGTGTAACCCAGCTGGAGGGTGCCAGCGGGGGCGGCCCCCAGCGGCAAAAGAGCGTTACATGTGTCAAGGGAAATATGGCTGATCGGGCAGCTCTGGCTGGCACTTTGCAAGCCCATAGGGTTGTTTCATGTTTGTGTACAAGTCTGGGTAGACTCTTATTCCCTTACTCGACCTTAAGGCTAGCGTCAGACGAACACAGTCATCACGTCCGTGTCGCCGCACAGTTTAACGTCTGTCATAGCATTGATTTGTGATCAATAGAGACCAACACAAGCAGTACGTGCGCACCGAAGTGCAACGCACCACGCAGGTGGCAACAGACGCCATATAGGCCTCGACGTAAAAGCGTTATGACGAATGCCCAGAGTGCGCCGTGTCCGTGTAGTGGCCTGTGTGCGTGATGACGTGACATCAGACGCAGCGCATTTGCGCCGTCCATCACGATGACGCTCAGAAGTTTTTTTTGTCTGGCTGACTGTACCTGTCATTTAATTTTAATTAGTTTTGTTTTAAAAAAAAAACGGACCGTGTGGTATATTTCGTCAGTCCGTCCGTCCGTCCGTCCGTTATGCACGCACGCAGAGTGCGCTCAGACTGTGCTCGTCTGACATTAGCCTAAGGGGTTATTCAAAGAGCACCTAACTTGCCACTGAATTGCACCGAACGGTGAATTTCCCCATACGGTGCAATTCCGTGGTCATTCAACTATTCATAAAGCTGTTTTTTGGCCAAATATTATCGAATTACCAACGAAAAACAGTGACCTTCGGCGGCAGTGAAATTCCCCATATCGAAGTAATGGTTAATCTATTCAGAGACCGCCGAAGAGCAGGGAAAAGTTGTCGAAATGCCCTGATTTTTGGCGGTTTCATTCGACAGGTTTAAACAGGCGAATCCCATAGGTTTCAATGTAAAAAAAAAACAAACCTTTCTTAAATATTTATTCAACTGTTTATTCTTTCCATTTACAGCAAAAAGACTATTTTTTTAGAACTTTTTAGGCATTTTTCAGCAAAATTCTAGATTCCAAATAATTTTTTAAAAATTTTTTTTATTATTCTGTAACAGACCTTTTTATTGTTATTCATGGCAACTTATTAAAACATTATTTTCATGCACTAGTTGTTTTTTTTAAAACGCCTTTTAAAAGTTGCTTTTTTTTAGCCCGACACGTCGAGAGGTCGGCTTTTTTCAGAGGCATTCTGCGGTCTGTTTGGCGGATCGTTGGATGCATTCGGCAGTTTATCGGATGTGTTCGGCGGGTTATCATATCGATTCTGTGGTTTTAGGATGCCTTTGGCTGTTTATCGGCTTTGTTCCGCGGGTCGATTCGACACACTTCAGGGACCCTGCTGTGAATACTGAACTCACCACAGGGTCGGCGAATTGAACTCGCCGAAGTGCGCCGAACGAGAGACGTGTCGGTGACATTTCGATGCTCTATGAATAACCTCTTACGTTTTTCTCTGTCCTCTTTTTGGATTGACCATTTGTGCCTCGCAATTGGATATGAAATACTTTCCTTTCGGAATTCCTAAATTAAAGAGACCGGAACAAACACAAAGAACTGATAATTAAGGCTAGGGTCAGACGAACGCATTTTTCACGTTGTCCGTGAAAAAGTGCGTTCGAACGAACGTACGTATTTTTTCCCGGAATACGCGATAGTGGTCATACGATGCGCCTTTTCGTCCGTGATTTTGTACGGATCATCAATAAAACCCTTTTTGTGTCTGGACATTATGTTGGCCGGACATTAGCAGCGTCTGACGTCTCCTAATCACACACACACGCCGCTATGCGGCCGCAGCGCACTCTGTACGTCAGTAGTAGCGGTTTGACGTTCTCGAAAAAATGCGTTCGTTGGCCACTTGCGTTACACGGACGAACTTTCGTGCGGCCGTTCGTCGTATGTTCCCCGGCATTGGACGTCATTTGCTGCTAGCACGTCCGTGATTTCGTGCGGCTAAACGCACGTGAAAAATGCGTTCGTCTGACCCTAGCCTAAATTACAAACCGTAGACCGTATGCCTACTCTGAAATATTGAAGTTTGACTTATCCTGCAGGCCAATCTCTTGCAAAAAAAAAAAAAGAAGCCCAAATGTGAAGTATGAGACATTAGTTATTACATAGTTATTTTTAGTTCTTAAAAGGATGCACTTGGCAACAAAGTATATAAATATTATGCCACAGAGATAATTGAAAATGCATTTTTCTTTTCCAGTGGCATTGAATGAAATGTTTCTGAAATTACAGAGCAAACAATATCAGCACAGCAGTATGATTTATTTTACATCTGACCGCATGTCATAGATTGCGGTTCTAACCATAGCGCGTTCAAAGATTAAAGGGTGCATCTATTAATTCTGCATCATGTTGTCTCAGGATGGAGTTCTATGGGGCTGGCGAACAAAGCCGAATAGATTTTCTGCAGACTCATACTGGGAAAATGCTTGTTACTCATAATAGCCTTATTTCAGCATCGAACGGTTCATGGAAGACTTAGTAATGCAAGGTTTATCACACAAATCTAATCTCAACATATATTTTAATAAGCAAAACACCCGCTTATTGTTAAATCTGGTCCGGGATTAAAGAGCTAGCCTAAGGAGATGCAAAAGTATGACTTTGTAAGGAGCGTGTGATGACAGCTTTGGCACTATTTGACTAATCATTAGAGAAGCTAATATATTACATTTTTGCCCCCTCCTTAACCCCTTCAATACCAAGCCATTTTCCAAAAATCCTTCGTCAAGAACAAAATCTGTTGTCAGGGTTTTTTGAAAAATAATTCTTACATTTATTATAAAAAATATTTGGGAATATTCTCAGTGTATTTCTTACTGTAATAACCTCTTTGGGAGGCAGATGGCGCTATCTGCTGGCCAAAGAGAGTTACGGTAGTTTGAGCTGCAGCTTGTGGTTCCCTGCATAGGCTGCTGAAAGCCAGATATGTCAGTGTTATGCTCCCCGCCGCTGACTGCATCGTGCTTGCCATTTATATCAGGCAGCATTCTTCATGTGCTGCCCATGCTCAGCACTGGTATCCAGAACTTAAGAGTTAAGAACAGAAACACATCACACCTACCTGCCCTGAATAAAGGACCACTCCTCCCTTTCCTCAGGGCTTCAGCATTGTTACTCCTTTGCTTCCTGAGTAAAGACATACCAGTTCTGCTCCTGCTTCTATCTGTTAAAGACCTGGAAACACACATGACTACTCTCTCTGGACTATACCCTTTGAGGTTAGGGTCAGACGAGCGCATTCTGTGCGGACTGTGCGTCTGTGCACAACGGACGTACTTTCTGACTGACAACAAGGTAGTGGCCACACGGTCTGTTTTGTGACTGACGTTTTTTTTGACTGATGTAGATGGAAAATAAATTAATATGAAAAACATTTTGTCCATCAAAATGCTGAACGCTCGTCTGACACGGGCCTGATACTGCGAGTGGATCCTGCGATTGGATCCTGCTTGTGTCCAGTGTCCTGTTTACAGCACCCTTGTGTCTTCCACCCCAAAGTACCTCCCAAGTTCCAAGTGTCTCCCAAGTGTCCTGGTATCAACCTCATTGTTTCCCCCCTCAAGTATACACAAGACCCCCACTGTATTCTAGACTCCTAGTAACCTCTATCATCCACCCTGGTCAACCCTCTGCAACCGCTGCATATTACCACAGCTTGCTGGTTCTTCTGCTTCTGCCTACACCCTTTCCCTCAAGAGTGTGTGTACAGTTACAAGTTCTTATAAAGCGCTAACAAGTTCCATAGCGCTGTATAGTGTATTCATACATACATAAATACATATCACTACACTGCATACTGGGCTCATACATGCAAGGCCAATACCCCTTCAGTGCTGTTCCTGCCAGTCAGGACATTCTTCAGCCGATTTTTAAACAGTTCTAGCTCCTCTGGCATTATGGCTTTAACTCACAGGGCTAAAACTTTGGAGGCGCCTTCTGCAGCCCAAAAGCAAACAAAATCCATTTGTAGCAAAGAAATTTAATTTGCTTTTGGCCTTCAGAGCTGCAGATTGAGATAACTCGATATCAGAACCTGATGATGCCTTGGAAGTCCAGAGTTATCTCGATCTTGGTAGTGAAGGGGTTAAGCAATAGTAAACATATCCAGATCAAATACTGTAAGTAATGAGAATATTTGGGGAATGGTATGGTTTAAATATAGCAAATATGTTTAAATAAAATCTTTGTACATATAGATGTTGGTTAGATTTGATTTGGTAGTCCTAATTTTGCTGAAACAAACTAAATCCATGAGTCCCCCCAATATGATCGGGGTCTTCCTGGTATGGACGGATTACCCACCATTAGGGCCTAACCCTTCAGATACGTACAAAACTATGAAAAACAAATGTATCCTAGCTAAAAAAACACTAAAAGGGTTATTCTGAGAGGTGAAACCCAGGAGAATTGGCAGGGGAAGAGAACAACCTAGACCAAATAGCCGATTTGGAAAGGGAGATTAATGGGAGACTTTTTCTGGTTTGGCTATTTTGACCTAGAGTTTCATCTCTCTCTGAATAACCCTGTAAGATACTAACATGGTGGTATGAATAAAATATAGGGGTTATTCAGAAAGGTCCAAAATGTCACTGAAATGTAACCAGCCACTGAAATTCAGTGTACGGTGACATTTCGGGGACACTTAGCTATTCAGAGAGCAGGTAGTTTGCCAAATTTTGACAAATTGCCTGCACATACGGTGCCTGTTCGAAGGTAGTGAAATCCCCCATAGAGAAGCAATGGTTCATCTATTCAGAGACACCGAACAGCAGAGAAAAGTTGTCTAAGTGCCCTGCTATAGGGTTCATTCGGCAGGTTTATTCAGGCGAACCCCATAGGCTTCAATGTTAAAAATATCCCCTTTTTAATCTAATAAACAGTTTATTATTTTATTCTGCTGGAAAAAGTCTCTTCATTTATAGATTTCTCTTAGGGTCTTTTTTTTCCCTTTTTTTAAAGCATTTTTTCTTTTTTCTGTAACAGCCCTTTTTATTATCATTCATTGGATCTTATATGTAAATTGAAGACATTTTCGTTCAGTAGTTTTTTTGCAAACAGCGTTTCAATTTTGACACTTTCAAGCGTACTGTTTTTTTTGTCTTTTTTTTACCCCATTCATCATCGTGTCGGTTTTTTCCATGTCAGATTTTTCTGACGCTTTTTCTGTCATGTTCGGCATGGTTTTTTCGGTGCTTTCTGTGGGTTTCGGTGAGTATTCGGCGAGTGTTCATCGGGTTTGCGGCGGGTTTTCCCTGCACTCCGGGGACCCTGTGGTTGTACTTGAATACAATGCAGAGTCGGCAAACTAGAATCGCCAAATTGCCCCGAAATGTGGGGAACGAAATGGCACCGAAATGTAGGCGACATTTCGAATCTCTCTGAATAACCCCCATAGCCTTTATTGATGTGTAACATAAAATACTATTGCATTAAAAGACAAATATACCCTGGTCCTAAGCACGAGTCCCAACAGCATCCACAGAATACAGATCATTAGTAGTGATGAGCCGAACACCCCCTGGTGGATGAACAAGCTCCAGCACAGAGCCCCCTCCTGGATCCCTCCCAGCTGCAAGCAGAGTTACCCAGTGTGCCGTGAAGGAAATGTAACGGCCCTGTCCATGCTTGCTGGACCACGTGTCTAAAGCCATGTGCACCTTGCTGCTGATTGCCTTTCCCAATGACTCCATAACATTGTGTTCCACATGCTGGTATAGTGCTGTAATGGCCTTCCGTGAAAAGAAATGGCGTTTTGGAACCTGCCACTGTGATACAGCACATTCAGCAAGTTCACGGAAGGAAGCAGGGTCCACCAGCTGGAAAGGCAGCAGCTGTAATGCGAGTAATTTTGCTAAACTGGCATTTAGACGCTGTGCTTGGGGATGGTTGGGACTATATTTTTTCTTACGCTGCAGCAGCTGGGGCAACGTAATCTCACTGCGTAAATCTTCAGCTGATAGGATGCTGTCACATTCTGAGGAAGGACCTGGTACACCCACTACTGTAGCATCATCCCTGTCAGTGGAGGTTGTAGGCAATGGCATGGCAGGACATATAGTGGGGGTAGAGACAGATGAGGAGGAGGAGGATCTATGTAAAGTGTTGTGCCAACGGGATGCATGGCAGGTGGCCATATGTCGCCTCAAGCATGTGGTACCCAAGCATGGGATGTCTTTCCCACGCTTGATCCTCATCTGACATAGATTACAAATAGCAACAGTGCGGTCTGCTGCACATTTCTTAAAGAACTCTCAGGCAGCAGACTTCCTGTACATGTGCTTTGAGACAACAGCGCTCTGCACCTGAGCAGCTGTGACTTCTGATGCCCTGGACTGGCTATGGTTTGTCATAGAGGACGTTCTGCCTCATTTTTGTTGTGCCTCCTCCTCCCTTGACTCCTCTGTTCGATAAGGCACCCAGGCGGAGTCAGTGACCTCATCTTCATCATCACCCCCTATCTCCTCATCACTGGAGCCAACTTGGCAGTATGCTGCAGCTGCTGGGGCAACATGAGTGCCAGTTATTTGTGCGTCACTGTCACCCCCTTCCTCTAGGTTGATTATACTCCCTTCCTCAACCTCAGAGTTTGAATCAGGGAACTGGAGTTGCTGCGCATCCTCAAGCAGTATGTTACTGTCATTGTAGTCAAACAATTCAGCTGACTCCTCCGTGTGTGATAGTGAGGCTACGGCAGGAGTAGCTGTGGACATGGAGGCTGAATTAGATGTTTTGACAGCTGAGGTGGACTGTAAACCACTACAAGCCTGGCTGGCAGAAGACTCGGAGGATGAGGATGGCCTGGTTAGCCAATCCTGCAAATCCTCTGTATGTTGCTGCTGCTTAAGACGGCCAGCACCAGTTAGAAAGGACAAGCGTGCCCCTGCAGAGGATGCACCACGTCCACCAAGACCAGAGGCACAGCCTCCCGACACAGAGGCTGCTTGCCCAATTAACTGTGTCTGGGAGCGTCTGCCTGTCCTTTTTGGGCTTTCTGACATGGTGAGTGATATAGATTAAAGATATACAAAACTCTAATTCAACTCTGTTATAAAAATTGGAGATATGCAGAACTCTGATTCAACTGTGCTATCTAGAATAAAGATTTCCAGAACTCCGGTATAACTCAGTGAGTCACTCTGATAGCTGGCAGTCAGTGACAAGACACAGATTAAAATTCCCAGAAACCACCTATAAATCAGTGAGACCCCCTGATGGGTGGCAGTGACAAGACACAGGTTATAATTCCCAGATATCTGCTAAAGTCTGTGAGCCCCCTTGATGGGTGGCAGTGACAAGACACAGGTTATAATTCCCAGGAACCTCCTATAAATCAGTGAGACCCCCTGATGGGTGGCAGTGACAAAACACACATTACAATTTCCAGGAACCTCCTATAAATCAGTGTGACCCCCTGATGGGTGGCAGTGACAAGATACAAATTACAATTCCCAGGAACCTCCTATAAATCAGTGAGACCTCCTGATGGGTGGCAGTGACAAGACACAGATTACAATTTGCAGAAATCTGCTAGAAGTATGTGGGACCCCCTGATGGGTGGCAGTGACAAGACACAGATTTATAGGAGCTTTCTGGGAATTGTAATATGTGTCTTGTCACTGCCACCCATCGGGGATCTCACTGATTTATAGGAGGTTCCTGGGAATTGTAATGTGTCTTGTCACTGCCACCCATCAGGGGGTCTCACTGATTTATAGGAGGTTTCTGGGAATTTTAATCAGTGAGACCCCATGATGGGTGGCAGTGACAAGACACAAATTACAATTCCCAGGAACCTCCTATAAATCAGTGAGACCCCCTGATGGGTGGCAGTGACAAGACACAGATTACAATTCCCAGGAACCTCCTATAAATCAGTGAGACCCCCTGTTGGGTGGCAGTGACAAGACACAGATTACAATTCCCAGATATCTACTAGAAGTGAGACCCCCCAATAGCTTCTGGCAGTGAGAACACACAGATTTCAACAATTCCCAGATATCTTGTAGAGGTGAGACCCCCCCCCAATAGCTGCTGGCACTGAGAAGACACACTAACAGAACAATCTCCTCTCAAAAAACAGGTGCTGGGGCTGCGTGAAGCCTTATATAGCGTGCTGCGGGACTTAGCTCTGTGAGCCCAGGATTGGCCAAAATATGCCCAATCAGGACTCTGAGCCGTGATTGGCATAGTCATGCACCTGCCTTGCACCTGACCTGTGGTCAGGTGCAAGGCTGTAGCCAATTACAAGCTTCAGGCCAGTGGAAAAGTGCATTGTGGTCCATTGTGGTGCATTGTGGGCGAACTCAAACCGAACACGCGGAAATGTTAAGAGTTCGGCAAACAGCCGAACGGCCGATGTTCGATGCGAACTTCGAACAGATCGAACCAAACAGCTCATCCCTAATCATTAGGAAGTAGTCATTTTCATCCACAGATACTCTAGAAAAATTATACGGATTTTACACCAGTTATTCGGATTATTAAAAATGGCAGGAACCATCTCCTTCCTTTAGTGGGTTTATTCATCAAAAAGAGTAAATATCATACCTAACCGCACTCACAAATTAGACATTAATTGAATATTTGTTTAAACTCTTTACATTAAACTCCTGAGTGAAAAATAAATAAGTACATTTCAGAATGCAGTTACATATTCTTAATTTCTTCTGATCGTTAAACATTTCCAATATATATTTTAAGGTGAGCTTTATTTTACATAATGGAACATCCTTTTTATGTGAAAGATAGTTATCACTTACCGACACATGTAGGTAATGAATCATTCCATTGAGCCAGTGCATTGGGAACAGTTTCGCATCTAATTGATAATGATCCTTGAAGAATGTAGCCAGGGTTACATTCAAAGAGTATAATAGATCCGACGGCAAAATCATTTCCAAGTCTTTTTCCAAAGCGAGGTTCCGGCACTGAACTGCACTGTGTGGCACTTGTACGTGGGACAGCTATAAAGAAGAGATTGGTTAGGATCATATTTTACACATCACACTGAAAAAGATACAATCTGTACGTATAATAAGCTTCAGTATTCAGTTTAGGAAGTGCGGTACTATAGAATGATTTTATATGCAATAAGGATGGTGAGCAACATCTACACCAGGGATTGGCTACCTTGGCCATCCAGGACCCTATCACCTATCAAAATGAGTCTAGCGCCTGACAGATCATTTGCCTCCCGCTAGAAACCTGAAAAATCACTTAGCGCGCGGTAATTTGTGATTTGTAGCGCAAGGTTACTGTACGTACTGCGTCCTATACTTAACGCTAGAGAGCACATGCGCTATTGTAACTAACAAATCAGTTGCTGCCTGCTCTAATTTATGGATGGACGCAAAGCGCAAAACTTTACCTACTGCTCAACCCTGGTGGTAATTCCAAAAAAACACAAAAAACAGGTCCTCGCCCAAAATTAACATCCAATTAACAGGCAATTTAAAGGAATGCAGCACAGGTGTTCTCTTGGCCCCATACACCATAGTAATGGATCTGGCCAGGTTGCTTCGCGAGACATAAAACAGGATTTCTTTCTCCACATCGGACACACTAATTTGGCTTTAAAAATATGAGAAAATGGTCTTTTGACATGCTAGTGAGTGCTTTTCAATGCATTACAAAGCAAAATCGAGATAACTCAATTTTGGGTATGATTGGGTTAAACGCATAAGGTTTGAGTATTCTATCAGGGTTATTCAGAGAGTGGTGAAAAGCAGGAGAATGACTGGAGAATGAAAAAAAAAGAATGAAAAACTGGAGAATGAAAAGGTCAAAATAGCCGATTTGGAAAGTGAGATGAAAGGGAGAATTTTTCTGGTTTGGCTATTTTGACCTAGAATTTTTCATTATCCAGTCATTCTCCTGCTTTTCACGCTCTCTGAATAACCCTGCAAATGTTTTATTTAGTTAAAAGATGCCAATAGGATATCAATAACAAAGTAATCAAACTGAAACTAGTAATGATACATTGAATTCTGTTCATTTAGAAACAGTTGGGTATGAATCACATATGTGGTTTTTGAATGATGCTCAGCTGTTACCGCATGTCCAGAAGCCAAAGACAAAATGTTGTGCATCTAAGAAAGAAGCTTAAGCCAGATCGCATAAAAAGAATTTTAAAAAAAATGTTAGCTCCATCCAGAAAAATACACGATTAAGAATGGTGCTGAATCTATTTCCTACAAGTGACACAAGCATCACAGAATCGTAGTGAACCCCTTGTGACAAAACACAGAACATTGATCTGAATTTTGTTGGTTTGGGTTAGGGATCATGGTTAAGGTAAGGGTTGTGGTTAAGATTAGAAGGTTTTATATCAATATTTGTAAAATTTATGATGCTCACACCCATTTTTTTAAATGCGCAAAGCTTGAGTAATTTTTCAAAAATTTTCTGTGCATGTCAAAATGTATTATATTTACTTTATTTCTATCCTGTCCAGCAATGGTAGAAATATGGTAAATATAATACATTTTGACATGCACAAATAATTTTTTCTTTTTTTTCTTTAAAGTTTGTGTCACTTTTCACCTTTATTTGTACATGACCTGATCGTGGCAGAACGTTTTGACGTACGACATTTTGGCATCACTATTTTGGTGCACAATAAAAATCAAGAGTCATTCCAATAGCAAACCTGAATCAGAGAATGTTCGAAGTTAAGGACACCTGCCATACTTTACCTACCAGCCATCCTAAATTTGTTGATCACATTAAACAGCAATCTGAGGTGCAATCAAAGCAGCCAATGATTACCGTTCAAGTGAGAGGCAGCCTAAAGGAGACAGTCAATGGTGGTGTCCAGTAGATGAGTATGACAGGTGCACTTTAAGGACTGACACAACTGCATTAAACCACTTGAATATAGAACACACAAAAATAAAGAACAATGGTTTTTACATAAAAAATTTAGTAGTCAAGAACAACAAGGAAAATTCTTTTAATATTACTCATTTTGTGCTATCACCAAGTATGTTTTTTTATAGGTTTCAAATTAGGCAGTAACTAATAAACAACAGAATAAAGTATAATACGATTAAGGTTAATGACGGGTGACAGAAAAGACACAGGTGTGTCAAAATAATGAATAGGCTTTTACGGAAAGATAATGAATTGGCATTTAGGAGGAGAGAACATGAAGAATGGGATGCTGTAATATGAGTTGGTCTGGTGGATATAAATTATAGTCTGGAATGAGGACAAATTATGTAGAGACAACCAATGTTTGTTGAGAATGGATGAATTCTCATGTTCTCTTTTCCCAGTGGAAGGTCGGTAATGAGATATTGTGATATTGAGCTTAGGGATTTTAGGTAGGAAGGATGGCGGGGAAAGCATGAGTTGAAAAGAGTAAGAAGTGAAGAGTCCTAGGTTGGGTAACAGTCAAATCATTTTAGTTTGGATAGTTAAATTAAGACTGTAGCCAATGTGACCATTTAAGACCTTTTAGATGATCATTGTGAGACAAGTCCCCGTGAAATCCCTGTGAGCCCTAGTCAGCAAAGTCATTCTTCCACTGACACTCTATTTAGAGAAAGAGTGAGGTGGTTATTTCTGTCAATATTGTAAACGATGCTGAAAGGGAGAAAAAGGGGAGACGTGTACTGGTTCATTCTTCTTATATGTCAAGGGGGTGGAATAATATTTAACACCTCTTTATCTTAGAGTATCCCAGTGGTTCCCAACCTTGGTCCTCAGGTACCCCTAACAAGTCATATTTTGCAGATCACCTTGGGAAATGCAGACTGAATCACTGAGCAGAAAGTCATATCACCTGTGCTCTGCTTCACATATCTGTATCTGGAACACCTGGCCTGTTAAGGGTACCTGAGGCCAGGGTTGGGAACCACTGCTTTTAAAGGATGACATTGGCATCATTTAGCTGTTAATATCCCTGCTCCAAATGTCTTTCTAGAATGGACAATTTGAAACACCGTATGCTGCATCTCAATGTCACCATAGGGTTTCATAGCTAAAAGTTATTGCTCAAAGGCAGTTAAAACCTATTGTCCAACCAGGGCTTAATGCATCAAATCAGCAACATTATTCAAGTTGGATCTCTCATGTGCTATGTTAGATGGTTGGAGCCTGTTCCATCGTGGCTGTTGGATATCCCTGGCCTTCTTGATTAAATGAGATAAGCGGTTAAGCTTTGCCAGTTGGAGGTTTCTCTTCATGCAGTGTTTGATGGATCAAACCCGTTACACATGGGCAGGTCTTATCTGCAGTGTATGATGGATAGTCGCTGTTATCTACAAACAGTTGGACTTTTCAGTCCCTGACGTGGTTATAAGGCTGCTGTGCACACACAGTGCTGGGTCTTTCTGTACCTGATGTGTTTGATGAATGGAGACTATTACACACTGCCAGGTGGATTTTTCTGTCCCTGTAGTGCTTAATGGATATGGGCTTTTACATACTGACATTTGGATCTCACCGTCTCTGCGGCGTTTAATGGATATAGGCTGTTGAGAGCTAACATTAGGATCTCTCTGTCCCTGTAGTGGTTAATGGTTATAGGCTGTTCACATTCAAAATTGGATCTTTATGCCCGTGTAGATTAGAAATGAGCTGGCCATCACAGATTTAAAGAAATTTAGAAACCTAAATTTATTTTAGCACATTCTTTGTGATAGAAATAATCCTTTATCATAGAATTGAATAATTTTGGTTACATCATAGGGCTTCAAAATTTCTATCAGGGTTATTTAGAGAACGGTGAAAAACAGGAAAATGACTGGAGAATGGAAAATTCTAGGTCAAAATAGCCAAACCAGAAGAATTCTCCCATTCATCTCACTTTCCAAATCGGCTGTTTTGGCCTAGAATTTTCACTTCTCCAGTCATTCTCCTGCTTTTCACCGCTCTCTGAATTACCCGGTAGGTCAAAATAGCCAAACCAGAAAAATTCTCACTTTCCAAATCAGCTATTTTGACCTAGAATTTTCCATTCTCCAGCCATTCTCCTACTTTTCACCTCTCTGAATAACCCTGTATGTATACAAGAAGCAGTGGTTCAAGGTTGGTTGACATTTGAAACATAGAAACTTTTTATTGTTAAAATTTTTGTGATGAATAGACAATTGATTTGTTAAAGAATAAATCAAAGGAACATTTTAACTCCTAGGACATTTTATGGTGAAAGAATTTTTTATATAAAAAAAAATAACCGTGTAATTAATCAAAATTAAAAAAAATCTTATAATGTGATAAAACAAAACCTACTTAAAATCCCTGTGTCACATTTATCACTGTGATCGCTGGACTACATGGTGCCACAGCTAACTTGCTATGCAATCTGCGTATCGTAGCAATGCACTCACATGCCCACAACAAGCATAATGATTTTATCACTCTGGTACCGGTGCTCGGGTTGCCAGGTCACAGCAAACAAATGAGACAAAGAAAACAGGAATCGGAGCACTCCTCAAATTGGATGCCCATCTAAAATGTATTGAGCGAAAAAGGATGACAACGTTTCAGCTAGTGCAGAAGCCTCTCTCAAGCCCAAATCAAACAACCATCAGACCTTAAATATAAACCCCTGTGCTTAGAAAAGGCAAATGCTTTGAAGGGAATCAGAGTGTACATGCAATTTATCCTCCCTGGCGGTCCGTTTTTGACATATTTTATATGTCAGAATCGGTCCAAGGTTTTTATCCCCCTGGCGGTTTTCCCGAGTGTGGCTCTGGGTTAAATTCATTGCTGAAAGCGGTAACCCTGAGCCACACTCGGGCTGGATACATACCTGTTCCTGCACTCCCTCGCTGTCCCCCGCAGTGACCCCATTCCAATAGCGGCATCCTGCTTTCCTTCTCGCGAGAAGGGAACCAGGAAGCAGGACTGTCACGCTGGGGGCACCTGGCACGTGCCAAGGTGAAGCCCTGGTTCATGGGAAAGCCCTTAAATGCACACAACAGATACAGCATAACACTGAGTACCACAGTATAAACTAGAGATCACTGCACAGCGAATACTAAAGCAGCCCTGTCCTGATAGTCTGGTCTTTAGAGAATTGCCGGATCTGCTCTATAGAAGAAATATTACCGCAGCGCCATGCAGAGTCTAGGAAATACAGGGGAGGCAGGATATCAATACAACAGTATAGACTAGGATAAAGCAAGAACATAGTCAAGAGGAAAAGCTAGGAATCAGAATCAGAACAAGAATGTAATACATATGCCAGGGATCCAGAACTGGGAGGGAAGTCAAACAAGCCAAAGGATCAAAACCAGGGAATCAGTATAACATATAACATGAACAGGTAACCAAATAATAGCGAGGGAAAAAAACTATGAACTGAATACAGAGGAAAAAACTAGACATAAACCAAGAACACAAAATATAGGTAAAAACTAGACAGACAGGGAAGGCAAGACCAAAGAAATAGACAGAATGAACCATACAAACTTGGACTGGAAAATACAGGAGGGAGCTCTAGAACACAGCAGACTGAAACAAATGACAGAGCAATGGATAATGGGCTCATTGCATTAAATAGGGAGGAGATCAACACACATCACAGGCAGGTGAGCTGATCAGTCGAGAAGCAATTAACCCCTGGGCTGCCACCCAGGCAATAGCAGCTTAGGTCCAGGCCTGCACAGGCATCAAGAATACAGAGGACACGGGGACAGGGCTAGAACGAGGAAATGTGACAAGGAAGCTGCGATTGACCGCAGGAGAATGCAATTGTGGGAGGTCAGCGAGGGAGCGCAGGTACAGGTATGTTTCCAGCCCGAGTGTGGCTCAGGGTTACCACTTTCGGCAATGAAATTTAACCCAGAACCACACTCTTGAAAACCGCTAGGGAGGTTAATATCTAAATTACAAGATTTCATGGTGTTGTCATATTGCACTTTCGCTATACATTCTAAAATCATTGCCACTCATTAAACGAGTCATACAGAGAAGCAGGATGTTTTAAAAATGTTGGGCCATATTACAATGTTGGTGCTAACTTAACCAGAGCTGTTGTAAGCTTACCAGAGCCATTATAGCCTATGGAGGTTTGCAGTTTACAACAGCTCTGGTTAAGTTAGCACCAACATTGTAATATGGCCCGTTATGTTTGAGGAAGCATTTACTGAATGCTGTTCCATATTGTGTTGTACAAGAGAGCGGCGTTAAGAAGAGAGAGGCGAATAAAGAACATAAGGCTCTGACTTGGCTACTATGTTACCAGGAAAAGTTACCAGGAAAGGCTTAATGATCTTAACATGTACAGCTTGGAAAAAAGACGAGACAGAGGAGATATGATAGAAACATTTAAATACGTAAAGGGAATCCACAAGGTAGAGGAAGGGAGTATATTTAAAAGGAAACAAAGTAGCAAAACAAGAGGACATAGTCTTAGATTAGAGGGGCAAAGGTTTAAAAGTATCATCAGGAAGCATTATTTTACTGAGAGGGTGGTGGATACATGGAACAGCCTTCCAGTTGAAGTGGTAGAGGCCAAAACAGTAATTGAATTTAAGCAGGCATGGGATAGGCATAAGGCTATCCTAAACAAAAGATAAATCCAGGTAAAGTATCCATGTAATTGGGCAGACTAGATGGGCTGACATTTTCTATGTTTCTATGTTTCTATGTCCTCTAAGGGCCCTATTCCAAAGTTGGTGCTAACTTAAACAGGACTGTTGTAAATTTAACAACTCCATAGACTGTAATGGCTCTTGTAAGTTTACAACAGCTCTCGTTAAGTTAGCGCCAACTTTGGAATATTGCCCTAAGTATGGGTACATTCAATAAAAACTTCAAAAGCCAAGCAAGATGTTGACAGCCATGACTACATTCACTTATCGTGCATTTCAGTTTTATTAATGCATACTGATGGTGGGTATTGCAGACAGAATGAAGGACACAGACGTCCAAGCAGTTATTTATAAAGTCCAATTGTTCACCAAGCCCAATGCAGTTCCAACATTAGTAAAGTCACAAAATTGTTGCAAGTACAGTGAACCTCAGCTATCCAGATAAGTAAATTTGGCAACAGCTGGTGTAGTTGCTTCAAACAATTGTGACCAATGGTACCACCAATATTGCTCCATAGAAAAAAAGTCAACTGTGGCTGTTCTGTTTGCCAATCTTCCACTGTCACAATGGGGGCACCTGGCTTGTGCTGAGGTGAGACCCTGGTTCATGGGAAAGCCCCAATATGCAGACAACAGATGTACAGAACAACACTGAGTAACAGTAAAAACCAGAGACCTCTGCACAGCTAATACTACAGCAGCCCTGCTCTGAAAGACCGTTCTTTAAGATAGCCGGATATGCTCTATAGAAGAAGTACCTAGAAGCTGTGCAGAGTCTAGGCAAATACAGATGGCATAACAATATGAAGTCTAACATGGAACTTTGTTATATAAAATAATATATCAACAGACCTCAAACTCTTCAATGGTTATTCATTTAACAATGTTGATGTTTTGGTGTTAATGCAAACAAGGGTCAAAATCTCCATTGTTACACACACTTCAAACTTTGGCAAGCCCAATGGAGAAAATCAAAGAACGGCAGGGGAAGTTTAATCAATGAAGATTCCTCTGTGGTTCTTTGATTTTTTCCCCATCAGGTTCATTGATGTTTATTGTGGTTGCAACAACTGAGATTTTTAATGTTGATTGCAACAAATCTAAACAATGACTTTTAGTGATCAACCCTTAAAGAGTTTTGGGGATTTGTTTTAGCCAATAATAAGGTTATTATCTTCCAGTTGAAAAATTAATAAGAATTTAATTGCTCCACTGTTACAAATCAAAACATAGTTAATCTTTATACATGGCGATTTTTAACTACACACCAAGGTAGGATTTAGACTGCCGATGGCAACTGGTAGTCCTTACCACTTTTTTGTTTAATTTCTTTCTTTCACTAAAAACACTCAGGGCAGTATTACATGGAGCACGCTAAAATGGAGACGCTAAGGAGGAAAACCTGCGCCTGCAGGTTTCTCCTTAGTGTTCTTGCTTTATCTCCATATTACGGGGCTGGCGCTGATTTGGCAACCTGCCCCGTAATGCAGCGCTAAGCCTCAGGATACATGAGGCAGCGCTACTGCGCCGCCCCTCCCCTCCCCTCCATGGAGTCCGTAGGACTCTGTTGAGGTTTTAACTGCCGGGTCACATGGCTTGCCGGATCGCGCCTCTCGCGAGATCCTGCAGGTCGGCGGAGTGATTGCGGAGGGAGATGGAGGACGTTTTCCCGCAGTCTCACTCTGCTCCCAGCGGCCAGAAGAGGCAGATCGAGCCGCCGTTCTTGCTGCGTGATGAGAGGCATCTAATTTTTTGAGTGGATTTGTAGCTGGTGATCAGATAATTTTTTATTTAACCGCAGCGGGGCGTAATTAGCGTTAGGACTTTGTAATCCTAACACTAATTAACTCTTTGCGCTACCCATGTTAAGCATAGGGAACGTAAAATACACTAAGCTCGTGCAGTAAAGCGCAGTCTCCAAATCGCTATTTTTTTAACCGTTAGCGTTAGGAATGTAAAATGGGCAGCCCGCGGTAGGGCCACTTAACCTGACATTAACGCACAGCTGAGCGCTAACGTTAGCGTTAAGAATGTAATAGGGCCCTATGTATTTTTAAAGAAATAATCAGAGATAATCCAAAACTCTCACAAAATTACATCAAACCCTAGATAGATGAGACTTCAACCTTTCCAGTATACATTATTCCAGTCTTGCGGCACTCCAGAATCCTCATAGACTGGACTAATCAACCCTTTACTTTTATTCTACAAAACAAAACACAATAATGGCCTTAAAAAATATGCCAAACTCTAGCATTAAGTATGAAATATTGCCCTCAGACCGTAGACATAGGACATAGAATAGGACAGGATGCTAAAAACTGCCAGTTTGCGTAGTCATCAAATTATGTCCAAAACAACTTCTGCAGAAAATGCAATTGGTTGAAACAGAACTCACTAGAATTCAATACAATTGTTTCATACATCTGTACCATCTGTATCTGTATATACAGTATATATCAGAATGTGGTACATAGAACATACATTTCTAATACTATGTATAAAACAGCCTTCTTTTAATGCTATTAATTGCATTTATGTTTAATCTATAAACAAATCAATGATATTTATAAATATGTGCAGTTAAATTAACAAAGATAATGAAATGTAGAGGATTTTACAAATTATACATTCCATCTCCTCATCTCGGAGCCTGCATTACACAATCACCTACAGAGCTAGTCTTACCCACTATTTTGCTAAATTCTGTAATAATAAAAAAGTATCTTTAAAAGAGTTGAATTATGGAAGCTATTGTGTCTCTATATGTTAGAGTATGTTGAAACTATTTTACAGAGGAAATATCCAACAATAGTTCTACATCTCTCTCTCAATCCTCTTAAAGGAATAAAAAGCCATTGACTGATGGAGAGCCGTGACACGCACAATATGACCTTGAATCCTACATACTGAATACCAGAGGTATATTTTCCCATGAGATTTGAAGCGTTAAAATATTACGCAACTCAATATTTTTCTTCAAAATATGAAATGTATATAATACAAGGTCAGGTCAATAACAAACTCTCACAATAATAGTATCATCTTATTTAGATTACACTGTTACCATATGCCACATAAGTTGCAAAAGTAAATGTATCATTACTCATCGAGCCAGGTTGGCCGAATCAGACACATGGTCAGTGAGAAACAAAGAACATGGCCTGACTAAACAGATTAAGGAATCTCCTCCCAGCTGGCACAGCCCTGGCGTCTGCCATGAATTGGGCTTATTGTGGGTAGAGGTCCAGCATTTTATTTGTTACACACACAGACAACCTTCACGGTGAACTCCCACCCACCTACGAACAAACTCACTCTTCCACCATCAGAACATCAGCACTAATCAATTGAAGGGCTCTGTCAGATCCAGTAACCAATTTTATTTTATTTGTTTCAATTCATACCTTAAATTATATATGAAACAATAGTGATCTGTTGGAAGACCATTAAAAGTGAACTGAAATGTCACTCTGGCACATATAAAATCTGCAAAGGTGTTTTTCTAGCTCTTAGCACTTGAAACTGCAGCTTCCATGAAGTCTCGGTCTCTGTTTCTCCAGGTTTGATCTTTTCTCAGTCTATTTTTGTATCTCTCTATTTATGCGGGGCTTTGCGTGCGGAGGGCACCTCTCTGGTTTTCGATCCTTTTGGTCTCTGTCTGCCCAATTTGCTACAGATTCTGTACGAGAAGAACTGATCTATTGTGAGGCAAAGGCATATGATAATTAATTTTGTAATGTTTTGCTATTTAACCACTCATTTTTCTGATAAGGAACTTCAGATCTCACTTGAAAAATTATGAACATTAGAAATTGACCTTAAGTATTACAGTATTACTGTAACTTGATAGCTTAGATGATTGCATCCTTTGTGTGTTAAATAGTCTTAACAATGAATGGCATGAGAATATTATAAAGCTGTCTGATTATTTTACAAACATTTTAAAAATGTTCATGTATTTACCTTGATAGACAAAGTGAAATCCTTTTGATGTCATGGGTCCGACAGAAGTAAATTTAATTATAATCTGGTTACCAGAACTTAGTGGAAGCGATTCCCCTACTCAACGAAATAAATAAAACAAAATATATTACACATATCAACAAGCCTGGTAAACTAATGGTAGTTATGTTTTCCCTATGTATAAAACACACTCCTATGTTGAGATGTAGCTGCTCAATGTGATTATTTTAATTGCAAAATTTTACACAATACAAGAAAATGTATTCTATTGATAATATATATAAATATTACGTAATGATTGTACCTGAATTTTTTATTAAGTGCCATTATTTTATGTTTTAAAAGATTGGCACCATTACTAACTTAAAGTGACATTAAAGCCTCAGATTTTTTTAACATAAAACAGTACTATAATGTGAGCCTTACTGTAATCCAGTGTAGTTTTCGTTCTCTTTGCTGCTGTTCCTTTTAAATCCTTATCTCTTGCCATGTTGGGGACAACTTCCGGCTTTCAGCTGACTGCCTGTTCTCTGGATTTTTTTATGGTGTCAGCATGCTCATTCACCGCTCAGCCAGAACTACAGGATGAGTTATCCAGACATCCCCGTCCACTTGTGATTGGCAACAGCTGCTGTGTTTTGCTTTTTTTCTGCTCTGTCATTCTCCTCATCAGAGCTAGGTATTTTTTTTCCTTTTTTTTAAACAAACTTTATTGGTTATGTTTTTTCAAAAAACTGCAAGCCATCACACAGTTCACAATGCAATGAATAGGTTGTTAATGAAAAAACATAACCAATAAAGTTTGTTTAAAGAAAAAGAAAAAATATACCTAACTCTGATTAGGAGAATGACACAGCAGAAAAAAAACCACAGCAGCTGTTGCCAATCACAAGTGGGCGGGGATGTCTGGAAGACTCATCCTGTAGTTCTGGCTGAGCTGTGAACGAGCATGCTGACATCATAAAACAATCCAGAGAACAGGCGGTCAGCTGAAAACCCGACGTTGTCCCCAGCATGACAAGAGATAAGGATTTAAAAGCAACAGCAGTAAAGAGAACTATAATTACACTGGATTACAGTAAGGCTCACATTATAGTAGTGTTTTATGTTAAAAAATCTGAGGCTTTAATGTCACTTTAATCCCCCAATCCCCACCTACATTTGAAATTTTTTTCTTAAATTACAATTCAATGGGTCATTAAAAAAATGTTTTTAAAAAATCAATGACAAGTAGGAATATAGCAATAACTCTGTGATGGCTTTGTAAATGTTTCGTGTGGAAAATATTAAATTACGTATCCATATATTATTTATATTTTAACAAGTCATGTATTTCCTATAAAAAGGAAGACCCACTGGACATTGACATCTCTGTTAAAAAGTACCTGAGTGGGATCCCGAGAGAGATGACAAGAGTGGCGACTGTTGAGTGGCTCCGTCATATACCTCAACTACATCATGAAGAGATGTCTGGAAAAACACAAACTGGCCAAAAACCACTAAGGAGTAATAACCAGTTGCAGAGAAAGAAAGAGGGAGAGAAAAAGAGAAAAAAATAATCATGCTTCAAGTTCATGATCGTTTTATTACTTTATAGAGATTAAAAATATTAAAATTTAAAAAAATTGCTTCTAGTCTCATAAGGATGAGTATGATAAAACATTTATCTATTCACCTATTTGTCTATATATACTGTATATTATTTATATATATTATAAACTAAATTATACTAAAGATCTATGTGCATCAATTAAAGCGCTGCAGAAGCTGTTAGCGCTATATCAATGATGATAATCATAATAATTGCTATATAAATGATGATAATCATAATATTTACTAATAAATTGATACAAAAAAGAAGCAAACATAACACATGCAATTTAAAAAAAAATCATGTTTGCCAATATATTTGATAAAGGAGTTAAATATATATATACCGTATATATATATATATATATATATGTCAGTGAAACATGTCAGTGATATATCTTACTGCATTTGGATTCTACCAATAATTTTTAGAAAATGCATAAAGTTAATTTCTAAGGTTTTGAGAATGTTATATTTATTGTATTGTATGTGTTTGGTGCTAGAGAGCATTACTTTTAAAAAGAAAAAGGTGCACACATAATTTAAGGCACATCTAAACAGATTGTATCTTTTGAAGGTGTCACCTATCTCCATCTGAATATATGTATATAAATATATTTTAAAACATATGAACCTAGACACAATTTTTCATATAGCGTGAAGATGAATTTTTCATGAGCTTGATGCATATACAGACCCAGTTTCTTTTCTCTGTAGTGATTATTATTTATGAACATTAGCAATGTTCTACGGAAATAAATAATGAGTTTTCTTGGGAGACGTGTTATGGAAATCTGCTAAGTGGTCAAATGATCTGTAACAAATGCTACCAGATTTTTTTTAAACACTTGGTATGTTTTTAAACACTGCCTTATGTGGGGATTGCTACTAAACAACATGCTGTGATGATAAAAGCTCACAGAAATTTAGCACAGCAAAAACGTTTCAACTCTTTTTCACCAACACAAGAAAAAATTTTTTTGTGTAGGTCTTTCGATATAAATTCTAACAATACTTAAGGGCATCTGATGCTGAAAATTCTTCTCAAGGAAGTAGACACTTCAAGTTGCCATCCATGATGGAATGAGGTCTTTCAGACATACATTTACACGCACCCACACAAACACACACAATGCAATACATTGACACACAAGAAGTCTGAAAATGCAGACCAGGTTCTGCTCACTGACCAACTGTTTCTCCATCCATGTGACCATTTGGCTATTGTTGATCATCCAGATAACAAGCCCTCTGTCCTTCAACATGGCTAACTCTATGCCCCTGCAACTGGTCAACTTTGGCCCTCTATGCATAGCTGAAACTATTAAGTCTATATGTATTGTTTAAAATACGTCTTGGACACTTTGGAATTTTTGTCAATCGAAAGCTCTTAGAAGAAGCTTCTGGGCTCATCTCTAGTTTATAAAGGTAGTTGTAAACCATGTTTTAGTCCACACGTATATTTGTATCTTATGTCTATAGTTAGCGTTCTACTGATTGTGCAAATCAATAGATTTAGCAAGTATGCTAAATGTACTACCCTGGTTTAATTTTTGGAGTCCTATTAAGAAAGGTAAATGCTACTGCCCTAGCAATGGTGGCTTACAAAGTTGGATGTATATTACTGTATACTCCGTGAGACAGAAACCTTATAGAACAGCAAAACAGTGCGAACAACAAGTGAGCACACCAGGACCTATTTTACGACATAGTTTTTGGAAGAACTAGTGTCTTTTAGGATCTAAGCGAGCCTTTCTCAAGTCATTCTCAAATTGTAAAAAGTCTATTTTAGAGACAAAACATCTACTTCCAATAGTCTTGAAAGAGGTCCCAGTTTACCCATGTCCTTTGTTGTATTTTGCTGTGCTGTCTGGGATTGGTCGGCCCAGTTTCACGGACCTGCGGAAAGTCTACCCCAAACAAACTGAACGAGTGGACCTCTCCCATCATCTTCTACTGTATATACAGGAACCTTACGCTAGGCACATGATTTAACAAAAGCTCTAGACCAAAGTACCAGGAAACAGCATATAAAAGAAAACAGAGATGAGTCAATAAAAAGACTAACAAAAGTAGAAGCATGAAAGGACAACTGGATACTGATCTACAAAGCTTTAAGGAGTCTTTGTGATGACCTTATTTTCCAGTATCAAGCCTACACGGAAACTGAAGTGGAAACAAGATTTGTAATCCATGAAAATCAAAATCTGAAAAGTGAATAAATATCTTCCGCAACTAAACGGACGACTCTGGCACCGTTTCATGGGGAGTTACGCGCCCAATGCCGTATATGAAGTGACATTTTTTTCTGTTAAATTTTTTACTTATTTACATTTTTTGTTTTTTTATAGTACACAATACAGTAAGTGTATTAGTGTATAAAGAACAAGTAATGCAAAGTTCGTAAATCAATTGATGAGCCATTGTGATAGAAGATAAAATAGCAATTACAAAACATTCTGTAAAACAAATCATTTGCTGATGGATAGTAGCTTTAGTATCTGTAGTAAAAGGTGGCTTTGGCACAGCAGATCACTGTAAGATTTTGTTTATAACAAGTATCCATAACCCTTTGTTGGAACTTGGCTAGAGAGACACGTTATTTGAAAATCATGGAAATTATATTTCTGGAACAGCTGAAACATTATCTCTAAGCTCTGCTTGATTTACTATATAAAACACATCTAATCAGATATTTCATCTTGCATTTAGGAGGAACTAAGAAAAGAAAGAACTAGATAATGGTTAAAAGGCCACTACCACCAAAACAATGACATGTCCCCATTGTGTTTATTTGAGGTTGCTGATATCTTACATGTGTTTTGTTTTTCTCTTGTATGTTTAGTTAAGACAATATCTTACTATATATGTGTCACTGGCTGCATCCATTGTGTGATCTTTTGTGTTGTAGACAGCCCTCCCCACTGTTTCTTTACATCACTTGCTCCTCACTGTCAGGGTTATTCAAAGAGAATCAAAACGTCACCGCACGTTCGGTGAGTTTTCGTTCTTTTCAATTCGGTGCGATTCGGCGACCCCATTTCGGCGACCCCATTTCGGCGACCCTGTGGTGTATTCAGCAAGCACCACTGGACCGTCATAGTGCAGGGAAAAGCCGCTGCAAACCCGTCGAAAACTCACTACAAAACCCGGCGAAGGCCCACCGAAACCCGCAAAAACATCTGGATTAACCCCGCCGAACACGCCGGAGAAACTCGAGCAGCCGCCGATCACAGTACAGAGCAGCTGCCGGAAAAAACCAACACCGCAGACGAATGGAGTGAAAAAAATAAAAAACAGTACGCTTGAATGTTTGAAAAGTGAAACGCTGTTTGCAAAGAAACTACTGAACGAAAAAGTCTGAAATTTAAATATAAGATCCAATGAATGAGAATAAAAATTAATTTTCTGTTACAGAAAAAAGAAAAAACTTTTAAAAAATAAAAATAAAAAAGTAATCGGAAAAATTTGTTTTGCAAAAAAATCCCGAAAAATGCCTAAAAGGTCCTAAAAAATCTATAAATGAAGAGACCTTTTACTGCAGAAAATTATAATCAACAGTTTATTAGATATTGAATTAAAACAGGAATATTTTTAACATTGAAGCCTATGGGATTCTCCTGAATAAACCTGCCGCATGAAACCACCGAACAGCAGGGCATTTCAGCAACTTTTCACTGCTGGTTTTCGTTCTCTGAATAGACGAAGCATTGCTTCTCTATGGGGGATTTCACTGCCCTCGAAACAGGCACCGAACAGGCACCGTATGTGCAGCCAATTCGCCAGGATTTGGCAAACTGCCTGCTCTCTGAATAGCCGAATGGTCAGGAAAGGTAACCGAACGCAGAATTTCAGCGTTCGGTTACCTTTCGCCAGCAATTCATTCTCTTTGAATTACCCTGTGTGTGTTGATTGACATGCAATGAAATCTATAGGTTGATCACTGACTCAAATCATTGTATTGTGTGGGATGTATTGAAAGGACATCACCAGGGGGTAGATTAGAAGTCTTTTAAGCTCCCTGTCATATCTCATTCAGCTGCATCTCTTATCGCAGTTAGCCCGAAGAACAATAGACCTCCTGCCACATTATCTAAACATTCCCTCCTCCACCTCATTAACTGTTAAATACTGTATATTGAATAAACAAGAACCAAAAAGCAAAGCTTTTGGTAAATGTTGCATCATGGGAAAAAAATTAAAAACAAGAAACAAGAGGAAAACTTATTTATTTTTCCTTTTAACAATCAATTACTTCAAACTAAGAAAGAAAAAAACCAGCAGCATGTATTTTATAAGGTGGTTTTGTTTGTAATGCACAAGTAATCTAGTTGCAGTTTATGTAAGTGGTAGTTTGCCTTTTAAGGCTATCCATTAGCTACTTTAGAAATTGAAGAACAAAAAATTTTTTAATCCACTAGTTCTTTTGTTCATAATCCAAAATTATATATATCAAGCATCCAAGGTGCCAACCCCAACCACTCAGTTGTAGCAAATGCCGTTACTTGCTCTGGTGCCCAGTCCGACTTCTAAAGTATACAATGCAGGTTCAGATGCACACTGGGAATTTAATATGGTAAATAATAGAAATTAATTTATTGCATCAACGTTTCAGTCCCCAGATGGGACTTTGAGTACTTACTTGGCTATGTTATATATATAGTATATGACATATTACTCAATCTATAGCTTTTTGTTTTTTTTGTATTGTGAACAAAATAACTAGTGGATTAAAAATACGTTTGCAGCATTGCAGCTTCTTAAATGAAGTTGACTTATTATGATTGATATATATCTATATACACACATATATTGTGATAAGATGCAGAGATTTGTCTGCGATAGTGTATATATTCCCCCTTTGTTTTTAACCCCTTCCATGCGGTGGACGCGCTCAGCGCGTCCTCTCTTTGGGGTCAGCGTTCGGCCGGGTTCCGGCCAATCGCTGGCCCCCCCGGTGTGGGCTGACATCCTCGATGTCAGCCCAGCATCCGGAACCGCCGCCGGAGTAATTAGGTGTCATCGCAGCGGCGCGATGACACCTAATTCAGGCGCCCCCCCCGCATGTGCGGAGGAGGCGCCTGAAAGGGAGGGGGGAGGTCCTTCCTCCCGATCGGCGGCGTGCAGGGGGTTAACTCAGGCACCATTTGGAAGGGCACAGCCTGCCCTTCCAAATGGTACCTGGCATTAACCCCTGGGGAGCCGGATCACGAATCAGCGCTGAAAAGCGCCGGTTCGTGATCCTTTCCCGGAGCTGGCCGACATCTTGGATGTCGGCCAAGCCTCCGGGAACTCCCCCTGAGGACTGGCGTCATCGTGCATAGCACGTTGACGCCAGTCCTGGAGTTAACCCCTAGCTGCCACCAATGGTGGAGATAGGGGGTTCCAATGAACCCGCAAACAAATCTGGTCATCTGTTTGTACCTGCAGCTGTGGGTTGGTGTTTGCAGCCATCCTGCTCCCGAGAACGCTTTTAATCTCTTCAATACCAGACTTCTACCAGTGGAAGACTTATTGACTACCCAGGACTCTGAAGGGATACCAAGGCCTCAAGATAAGCTAACTACTGAGGGCCATTGGTACTCAACCATTGGAGGACCTGTGGACTACCTAGGATCCTGAAGGGATACCAAGACTACAAGACGAGACAACCACTGAGGGCTATCGGGTGAGCCGTGTGAAACACCCGCAGGCGAGGTGATCGAGCCTAACGAGGCTCTGGAAAGTGTGAGTGGATCCACCCCCCCCCACTTTTTAATTTTTGTGAAAGCTGGACTTCACTATTCTACATTTTTTTTCCTTTTAGGAATACTCCGACGAACTATGAATTGTCCAAGACAGTAAAATATTTACCCTATGTTATAACGTATATCTTTTTCTCTATACGGAAGAGATTCCCTTTATACCGTGGACGCGGGAGCGCCGAGCACCGGTTCTCTGTCTTTTTTGTTGTATTTGGTGTGGTTTGGGACTGCACTTTTGGTGCTCTGGGCGACGGGGTTCACGTTTCATTTTGCTCTGAGTGTCTGTTCTCCACATTTTTCCACTGTGTATTGTGGTTCCAATGAACCCCCTATCTCCCGATCCGTGGCAGTTAGGGGTTAAAGAGCATGGCCGTTCCAACGATACCAAACACGACTGTGAAAAAGTTTGTAAAAAAAAATAAAAATGAAAAATAAAAACAAATTAAAAAAAATTATAAAAAAAAAATAAACAATTTTATTTTCTTTTTTTTGGTTTGTTAATGCAGCAATATTGTTCCCATTTCAATTATAATGTGAACAATGATGCTGCACTAACGATTTTTGTATGCGGTGCGTTTGTTAAAAATCGTGTAATTTTCCCCAAAAAAAAATGTAACGAGACCCCATCTCAAATTTTTTTAACAAGCGCACCCCATACAAAATATAACCGCAATTGCTCGCATGTTAAAATGTGAAAAAAAAAACACTTTACACATTGTAAATTATTGAAAATATATATTTTATTGCATTTTTTGTTATAATATACAGACAGGTCATTACGTATACATATAATAATGACATATTATAAATATACTGAGTCTGACGGAAAGAACGATATATAATATGTCTGGGTAATATACTAAAATAAGCCTTCAAAACACGTTTAAACATGATGAGCAAAACCGGTAAAAATGACCTCAGCACAGGGGCGGGAAAAGCCTCAGCAGCGAAAGGGTTAAAGGAGGGTTGGGAATTTAAGTCCAGTAGCGGGGGTATATTTAGTGCTTTCTTTTTTGGTATCCTGCTGCAGGTTCCTCCAAGATGCTGCCAATCAGGGCAGTAAATGGTTCCTGTCTGGGAGACGCTCACTGGGAGAGCGAGAGAGACCGAGAAGAAAGAAAAGCTCTGAGGCTGGGAAGCAGCTTTTAAATTGACAGAAGAGGTACAGAGGACAGAATACCAAAAGGTTGGCTAACGTTCGTTTTCCCGATGTAGAAAGACATTTATTTGTTAGAGCTCAGATGGGCTGGGTTTTATTTTTCTGTTGTATTTAGTTTGTTTGCTGGTACTGCTCATTGAAAGTAGACTGCTAATGTACTAATGTGTGAGAACTATAACATTACAAAGACTTTTCTTTGGAATTTAGTGCCCTAGTGCAGTGGAGCCCAATCCTGGTCCTCAGGGCCCACTAACAGACCAGATTAGCCAGAAATCAGAAGCACAGCACAGGTGATATGTTTTGCTGCTCAGTGATTGCAGGATTCAGTCTGCATTTCGACAAGGTATTTCTGCAACAACTGTAAACTTTCAATGCTCTTGAACCCAGGACATACTTAAAAACGAGAGAAATCTCAATGTATCCTTCCTGGTAAAATCCTTTATAAATAAATAAATAAATAAAGGTAAACCTTAAAACCTGGCCTGTTAGTGGGTCCTGAGGACTGCCCTAGGGGACCATGCTATAGCAGCCTATGCAGGTCCTGGCTCAGGATAGACAGATAGATAGGAGGACATCTGATTCAGAATCAACAAGAGAAAACAAAACAATTGGTGATAGGAGAGGCGTTGTTTTCCTAACTTTAGAATGCTGAAGTGTTTCCCAGGAGATGGTCCTTAGCTCCACACAGACATAGAAAAAAACGTAGGGACTTCAGCAAAGAGAGGGTGGAATAAAACTTTTATTCCAAAATAAATGTCAAGCGATAAAATAGTATTTTATTTGACACACTGCATATTATTACTGCCCTTGAAAAAGTCTTTGATTAGACGAAACGCGTTGGGCTTTTATCGCTTGATATTTATTTTGGAATAAAAGTTTTATTCATTTAAATTTCTCATCATTCCATTTTTTTGACAACTCCGGTTATTGGCGTTTCCGGTCATTGGCGAGCCCAGTCTTGGACTGGTCAAAGTATCATCATAACAACAACAACCTCTCTTTGCTGAAGTCCCTACATTTTTTTATATTTCAGAATCAACAACATCTTCGACAAAATAACGACCTAAAACTAAGAGAGACAAGCATGCTGCATAAAGGAGGGGTTGAAGAATTCAGTCAAGACATTAATCAATTAGGTTTGCTACGTAGGTGATCAGTGAACATGGTCAAAGCCAAATTTGATCCAACTTTTAAGTATATTATTTGTTGAAGTATTTGTCATCCATAATTTGATCCACGATGGTCATAGTGAAGTAAATGTATTGCTGGATGTAAATGACTAATTTACTGAATAAGCTTCTCCAGCGCATGTCATGCATGTTCTGAACTATAATCTAACCAAGATATAAAATGAAGCAGAAATGTATTTCCTAAACAAACCATATAAATAATAATGTGCTCTTTATTGAAATTGCTGCCAATATATTAATTACAGAAATGCAAAAAGACAATCCTGCTAGGCTTTCACCTAGATCTAGCATATGAACGTTTCCCTTAACTAGTTATTCTATTCCACCTAAAAACTCTAATGTTATGTGTTTAACAATGCTCTTAAAAACAATACCAGCTGATTGGATACTTTTATCAAAATGTAAAGAATGGAGGAAAACACACTGCCCATCACGTAAATAAAACTGTGCTCAAAACCAGTGGTTTATTTTACAAATAGAATTATTAATTCTAGAGGGAGACATGAAGAAAGTGAGAAAAGGGGACCTGTTTTTTTTTAAAACAGAGATACTACAGGACAATACACCGACTGAGGAAGGCTACCACAACCGAAACGCGTCTCGGTATTTTTATGTCCCTTTTTATGAAATAAATGTATATTTTTTACTTTTAACCCTTTATTGGCTGTGTTTTGCTAATTCCAACCTGATACCTCATGAGAACAACACTACTCGATCTGCCAACGAGGAAAAGAGGTTCAGGGCACCTACCTAAGAGTACCTAAGGCTATACTGACTGAGCCTGAGATTGAAAGGCTCCTTAATTGGTAAGTGCACTGTGTAATTACCTCTGTTTGGTTACCCTGCAGTATTACGCTATGGGAGCATTGTCTCCCATCTGTTCTTAACTCGTCTAGGACCTGCTACTTGGCAAAGAAGGGAAGTGCCACTCTCTACATGGCCATAGGCGATTAAACCTAGAGCCGGGAAACCTTTAGGCTCATTTAAATGTGAGTGGTATATACCCCTATCAGTAATAATCTTTGCCCAATTTGTCAAAAGATCTCCTGCACCAACGATTTCCCCGTGTGCTTCTCCCTTCTCTTTTATGAAATCGAGGATGTGACGATCATTCCACCGGAATAAGAAGGAGCACCACAAACATTGGGACTCCTGAGTATTTTATCTTCCATTTTCACAGACTGCTATGCGCACTATTGCACTCAATTGAAATATTGGACACTTTTTGCACTTTTTGTGCATGTCCATCGGATTAGCATTGGACATTTAATTTGTGCACTTTATTGATTATTATCTACAGGTATCTACGTATCCTCCTATATGCACTATTGCACTAAGCCCTGTTGTTTTTATTCTTTTAAGGCACCGCTGCACTTTACTGTTTTGTTGCACTTTATTTCATCTTTATTGTACCTACTTTATTGTGCCTACTATTGATGCACTTTATTTCATCATATATATATATATATATATATATGCATATGCAAATTTTTCAATTGCATTCTAGTGTTTTGCACTACTGATGCGCTGTCAGGGATACCTGCCACACCTCCCTGATCTTTTCAAGAGTTTATGATCTTTGAGTTGTGGGGTGACACAAAAAATGTGAGGCTATATCACAGAGTACAAGGATGCCTGGGAGATGTATGGGAGAAAGAAAAGGATGCGTGCTATGGGATGGACCACGGAGTGTGTCGACAAGCTTCTCTTTAGGTTTTTAGAGACTTTTTGAAGGATTGGAGGCATGGAGAGTTGACTGTTGTGAAGGAGGGATTTTCATAGATTGGGAAAGTCCTGAAGGGGAGATTAAGGGGTGCAGATATTAGGAACTGATAATATTAGGTAATTTAGAGAGTGTTGAGACCCGGATGGGACATACTTGCTAATGAGGGAGGAGATGTAAGCAGGGTATTGAGAGCTTCAGTACATACCGGGATCTTGAATTAAATTCTGAAGAAAACAGTGAAAAAGTGCAGCGATTTGACAAAGGGTTGAGGTCTCAATTTGTGGCCATTTCTGGGCAATTCATCTATTCAATAAGCCGACAAATACAAACAAATTACAGTGAAATACGGTCGCAATCTGCCACAATTCAGGGGTGTTGGACGGAACTGAAACCATCCCATACAAGACTATCATGTCTTCTATTCACAAGACGCTGAATTTCACTGAAATTCTGGCGAATTGCCCTGATTTTCGGTGTTTCAATTCAACAGATCTAAACAGGCGAAACCCATAGGTTTCAATGTACGAAATGATTTTTTAAGTGTTTTTTTTTTTTAAAAAAAACACTTTTTTTTTTTTTTTGCAAAAATCCTTTTTATTTCTGCTTTTTTTAAAAGATCTTGAATTTATATAATTTCTTATTCCACCACCAGTACACATTTTGGACATCTCGTCTCGTACACATTAGATAGTAGTATCCAGAAATCAAATGGTAAGGATTGTGTGACGCACCTCTTTGGTTTTCTGACCTCTCGCAACGAATACATTATCAGGTCTTTTCAAAGAAAGGTGAAACTCAGGAGAATGACTGGAGAAGTGAAAATTCTAGGTCAAAATAGCCAAACCAGAAAAATTCTCCCATTTATCTCACTTTCCAAATCGGTCATTTTGACCTAGAATTTTCACTTCTCCAGTCATTCTCCTGGTTTTCACCTTTCTCTTAATAACCCTGCTTGACTTAAAATTATTGTCAAAAAATTACCCTGTTGTAATAATATATCTAATAATCGTCAACCATGGTTATATCTATGTTCATCAGCCCTTACAGTGTGCTCTATATATACTGTATATGCATACTAAACCATTGGATATATTGAAAGCATAACGATGAACAGAGTGTTAGTAAACAAATGTATCTCACGAGGGCGTGTCAGTGCAAAAGCAGAATATAATGCATGTACATGAAGTCTGGAAGTAAAAAAAAAGGTTTTGTAGCAGATCAGTAAGTCACACCATCATAATCAAGAGAAATAGCCAAAGATTGATGGAAGGTTATGAAGATTGACAAAAAAATATCTTGTGCTGGATTTTTGAACATGATATAAAGTAGATATAGCTCTGGCTGGCCTCCTTTAAAATCAATAAAATGAGGTTATAAACCGTTAGAACCAACGTAAATCATAGACCGAGGACAGTTACATTTAATTATTTGTCCTGAAAGATGACCGAAGAAGAACGTGTAAATCAAGGCTAAGAGTCTTTGCATCCCCAATATCGAAGTTGAAAAGCAAGAAGAATGATATAAACTTAACTGTAAATGTGTGGCAAGGAATAGAACCAGAAATGACACTTTTTTCAAGAAACTTTTTTTTTCCGATTTGTGACGGTAAAGTAAAATGTAAATACCACTGATGGGGAAGATATCGTTATCTGATTTTTTTGACAGCAGAAGACACCTTGAATATTGAAGAGAGATGTTCATTACAGAATCTAGCCCAGAGAGAGAATGACATGAAGCGAAGGAATGTTTCGAATAGGCAGTTATGTGTCAAGAAAAAACTTGGCATATAAATATTATATCTTATACCAATAGAATTAATACTGTATTCATAAAATAAAACTATGGAATATTGTCCTGCTCATTACTACACTGTAATGTATATATGTAAAATTGATATTAAAGTTTAATCATTGTGACACAATGTTACCCTATTCCTTGGGTAAAGCCAATGTTCGGATGAGTTGGTGTTACCGGCAGGATACGTGACTTCAACCCATGCCCCCATATTACATTCCTGACGCTAAACCCGTGAAAAATCTGTTAGTGCATCAGTGATTGCGCGAGCTTCCGCCAGCTTACTTTACTTCGGTAAAATCCTTTATAAATAAATAAATAAAATCCTATACTTAACATGGGGAGCGCAATCATTATTTATGGATTAATGGAATAATGGATTTTAACATAATATTGAAATATTCACTGTAACATGAATTTATAGCACTAACGGCGGTGGTGCTTATGCACATTTTTAGCATTTTCTATTAGGGTTTTAATTCCTGAACGTATATTTTTCCCATCATGATTCTTCACTTTTTAATGCATTTTTATGGTTTTATTATGGGTCAATGAAGATTAATTTAAAATTAAAATTGAAAATTTAGCACTTTAACGTATATCTTTTTTTTAAATATTTAATACAAGGTGGTTAATTTTGACGGACACTGACTGATGTTATTATCTTAGTAGATATGGTGACCAATTTATTGATGCATTGTTCAGCACACTTGTTGTATTATGGGTAGATGGAGGCGTGTTTGTTTATGTACAGTATAGGGGTTCTTCAGAGACCACTAAATTGGCCACAAAATGGCACTGAACGGTGAATTTCCCCATACGGTGCATTTTCATATCGACTAATCAAAAACCTGGAGATTCGCCAAAATAGTCTATTTACTTTTTAGAATTTTTTTCAGGATTTTTTCGTTGAAATGTTTGATTCCGATATTTTTACATGGAGTTTTTTTTAATTTTTATTCTGTATAACAGACCATTTTATTGTTATTCATAGCACCTTATATATTATTTCCAGGCATTTTACAGGCATGTTTTTTTTTTTTACCCCTGCTCGGCTTTTTTCGGATGCGTTCGGCGGATGCATTCAGAGGTTTTTAGGTGAGTTATCGGATCGATTCAGCGGTTTTGTGACAGTTTGAGGATGTGTTCGGCGGTTTATCAGATCGATTCACCAGTCTTTCAGCAGTTTTTCGGATCGATTCTGTGATTTTTTTTGGCGGTTTTTTGATTTTTCGGTAGTTTGCGGTTGCGTTCTGCAGCATTTGGTGCATCAATTCGGCGCACTTTGGGGACCCTGCTGTGAATGCTGAATTCACCGCAGGGTGGATGAATTAAGGGTGCCAAATTGCGCAGAGAGCGCTGAAATTTCAGTGCTCTCTGAATAACCCCTTATATGTGTATGTATATAGGTGCTTATGTTTATATACTAATTATTCATTGATTTATTGATAATGGTCATTTTAAACTATTTATGGGCCACCGGCTGGGTGGAGTAGAAGTAACATCACTGCTCTGCGTGGAGAGAGCCTGTGGAGACACAGGTTCAATCCCAGCAAGAGCACATCTCCAGTAAGTGTCCTTGGGCAAGACACCTAACGGTACATACTTGCCACCCAGGACATACTTGAAAACGAGAGAAAAATCTCAATGTATCCTTCCTGATAAAATACTTTTTAAAAAAAAAAAATATATATATATTAGACCATTGTTTGACACAACGCTCGGAGGGTAGATCACCCATTACACAGATCGAACCAACTGAAACATCATTCAGTTTTAAGATTTTCAAAATATTTAGAACCGTCTAACTTAAGTCTCATAATTTTTTATGATCTAAGTTCATAAAGTATGATCATATCTTGCTTAAGCCTGTCAGAACATATTATATATATATATATATATATATATATATAACAATCAACAAATAACAAAAAACAACTTGGGAAATTGAAAGAAAAATGTTACATAATGTATATAATACAAACGTTATTTATTTAAGTGCTAAATAGTTTAATTTACAAGCCCTTTTGAGAGGGGGGGGGTGTGAAATATTCAGAAATCTACTGAAAACACCGAAACGCCTGGTTACAGAATGACTTTCTCAAAAGTACTTAACACTTTGTTCTTTGCATAATTTATAAGACAGCATGGAACCATAAGTGGAAGTCAGTACTATGTTATTTAAAGCCCCAAAGCAATATTTAGAATTAGCTGAATTGGCAAATCCCGAATGCATTCAACTGATGCTTTAAGTGTTGGACATGTAAAATTAATGTGCATAATAAGTGTCTCTTTCAAATTGAATTTATACAATGAGAGACTTTACAGAAACGCATGTGAAAACCTAAGCATAAATTTAAGTACACAAGTCGGCCCCCTATTAGTCTTGAATATAGATTGCGCCCCCCTGCAACGGCAACTTTTAAACGGGGATACACTTTTTATTTGAGAACATAAGTTGAAGTTATAACTCACCGATATAAGTTACTTGACTGCATTATGTTTGGAAAGGGGGCAATAAAGGAGCAGTGTGGGGCATTGCGACCTGCCTGGCATTTCATGATAGTACAGATAAAATTTATGCCCATGTAGCACATTAAGGGATATAGAATCTTGAAATGATGTGTTAGTAAAGCGGCAGAAATATGAGCAGTGTTGCTCAGGGAACAATAGCTTTGGATCAATGACACTGTCCACACTGGGTCAAAACATATTACGGCAAGATGACATCATGAGAATTATTTTTTTAGACCAGGTGATAATATTTTTGGATTGGGGCATAATACCTATGAGGGGAATTTAAAACCATATGCAAAGGGACTATGTAACAACATACAGGGGGTGAGAATAAATGTTGGGAAGTGCAACCTTGACCATGTATAAGCTATTGGTGGTGCTTCTCACAAAGTGACAACTGTTTCGACTCAACGTAACTAAATCAACAAGAACACAACATGTACAATATGATGGTTATATACGCCCTTTACTGCCATTACTGAGTCTACTCAATCTTTAACTTCTTACCACCGAGTGGGTTGTGCCCGGCGGGTGGGTCTAAATGCTGACGGCATGTACTTGTATGTCCCACTCTCTAGCTGCTGCTGCGGCCCCTCCTCCAGCTTTTCCTATGCAGTTGATGTGCTGCGGTTGTCATTGGCTGCAGGGGACGACTGGAGTTCAGGTCATACCGTAGCAGCGAATGACTGGAGTGGTGTGCACGTGCTATGCTGTCCCGGGGCATTCAGACTCCTCCTCCCCTGGGATGGCATAGTATGCCCTGAGGCGTTACAGGAGAAAAGCACCTGTAGGTACCCGAAAAGAGTATACATGATTTGGTCGGATTCTGGAGCAATACAAAGGTCTTTCATTTATTGTGAACAAAATACCTTTGGAAATGACTCTAGAATGTTCCCCTAAACTGTCAGCACATCGGACATGTCAAACAATTTGTTGAAATTTTTGAAAAGCTTTGGAGACCTGTTTTTATCAGATAGGGTTTACCTACAGTGATCATTTACAGCAAGACACCTCTATATATGTTTACTATGTTTACATTACTATGTTTGAGTAATGAACAGCATTTTCCATAAAACCACCGAGTTCTATAAGTGGTTTTATGGAAAAATCCTTGGTATTGAAAGAGATAAACGCTGGGATATATAAAGAATTGTTTAACTGTATGGGATTGAATAATATAGGGCACAGTGGAGTTACAGTACATAGCGATATGCATTTAACAATTTGTTGAAAATGTAGGCAATAAGGTTCTGTATAATCAATTGATAGGATAAAAAATGTTAATTAAAAATATTTGTTTAGAAATTCGTCAATGGAGTGGTAGAGAAGAAAGAATTGTCAACATGTAAATATAAGAAACTCTAAATTAAATATATATATATACACACAGTATATATGCACACAATATAAATATGCTGTGTATTATTTATAAATAATATAAATATAAAGGAAGATAAATATGTATGATGGAAATAAAAAGCTGTATGTAATTATTTTTTTAAAAAAAAAACTCGGTAGTAAAACAGTCAATAAAAAGAAGCAACAAACAAAGAATTTAAATTTCAACTTAAAAAGCATTTTAGAAGGCTGGGTATGGATGGTATAACTATACAATTTGCCAATTCAAACACAGCTTGAAAATATATTTACCAAGAGGCGTGGTAGGTGATATTCCATTTTTTCTAGCTTGTTTGCAAAACGGAAACTGTATTTACTGTACAGGATTAAGAGTAAAGTCCTTCAATTTAAATCACCTTAACCTGCCATAGATGTGACAGGGTAAGCTGCAGTTACACACTTGAAAAACTGTCAAGCTTGCAGACTCGGGTTCAGCTGCATAAGCACATTCTTTTGTTCTTTGAGCAGTTCTTGTTAAAAGGAAACTTCCTTCTAACAGGTTTGTTTCTATTCTGCCTAAAGTAAGTTTTGCTAAAAATAAAAATTGTCGAAAATAAAAATTTAAAATAGTATTTTAATTATTAATAATGCGTCTGCATGTTGCTGGTATTTCTTCACATTCAGAATTACATACAGTATAGTATTATTATAAAGAAAACGCACTTCCAATCAATTTGTAAAACCAATCAATGGAATATGTAATTAGCCCTCGGTAGCTATTCCAGTGCACATAACTGACTCTTGTAGCCAAGATGATCCATAAAGCTGGGATTTCACAGAATTGTTGCGCAAAAAATTAATAATAATGGATAAAAACTAATTTAAAAAATGGTTGATGGTCCAGATATACAAAGGGCCCTATCACCTCCTTAATGCTAGCGCTCACATAAATGACCATTAGCACTACCCCAGTATCACCTCCCGATTGCTAATGGGTTAAAAAAAATCCGTTAGCGAGTCAGTATTAGCGCTTTTTAGCACGAGCTTACTGTACTTTGCTGTCCCTATCCTTAACATGGGAAAGGCAAAGTGTAAGCAATCGGGGATTAGCATTAGTAACTAGCATTAGGATTTGTTATGTGATCCTAACAGCTGTCGCTAAACTAAATTTGGAGCACATGCATTTTGTACAGGTTTGTGGATCCAGTTTTTTTTAGGTGCACTGTACCCCTTTTAAATGTTTTTAGTGAAACCCAAGTGTTGGGCAAATTGCCCTACAGCAAGAACAATTCAGCTGGAAATCTGCGATTTTCCTCAATGGGCCACCGAAGCCCCAGCTCGTCTAAGAGCGCCACCACATCGGCTGTCATGTCCAATGTACTGAAACTTTAAGGAAACAAGATGGAGCCGATTGGCAAATTAATTTATTTTGCGATAAATTAAATACATTTTGCAGTACTTCAGCAAAAGACTGGGTCAAATTAACTCGATCATGGGCACCTGCAGGAGCTTTCAATAACGAGTTACCTCGATTAGGGAGTTAAAGTGGTTAAAATAGTTTGATAGTGGGAGTTTTTAGCTTGAATTGTAAAATATGTTCATACATTTTACATGTTCCTGTTTGCCATAGGTTTACAGCATGCAGCCTCTCAAGGACGAAACACAATGAATGGCTGCTCAACGATCTCTTTAACATTTCCTATTTTGATTACGCTATAATTTACCTTACATCTCTACACAAAACACCATCTGTAATAAAAGCAGGACACGGCCACAGCTAAAATGAATTTTGCAATAAAACCACGGCATCCTTCATTTCTGATGTTTTCTGCTAACAAACATTAACATTACGTTTTATAAGCCTCGCTTTGTTGAAATTTAAGGTCACTTTAGAATTTACAGAAAAGTTACAGCCACCTAACATGTCTATTGTGATACGTTGGTGTAATTGTTACCTTGTTCTCACCTTCAGTCTCTTTCATTTTATTTCCTCCAGTTCACCCGCTGAATATATATCTTAAGTTGCATTTAATTTACAATTGGAGACAATTGCTTTTTCTAGATTTGCTATCGCTAAAGAATCTAAAACACTCTCATAGATAATCTTGATGGTCACCAGTAGAGTCGCCTGGATCTCATTTCTATACACATTTATTTTCTTTTTCATCTCGTGGCGAACTGACAAGTCACCAAGATCGTCAAGGCATACCATTCATTTTCTAAGGAGATACTTTCAATAATACATATTGTAACATGGGGCTCAGTACCCAGGATGGCTTTCCATCTTCAGAAAGCATCCCCTCACCATCAGTATCCTGAAGGAGAACTGATTCAGGCCCAATCCCACTCAGTCAATAGTCGGAGCTTCTTGAAGGGTAAAAGCAAAACTTAAAATTACTTTGTTAGAGTTTACAATTGCAAACACAGACAAGGGATGTGCAGAATACAATGGTAAAACACACCCCAACATTTCTATACTGAATAGCCTCCCTCACCCACACAAACGCCCTGGCATAACATACAAAGGCTGGGAAAGGGGTAGATAGATCTGGTTTAAGCCACATCCCGGGGGTTGGATGGATGTATTAAGCAACAAAGGAATCAATTACTTCCAGATATATTTAAGGATAACAACAGAGACATCAGGGAACAGGGCACAGAACTTTAACATAAGAGAGGGCTAGAAAACAATATAACACATCATGCCCTCACCTCCGAAACACACCTTTAGGTCCATGTACCCCCAAGTCTTAAGTACCTACACTCACACACACCTCCCCATTGTTTTGTAGCTCAATTATATTCTCATTTTGCCACTGCTCCATTATCTCAAACCTCATTGTGCCTTTGCATAAACTAGCGGGTAATTCTGGTATGGACCCCTAGTTTGAGTTGACTAATGATGTATCAGCTACATGCAAACAGAGGTCAATTGGTGGAGGAACACATGAGAATGTAATTCTTCTACTACTGTTGCAAAGGAAACGGAGGTCCCTTTTGGCTCACACACGAAACGCGTTATTTTTTTTAATTTCGGATAAATCACAGTATCAAGTTACAATAAATATACATATATATATTAAGGTAAATATCATAATGTTTCCCTAAATCTCCATACTTTTATTATTGGGTTTTAGTGTGAGCCAACTGTGAGATGAAAATGGTTACTGGAGTTAATGGTTAATGGAGTATATGGAAATCTTGGAGAGTTCCCACCCTTCTTTTTGTTGGACTTGACCCTTGCAACCAACTATGACCAGAATTATCATCAGAGGTTGAAGAATCTGCCTTATGCAGAGGAGACCTCCTCGAATTTAATTTCTATTTGCAATTTTGAGTGGATCAGATGGATTTACATTTTGTATACACATTAATCTTCTGTAGTGGCACCATGCTGTGAAACCCTTATTATGAGACAGGAGCGAGTACACAGTATCAAAAGCCTTACTGAAACCACCTTTTATTATTTTTGCTACCTAATCAAGAACATCAATAAGATTAGTTTGACATGATCTCCCTGAGGTAAGTGTTGTTTCTGATCTTGTAATCTATGTGTTTTTAGATGTTCAACAATCCTTTCCTTTAACATGGTTTCCATTAATTTCCCGCTACTGACGTAAGACTAACTGGCCTATAGTTCCCCGATTCCTCCCTACTACCCTACTTGTAAATGGGCAGAACATTTGCTAATTTCCAGTCTTCTGGGACGACTCTAGTTAACAAGCTGCTTACAAATGAAGTAAGAATGCAAGAAAACCATCTACATTTGGACATAATGGTTATCCCTGTCTCACAACAAACTCTTTGTCTTGATGACATATTGTTGGGGTTAGCAATTGGATGAAAGGTGAGCACAGATTAAATAACTACATATTATGGTGAATGCTTCTTGTAAACATTTCTAACCTGTAGGGATGGAAAAACGGTGTGTAACGCAGTCATTACCAAATGAAGGTTGAGTGGTTGCAATTGTGGATGTTACAGTTGATCTCACGAAACCTCCTGCAGTTATTACTAACCTGCTCATTATTCCAAGTGTAAAGTTAAAAGAGTTTATCTCAGGTGATCCATGATGATTTTACAATTTAGATTGATTCCATTTGAATCATATATGCACATAGAACAATCCATTGAGTAGCTTGATTATACATAAGAGGTCTCCAGCCCTATCCTCAGGTGCCCCTACCAGGGCAGGTTTTGAGGATCACCTTGGGAAAATGCAGACTGAATCCTGCAATCGCTGGACAGCAAATCATATCACCTGTGCTGTGCTTCAGATATCTGCAAACCTGGCTTGTTAGGGGTACTTGAAGTCGAGGATCAGGGGTGGGAGCCACTACTATACATGAATGAAAAGTATTCAGATAGTAGCCATGGCCATGCTCCAAGCATATGTGCTTACAAGAGGACATATGTAAACCGATAGACTGTACTAAATGCTATATTACATAGTGAACGCTAACTGTAGCATTCGGATGAATACCTGTTAACGCTAGAATTGACTTTAACACATGCCCTCCCATATTTCATCCCTGACATTAAACCGGTGAAAAATCACTTAGCGCATCGGTGATTGTGCTAGCTTGCATGACCTTCCTGTACTTTGCTAATCCTATACTTAACATGGGGAGCACAATAAGTAATTAGTGTTAGGATAAGTAAGGTATTACAAAGTCCTAGCGCTAATTACCGCAGTGATGGGCTAAAAAAAAATTTCAGCAACACCTAAAAGCTGGTGCTAACTGATTCCGTTATAGCGAAATCATTTATAACCCCTTAAACCCCCCATAAATACGATACTCACCTCTCATCCTGTGGCAAGAACAGTGGTCCGGTCCACCGCTTCCTGTACCCAGGAGCAGAGTGAGACTGAGAACAAATAGTTTCCAGTCTACCTCTGCGATGCAGCCTGGCCCGACAGCACAACCCTCTCTACGGAGTCCTACAGGCTCCAGGAGGTGATACTCGTGGCGATGAGGAAGACCCATCGCGGGGCTCACTGAGGATAGAATTGCGTTCCAGGGCAAGGTGCTGAGGTAGCGCATGTCCTGGAATCTAACGCAGATTTTCTCTGTTAGCGCATCTATTTTAGCATTAAGTATGGAATTTAGCCCTATGTTTTTTCAATAGATCACCAGATATACTGGAAAACTGGCTAGTGGTAATTATGTTTAATACTGGCATTCGTTTTTAGAAGGTACCGATTGTTGATTTCTTGGAATACAGATCCATTACATTGACAAAAAAAATCCATTAACGATCCTTGACAAAGAAATGTACTTTATGCTCCCATGTATGATACGTTCTATCCACTTCACGCATAAAATGTTTTAATTGGATGTAAGGACTATATAAAAGACTACTAGTAGTCATTTCAAAACATATTTCTTGTTATCACATAAGTCTATGACCAGGATTCTCCAAAACCTTCTGCTGAAATTTAGCCGTTTGATCGCTCAAGATGCTTTCAGCTGGAAAAAAAATCAATTTGCTAAGAACTGCTGCACTGAGGGAGAGCAGCAAGGACTGTGCCTTTAGAGGTATACGGGAGCTAGCCATGATAGTCTAGTTTGATGCTTTGATTGTGGCTCTTACACTGCAGGGACAGAAAAATAATGTCAACGAACTATTATTACAAACTGTATTTTCAGAGCAAAAAATAAATAAAAAAATAAACACTAAAATTAAAATATTTGTCAAAGGAGGTAAACATGGGTTGGAGTTTGGATGACCATGAGATCAGCTGCATGACAGAAGTGCTTCCACTTTACTCATGCTAAATGCACAACCCCGCTCGTGATTTGACCCTCTCACACTCCTTTCAACGAACACCGATACATACCTTCCGCCATGCCACTTGCATCAATATTTGTGACTAGTCACACAGTGGAAAATATCCAAGATTGTGGTGGCCAACCGTGTTAACATTCCACTCCAACTAGCTTATAGACTGCACACAGAAGCTGGAGGTGGCAATGGATGACATCTCCAAAATATCCAGGCTTCCACTTCCAGCTAGCAACCCATTGGCAGGTAGCTAAAAATCTTTACACAGTTCGTGGTATCAGGAGTCCAAACAGGAACCGAGGAGAAGACTTGAGATGTGGTCAGGAACAGAGCCAAGGTCATTAACCGGATGGTCAGTGAGGAGCAGAAGGCAGGTAGTGCAGTCAGGTGCATCGTCAGGGTCAGGAAGCCAGGGAAGCTAATCGGGAGAACCGCAGGCAGAAAACTAAGAGACTCCTAGAACAAGGAGCACTCTGTCACAGGAAAAGGAGTTGCTGAATAACTGAGAACTGGGGATGGGGGTGTACAGCTTATATAGAGTGGGTGAATTGGGAACGAACATCAGCTGTGTGAGGATGTCCTCTGATGTCCAATTGAGAGGCAGGGGCCTCAGGTGTAGGCATGTCTACCTCAATGCTATACACCAAGATGGAGCAGTGGCATCATCTTCAGGCTGCGTCCTCTGCATCGTTCTAATAGGGTATGCTGGGGATATGTCATCTCTAGGCATCATCTGTGTCATTCTGATTGGATATTCCTCAAGCGGTGGTGTGGGTGTGTCACTATCATGTCATTAAGACTCTGTATACTTTAAGAGATGGCGCGGGTATCTGTAAGGCTGCAGTGACACGAGCGGACTGATTGCGCATAGTGCGTCCGTTGAAACGTATGCACTTTATAACGATGATATTGTGGTTACATCGTATCAGTTAATTTTGACTGATGTTGAGGAGAAGAAAAAAAAAAGCTGTATGCAGGGGTTTCTCTACGTCCGTTACAGCTTTTCACGTCGATGCCATTTTGTCGTCCGTTGCAATATGCGTTGCCCGTGCCTGAAAAAGATTGCACGTGCTTTGTGTGCTGTTCTCTATTGACTCCTTTGAAAAACTACAACGGAAAGCAAACAGTGCGGTCAGACAGACGCAAAAAGTGCGCTCATGTGACCACAGCCTTGATGTCTGGTCCGGAGATCTCAGGTTAACAGCTTTTTAATGAATAGCGTCCTTAGGGCCCAGAAAATCCCTCCACTACAACCGCTATACACTCCAGTGATGTTTTTTGCAGTGGTGGGTACCTGAGCCCTATGAACCCTATCCATAGAAAGAATATCCGTTATGGGTCTTTAACTGTAGGACAACCCTGGAAGAATAATTGCGCCATGTGGCAGGAAGGGGTTAAAAGATCTAATTGTCTTTTTTCAGGTAGTGAAATAACATAACAAACATGTGTACATGTTGATTCCTCTAGTATTACTTTTCATAATGTAATAAAGCTTGGGAATATTTTATGACGGCCAATATGCTATCATTCTTAATAGCTCTATCAGTTCTGCAACACACTGAGCTCAAACCAGAAAATAAGTGTATCGCTATAGTTAAATCAATAGGGAAGCTAAGGAATAGATAGTGGCTCATATAAATTTAGCATGACAGCAAGTCATATTCCCATTTCAAAGTAAACTGATGGTTAGTAAATTGACATAGAAGGATATGGTGCACATCCAGCGTATATTTGGAAATTACAAGAAAAGGGAAAGACTCTAAACGCAGTTAGTGACACAATAAGGAATGCATTCCGTTCTCACGATGCACAATGCTTTATGACATGTACAGATCCTGCTTTCAGCCTTTCTATCCAGCTGCACGGTTTTCATTATAAAGTGTATAAATGTTATATTGCAACCATGTGGGCTATTTTTAAACATTTTCTCAGTATTGATGAGCAAGAAGACACAACTGTAATAAACCACAAATGTATTTAAGTCCATGTTATATGGCCAATTAGAAAAACAAAAAAGGCATTGAATAACCGAGGGGGTTGTTAATTTTTATACGGTACATCCTTTGTGATGATAATTCATGAACACACGCATCTATGATACGGGGCTGTGCATGGTACCTTGTTGACTTTCTGCCGAAGCCACATTAAGGCGAGAGTTGACTGGAAGCTGCACTTTATATTTTATACTATTGTTCAATAGTACCTTCAAAATTCTTTATTTACAATCAAAGAACGTCAAGATTTACATTAAGACTTTGGTAATATTTCAGACCCCCCCTTCAATGGCAGGACCCAGTGGTTTTATGGAAAATGACTCTTCATCAATGTCTTTTCATCATCCACACAGTACATTCATACAGAGGCATCCCAGTGTATTTGTTGCACTATTTGATAGACAGAGGCTTCCCCTGCTGGCTAAAAAGTGCTACTACATTTATAGTTTAGCTTTGGCTTGGTGGTGCCGTGCAGGAAAAACAGATCTCAAAGCTTTTCAAATAATTTCAGCTCGTTAACTGTCATGTCCGATATTTTGATATTCCAGGGGTATGTTCTGGAGCCCTTTTGCAATAAATTAAATTCCTTTGCATTGATTGAGAATTAGACCACATTGAGTATACTTCAAAAGCACCATGATATCGAGTATAATTTGCCTTTGTTGTTAACAGGTTAATTGCATTCATTACAGCTCATGTTTAATTTCTTCACCATTTATCTTAGCAAAACATGCATTTTGGTTAATTTCTGATGTGGAGAATGATGAGAATAAGCAAAATAATTTAAAATATAAAGCTCTAAATAGTCAAACTGCAAAATGCAAAAAAGGTTTAAGTTTAAAGGGACATGCATGCTTTGCTAGTGTGCTTTTAAAAAAATGTGCTATGCCTTTTGAATGAGTCAGTAGTCTCATTGAGCAGGCATAAAACGCAAGTAAATATGATATATTTTTTCATATTTACCTTCTTTTCTTTCTTGGCTTTTTCCATGACCACCTCAGGAGGCTCTTTGAGCTAACCAGTGTGAGGGGTGGGGAGGAGGTGGGGAATATTCAGGAAGTGGGAGCTGAAGAAACACCCCTAGCCGAAGGGCGTGGTCAGAGAAGATGAAATGACAGAGTTTAACCTCTCTGGAGGTGTTCCCAAGTGTGTCTCGTTGTTAAATTTAACAGCTGAGAGCGGTAACCCCGAGACACACTCGGGCTGTATACATCACCTCTCTCTGCGCTCCCTCGATGATCTCTGCAGTCTCCTCCGGCGATCGCAGCGTTTTACTTCCTGGATTCCTTCTCGTGAGGAAGAAACCAGGAAGTAATGAAGTCGCGATCGCCGGAGGAGACAGCTGGGGACATCGCGGGAGCGCAGGGAGAGGTGATGTCTCCAGCAGCATCCCGAGTGTTGCTCTGGGTTACCGCTTCCAAAATAGGAATTTAACCCTGAGCCACACTCAGGATGCCGCTAGGGGGGGCAAAAAAAACCAAAACTGACCGCTTTCAGACAAGAAATTTCAAAATAAATAGACCGCCAGGGAGGTTAAAGCAAGAAAATAAACATGTTTTTTACACATTTTAAAACTTTTATTAACCCTTTCGCTGCTGAGGCTTTTCCCGCCCCTGTGCTGAGGTCATTTTTTACCTGTTTTGCGCATCATGTTTAAACCTGTTTTGAAGGCTTATTTTAGTATATGACATCGACATATTATATATCGTTCTTTCCGTCAGACTCGGTAGATTCATAATATGTCATTATTATATGTATACGTTATGTCATGTTTGTATATTATAACAAAAAATGCAATAAAATATGTATTTTCAATAATTTACAATGTGTAAAGTGTTTTTTTCCACATTTTAACATGCGAGCAATTGCGGTTATATTTTGTATGGGGTGCGCTTGTTAAAAAAATTAGAGATGGGGTCTCGTTACATTTTTTTTTGGGGAAAATGACACCATTTTTAACAAACGCACCGCATACAAAAATCGTTAATGCAGCATTATTGTTCACATTATAATTGAAATGGGAACAATATTGCTGCATTAACAAAACAAAAAAAAAAAAAAAAGTGTTTATTTTTTTTTTTAATTTTTTTTTTATTTTTTTTTATTTTTATTTTTATTTTTTATTTTTTTTTTACATTTTGTTTTACTTTCATGTTTGGTATCGTTGGAACGGCCATGCTCTGGCCGATCCAACGATATCAAAATTTAACCCCTAACTGCCACGGATCGGGAGATAGGGAGTTCATTGGAACTCCCTATCTCCACACTTCGTGGCAGTTAGGGGTTAATGCTAGGACTGGCGTCATCGTGCTGCGCACGATGACGCCAGTCCTCTGGGGGAGTTCCCGGAAGCTTGGCCGACATCCAAGATGTCGGCCAGCTCCCGGGAAGGATCGCAAATCGGCGCTTTTCAGCGCCGATTTGCGATCCAGCTCCCCAGGGGTTAATGCCAGGCATCATTTGGAAGGGCAGGCTGTGCCCTTCCAAATGATGCCTGGGTTAAGCCCCTGTGAGCCGCCGATCGGGAGGGAGAGAGGTCCGAAGGACCTCCCCCCCTCCCTTTCAGGCGCCTCCTCCGCACATGCGGGGGGGGCGCCTGAATTATGTGTCATCGTGGGGGCGCGATGACACATAATAATGGCGGCCACTGCTCCGGATGCCGGGCTGACATCCAGGATGTCAGCCCGCACCGGAGGGGCCAGCGATCGGCCGAACCCGGCCGAACGCTGACCCCAATGCGAGGACGCGCTCAGCGCGTCCTCCGCATACCAGGGGCAATGCTGAGGACGCGCTGAGCGCGTCCTTAGCATTGAAGTGGTTAATTTATTTTAGTTTGTCTATAGGTTAGGCTTGTGCACCGATTTTTTTTTCGGTTCGATTTGGTTCGATTTTTCAGATTTTTAAACTTTTCGATTCGGCTCGTTTCGACCGATTTCTGTTTCGATTCGGTTCGGCTCGATTCGTTTTTTGTGTACTTTTTTTTCTCGGAATATCGACCATTTTTCGTATTTTCGTGTCACTTTGCTCGGTTTTTGTATCGACTTTTCGTAAGTTCGGAAATTTTCGTTTTTTCGGAACGTCTGTTCTCCTCGTTTCAAAGCAATAAATTTCGATTTGACACATTTCAAGTCCATTCGAAAATTCCGAAAATATTTCGTTTCGGCTCGGAAAACTTTTCGGATCTGTCATTTTCGGATCTAAAAATTTTCGGAAATTCGTCCGCATCCGAAAACACGAATCGGGAAATTTCGTGAAAATTCCGAAATTCCGAAACCCGAAACGCACATCCCTACTATAGGTATAAAAAAAACATATATTCTAATCATGCATATCCCTTTAAGATTGGTTGGTGTTAAATGTCCACATATTCCTGTAACTGGAGCCGTATCCTAAAGGAACGAACCGTTCTGTCATTTCTGTTATTATCCGTTAATTTGGTAAAATTATTGCGAGGTATGGGTTACCCATTCATGACTGCTATGTTAATTAAATGAAGATTAGTCTTAAATCTCTGAACCGTTTTGATAACCCCGGGACAATGCTGAACGTGCTCGCTTTGTTTTATCACTACTACGCTGATTAATTCAGACGCACGTAAAGTACCCTTTTAAGAATGTACTGTTGTTTCAATTTATGAATGCATGAGGCAGCTTTTAGATCTATCAATTCTGCAGATAAATATTGATCCACTTCCTTCCAAATGTTACTGTGCTTGTTTTTTCTCCCTAAGGCATCTATAATTCAGGAACTAGTCTCCGGAGAGTTCCAGGTAGTGTCTCTTAGCTTTTAAAGTCTTGAAGTTTTGAGTTAATCTAAGTAATGCTGATATACTTTATAGCGAAGCAAACAAACCTGAGAATCCTTCATCTGCCCTTGTACTCACATGAGGATAAAGGGAATTCACGAATCTGTGGGCGAGCTGCATAGTGTAGCTTATTGTTGTTGTTATTTATAAACGGAGGAATCTATAACAGAAGTCGTTAGCCCATAGCGTCTGCTATAACCAGCTCTTTTATGAGTGAGTTGCTATATTAGCAGCTTGACTCGAAATATAGGAGAGTCGCAAAGGATTACCAGTGGTGCAGCGTGCTGCAACTGGTAGTATCTCCTGGAATCCATAGGACTCCATGGACACAAGAGAGCCCAATGCAAGATACTGTTTATTTCTAGTTTTTTTCCAAAAGTGACAAAAAGAAGCACAGATCATATTGGCCTCTGCAACGTGAGACCAGGAGGCAGTATTTTTTTTTGGCAATACTGGGTTTTAAGATCTGCTATTTTTCTTTAGGCCCTTGCCACTGGCTTCCCATCTAGCGGTAGGCGGGCTTAAAGGTGACACAGCATTTAAGGCAGTCTTCCTGTGGTTGACTGAGCCGCTGGAAAGGGAAGCAGCCCACAGGAGGGCCAGAAAGCCACAGGGCATGTGGTGTTTAAACATGCCTGGTGCCAGCACAGCATAGCACGCCCATTGGCTGCAAGGGGTTAAAATACTGAGTTGGCATGAGAATAAGAAATTAACTTTGATTCGCTCGTTATTCCTCTACTGCTCACAAATTAGAACTTCCCATTCAAAGTATACAAGGATTAATTTGTATAGAACAAAAGGATATTGATTGACTGAGATAATAAATAAAATGTAACTTTTATTGGAAACTAAGAAACAGAAAAACATAATGACAAACCAAGGAATAGATAAAAAGTCTCTGTGGCTCCTGTCAGCGTAATAAATGCCACATTGGGTACTAGGTGCACCTAGATAAGTTTCACATAGGGGATACAAACAGACAAACAAACTAAATTCTGTCAACTCCTATCAAGGTGAAGAAACAGGCCTTCTTGGGTCAGCAAAATAGGACAGAGAGAAGCTGTTATAGAGAGAGTTCCCAATAGGATGAGTGGCAAGTGAAATTGCAATAGGTAAAGGAAAGGTTGAGGCCCAAAATCAATGTTGGGAGCACTGCCAGATTAGAGCCAACCCACCCCAAGATTAACACCAAGCCACAGAAACTAAACAAATATTAAAATAAAAAACTCAATTTGCATGGGAGTAAGCACTCCATCACTCAACGCATTTCACCATAAACACTGGCATCCTCAGGAGCATGCAGGAGGTAATGCTCAGTCTGGCAGCGTAACAATGTCTGCTTATTTTTTGTTACGCTGCCAGACTGAGCATTACCTCCTGCATGCTCCTGAGGATGCCAGTGTTTATGGTGAAACGCGTTGAGTGATGGAGTGCTTACTCCCATGCAAATTGTGTTTTTTATTTTAATATTTGTTTAGTCTCTGTGGCTTGGTGTTAATCTTGGGGTGGGTTGGCTCTAATCTGGTTGTGCTCCCAACATTGATTTTTGGGCCTCAACCTTTCCTCTATTAAGATAACTTCTAGATATGTTATACATATCGCCAACCTTGGAATAGGGTCCTTGGTTGGGGCCCTTTGTTGGAATGGAGTTAATAGAGGTTTGAAAGTTAAAACGTTTAGGCCCATGTCAGACGAACGCAGTTATTACGTCCGTGTTGCCGCACAGTGTAACGTCCGTCGTTGCATAGAATCATGATCAATAGAGACCCACACACAAAGTATGTGCACACCGAACTGCGCACGCACAACGCACGTGGCAAAGGGACACAAGTTAGGCAAGAACGTAAAACCGCTAGGTGGACGTTCAGAGTGCGCCACGTCCGCGTAGCGTTCTGTGTGAGTGATGAGGAGACGTCAGATGCAGCGCATTTGCGACGTCCAGCACCTTGAGGCACAAAATGACTTTTCATATCCTTTTCAAATTTTTATCATTTTTCATATTAATATTATTTCCCATAGTTCCCTTTTCTTTTTTAAAGTCCATCAAAAAAAACGGACCGTGTGGTGTTACAGTATCTTCCGTCAGTCCGTCCGTCCGTTGTGCACTCATGCAGAATGTGCTCAGACCGCGTTCGTCTGACATTAGCCTTATAGTCATTAAAATACATGCAGGTAATTCATTCCACTGATTCTCTATGATTTCTGTCAGCAGAAGTGAACATAAATATACGTGTAGAAGAGAAAGGTTTGTGTGTCAGCATGGAGAATTGTATAGTTAAGAAATGTTATCAATTAAAATTCTGAAGCATAATTTCCATTATAATAAATAAATAAAGTGTTAAAGGAGCCTGTCAATGCTTTCATGTATCCTTGTTGCTGGGCAACAGTATGGAAGGTTCCAATAAAATATGAATTAAAAGATCAAGGTTATTGAAACTGCAACCATTTCTAGAGGATCCCGAGTTTTTCTTTATTACAAATGAAGATTGAATCTTGCCAAAACCAACTGGTTTTGTCCATCAACACGGAGCTTCGAGCTTTGTTTTGGATGAATATCGGTAAAAACAGAAAATTATTTTTATTGTGTGTAATATGGTTAAATTATTAATTGTTGCAAATGTAACTTTTTAGTAAACAGAATAAAATAAATATTTAGAAACATAATCTGATTTGGCATACTTCTAAACAGAACCAAAATAACCACAGTCCTGTAATATTCTGAGCCCAGTGTAAAATTGAGAAGCATAATATGTAATTAAAATAAATTTTCAAAAGAGTTCTGCAGGTTTACGCTACAAAAGAATTTAAGTGAAGGCATAGGCCTCTATTACATTCTTCGCGCAATTGGTTTTGCGTGCGCAAATGCGCATTTGCGCGAGGGGCAAAACCCTTTGCACTGAACGTCGTATTGCAACGTTTGCGCAAACGATGAACGCGGATGAACCTGCGCGAGCGGGATGATCTGTGCGCGTCCTATACTTAACATTGTGAGAGCAAATTCATTCGTGCGCTGGTACGCAGATGTATTTAAATCGATGCGCATCTTTTTACGAACGACGTTTGCGCGCATAATTTTAACGTCTTTGAAAAGCTGGTGGTAACAGCAAATCTGAACGTTCTGGTCGAAACGAAAAACACCAGCCAGCACAAAAAAAAAAATACAGCACAGTATAGTTACACATTCTACACATACCCAAACAATAAAATTGTGAATTTATGCATATTATTTTTATTGCTGCAGCAAGTATACTCAGATTTATTTTGACAGGCGCAATTGACTTAAGTGAGTCAATTAAGGTAAATTGATGTCAATTAAGGTTCTTCATTCTGATTGGCTGAATCCGGCGAAAAAAACAGTCCGCACACTGCTTTACGTGCGCTACGTTACTGCGCGCGTATTACTCTTCGTTTTGCACGTCGTTTTTACGAACGTGATTTTCGGACGGATGAGAAAATGCGTTCGGATCAGAATACTCTGTTAAGTTTCACGCGATAATGCCGGACGATGCGCGCTAAAAAATTTGCGAACGAAATTGCGCGAAGAATGTAATAGGGGCCATAATCTACAGAGAAATGTATCCGAATAATGCAGAATGGGTACAGAAATTCAATTTTCTTGTAGTTGGTAAATAAAGTCCTTACAGTTTGGCCAGGCCTTAGTTGCATGAAATTATAGACAACATCGACCTTCAAATTATTGTTTGACAATTTTCAAAGGTTACAAAAGGGTCTATTCATAACGCATCGAGCTTGTGTGTAATTTTGGTGGTTTGCTTTTCGCTGTACTTCGGGACAGTTTGGTGGATCCATTTCACCAAAAATACAATGAATTCACTATTTAGCGAATGGTCTCTGTATTTTACTGAAAATGGAGTCGCCGAAGCAGTTATCGAACATTGTCAAAAATCGCCAAAATGTGTTCGAATTGGCATTGGCGAATTCCAAACTGTTAAAAAAAATAAATGAACTCTCCTGTTAAACCAATAAAAAATCATTAAAAGGTATCATATATAAAAAAGGTCCTTTAAAAAAATTTAAATGTCTGTTACAGAATTTATTTAAAAAAAAAAGCTTTTAAGAAAAAATTGGGAAACAAAAATTTTGCCTAAAAAAATACAAAAAATATAGAGTATAGTAAACATGGTCCTCCACAAGAGAAATTCAAAGGAATTATTGGAAACTAAATTAATTTGCAAATGGGCCCCAGGACATGCCCCTAAAGCTTTAACTCTCTGGGCGTGATGCTCGAGCAGGTAGCACTTTTTAAAACCAGCTGGGAATGTGTCTTGATGACATCATCTCAGCTCATCCTGCTCAAGGTACAGAGCTGCAGTAACTTCTTTTGGCCACCAGGTGGGGACATCAGCCTGCTAAAAAAGTTAATACAGTAAAAAAGAATACATTGAAATATTTTTAAATATTTCATATTGTATAATTACCTAAAAATGGTTTTCAAAACACCACTGGTTCCTGACAGTGGTTTTGGGGAAAACTCCTCTATACTAAAAGTGGTTAAATCCTTTCAGTTTCACAACTGTTTTCAGTGGTTTAATTCTAAGTTATATTTAATTACACATTAACCCCTTAAGGATCACTGACATACATAGTACATCCTGGGGAAAATTCCCCTTAAGGATCAAGGACGTACTATGTACGTCATGGTCCTTTATCCCTCCCTCCCTATACTCCAAATCTATAGCTGGGGTCTCACGCTGGAATCACTTCGTTGAAGTCTGCCCAACGTATTTATGGGCCACAGCCGTTGCGATGAATTCACTTTCAGGAGCCCTCCTGCGCCTGTAGGGATAAACTAAAAGGGAAGGGGGGGTCTTTTGGATGCCTCTCCCTCCCAAACGGCTAGGGTTAAAAAAAAAGGAAAGGTAATGCTGAAAAGGGTATCCTTTTCAGTGGTGCCTCTCTTTAACTCCTCAGGTTCCGGATCGTGATTCGAACCTGGAAGTGGCTGACATCTTGGACATCTGCCAAGCCTGTAGGTCACCCCCCACCCACTGATGCCATCGTTATATGTGTGATGACTTCAGTCAGCCAGTTAACCCCCTGGCTGCCAAATGGAGCTAGGGGGATCCCTTTGGATCCCATATCTCCCGATATGTGACAGCTAGAGGGTCATGTTTGGTATCATTGGAAAGGCCTGATCATTACATCAAACTAGGTTTGGTGTGAAAGTTAAAAAAAAAAAAAGTGGGTTTAAAAAAAAATAATTGTCTGGGGGTATAATAGACCCCGGCTACAACGGTATATAATATGTGTGGGTTCCATAAACGAGTAAGAGGATGAGTAGACCTAAACACAAACAGCGCAGAAACGTAAAAAGCAGTGGGCACTTTCAGACTGACAATCGTAAAACCGCCTGGTCACTATGGGTTTAATTTGTATATTTGTATGTAGTCATTCTGGCCATTTTGTAAGTTTGTACACCCTTTCTCTTGCTGTCATACATCTTTATAAATGGCTACTTATTTTTTAGATCCAGTTATATTTCTAACAATCACTTTTGCCAATGTCTACTCAAGAAGTAAATTCAAAGATGTATGTATGTAACATTATCCCAGTAGAATGTCATTAACAATGCTCACAGCATTAATTTGCCGTTAATTATAATCTACACATGGCGTAAATGCTTCTACTAAACATAGTTATTGAACTCCTATTTCTCATTTATTGATGTTTTTCTTAAATCACAAATCAGATTGGTTGTCTGCCCAAAGTATTAAAATAAAAATACAAAATAATAAGCATGGCAGATGGGAATTAGGACAAAGCTGCATTAAGCTTAATATCTCATTCTCACTTGTTTTGAACAAGCATATTGTTTTCATTAATGCCTATTTGCATCAGCATTAGATATGAAACACTGTGCTAATACAAATCATGATCACTCCCGATAAACAATCATAATCCTGAGATTAGAAAAGAAAGGCAGTATGTGCAAGGACAAGGGTAATGCAAGAAGAAAAAAAAACACACAAAAAAAAACTGTATATACAACAAATGTATTGCCTCATGGTTTGAGGGTTTGAGAGAAACTTTTGGTCGCTGCAAAAATATCAGATTGTGAATCTAGACTTTAGATTGTCAGGGGATTCTATGGCTGTTACCAGATAAGCATGAATGTAAATAACGAAGAAATCGGCCGGCGTCAGACGAACGCAGTGATCACGTCCGTGTTGCCGCACAGTTTAACGTCCTTCGTAGCATAGAATCATGATCAATAGAGACCCACACACAAAGTTTGTGCGCACCGAACTGCGCACGCACAACACACGTGGCAAATGGACGTAAGTTAGGCAAGAACGTAAAACCGCTAGATGGACGCGCAGAGTGCGCCACATCCACGTAGCGTTCTGTGTGAGTGATGAGATGTCAGACGCAGCGCATTTGCGACGTTCAGCACCTTGACGCACAGAATGGCTTTTCATATCCTTTTCAAATTGTTATAATTTTTCATATTAATTTAATTTCCCATAGTTCCCTTTTTTTTCTATGTCCGTCAACAAAGACGGATCGTGTTGTGTCTACAGTATCTTCCGCCAGTACGTCTGTCCGTTATGCACGCACGCAGAGTGCGCTCAGACTGCGTTCGTCTGACATTAGCCATCTACCTGTTCAAAAATTATATTTGAATGTGAGATAATCTAAATACGCACCAATTAACCCCTTCACTACCTGGACTAAGGAACATGAAAAACAAGAGAACAAAAAATGCAGATGAGCTGAAGGCCACTGTCAAAGAAGCCTGGGCTTCCATAGCACCTCAGCAGTGCCACAGACTGATCACCTCCATGCCTCGTCACCTCCATGCCACGTCACCTCCATGCCACGTCACTTCCATGCCACACCATTGAGGCAGTAATTAAAGAAAAAAAGGCCCCTAATATGATTTGCTGGTCAGTGATTGCAGGATTCAGTCTGCTTTTCCCCAAGGTGATCTACAAAATCTGGCCTGTTTGAGGGTCCTGAGGAGAGGTATGGGAAACATTGCTTTAAAAAATGAAATGAAATGATCTTAGCCCCATAAGGACCACTAACATACATAGTACGTCCTGCGGAAAATTCCCCCAAAAACCAAGGGCGTACTATGTACGTCATGGTCCTTTAACCATTTAAGGCTAGGGTCAGACGAACGCATTTTTCACGTCGTCCGTGAAAAAGTGCGTTTGAACGAATGGAAGTATTTTTTCACGGAATACGCGATAGCGGTCATACGATGCGCATTTTCGTCCGCGATTTTGTACGGATCGTCAATAAAACCTTTTTGCGTCTGGATGTTACGTTGGCCGGACATTAGCAGCATCTGACGTCTCCTAATCACACACACACGCCGCTAGTGGACGCAGCGCACTCTGTACGTCAGTACTAGCGGTATCACGTTCTCGAAAAAATGCATTTGTTTGTCGCTTGCATTGCGTGGCCGCACTTTCATGCGGCCGTACTTCGTAAATTGCCCGTCATCGGCCGTCATTTGCTGCTACTACGGCCGTGATAAAGTGCGGCTGCATGCGCGTTCGCACTGTGTTAGTCTGACCCCAGCCTTACTCTCCCGAACGGCTGCAAAAAAAAAAAAAGACAGGCGCCGCTGGAAAGTACAGAGTCTGCCCTTTCCAGCAGGTCCTCTCTTTAACCCCTTAGTTGCCGGATTGCAATTCAGCACCAATTGGTGCCAGATTTCAATCTGCTACCAGAGGTGGCTGACATCTTGGATGTCAGACAAGCCTCTGGGGTCACCCCCCGCCCACTGACATCATCACCATATGTTGGTGAGTTAACCTCCTAGCTGCCAAGTGGAGGTAGGAGGGGGTCGTTGGAGCATGGCCTTTCCAATGATACCAAACATTAAAAATAAATAAATAAATAAAAAGTGTGTTTTGCTAAAAACAAAAATTGTCTAGGGGTTATAATAAAATAGGACTTCAAACCACGTTTAAACATGATGAACATAAAACCGTCAAAATGAGCTCAGCACGCAGAGGTGAAATGGTTCAGCAGTGAAAGGTTTAAAAGCAAAAACATAAAAATTGGGCATTTTTAAACTAAGGACGAAATTTCGAAACTATTTAGCCGGGATCTTTTTTGGCAGTTGTAGATTTTGGGGGTCAACGTTCGAAAAAGTGTTTTTTCCAATATTTCATTTTTTTTATACAGTAAATTATACAATGTAATGAAACTAATGGTATCTTTCGAAAGTCCATTTAATGGCGAGAAAAACGTATATAATATGTGTGGGTTCCCTAAATGCGTAAGAGGAAAATTAGAGCTAAACAAAACAGCGCAGAAGCGAAAAAACAGCAGTGGCTACTTTTGGACAGACAATGGTAAAACCGCCTGGTTAAAGAAAAAAAAAGGATATTATATTTTTTTGTATTGAAATCTACGGGATTCGCCTGTTTAAACCTGTTGAAACACCAAAATCAGGGCATTTCAAAGCAATTTCAGTGGAATTCGGCATTCTGTGAATAGAAGATACACAATTTGTGTGCTGCCGGGCACTGCTAAATTGCGGTGAATTGCACTTTATTTTGCTGTCAATTCGCCTCTATTTACAGCTTAACGAATTGCCCCGAAAATTGCATCTACAGTGAACTTCACCCCTTCAGTGCAATTTCGGGGCCAATTCGGAGGTTTATGAATAACCCTTATAGAGTGGGGGAGAAACTCCAGTCTATACTGTGAAGACTGAGCACTACTCGAAACAGCAGTTAATACCAGGTACTCACAGAAAGCGCTTTTATTCTTCAAACACCCAAGGGTAAAATATGTGACATTTCAGCAAGACCTGCATGCCAAAACAATGCATATTTAGCTCTCAGGCCACTTGAAGAATAAAAAACACTTTATGTGAGTACCTAGTACTACCTGCTGTTTTGAGTAGTACTTGCTTTGAGAGAGAGAAGACCTCTTTAGCGGAGCACCCCAGTACTCACTCGACTGTTAAGGGCTCTCTCTGTAGGTGTCACGCATCTTTGCAACATATTCAGCCCTTCGGAAAATGCTGGCGCTATATAAATAAATAATAATAATAAACCATAAAAATAAAAAAGCTAACAGGATTTTAGGCGTAGTTGTTTGTTCTATTTTTTTTACGGGATGAATAACTTTGTTTAAAATCTCTGATGTATTCATTTCACAAATGTATCCATCGCTGTGCGCCTCTAATTACAATAGTTTAATCAAAAAGTGTGATAATTCATAGAGAGAAAGAACGAATTCATTAAAGGTGAAGCATGAGCTTTCAAAGATTTGCAAATAACATCGATAACGACAGTTGATTATTATCATATTATCATAATGTCACTTCAAATAGAAAGGGTTAGCTTTGCAGGTTTTTAGTTAGCGTTTATACTTATATTTATGTTATAGAGAACTCAAACAAAGGAGGTAAAGGGATGGAGTTAATAAAATGCAAAATCCAAATCCAGAAGCACTATTTTTTTTTTATTGGGTTTTGTTGACATTGAGAGACCGGAAAGGCAATTACAAATAATAAAAATATATAACTATTAACAGGTGTAAAATTAAATAGGAAGTGTAGCAAAGCTAAAGTCGATAACCCAATAATCCAACAAAAAATGCAAAAATAAATCTTGTACAACAAACCTGATTTGTAGCGGTATTCGAGTGTGGCTCAGGGTTAATTTCTTTGCTGAAAGCAGAGTGTTTTTCTGAACACTCTGTTCAGTTGCTTCCTCTTTCAGTGTAAACTATTTTCAAGGTTCAATCCTTAATATAGTACCTATTGGACTCATTCTTCCTTTTTTTGTTGTTTGTTTTTCTCTCTTAATTTCTTTGCTGAAAGCGGTAACCCAGAGCCACACTCGGCGCTCCCTCGCTGTCCCCTGCATTCTCCTCCGGCGATCGCGACGTCCTACTTCCTGGTTCCCTTCTCGCGAGAAGGGAACCAGGAAGCTGAACGACGCAAACACTGGAGAATGCGATGGTCAGCGAGGGAGCGCAGGGACAGGTATGTATCCAGCCTGATTGTGGCTCAGGGTTACCGCTTTCGGCAATGAATGACCACGAGCCACACTCGGGAAAAAAAATGCCAGGGAGGTTAACAAGTAAGAAAGCTAAAATTCCACAGACAACTAACAACATATATATTGCAAAATGTGACTGTCATAAAATCATGTAAGTCTTTAAAAATGTACTAACTCCGTTTAAGGCCATCAACACAAATAGATTGATCAGCCTCAATAGTAAAGCCACTGACAGGTGAAGTGAATAACATTGATTATATGGCTGCAAAGGCACCTGTCAAAGAGTGAGATACATTAGGCAGCAAGTGAACAGTCAGTTCTTGAAACTCATGTGTTGGAAGCTGGGAAAATGTTGCCTTGGCCTCCAAATTCCCCAGATCTCAATCCGATTGAGCATCTGTGGGATGGGCTGGAACAACAAACTTAATTAATTATGTCATCTCCACGAAACCTGGAGGACTGAACAATCTCCTGCAAATGTCTTGATGCCAGATACTAAAAGACATGTTCGGAAGGCTTGTGTGGTCCATGCATCAGAGCTGTTTTGGCATCATGAGAGGGATCTACACGATGTTAGGCAGATGGTTTTAATGTTGTGGCTAATCAGTGTATGAGTATACCACTTGAAAAATATCCACTTCTGGTGACACGCTGACCATGTAAGAATAGATGTGAGCAGTAGTAGAGCTCACTCATCAACGTCACTACAAACGGGCCCATCAGAGAGTGCTACATGATGACATGCAGTAATACCCACAGAGTAGGAAGATGGCGGCATCCTGTGCAGGAAGCAGAATAAAAGCAGTCTGTAATAGCCCATCAAGGGATGAAATGTCACATTGATAGGTTTGATCAACGCAATAGACGTTGTTGATGAATCATGGCAGGGAAAGTGAACCTTACGAGGACACTTTAATGCTCTGGTCCACACATGGTCAGTGCATTGTTAGATGAGATGTTTCTGGTTGCCTACTCTACCTTGTTTAGAGATAAAAGTTGAATTTCTCCCTGGCATTTCAAAATAAAACAGACATCAAATAAGGAGCGACATTAACGCACCCAGGTTATGCCTTTTACTCTACAAGCTGATTATGGTTTCACAGAAATGATTGGAGGCAGTTTACGTCTTTGTCACATCTTAATTTTGAAACGTCTAATTAAACAGGTCCAGCTTTGTTTGCACAATCCTTGCATTTTATCTTTCTGTTAGCTGGGGATGATGTTTCTTTTTCATTTTCTTTATCCTTTTTTTGAGTTCTGATAAAATTATTCATTTGATCATTCAACTAAAACCAATTTACACCTTTCTCTGTAAATGCAATGTGATGCTGCCCAAAGCTATTAGATTTTCATCACTGGAATCAGCAAAAATGGATCAGCTACGATAGTTAAGAAGTAAATTATCCACGACTCAGAATGACTGAATTTGCCAAATTTAAGCATAAGGTAAAATAAATTATAAGATAATTGTCTACCAAGGTAATCTTTTTTTTAATCAATCAATTTTTTAAATCATACCCATAATTCCTAGATTTAATCCTGTAAGGCTCTTACCCCAGTCCTTTGTCTACACTTTGTTTCATACTAGGCAACATTAAAGAATCCTGCCTCGACAATCCCCCCGCACCTCTGCCTTGAGCCGAGCCTCCATACGAATGGACCCTGCATGTGCATGGATGATGCTACACTTATTACACCATGTCTCATGCGCAGCTACTGGGTGCACAGTTGTGACTCTATGTGATGGTAATGACTGATCCTGGTCATCATATAACAATTCCTTATAAAAGTACTATGGTAGGGTGAATCTTTACTCAATTATTGCTTATTGTATATTGAGCTAGTGGCAATCATTGTTCTATAGCTACAAAAACTGTTACGGTAGCCATACCATTTGTCTTATGGCAGAGGTCAGCAGCCTTGGCCATCCAGATGTTCTGGAACTACATTTTCCATGAGTTTCCACCAGTCTAATGAGTGTACCCGAGCCTCCTGGGAGAAGTAGTTCCAAAATATTTGGAAGGCCATGTTTGCTGAACCCTGTCATATGGAATAAGGGTGTTTGGTAGACTTGCAGTAGATGGTCAAGAACAGGTTTTAAGAGCTGGTATTTTTTTTCCTGGCTACTGTAAAAATAACAAGTGACTAAGAATTGCACCATATACTTTGGATCCTGTGCAAAGCATTTATTGTGCAGAAGTACAGTAACAGTCCTTCAAGACAAGCCCCAACGTAGCAGAGATTACTGCTTGACGCATAAAAGAAGTTAGTGTTGAGTTAGAATTTTCCAGTGGAACAGCAACAGTTAACGACACACAAATTGGAATGTCCCACATAGTGTAGGGTTCATAGTAATTACAGTTAAACCTCATAGTTCACTTCGCAGGTGCAAAACAAATTGTTGTTGTTGTTAGTTATGAAGTCATGTCTGACCCATTGCAACTCCATGGACAACGTTCCTCCAGGCCTTCCTCTCCTCTACCATCTTCTGCAGTCCATTTAAGCTCACACCTACTGCTTCAGTGACTCCATCCAGCCACCTCATTCTCTGTCGACCCCTTCTTTTGCCCTCAGCCTTTCCGAGCATTAGGCTCTTCTCCAGTGAGAAATGAATAAATGAGTAGTATTCAGCAAAGGCAAATCTAGAAAGTTCGTACTGCCACTCCTATTTCTAATGAGGATTAAACCTCAGAGTGAAATTAACAGAGATTCTCACCATGCACCATAGGTTACTGTTGTTGCAATAATTTTCTTCGATCCTTAGAGGGAAATTAAACAAGAGACACAAGTAGATTCATTGACGAAACTTCTCCTGCCACTGTTAGAACCTTCCTTTTGGAAACAATGCCAAAGTTAGCCTTTGCAGGAACAGCAAGCTGTTGTGATTAGTGAATTACCCAGTTAACATCAATGTGGGGGGAAAAAATGGAGGAAATTAATGGAAAAAAAGTCACACACAATAGATTAACCCATTGGAATTACCTTGAGTATATCGTTACAGTTACAAGCATTTATAAAGCTCCAACAAATTCTTTAGTGCTGTACAATGGGAGAGACAGAAAAATGAATATACATACACGTTACACACACCGAACAGTAGGAGGGAAAGACCCTGCTCGAGAGCTTACAATCTAAGAGGACAGGGATGACACAGTAGGTGAGGGTACCTGGAGTATGTGTAGTAGCGGGACTCATGTGGGCTGATTGGGAAGATGGAGCAAGAGATGTATAGTGGGGGATTATGGAGTGAGCCGATAGGCTTCTCTAAAGTAATGTGTTTTCAGAGACTTCTTGAAGGACTGGAGAGACGGGGAGAGTTTAATGTTGCGGGGAGGGAGTTCCATAGAAAGGGGAAAGCTCGGGAGAAGTCCCGAAGGCGGGAGTTGGGGGTGGGGGTTCGACGAACTGATAGCATCAGATCATTGTACTATTCAACATCCAGTACTCTATATAGTAGATATCAACAAGTATATTTCATTCTGCAGTACCTGGGTGTGCAGTCATGGTGTATTCAGCTCCCAACAACTGTAGATAGGTAGTGATAGCGCAACTCCAGGATTTAAGATGAAATGTTTGTATTCCACCTAATTGGACCAGGCATCATTTCTTGAAATCATAGTCTTGAAATGAGACTTTGACGAGCCTTTTACAAAGACTGATGTCAAGTCGAAACATTGTCCGTCCTACTTGGGTGGAATAAAACCTCTTCATCTTATATCCTGGTGTTGCGCCATCACTACCGATCTACCTTACTCTGATAAGACACTCAAAACACATCTCGGGTACGGACAATTCATAATGAACCGGGTGTTTTGAATCAAGTTCATTTTGAAATCCAAAAGAAAATGTATAAAAAATACATTATAATTCCTCACATACAAATACCGTAACACATTTTGACATCAGAAATAATCTGTATGTTCTCACTCTATCCTGTAACACAGGTCAGGACTTCTTTCAGATGGAGACATACAATATGATATCTAGTGAGCAGATGGGCCTTTCAAAAATGTCACGGAAGGAAACGACTTCGCCTTCTGGGACAATAAGTCATAAGTTATTCATCTTTAAGCCAAAGACATGATATTGTAAACACAAGCCGACTCGCAATGGAAATACATCTCCTGAATAATTAGGATTGAAATATGTTATAAAAAAATCTTACAATCTGGATGGGTCCGACAAAAGCTTTGGCTGCACTAAAATATTAAATTAACAGTTTACCGCCTCCTTCCATTCGGATGAAGCAAAGCGTCTTCTTCTGTAAGAAAACATCGCATTTCAATAAGACGGCAACAATGTAAAGATGCTTTATTTCATGCTATCGTATTTTTTCTTTATGGAATTTATTCGTTTAATGCATGATGTTAGGGATTTATGCTAAATCTAAGACGGTAACAAAATCCGATAAGTGCCGCGCTCACAGCATAGGTTCCTATATGTCAAATTTTCACCATCTCGCCATTAATGGTAGACGTCGGAAATCTAGCAGCAGGTGTCCACGGCTTGACGTTTTCTCATCATACTTGTCTCAGAAACATGATTTGACTGCAGTGGTTTTCAACTGAAATAACCTTTAAGTCTAGTTTCTTTGTGACATTAGTTATGGTGAAAGAATGCTGCGAGACAAGGTCATGGAAATGGTACGGTGCTCATGCAGCCTTTGCCAGTTTGATGCTGAATCATATTGCTCTCTAGAGTGACACTTCATCACAACCACTCTGCGGTCTACCATTCCAAAAGAATGGGCAAAAGATCTAAACAGCAAACTACAGCTGCTTCATAGACATATCAAGGTCACGAACTGCCAGAAATCATATGTTTCATCACAGCCCCTTATTTTCGAGACAACTACTACCTTCAAAACAAGATTTTCAAGGTGACTAACTAAGGCGATGGTTCCTATGACTGTAGAACGTGCATCTTATCTTAACACTGTAATCATCTCTCAAATACAAAAAAAAAAAATCTCCATGGAAAGATAAACCACAGATTCCAAACTATAGCATCAAAAAAAGATGCATATTTGTATTATATATTATACGAAATGTAAAAAGCTGATTTTAGCTCAAATTGTTACAAATCACTCTGCATAAGGCTGTATTGAAAATAATCTAGTAATAAGTTGCAGTGTACGTAATATGAAAAAAAATAAAAAGGATATAGGGCCCTATTACATTGTTCTTGCAAATTCGTCGCGTTTTTTTTGCGCGCAGCGTTAAGCGTTATCACGCGAAAATTAACGGTGGCATTCCGATCCGAACGCATTTTCTCATCCGTCAAAAAATAACATTCGTAAAAACGACGCGCAAAATGAAGAGTAATACGCGCGCAGTAACGTAGCGCACGTAAATCAGTGTGCGGACTGTTTTTTTCCGCCGGATTGAGCCAATCAGAATTAAGAACCTTAATTGACATCAATTTACCTTAATTGACTCACTTAAGTTTTTGCGCCTGTCAAAGTAAATCTGTGTATATATGTTGCAGCAATAAAAAAAACACGCACAAATTCACAATTTTATTGTTTGGGTATGTGTAGAATGTGTAACTATACGTTGCTGTATTTTTTTCTTTTGGCTGGTGTTTTTTGTTTCGGCCAGAACGTTCCGATTTGCAGTTACCACAAGCTTTTCAAAGACGTTAAAATTATGCGCTCAAACGCCGTTCGTAAAAAGATGCGCATCGATTGTAATGCCATCCGCGTACCAGCGCACAAATGAATTTGCGCTCACAATGTTAAGTATAGGACGCGCACAGTTCATCACGCTCACGTAGGTCCATCAGTGTTAAACGATAACGCGCATCGTTTGCGCGAACGTTGTAATACGATGTTCTGCGCAAAGGGTTTTGCCCCTCGCATTAATGCGTTTTTGCGCACGTGCACTTTTTTGCGTGAAGAATGTAATAGAGCCCATAATTTCTTAAATCAAATCAGACTATTGATCGACAATGATACTTTATTTGAAATCTATCAGGGTTATTCAGAGAGAGGTGAAAGCAGAAGAATGACTGGGAATGGAAAATTCTAGGTCAAAATAGTCGATTTGGAAAGTGAGATGAATAGGAGAATTTTTCTGGTTTGGCTACTTTGACCTAGAATTTTCCATTCCTCAGTCATTCTCCTGCTTTCACCGCTCTCTGAATAACCCTATATGTTTAGACCCTTAACCCCTTCACTATCAAGTGCTTTTTGTTTGTAAAAAATGTATGATAACATGTATTAGAAACATGGGATGCGAAGTTGAGTAAAATAGGTGAAAATATAAATTTTTCATATATAATGTTGTTCTAAGATAGATACGTAAATATTAAAATAATGCAAATTATCTCTTTTTTAATGTTTCATGTAGAATTATTGTTGGAGTCAAATGATCTAAACTCTAGCTTGTGTCCCCATCTTACACAATAGGGGTTATTCAGAAAGCACTGAAATTTCGGTGATTTCTCATTCGGCAATTCCAGTTAGCCGATCCTGCGGTGAATTCACTATTCACCGCAGGGTCCCCGAAGTGTGCCGAACGTGGAGGGACCGAACACTGCCACTGACCGCCAAACTTCAGAAAAAAACAGAACTCTGCTATTATTTAAACGTCGTTTAAAACAATAAAACTGCATGAATATGTGTGGAAATAATAAAAAAGGCCCTATAAAAATAATTTAAAAGGTCTGTTACAAAATAAAAAAAGTCTTACAAAAAATTGGGAATCAAAAATGTTGCCTAAAAAATTGCAAAAAAAATAATAAAAAAAATAGTTTGCTGAAAATGAAAAGAATAAACGGTTCAATAGAAATGATAATATTTTTTTAACATTGAATCCTATGGGATTCGTCTGTTTAAACCCGACAAACTGAATCACCAAAAATCTCCCCCACACTTCGGTGCAGTTTGACGTTCTCTGAATAGATTAACCATTACTTCTCTATGGGATAGTTTTGCTGCTGCCCCGAAGACCGCCGAATTGTGGTGATCTCTGGTAAACGGCACCTTATTTTGCTGTCAATCCACCAGTATTTGGTGTATTGACAGCTTTCTGAATAAACGAACTGCAATTGTAAAATTCACCATTCGGTGCAATTTGGTGGCATGGCCGGCACTCTTTGAATAACCCTAAATGTTAAACATGGTCTACTTTATCAGCATACAGGCAGAAACATCCTTTGTGGCAAATACAGTAAATGTGATAAAGATAGGTAATAAAGTATTCAGATCTCCTGTTTATGGGAATTTGTAGTGATCATCATGAGATTATTAGTAATGCAGCTTCAAAGAAATACCAATAGAATATAAAATAATATCTGTATGTGGCATAACGCCTGTGTATGGAAATTACACTAACACTTGTATCTGTACTGTACAGGGATTTTCAGCAATTATAACTCCCTGAATCGTATCCCTGTCCAGCAGTGAGTGACCCCAGAGCTCTAACTGTATTCTGCCCTCATTGTGGCTGTTGTAATACAGTACAAAAACATCAGACACTTTTGTTACCGTAAGGTTGGGGCTACCCCTTGTAGCTTGTTTACAGTATGATCAGGTGAAGAGATAAACCAGTGGATTTTGTTTCTCCACTGGGGCACACTACCTTCGGATTGTAAATGTGTTTTGATATTATAACGATTGCTTTTCGATGTTTTACAATGCAAAATTGTGTTAACCCCTTCACTCCAAAAATCAAGTTAAAAAAAAGGCTCATCAAAATATGTCCTCAGTTTTCTAAAAATCTAAGGTTGACAAAACATAGAAAAACAGATTAATTGAACCTCAAATAACAGAGTTATTCAATAAGAGTTTCTTTAAAGAGTATTATAAAGTCTCAACTTTTTTCCCCCGTTTGAAATGTTAAAAATTTTGAACAGGAATGTAATGAAATGCTCGCACGGATTTACGGTTCTGTCTGACATTTTATGCCAGTAATACAGATCTGTCAGAGTACTGCAAAGTTACATCTGATTGATCTTTCCTAGTGACGGAACTTTGTAAATGGCAAACAAAGACTTTGTCACATTCCCTAAATAGATAAAGTAGTATGCAATCATTGTTACCAAAGAGGCAATAGAAAATGCATTGTAGTATATGTAAATAATAACAATAATAATGCCGTGTGTAAATGTGCAGATCCCTTGTAGTGGTTTCCTTTATATTGCAAAACTAAATTATTTTTCAATTCTGTGTCACAGGAAAGAATCCGATGTTTAATTCATTACCTTATATATTAGAATTTTTTTTTTTTGTTCATTAGAAATGTTATATTTCAGCTTTGATTATAGTCTTCCGGTAGTGAATTACAATCATTCCAAACGTCTAGAAAGCCGTGAGCCACACAATACACAGTAGTACAGCTGCACATATCATTTGTGGCAGGAATTGGAATACCGTCAGTTCCCAGCTTCACCACAGGGTCCCCAGAGTGAAGGGAAAACCTGCCGCAAACCCTACGCACACCCGCCAAAATCCCACTGAAAACCCACCGGAACAGCTGGAAAAAACACACCAAACACGTCGGAAAAAGTAGACGAGCCACCGATCACAGAACAGACCAGTCACCGGAAAAAGCCGACAAATGGGGGAGAAAAAGAAAATGGGCTTGAAAGTGTCAAAATTTAAACACTATTTGCAAAAAAATAACTACTGAACGAAAATGCCAGGAATTTACATATAAAATCCTATGAATGATAATAAAAAGGGCTGTTACAGAAAAAAGAAAGAAAAAGCCTAAAAGATACTAATGAAACATCAATAAAGAAACTTTTTGCTGCAGATTAGAAAACGGTTTATTAGATATTGAATTAAAACGGGAATATTTTTAACATTGAAGCCTATGGGATTCGCCTGAATAAACCTGCTGAATGAAAGCACCGAACAGCAGGGAATTTTGGCAACTTTTCTCTGCTGTTCGCTGTTCTCTGAATATATTAACCATTGCTTATCTATGGGGGATTTCACTGCCTTCGAACAGGCACCGTACTTCCTGGCAGTTCACCAAATTATGGCGAACTGCCTGCTCTATGAATAGTCGAATGGCTCCAAAATGTCATGGGGAAATTCCCTGTTCGGTGACATTTCAGCCAGATCGACTCTCTCTGAATAACCCCTATAGGGCCCTATTCCCTCCCTAAAGCTTAAATAGGAATGCTAACTGCGCTGCAGGCCTCCCCGTAGTGTCCTCATTTTAGCGTTAGATTCCAGGAAAAGCACTAATTCAGCACCTTGCCCCAGAATGAAGAGCTACCCTCGGTGATACTTGGGGTAGTGCTTCCACACCTCCACAAGTATCATCTCCTGGAGTCCATAGGAGGATTGCACTACCGGGCCATGAGCCCTGCGTGAAGTCGCTTCCCGGAGATCACCCAGCACTGTGAAGTGGTCACGGATGTACACTGGGAACTCTTTGTCCCCACAGTCTCGCTCTGCACACAGCCAGCAGAATTGGTGGATCGGGCCAGCATTTTTGCCGCAGGAGGAGAGGTGAGTATTGAATTTATTGGGGGGGGGTTATGGGGTGCTGAATGATTCTGCAAAGGCAGAATCAGTTAGCACCATCTTTTAGGCGTCACTAAAGTTTCTGTTAATTAGGGCTAGGATTTACATAAAAAACCTTACTTAGCGAAATGTTAATTATTGATTGCACTACCCGTATAGGATAGTATAGGATAGTATAGGATGCATAAAGTACGGTAAGCTTGTGCAGTCACCCATGGCGTTAACGGATTTTTCAGAGGTTTAGCATTAGGGATGTTATATACGGCACAGTCACTTATCCTGGAGTTAGCGCTAACTCACCCGATAATGCATTTCAAGTGAATGTAGCGTCAAGATCGGAATATCAATGCCAGACGTTAAACTTACTTATTCCAGGACTAATGATTACATATCGAGACGCATCATTAGCACCAACTATGGAATAGAGCCCACTATTGGCTTTCGTTGAAACAGTTATAAATTGATATACTGAGTCAAACAAATAATAAATCTAACTCTGACTTCTGAGTCAATGCATGATTTGACGGTCCTGCAAGACCGTCTACGGATGCATGCAAGAATGCGTTCTACTGCTCATATCTTAGAGTAAATGCTACAAGACTGGTATAGGTTTTGGCACAAAATGCATAACACATAGTCAGCAGGACTATAGAAACTACCATAGCATCTGTCACAGCATAAGCGCCACTTAGGCAGACCGTTCAGACCATATATCCAGTGAAAGACATAATCCCAGTGTTTCTTCATGGTCCAGTAATTTCATTGTCTATGTTACCAATGTTTTTCCAGTCTGATATCAGTAGAATATCAATTAAACATTCTTCAGAAGATTAAATACAAAAGTCAGCAACACGGATCTCAAGGAATCGGTTTAAGAAGCATGTTCATTTTCTGCAGAAATTAGCCTTGTTTTGACAGAAGCTCAACATAAACTTCACGTTTCATCAGTGAGAAGTGCTTTTTGTGAAGAGGCTAACACAACAGACAGCTTCATCTTTCGGATGTCTGACCCTTGACCATTTGAAGAACAAAAGATTGAGCAGCAACGACTTATGCAGAATTCTTTATATCTTTCATATTTACCTTATATTGGATATCCAAGTTTTGGACCGTAAACATTTTGCAAAATTTTAACAGTTTAATTTCTTTAAAAATTATAAAATCGACAAAAATTGTTACCAATACTTAAAATAAGTCTAATGTTAATATTATATTCAGCTATACCATGTCACAACGTAGGTCTGGGCTGGGGTTGTGAAACAGTCCTGGCAGGGGGCAGCATCATCTTTTGGAAGAGGCAGAGTTACACATGGGTTGGGGCATAGTCAGATGGCCCGAGGTTTGTCTAGCGCTGAACCAGAGATCATTGACCTCTATTTTGGCCTTGTTGCCCCTTAATATGTTATAGGAATTGGATTAAAGGAGAGATTGATGCTCACAGATCATGCGGAAGCATGGCAGAACAGGAATAACCTTTGATCTTGCCGCTGGCCATTACAACCATAGCTCTGGCTTACAGTGGTCGGCTGGGGATTTCCTTTTATCTCCTCAGTCAGTCCACTCGTATTTGCCCAGTGGCCACCACAACCGAACGTTTTACAGCATAGGGATGGAAATCACTCTATCTGGATCGTATAATGCATTAAAAATTACACCATGAAAGCCCTATACAAGTGGCAGTTAATGAAACACTTTTAAAAATTATTTTTTTTCTGTATAAAAAGATTTATAGAACAGGGAAAATATATTTTTATGAGCATTTTTTTACTTAACCCTTTCACTCCAAAGTTAAGCCAATTTTTTATTGTAATACATTGAAAAGCATCATTATCATTAGCATATGAAACCCAATGTGCATACAATTTTATAGCAGATTGTCCCTTGAAAGTATGTCCCTTGTGGAGAAACGAAATCCACTGTGCTATCTCTCTCCTTTGAGGGAAAGGGGGGTTTGTGAGGGTCCTGAGGAGGAGCAACAGCACTAGTGACCTGCTCTACAGTGGTGCCCACTCAGGTCTCACAAGGTTTAGCTTGCTTGTGCAATTACAGGGATGAATGCTCCATATGCAAATCAGCCTGCTCTCACCCAATGAGGGTGGCCAGCACTGACGCCTATACCAGATTCATAACATTTTAATATTTGACCGCAGGGTCCAACCCTGCACTCTTCCACAATACCACAGAGGGTTACGGTGTGACGGCACTGTTGCCGACACTAAAGGCCCAATTTTAAAGCACCTGTTGTTACTTTCATCCAAAGCCTGCATAAGTTTCACCATAATTTAGCCAAAAAATCACTAAACTTGTTCTGCGTGTCCTAAAATGTCTCCTCTTTTCATACAGACTGCCGCCCCAAGCAGTTGTTTATGAATAGTTTAAAGGAAAACCATTTACCGTCATTTGAAATGTCATTTTTTTGTTTTTAAATGTTTCTATACATCCTACAAATCCGCCACTTCACGGGCAGGTTATGGGGACCTCCTAGGCAAGATATTTGAAGGAATTTTTCATTTTTATTCATGACCTTTATTTCATGGAAAACTCACTGTTCCTTTAAAAACGTTTTTTTTTTTACTTTTTGTCCTGGTTTCCTGTCCCCCAGGGCACTACCCGGACCCCCATACACCTTTTATGGCAAATATCTTGCATATATGCCCTCTTGCAGGGCACTCTAAAAATAGAACTTTCGAGTCCCATTGACTTGCATTGAGTTCGGTTTTTGTTCGCGTTCGAATGCGAACCGAACACGGGGGTGTTCGGCTCATCACTAACTGTTATTTCTATATACCAGCATTATGCAGGCACATACATTATTTTTATATTCTATTGGTATTTTTTGGAAGCTGCATTACTAATAATCTTATTATGATTAAAACAAATCCCCACAAGCAGGAAATCTGAACATTTCTATTATCGATCTTTAGCACATTTACTGTATCTGACAGAAAGACCATTTGTGCAAGATAAGGGACACCATCTAGATTTTAGAAACTTTCATTCCAACAATATTTCTGTGAAAGGATAAATAAATGAAAAATTCAAAATTGGCAAATTTAAACAATTAAACGTATTTACATTTTTTAACCATCTCAGAACGACACTTTCTGTGCAAAATGTCTATTTTATCCTATATTTAATTGTTAATGTGGCAGCCCATGTTTCAGATAAAAGGATAAATTGAAACGCATCCAAGAACGCAAATAACTGGATATAAATCAATAGAATATATTCATGCAAGCAATATAATATAGTGAGTAAAATATTCTCCGTGTAGACAATAAAACAGCAATAATAAAAGGATGATATGCACTCTTTCTCTGTGCAAACAATATAATATAATATAATGAATAAAGTCTCCTCCGTGCAAACACTGCAAAAATAAAAATATAAAAATACTAATATATAAAAAAGCTGAAGTTGGTGTATACTCAGTGAATAAAATATATACAAAATGTGCAGGAAACTGAATAGAAATCAATAAACCAAATAAAATGTATTCATGTGATTATTTGCGCTCTTGGATGCGTTTCACTGTATTTTTTCCTCTTACCTCCTATATATGTCGTTTTTTTGGGGATTTACTACACCCACGCATCGATCATGAGAGCAGCATCAGTACTGATCCCATACACACCTAAAACTCTATGGGGTTATTCACTAAAAGGTGAAACTCAGGAGAATTGTCAGGAGAAGAGAACAATCTAGACCAAATAGCCGATTTGGAATGTGAGATAAATGGGAGAATTTTTCTGGTTTGGCCATTTTGACCTAGAATTTTCACTTATCCTGCCAATTCTCCTGAGTTTCACCTTTAGTCAATAGACTTCTAAGCGTTCTGTCTCCCAATTTTTTGGGGAGGTTTTTGTCTTTCCTGCTACGTGTTTCCGATTCACTGTTTTCGCTGCACATATGCTGATGAAACCTGCTATATAAATATAGGTTTTTAACATGTTTTAGTTTAATAAATGCACATTTATGCAAGATAGCACTGTGGTTATGTTCAAAATATGAGAACCAGGTTGATCTTTAAACATATACTGTAGCTCTGTTGATATAACAGACTTGAAATCTGTGATCGCAGAGTCAGGAATTAATGACCTTATGTTTCTGCTGAGCGGAATACTAATGCGAGTGACACAACCCAGTATTAACTCCGATCGTGATGGCAATGAGCTTCTGTGGACTTGAGCTATGACAGCCTTCCATGTGCGTTATATTGAACATGGCAGGGTCAGCACCTCCGAGAGACCTAACCAAAGTAAGAGGAAAAACCTGTTGCTAAGTTACATTTACTGGATAACCAAAGGTTCTCTTAACAGTTACTTCTGCTCCACAGGACATTTGGCCCATATTGACCATAAAGGAGACTTTGAGCCAAGTCTGGAATAAATTTAAAACAGATTTTTGTATGAACGTCCAGATTTTAGGAATGTCAAGCAAAGGCTCTGTCCTGCCATGTTTATATATAACTTTTAAGCTACACAAGGGATTTTCAGCCTTATCATCTCGCCCAACGGTTGTTGTAAAGCACTGCGGAAACTGTTGGGGCTAAATAAATCATAATAATAATTAAAAGGTATGAAGTACGCCTGAAAATCAGTCTACAATGTCGTAGAGTAGACCGTATGTGTCATAATAAAAAACTAAATTTTATTGAGATACTATTAAAACCATCAGATGCAATAGATGATATGAGTAACATGAATATATTAGGCTTGTGCACCGATTTTTTTTTTTCGGTTCGATTCAGTTCGGTTCGTTTGGATTTTGTAAATTTTCGTTTCGACTCGTTTCGGCAGATTTTCGTTTTGTTTCGGTTCGTTTCATTTCCTTTTTCAAATCGACTTTTTTTTCGTGATTTCGGAAATTTTCGTGTTTTTCAGAACGTCTGTTCTCGTTTGAAAGTGCCTATTCGTCTTGACGTAAACTAATGGTTTTTCAAATACGATAATTATACGATACGATAATTCTGCCGATACGATAATTCTGCCATTGAGATTTCTCATGTTTTACAAGAAGGATACATTGAGATTTCTCATGTTTTACAAGAAGGATACATTGAGATTTCTCATGTTTTACAAGAAGGATACATTGAGATTTCCCATGTTTTACAAGAAGGATACATTGAGATTTATCTGGTTTTACAAGAAGGATACAATGAGATTTCTCTGGTTTTACAAGAAGGATACATTGAGATGGGAATGATACAAAATTTAATTACAGAATCAGCAATATAAATACGATGTTCAAAATTACTGAAATGGAGCCGAAATCACGAATGGAACGAAAATGAATTTCGATTTTACACATTTCTAGTCCATTCGAAAATTCCGAAAAGTTTTCGTTTCGGCACGAAAATTTGTTTGGATCTGCCATTTTCGGATCCGAAAATTTTCGGAAAATCGGTCGAATCCGAATGCACGAATCGGGAAATTTTGTGAAAATTCTGAGATTCCGAAACCCGAAACGCACATCCCTAGAATATATCTGAAAAGACAACGCCAATAATTTCTAGTCAGTAGGAGGAGACCCTAGATAGGGATAGTTCGAAAATTCCCATCAATACCAGGTGTATGAATATACCGTACTACACCAAAATAAGAGTCATAGGCAGTAGATGAGCTATCATCCTCAAGAAGAGTGAAAGCAGTCGGTCATATATTATCGGACAAACTATGCGAACATCGGTGGTTAGTGCCACCTACTATGCGCCACTGAGCTAGGGTTCACAGTCATACAACACTGACCCCCATAATAGGTAAGTAATATTGGCACAACCAGTCAAAATTCCGACATGAGGAGCACTCAACGCATTTCACTGCATCCTAGCGGTACAGTATCAGAAGTGAGTAATCTGTCAACACAGTCTAGGAGCTAAACCAGGTTCCAGTACATGATATTCAGACAGAGAACAGCTATCCTCAAGCTTCTTTACAGGCCGACAGCAACACTCCCACTGACGCAACAACAAAATGCAGAAGCATCATGGGATAGGCATGTCTGCATTAAATAAGAGATGCAGAGAAAAATTGGGTGCACCTGCTGATTCTGCCGGAGAGCACTGCAAAGGCAAAGCCTCACAAGGCATGGCTAGAAAGGTGCTGCCTGGGTGGATCAAGGCTGGGCAGCACCAAATGTGCAATTCTTGAAACGCCGGCAGTGAGGGCCGTGACAACGTTCTACTATGGACATGTGTACCACTAGCGTATAGAGTGTATGTAGGTGGCGATGTTGGTTACAGGGTGAGGAAACTTAAAGGCTAATTCAAAAGCGGATTTCCACTAAACCATCACATCCTGCCAGTGGTTTTATGGAAAACTACTTGGTAGTAAAGGAGTTAATACCACATTCAGTTACCGCTTTCTCACAAAGTCTAAACTCAAGATGACGGAGCTAAGGCTAGGGTCAGACGAACGCAGTGTTCACGTGCGTTTAGCTGCACTTTAGTACGTCCGTGGTAGCAGCAAATAACGTCCAATGCCGGCCCACACACGAAGTACAGCCGCACGAACGTTCGGCCGCGCAACGCAAGCGGAAAACGAACGCATTCTTGCAAGAACGTCAAACCGCTAGTACTGACGTACAGAGTGCACTGCGTCCGCATAGCGGCGTGTGTGCGTGATTAGGAGACGTCAGAATCTGCTCATGTCCGGCCAACATAACGTCCAGACACCCAAAGTTTCCTGGTTTGGATCCGTAAAAACTCACGGCCGTAATTGCGCATCGTATGACCGCTTTTCGCGTATCCCGTGAAAAAGTACAGACGCACTTTTTATGGACGATGTGAAAAATGCATTCGTCTGACCCTAGCCTAAACAAGAAACTCTCAAGCTTAACAATACAGAGAACATTGTGCTGGATTACCAAAACCATAACTAGAACAACGAGCAACCAAAATGATTGGAAGAATTAGGCTATTCATAGCACAAACTCCAAAAAAATAACAAATTCATAACACAAAGACGCACCTTAAAAATGTTAACCTTAATTTATTATTAGACTCGAAATGTGTAACAGAATCCAATTTTCTTTGCATAAGTATCTTTGTTGAATTGACCAGGTTTTATGCAAAAATCTTCTGTTATTTCAGACAAAAATATAATACTGCATAAGCATGCGTCTGAAGCTTAATTCTATCCTCACATTGTACAATCAGCAACCTTGGAATTTCAAGAGACAGGTTAGCTATCATAGCGTTGCATATTGTCCGGCTCTGCTAATTAACGTATTATGTATTCATCGTCTCTGGAGTTCTTTGTGCTTTTCATTTAAGGGATATTTTCTGGACTAGAGATCATCTTCAATTGACATTTTCAGTCTATTATAACCACATCTTCAATGAATGTCAGTATATCTCATATTTTCACCCGTCTTATCCTTAGTTATTATATAACACTCCTCGCGAGTTATCGTAGAAGTAACAAAATAAATTTAAAAGAAAGAAAGTGACGCCGTTGTGAAAGTCTGGTATGATATGGTTAAGAAGGATCCACATTGACGCGACCTTGGGTATTTATTCTTCGACGCAGCTTTGACGGCTTTTGTGTTTTGCCCTTACAGCAGCAAGTCCTTTTGTTTAAAATTTAAGCTGTAAATATGAATGTCTAATAGCCGGTGCTTCCCATTCTAAGCTTCTTAATGGCTGCGGATAGCACAGAAGTAAAATATATATCCAATAAACCAGACGCACAATATCAGATTCCATTGAGAGACTTTTGAAGGAAGAATAGGTTGCACGGATTATTTTCATCTGGAAAAACAACAGTTGTCCTTTCAAATGAACTTCACCGCGTGCATTGCATTCCAGGAGCTCCAGATCATATAGTAGAATGAATGGGATTGCTTTGTTTTGTATAATGCAACAAGAAAGCACACCACATAGTAAAAAGCAATTTTACTGTGATCAAAACGAAAAAAATAGAAAAAGTGTACTTGATTCAATGACGCCAGCACATGTATATATAATATGCACCGCAGGCAATAGATGGACAATATACACCTTATCAAAACTATAACGGTCCCTATAGTCAAGGAACAAAACCAAATGGTTACCAGAATATATAAACTTAGCTCCGATGAACACAAAGGGCACTATTGCGGTGCCCTCGCTAAAAAGGAGATGCTAAGGTGAAAAACTAGCATTTGCTAACTTCCCCTTTGTGTCCCAGTTTCTCCAGCAGATCGGGGGCCGGCATTGAGTCCAGCAGCCTGCCCCTTAGCGATTGCTAGGCTCGCGGATGCTGGGGGCAGCACTACAGAGCCATCCCCAGCATCCCCTCCAGGGTGTTCATTGGACTCACATGACCGTCAGGATCTTGCCTCTCGCGAGATCCTGCCGGTCGGCGGAGTGATCGCGGAGGGAGACGGGGACTTTCTTCCCCAGTCTCCCTATGCTCCCAGCAGCCAGAAGCAATGGATTGGGTCGCCATTCTTGCTGCGGGATAAGAGGTGAGTATTTGATTTTTGAGCTGCAGGTAATGGATTCTGTAGCAGCGCAATCCGTTACCTACACCTCTGAGCTGGTGGTTACTTAATCTGTGCTTCCACTTTGTGCTCCCCATGTTAGGTATAGGGAGTGCAAAGTACAGTAAACTCGCGCTACAAATCGCAAATTTCCGAGCGTTAACGTTTTTTTGTAACCCGTTAGCGATTCGAAGGCGATCTGGCCGCAGTGCTATAACCTCCTTTAAGCTAGCGCTAGTGCTGATGCTAGTGTAAGCTTGAAGGAGGTCATAGAGTACAAAGTACTCACCTTCATATGCAGAATCAAAAGCACTTACTATAAACAACTGCACAAATCAATAGAAAACAAATCTGTATATGAAAATAACACAAAAGTGGAGAACATCCCAAGTAACACAATCGTCAGACGTCCCAACGTTTTGGCTAATAGCCTTTGTCAAGGGTACATAGAGACTCATCTCAAGTGTTGTATATATATTGTAAGTGAATCTGCTTCCACAAATCACAATCTCCAAACCCTGAAGTGCATTCTACGTGTGTTGTGCAGGAACTAACAGACGCCTGTAATGACATCAGAGGACCTGCGCCATTCCCGGCGCCAGGCCCCTCTCCGTCATTGCAGACCCAGGCGCATGCGCAAACCTAGCTAGGGTGCATGCGCATTAGGTCAGCAAAGGCACAGACCAGACAAGACTTAAGGAACATGTGTTGTGTAAAAAACAACCTAAAGGGAACTGAACCCCCCAATAAAGTAATAAAGTAGAGATATCACGCTCTAAACATAAATGCAAAGTCATATATCAACGATCTACATATAATATGAACAGCATCTTAAGTATATCCACACTGTAATATATATATATATATACTACACCGCCTAATAACTCCTGTAAAAAACAATACAACAAATGAATTTGTGTATGGCTTTGATTTGTGCAATTAATTTTAATTGCATTTTATAAAACGCGTCGTGTAACCCAGTGATATTCCAATGCATTTAGTTACATTCTGTAAAGGGTCTTCTGCCTTGAACTTGGAATTCTGTAGAGGCTTCTGTTGACAATACACATATAAATATTTTCAAGGTTCTGTTTCCTCTGAAGGTAAAACCCACGGAAGGTCCAGCGGCCCCAGAGAAAAACGTATTAGTACAAAGGTATTGTTAGTTTAACTTTATAGGGTAAACTACCTAAATTATAGTAGGGGGAAAGGCTGGGAGAGGAGAGCTGCCACCATATATAATCAAGGTAATTTCATGAACCCACATACACGAATCCTTGATAACACATATATTTTTAAAACACTGTGGGAGGAACGCTGAATGTCTATATCAATATGCGGATATGAAAGGAAAATGCCTGGGTGCGACTCTAATCATTCTGTTTTCCCTTGACATGAGATTGAACCATTACCTGACAGCATATGGGATTCATCACTACTGTACTCAATCCAAAAACACTTCCAAAGAATTTACTAAAATGATGGGACTTTAAACAAAAGGCCACCTTTTCTATTGTCCAAAAACGGTTCAACATTTGTGTCTGCGCAAGGTAAATCCTCCTGTTAAAGTAAAAATTAACTGGTATGCTTTTTTACCTAGTAAAAAAAAATAAAAATAAAAATATGTGATTTAAAGGTATAATAAAGCAAAAATTATATCACTTTCAAAAAAAATAAATAAATATATATATATATATTCAGCCACAAATTGGCACTCATCTCCTTAATTTCGCCAACTAGCAATTCAGCTCTGGAGCAACCCTATCTCCAATGAATCAGGGCACTCTTACCTACGTCCCAAGCTTTACCGATAGAGAACTGTCAATGTTTTGCCTCCTTCGAGCCTTTATTAAGCCAGTTGAACGAGTCAAAACATTGAAAGTTCTCTTACATAAGTCCCAATCTTTATTGATAGAGCCATTTGCCTCTTTGTAATACTGTTTCTCTTCAGACACAACCGTATTAGCTTCTACCGGCACAGTTCATTCAGGTTCTAATCTGCACCCACATAAATTGCCCACTATACATATTAGTAGTAGATTTACCCAGTCCGACTGCCATTATGTTATTGGACAGTGCAGTGTCCTGAAGTCCTAAAGTAAATGTACTGGCTGGATGGAGTAGAGGTAACATCACTGCTCTAAAACCATGGAGGCACAGGTTCAAATCCCAGTCAGAGCACCTCTCCAGTAAATGTCCTTGGGCAAGACACCTAACGGTACATGCGCACCACCCAGGACATACTTGAAAACAAGAGAAATCTCAATGTATCCTTCCTGCTAAAATACTTTATAATTTTTATTTATTTATTTATTTTAAAATGATCATTGTTGAAGATCATTACAAATATGTGGGTTTCTGAAAGGATGCAATTCAAACCAAGTCCTTGATTTAATTCATTCGGATAAGCAATTTCAAAGAACTACAAGCAGTTTGTAAAATTAAAATGATATAATTACAGAAGTTACTAATAAAGTCTGTGATAAATCATTTGAAGTTTTAGATTGGAAAAGCATATTCAAATAATTACCTATAAATTAAATTGAGTCCTAATCTACAGCTTTATTTACAGAGAGGGCTATATATTAGAAGACATCAGTCTAGCTCAGACAGTAGTGGAAAATACATGTTTCTCCAAAGTTCACTGTTGTTGCAGCTACGGGGAACAACGGCAATCCAGAGGAGAAAATATTCAACAACGGCAGACTAATTTGCTGCAAACAATCGTGAACAACTCTACCACCATTATTCGTGCTCTAGTTACCTCCATTTACTGATGCTCCACCAGGAAAATCTTTTCTGATCTTCCATTGAAACAACGGGAAAAACAAATGTAAATACTATTCTGACGAATGTCAACTCCAACGATGGTAAAAGCAACAGTGAAATCTACGTTGCGCAACTTTGGTAATATTTATGTTGGACACAATTATGGAAACCACGCTGAATACTACACTAAAACTTAAGAAACAAAAGCTCCCAACCACAAGGTAGGGACCAAGTATGGAGCACCCTATACAGTGGAATAACTATGGTGAAACTACAGTGAATTCACAATCTAAAGAAGTCCCACCAAGGTTCGTCATCAGTGTCACCATAGTTTTCACGGTTGTTTCTGCCAATAATGTTCAGGCAAGTTTTTAGTGAAGAAAAACAGAAGAGAGAGTTAGATGGGGTTAGAGTAATCTGTCCTATCTCTCAATAGGTCAGGTATAAAAATACTCAATTTTATTAATGGACATCGCCAATTGATCATAAAGAAAAACGTATAGAAATAACAGCGATATTAACCCTCCCAAAAAGATGCAGAGTATAATGAAGCTACTTGATCCCTGTAGGATTATCTAGTGAATTTATAGGCATTTGGGTCATTTAGTTCTCAATTCATTATACTCTACACCTTTTTGGGAGGGTTGATATCATTGTTATTTCTATACGTTTTTCTTTATGATCAATTGGCGATGTCCATTAATAAAATTGAGTATTTTTATACCTGACCTATTGAGAGATAGGGCAGATTACTCTAACCCAAATGACAAATGACAAATGATTTAGGTAAACTAAAAAAATGGTCGGAGCTGTGGGTAAGTGCAAGATAATGCACCTGGGACGTAAAAACCCAAGGGCTGAATATAGAATATTTGATACAGTCCTAACCTCAACATCTGAGGAAAAGGATTTAGGGGTTATTATTGCAGAGGATCTAAAGGTAAGTAGTCAATGTAATAGAGCAGCAGGAAATGCTAGCAGAATGCTTGGTTGTGTAGGGAGAGGTATTAGCAGTAGGAAAAGGGAAGTGCTCATGCCACTGTACAGAGCACTGGTGAGACCTCACTTGGAGTACTGTGTGCAGTACTGGAGACCGTATCTCCAGAAGGATATAGACATCTTAGAGAGAGTTCAGAGAAGGGCTACTAAAATGGTGTACGGCTTGAAGGAGAAAAGTTACCAGGAAAGGCTTAATGATCTTAACATGTACAGCTTGGAAAAAAGACGAGACAGAGGAGATATGATAGAAACATTTAAATACGTAAAGGGAATCCACAAGGTAGAGGAAGGGAGTATATTTAAAAGGAAACAAAGTAGCAAAACAAGAGGACATAGTCTTAGATTAGAGGGGCAAAGGTTTAAAAGTAACATCAGGAAGCATTATTTTACTGAGAGGGTGGTGGATACATGGAACAGTCTTCCAGTTGAAGTGGTAGAGGCCAAAACAGTAATTGAATTTAAGCAGGCATGGGATAGGCATAAGGCTATCCTAAACAAAAGATAAATCCAGGTAAAGTATCCATGTAATTGGGCAGACTAGATGGGCCGAAAGGTTCTTATCTGCCGACATCTTTCTATGTTTCTATGTTTCTATGTAACCCCATCTAACTCTCTCTTCCATTTTTCTACACTAAAAACTTGCCTGAACATTATTGGCAGAAACAACTGTGAAAACTATGGTGATGACGAACCTTGGTGGAACTTCCTTAGATTGTGAATTCACTGTAGTTTCACCATAGTTATTCCACCGTAATTCGCTATGGTTCACCATAGTTAACCCAAAGTTATTTCTATAACAACAATACTTTGAGGGTTATTTACCAGGCTCCGAATTTGCAAATGAATTGCACTGAAAAGCGAATTTCACCGTATCTGCAAATTTGTCTATTCACTAACAGGGTTATTCAAAGAGATCTAAATTGCTTGAGAAAGGTAACCGAACGCTGAAAATCAGCGTTCGGTTACCTTTCTTGGCTATTCGGCTATCCAGAGAGCAGGCAATTTGCCAAATCCTGGCGAATTGCCTGAACATACGGTGCCTGTTCGGTGCCTGTTCGAGGGCAGTGAAATCCCCATGAAAAAGCACTGCTTCGGCTATTCAGAGAATACAAACCAGCAGTGAAAGGTTCCCGAAATGCCCTGCCATTCGGTGGTTTAATTTGGCAAGTTTATTCAGGAGAATCCCATAGGCTTCAATGTTAAAAATAATCCTGTTTTAATTCAATATCTAATAAACCGTTCATTATAAAATTCTGCAGTAAAGAGTCTCTTTATTCATAGATTTTTTTAGGATATTTTAAGCATTTTTCAGATTTTTTTTTTTTAAAAGTCCAATTTTTTTTTGATTTTTAAGTTTACTTATTTTTTCTGTAACAGCCCTCTTTATTATCATTCCCTGGACCTCATTTGTAAATTTCAGACAGTTTCGCTTAGTAGTTTCTTTACAAACAGCGTTTCACTTTTCAATCATTCATGCAAACTGTTTTCCTAATTTATTCACTTCACTCTGTCTGCGGTCTCGGCTTTCTCGGCTTTTTCCGGCGGCTTCGTTGTGGGTGACTGGCTCCTGCTCGGGTTTTTCCGTGGTTTTCGGCAGGTTATTCGCTGGGTTTTGCGGTTCGTTTTCGTCGGGTTTGCGGCAGCTTTTCCCTGCAATTCGGGGACCCTGTGGTGTTTGCTGAATACACCGCAGGGTCACCGAAATGGGATCGGCAAAAGGAACCGAATTGAAGAGAACGAAAAGTCACCAAACGTGCGGTGACTTTTCGAATCTCTTTAAATAACCCTGTAAGACATGTTTTTGTCCGATACAGGCGAATTGACAACATACGGTGCATTTCGCCGCAATTCTCTGCGATTTGGTGGCAATGACATGGTCCCATAGAGAACTAAAGATTCATCTATTCACAAAACACCGAATTGCATCAAAATTGCAGCAAAATAACCTGATTTCAGTGATTACCATTCGACATTTTTAAACAGGCAAATCTAGTAGGTTTTTTGTGATTATTTTAAGAACCATTATTTTTACTTTTCCAAAAACCTTATTTTTTTAAAAGACCTTTTTTGTATTTTTTCAAAGATCTGTTTTTATCTATTTTTTATATTTTTTATATTTTTATTAAAGATATTTTTATTATTTTTTAAAAGACATTTTTTGAATTTTTTTAAGGACCTTTTTTATTATTAAGATACAATTTTTAATACATTTTATTGAATTATCCTCCTATTAGGAGTATAGTGGACTTCCTATTGGCTATCTTTTCTTTCCAGTTTTGTGGAAATCGACGAGGGCAGTTTGACACTTTGCCCCAACATCCGATAACTGCTTTGGCGGCTCTATTTTCGGCGCAAAAATGTACCGTATTTTTACTGAAATGGGGTCTTCGAACTATGCCCAAATTCACCAAAATTAAACTCCATTTCAGTGCTTTGTGAATACCCTCGTAGTGATTAACCCTTTAATTGATATAATTGACCTTTACCAGCATGCAGATTACATGATAATAAGGAGTACAAATCAACATACAGTGCCGACCTAACTATGCAACTACGATGACTCTCCTGGAAGAAAATCTTTTTCTTGTGAAAAGTTTCATTTTGTGAGTTGACTGTGCATTTATTTTTATTTATTTTTTTACTTTTTTCAACCCAGACTGGGAGTAGTCTGAATGCTTGTATTACACAAAATAAAGTATCACCAGTCTGTGTATAGCCTGCCAAGAAGAACAATGAATATATTTTCGGTGGCTTTAGCACATAAAGTACTCGCAAAGTAATACTTGAAGTTTTTCAAAGTTGGGCTTGAAGACGTATAGTGAATTATTTAATTTCTCAGTGGTATTACCCTATGCTAACTTCTTCACTGGCATCTGCACGGTTGGCATTCGTGCCAGTACTTTGAACTATTGAAAATGATCCCTCGCTGTGTGTTATGATCTTGTTATACAAACTTTGCCAATGTGGAGCTCAAAGAAGACACATTCTCAAAAAGACTCACAGTTGGGAATGAAATAATATGACGCAACCTGATCGTTTTCTATTTACTGTCTTATATTTTTGTTCAAGAGCATTAATATTGTAAAATATTCCATGTTTATTACATAACAATGATCAGCAGAACATAAACTAATCCATACAAACTGCATGATTTAGTAACTGTTTTGTATAAAACTCTACGGCTCTATCACCTCCTTAACGCCAGTGTTAGCGCTCACATAAATGAGCATTAGCGCTCTGTACAGATCACCTCCGAATCGCTAATGGTTTAAAAAACCGTTAGCGAATTGGTATTAGCGCTTGCTTACTGTACTTTGCGCTCCCTGTATTTAACACGGGGATCACAAAGTACAAGCCCTCGGTAATTAGCATCACAAGCTCCTAACGCTAATTACAAAGAGCTGTCGCTAACTAAAAAAGTTAATGCCAGCTCTGAGCTGCCGCGGAGTCAGCAGCAGCTGAAAAGCCCCCCAAAAACAAAATACTCACCTTTCATACCACGGTGGGAAAGGTGGCCCGATCCACTGCTTCTGGCTGCCGGGAGCAGAGTGAGACTGGGGGTGGGGTGTCCCCAGTCTCCCTCCGCAATCATGATGCCAACCTGCAGGATTACGTGAGAGGAGAGATCCAGCCGGTCATGTGACCCAGCAGCAGAAACTTCCTGCGGACTCCATGGAGGGGATGCTCGTGACGGCGCTTTAGCACTGCCACAAGTCTATCGGCTGCTATGGTTCTGGCTGCTGGGTTCAGCGCCTGTCCCATAATTCGCTGCTGAAACCGGAATGCAAAGGGGAAATTAGCGAACGCTAACTTTTCTCCTTAGTGTCCCGTTATAGCGAGGGGAACCCGATAGGGCCCATTGTATCTTGAATGCAACTTTGCATTATAACACTCATATATATAGAGTAAAATATTAATTATACATACAGATTGTTATTCTGAGATAGCTTTAAATGCCACCTTTTTGGAGCACCAGAGGAAAGCTCAGAAGCCGATATGTTGGCTTGTGTACCCATGGAAAAGACCCATTGAGAGGTATTGTGTTAATTTTGCTATGTATTTCTTTAATGCTTGTTTAAATTCACTAGGATTCAGTCTCCATGCGATAGTGCTCGCCTGATACATTAATATAAGCTGTATGATAAAGGAAGTTACACTGCTGATCTTTAAAGTATTTTTTGTACAATTTGCATTTTATTAGCTGTGTTTGTGTGCTTAGGTCTACCTGCATTCATTTATATATTTTTTCCAATTAGTAAGATTGATATTCTTTTTGCAGCAGCCTTGTCTTACATGTATATTCAATATAGATTTATGGAATTCCTGTATATTTTACTATTAATATTCTGAGCTAGCTAAAATATTAAAATGATGAGATTAATAGCAACGGATCTTTCAGAAAATGGTAACAGAATGTGAAAATAATACCTACATATGTTTATAATGCCTCCATTAAGAAAGTACAATTATTATTATTATTATTATCTTTTATTTATAAAGCGACAGCATATTCCGTAGCGCTGTACAATGGGGAAGCACAAACATGAGACATACATGATAAATAAGGAAAAGACAACCCTGCCCAAAGGATAGCTTGTCTAGAAAGTACAGCACTTTAACCAAGTGCTCAGCCAGACATCCCGTGAGTTTACAATCTGAGTGACGGGGTAAGTGAAACAGATGGAAGCAGAGGGAAGGAGAAGCCGGTTGCTAGAAGAAATGTTGTGACGGTTGCATAGAAACATAGAAAAATGTCGGCGGATAAGAACCTTTCGGCCCATCTAGTCTGCCCAATTACATGGATACTTTACCTGGATTTATCTTTTGTTTAGGATAGCCTTATGCCTATCCCATGCTTGCTTAAATTCAATTACTGTTTTGGCCTCTACCACTTCAACTGGAAGACTGTTCCATGTATCCACTAACCTCTCAGTAAAATAATGCTTCCTGATGTTACTTTTAAACCTTTGCCCCTCTAATCTAAGACTATGTCCTCTCGTTTTGCTACTTTGTTTCCGTTTACATATACTCCCTTCCTCTACCTTGTGGATTCCCTTTACGTATTTAAATGTTTCTATCATATCTCCTCTGTCTCGTCTTTTTTCCAAGCTGTACATGTTAAGATCATTAAGCCTTTCCTGGTAACTTTTCTCCTTCAAGCCGTACACCATTTTAGTAACCCTTCTCTGAACTCTCTCTAAGATGTCTATATCCTTCTGGAGATACGGTCTCCTGTACTGCACACAGTACTCCAAGTGAGGTCTCACCAGTGCTCTGTACAGTGGCATGAGCACTTCCCTTTTCCTACTGCTAATACCTCTCCCTACACAACCAAGCATTCTGCTAGCATTTCCTGCTGCTCTATTACATTGACTACTTACCCTTAGATCCTCTGAAATAATGACCCCTAAATCCCTTTCCTCAGATGTTGAGGTTAGGACTGTATCAAATATTCTATATTCAGCCCTTGGGTTTTTACGTCCCAGGTGCATTATCTTGCACTTATCTACATTAAAACTCAATTGCCACAGCTCCCACCATTTTTTTAGTTTACCTAAATCATTTGTCATTTGGCTGATCCCTCCAGGAACGTCAACCCTGTTGCAAATCTTTGTGTCATCAGCAAAAAGACATACTTTTCCATTAATACCTTCTGCAATATCACTAATAAAAATATTAAAGAGAATGGGTCCAAGTACTGACCCCTGAGGTACCCCCACTGGTAACAAGACCTTGCGCCGAATAAACTCCATTTACCACAACCCTATGTTGCCTGTCACTCAGCCACTGCCTAATCCATTCAACAATATTGGAATCCAAGCTCAAAGATTGCAATTTATTGATAAGCCTTCTATGCGGAACAGTATCAAAAGCCTTACTGAAATCTAAATAAGCAATGTCTACTGCACCACCTGTGTCTATTATTTTTGTTACCCAATCAAAATAATCAATAAGATTAGTTTGGCATGATCTCCCTGAGGTAAACCCATGTTGTTTCTGATCCTGTAATCTATGTGTTTTTAGATGTTCAACAATCCTTTCCTTTAACATGGTTTCCATTAATTTCTCCACTACTGACGTAAGACTAACTGGCCTATAGTTCCCCGATTCCTCCCTACTACCCATGGGAAGGACCAGAAGGTTGGGCTGAGTAAAGGTAATTAGAGAGAGAAGTGGAAACAGCTGTAAAGGAGCCCTTAAATTATGGACCGGGCCTGGGTGGGACTGCAGAGTGGAGAATCTTGGGTCTGTGATGGTCAGTGTGTGCTGCAAAATAGAATGGAGATTTGCTAAGTGAGTCTTTAAAAACTACAGGCAGGAGGGGGAAGGAGGAGGAGAAGGAAGAGGGGGGGGGGGGTGGGAAGCAGAGGTAAAGACCAGGTAAAAAAGTTTTTTATAAGTAAAATGGAGGGAACATTGAACCAAGGAATCAGCCAGAAATTAATACATTTAAAAATAAAATACAGTTGCAAGAATGGGGTTCTTTGGAGGATAGCATAGGACGGCATTCTGAGATCCTGCTACCTTATGCTGGTTCCGGGGTGCTGGTCAGAGTATGTTTATTCAGGTTCCGGGGTGCAGAGTAAAGGGGCTTTCCAATATTATAAACCCTGAATATTATCTCTGTGCAGTAGTAAGTCTTTTTTTTTTGATGGAAGTTAAAAAAGGAAATGTTTTATATATCTATTTTTGTATTTCCATGCAAAAACATGTATACACATTTAGTCTCGGGGTTAAAAGAACGTAGAAAAGCTATGGAATTAATGGAATAAAAAAATTATTCAAATTTATAATTGTATATTATATATCATTATTATTATATAAATACATATTATGTAGCTGAATTTACTGCTCATTTACAGCTTATACAAGCACTGGTATATTCATTCCCCCTATATCATGTTAAATTATGTACACAACTACATCGGTCTCCAAATAATAGGGGTTTTTTTCAGAAGCAATGCCAAGAAGTGGAGTTATATTCTCTCAAAGTCACCGGTGATCAGGATCAATGCGCATGTAAATTTCCTGAGATATTCTAGCTTTATTCCCCCCACAGCAGATGAAACAGCTCATACTTCTGAAGTCTTCTTTGAATATAGTCTCAGAACAGACAATATTTATAAAAGAAGGCACACCGTATGCAACCTATAATATGAAATATGTAAAATAAATTGTGTACTACTATAAAAAATTATTTAATTGGCCAATGCATTGTATAAATAATTTGGACATTACTAAAAATGTCACTTATACATTTAATAAAGGTAAGGAATATTTACTATAGTACTGGTCGGAATAATGTTGACATTTTCGCATTCAAGCTAAAACGTTTTGTCGTATTTGGTATCTCCCCACAGAAAATAACTTGAGCCAAAAAACCCCAAAAATTACATTATTTATAGTTACATATGATTTAAATTATATAATTTAAAAAAAAAAATTATTCATGAACGTGTATCCAACAAAGGGCCCTATAACATTCTTCAGGCGAAAACGCACGCGCAACGCGTGAATTTGTGCGCCAAGCGTTAAACGTTACCATGTGTAAATCAACGCTGGAATTACAATCCTTGCGCATTTTTTCATCCATCGAGCAATAATGCAATAAACGGACGCGCACAATCGCACGCGCAGTTACGTTGCGAGCAGAAATCAGTGTGCGGACTGTTTTTTTCACGCAATTCAGCCAATCAGAATTAAGAACCACAATTGTCTCACGTTAAGTTTTTGCCCCTGTCAAAGTCAATCTGAGCATATATGCTGCAGCTGAAATTTGTAGCTTACTTTCCAGCTGCTTCCACTTTGCAAATCACCCTAATTAACCCAAGGTTCTAACCCTTCCCATGTTATGTTAATCTGTATATTTGTGTTTTGTTTTTAATAGTTTGCATTTTATTACTTTGTATTTCTGTAACAACTGTAACCACTCAATGTTCTCAAACCCAGGACATACTTGAAAACGAGAGAAATCTCAATGTATCCTTCCTGGTAAAATCCTTTTCAAATAAATAAATAAATAAGAAATGCACGCACAACTTCTCCATTTTATTGGTTTGGTATGTGTAGACTGTGTAACTATACTTTGCTGCATTATCTTTTTTCGGGCTGGTGTATTTTGGTTCGGCCAGGTCCGTCAGATTTGTCATTAACACCAGCTTTTAGGAGAGGCTAAAATTATGCGCGCAACAGCTATGCGTTAATTCCAATGCATAGATTGTAATACCATCCGCGTACCAGCGCACAAACACATTTGCGCTCACAATGTTAAGTATAGGACGCGCACTGTAATGTAAGCTTGCGCAGCGTTCGCGCAGGTTCACCAGCGGTAAACGATAACGTGCGTTTGTTGCGCTGACATTGTAATACGACGTTCAGCGCAAAGGGTTTTACCTCTCGCGTTAATGCGTTTTTGCGCCGGCGCAAACGTTTGCATGAAGAATGTATTAGGGCCCAAAATGTATAAACAAAAAACTGATTTGTGTAGTTGAGGGTCGCTAGGACCTATACTTAACAGCACTTAACTCTACAGAGAGACACTGTCGCTCTATACACCCCGAATGAGTATCCCTTAAAATTCTAACTGAATTGAAAAATGGTAGAGAAAGGAGTGGAGCGCACAGGCAATTAATTTCAGAACCGTTACCTTACTGCACCTTTTGTGTTAATCCCCCTTGACATTATCCCTTACCCCTGATAATGTCCATGGACTTGCCCATTCCCCCCCATATATATGTCCCACTACCCCCCCTCCTCCCCATATGCTTTGGCAATGCTAAAATGTATTTGGTCCTGCCAATAAAGCTTATTTTGATTTGATTTGATTTGATTTGATAATGGTATGCAATTGTGATCTTTATAAATTTAAAAAGCTTACATTCCAGAAAGGAGAACGTCTTGTTGTTCAACTGTTCCTGGTTATTTGGAATTTTTCATATGCAAGCGTTCATTCATATCATTCTAAGGAATATACTCTCAAAAGAAATAGATATATACAAAAATAGTGTAATACAGTATAAACAACAGTAATTCAGGTGTGGGGTAGAAATACACTTACAGTATTAAGAGCCTCTATAGCTCTAGTCAAAGCGCCACTGGGTTTTTAAAGGCCTCCCCAAACACCATACACCTCCCGATATACCTCAAAGGAACAGAAATGGCAAATATAGCGTGGTATATCTGAACGCATCTATTGGTAACCCTCAGAAATTAAGACTCTCACTCACACTTTGGGGGGTCTCTCCAGCGCATACAGATTGTTTAAATTGGCACAATCTTACAAAGCCATTTCACGGTGGTCCCATCTCTCCTCCTTGTTGGTCATAAATCATAAAATAATTTATTCTCCAAAAAAAAATGTAAAATGTAAAATAAAACAAAATATGCTAGACGCGTTTCGCCCTATTTATATATAAAGCGGACTTCATCAGTGGTTCAACTCTGTTTGGGAAGTTTGTTTGCCACTGTAAGTTTTATAAACTGTGTGCCATTTTAAATCTTTGCAGAAACTGCTGCCGATAAATAAATAAGAAGAATTTTACACTTAGCATAGGGCTTGAATTAATTATTTCATAAAGAAAAAAGATTGTCAAGTTTTGACTGATATATATGTATACAAATATATTAAAATATATATTAATTCAATCAAAATTATTGATACACAGGAAAAAAATAAAAATTATCCTGGTCTAATAAAAATGTATGGCCATAAAACACCTGAAAAAGTAGATTTTCATATTTGCTCCTAAGCATGTTTATTTATAAATCGGATGTTTATATGGTGAATTGCAGTCTGATTCTCTATGTTTCGCTGCTTGATAATCCATTTATCAACCCCTTTCAGCACTATATATTTTTTCGAAAATCCGCTTAATGATCAACTAAAATTGAATCATTAAAGCCAAAATTTCTGTTAGTGATTTTAGGCTCAAGTGCTGATAAGCTTTTTTATTTATTTTCGATTGAATCAAAATGCCAGTATGTGCTTAAAAACTATTCCAGTTGCAGTAGTTTAATCAGTAAATGTCAGTGATTGAGGAGAATTAAATCAAGCCCATAGTCCAGTATCCTAAACAGTGGCCTCAATTTAATTTGTTTTGTTAAGCATTTTTGAATAATTACGATTGGTTAGAAAATTTTCAATTGATTTATCAACAGAAATCATCCTTACAGTCTATGGAAAGGTTTTTAGATAATGCATTTGTCATTTTTTTTAAAGGATTGTAATAATATAAAAATGCATATCCAAAGGGATTAAATCGCAGAGACGGATTGGCCGGACACTATATAAGGCATGTTTGTGTCTCTGGTGAGGTATTTCGTGGAAAAACACTAAAAATTAGGATGGCGCATCTGTGGTGTCGTGTTCACTGGGGGTACAAACAGCATAAATTCCAATTAGAAACCCCCGTCACCTTCATATCCACTCTCAATCTGAAAAAATGGGGAACAGTATATTGTGTAGTATTTTAAAACAAATAAAAATTTATTAAAATCCAAAAAACAAACTCACACTTTGAATAGCCATAAGCATTGGTCACAATGACCCAGACCTCCCGAACAAAATCCCCATATGGTCCGCAAATCGTCCTCCGGTCAATGCAAGCCACCTGCGTAGATCCGATAAACAGTCTCTTGGTCCGAACTTGTAACCCTCCGCACAGCCGCTCGACACGTTTCGTGAGTATCTCACTTCCTACTACACAATATACTGTTCCCCATTTTTTCAGATTGAGAGTGGATATGAAGGTGACAGGGGTTTCCAATTGGAATTTCTGTTGTTTGTACCCCCAGTGAACATGACACCACAGATGCGCCATCCTAATTTTTACAGGGTAATTCAAAGAGATTCGAAAAGTCACCGCACGTTCGGTGACTTTTCGTTCTCTTCAATTTGGTTCCTTTTGCCGATCCCATTTCGGTGACCCTGCAGTGTATTCAGCAAGCACCACAGGGTCCCCGAATTGCAGGGAAAAGCTACCGCAAACCCAACGAAAACTAACCGCAAAACCCGGCGAATGCACGCCGAAAACCTGCAAAAACATCTGGATTAACCCGTCGAAGACGCCGGAAAATCCAGAAAAAATGCTTAAAATATCCTAAAAAATCTATAAATAAAGAGACTCTTTACTGCAGAATTTTATAATGAATGGTTTATTAGATATTGAATTAAAACGGGAATATTTTTAACATTGAAGCCTATGGGATTCTCCTGAATAAACTTGCCGAATTAAACCACCGAATGTGTTCTCTGAATAGCCGAAGCCGTACTTTTTCATGGGAATTTCACCACCCTCGAACAGGCACCGAACAGGCACTGTATGTGCAGGCAATTCGCCAGGATTTGGCAAATTGCCTGCTCTCTGGATAGACGAATGGCCAAGAAAGGCAACCGAATGATGATTTTCAGCATTCGGTTACCTTTCTCAAGCAATTCAGATCTCTTTGGATAACCCTGTTTGTTTTTACGTGCAAACAACAGACTTGAGGTAGTCCTTTGGATTGGCTGCAGTGAAGGAAGGACCATACAAATTTTTTATTGATTATTATGTATTTCGTGGTAGACAGAAGCTGAAACTGCTTCTCCAATGATATGATTGGTCATTTCTGAACTCATTGTTCTTTTCCTATTTTTGTTCTTTTTTATTTCCTAAAATATCTAAAAACCACTGTATTGCCACATTAACAAATATTTGTTTCCAAAACATAAAAGAAGGAAATTAAGTTAATGAATAAATGTATACGCATCAATGTAGGTGCAAACTTAAATTAAAATGTCTCATAATCTACTCTTTCGATTCTAGAACTAGCAGTAACAGCCTTGGATCCTCTTAAAGACTTAAATTAAATGATGCGCCATCTGCTATATGGAGTTTTTTAAATGACAGAACAATTCTGAACCTATTTTCTCAGGTGAAATAGGTAGATTTGCATGAATTTGCATGTATATGTCTCTCTGCGTAATAACACAATTAAAGCAAAGGAATTGCTCATTCCTTATTTTGACAAATATCCTCATTTTAGCAAGGATCAGCATATTTATGGCGACAAACCAGATTGCTTATGTGAAAAAGAATTCCATTAGTTGAACTTTACATAGTCTGTAGTGTTGACATATATTGCTATGTGTTGTTTATCAAAGTTTAATAGCTACTGTCATTCAATTTAAACAAAAGGAGGTTTGTTTGGTAGTTTTGCAAAACACAACAATGCACTAAACCACTAGAATTATGCCACGTAAAACGTCACGGAGCCGGCCGCATAACATCGCTAAACCTGTAATTAGAAAACAAATTGTGACATGCGTGAAAACACACACGATACCAAAGCGTGGACCACTCTCTGGGCTGTATTCCCTAGTGAACGCTAACTGTAGCTTTCTGATGAGTAACTGTTAATGCTAGGATAAGTGACTTTAACGTATGCTCCCTATTACATCCCGAACGCTAAACCGGTTAAAAAAATGTAAGCGAATCAGTGCTTGCACGAGCTCACTGTGCTTTGCGCATCCTATACTTAACATGGGGCACAATCAGTAATTACCGCTAGGATAAGTAAGGTATTACAGCGCTAATTACCACAGCAATGCGCAAACAGAAATGTTGGCGACTCCTAAAAGCTGGCGAAAACGGATTCCACTTTTGCAGAATCATTTAGCACCCCCTAAACCCCCACCCAAAAAATACAATACTCACCTCTTATCCCGCGGGAAGAACGGTGGCCCGATCCCCTGCTTCTCCTGGCCGCGAGCAGGGTGAGACTGGGGACAAATAGTTCCCAGTCTCACTCCACGATCACTCCGCAGAGCTGCGTAATCTCACTGGAGCAAGATCACACAGGGCTCGTGGTCCAGCAGCACAACCCTCTATGGAGTCCTGTGGGATTTCAGCAGGTGATATTTAGGGGGGGGCATGGAAGTGCTACTGCGAATATCCCTGAGGGTAGCGTTGCTTTATGGGGCAAGGTGCTGAGGTAGCGCCTGCTCTGGAATCTAATGTTAAAATGGGGACGCTACGGAGAAAGCTGCAGGCAGTAGCGTCCCCATTTTAGCGTTGGGTAAGGAATAAGGCCCACTGTCTTTTACTACAAGCTGATACTATTGGAAATAATGGAATTAAATATAGGCAGAACACATTGTCCCTCCGGTCTCCTACCCTCCACACTGTTGTGGGCACCATCTTGGCTGAGGGCAAATATAAATAGCTCATTGTCCACTATTATTCTGGTCTCCCAAGGTGGCGACCACAACAGTATGGTGTGTAAGAGACTACGGGAACAATGCAGTGTTTTTGCTAGGCCACGTCCGCAAAGTCACTTCCTGAGCACCATGAGAAGAAAAATCAAGGGCAGCTCCCGAAAGCTCTTTGTTTATTAAATATAATCTAAGGACTGGATTTTTTTTTTTTTTGGAGAAAGGATTTTACCAGGAAGGATACATTGAGATTTCAAGTATGTCCTGGATGGCGAGTATGTACTGTTGGGTGTCTTGCCCAAGGACACTTAGAGGTGCTCTTGCCGGGATCGAAACTGTCTCCACAGTCTCTCTCGACGGTTAAAGAGCAGCGATGTTACCTCTACTCCACCCAGTTGGCACACTACATCTCCTGAGGAACTCAAATATTGGTCAAATGTGAAATTGAAATACACCAAAATATGTGCAACTGACCTAAAAATTGGTTAGAAGGAAGAAAATATTAGGTAAAACCATTTATTACAATTATAAAGTTTAACATTTGCCCACTCACAAAATAAGATGCACAACACAATTATTGTGCAAACGGCTCTCTATACATAAGGAACTTCCAGTAATGCTGCTGTGCTGGAAAGGAGAATTCATTTAGTAGACTAATACTTTTTGTCAAAGACTTCGTTATCGACTAGTTTTCGCCACTGAAATATGTAGTCAACTAAGTTAAGATGATTAAAACTATGATGATAATCTATTGACATTTTTGTCAACTCATAAAAACTAGACAAAAATGTTAGGGAGGGACCATTTTTATTTTAACGTTAGTCATAGTCCTTTAACCCCCCTGGCGGTCTATTTATTTTGAAAATCTCTGTCTAAAAGCGGTCAATTTAGTTTATTTTTTTGCCCCCCTAGCGGTATCCCGACTGTGGCTCGGGGTCAAATTCCTATGTTGGAAGCGGTAACCCCGAGCAACACTCGGGATGCCGTTGGATACATCACCTCTCCCTGCTCTCCCTCGAAGTCCCCAGCTGTCTCCTTCGGTGACCTCGACCTCATTACTTCCTGGTTTCCTCCTCGCGAGACGGAATCCAGGAAGTATAAGGATGCGATCTCCGGAGAAGACTGCAGAGATCATCGAGGGAGCGCACGGAGAGGTGATGTATACAGCATGAGTGTGTCTCGGGGTTACCACTCTCAGCGGTGAAATTTAACCCCGAGACACACTCGGGAACACCACCAGGGAGGTTAACTAAAATGCCGTATAGCTTTAGCCATATTAAAGTCAACTAAATAACACTACTGGTAAGTCCCATCTTTGGTTTCACTCTCACATCTATGGTTTCCCATCCTACAGTACGTAACCTGGTGAATCTGTAGACATATGTACTAGACACAGAACCAAAGCAGCTTGTGAAGTATCATTATAAGTAAAGCTCTTTCATCAATATTCAACTTCTTCTGGAGCTGTAGTCTACCAATATATACCATCCATTAACCACTTGGCTGTGGCGGACGCGCTGAGCGCATCCTGCCAAGTGCTTCCCCTGTGCTATGGACGCGCTCAGCGCGTCCTAGCACAGGAGGCAGCAATCAGCCGGGATTCCGGCTGATTGTTGGCCCACCTGGTGCGGGCTGAAATCTTGGATGTCAGCCCGGCACTCGGGGACCCTGGCGGGACAAATAGATGTCATCGCGCTGGCGCGAGGACATCTATTTCAGGCACCCCCCGTGCAAGTGCGGAGGAGGTGCCTGAAAGGGAGGGGGAGGTCCTTTGGACCTCTCTCCCTCCCGATCGTGGGGCTCCAGCGGCTGAAGGCACGCACGATTTGGAAGGGCACAGCCTGCCCTTCAAAACAGTGCCCGCATTTAACCCCTTGGGTGCCGGATCACGATTCGGTGCCGAAAAGCGCCGAATCGTAATCCTCTCCCGGAGCTGGCCGACATCTTGGATGTCGGCCAAGCTTCCGGGAATGCCCCCTGATGACTGGCGTCATCGTGCTATGCATGATGACGGCAGTCCCGGAGTTCCAATGAACCCCCTATCTCCCGATCTGTGGCAGCTAGGGGTTAATGTTTGGTATTGCTGGATCGGCCAGAGCATGGCCTTTCAAACGATACCAAACATGACCATGTAAATGTAAAAAAAAAAAAAAAAAGACGTTTTTTTTGGTTTGTTTTGTTAATGCAGCAATATTGTTCCCATTTCAATTATGATGTGAACAATGATGCTGCACTAACAATTTTTGTATGCGGTGCGTTTGTTAAAAATAGCAAAATTTCCCCCCCAAAAAAATGTAGCGAGTCCCCATTTCTAATTTTTTTAACAAGCGCGCCCCATAAAAAATATAACTGCAAATGCTCGCATGTTAAAATGTGAAAAGAAAACACTTTACACATTGTAAATTATTGAAAATTCTAATTTTAATACATTTTTTGTTATAATATACAGACAGGACATAACGTATACATATAATAATGACATATTATGAATCTGTCGAGTCTGCCGGAAAGAACAATATATAATATGTCTGGGTCATATATTAAAATAAGGCTTCAAAATGCAGTTAAACATGATGAGCAAAACCGGTAAAAATGAGCCCAGCACAGAGGCGTGAAATGCCTCAGCAGTGAAAGGGTTAAATGTTGATTTTTCTCACCCAAACAACTTTTACAACAGCCCTCGATTTTCCGATTGTGGTGCACAGGAAATGACATGTCAGACGTTACTTAGCAAACACTGCATTGTTCCCATAGTCTTTTACCCACCACACTGTTGTGGTCTTAAACTTATAACCTCCTCCTGTATATAGATCCCAAACACCAGAAATGATGGAGGTAGACCATGGCACAGGAGACAATGTGACTGTTTATGACTGCACAAAAAAAGTAAAAAGAACTCAAGCTCTATCTTTATCCTAGTTCTGCAGAAATGTATCTTTAAAAAGATGGATGAACATGTCTTGATATGAGGATTTCCCTCTTATGCATGAGATTCCCTGCAATTTATATCAAATATAGGTCATTTAGATACCCCTGTGGTTGTGACATACTTTATACATCTGCTTTTACAATAGGGTCAATAAAATATTCATAGAATTTTGAACGGCTTCTTACATTGTTTTGTAAAGTTGACTTTTTATATACACTTTGTCAACAGGAGTAAACAGTTTATGGGACCAACATGCTTTCACAAATCTCCTCTAATTGGCCATACCAACATCTTTAATATAAGAGACACGTATCAAAAGTCATTTTACAATGGGAAGAAGCAAAGAGAACCCAAAATTTGGAAAAAAAGACTAGTCAAAATTTTAAAGACGTGGCTTAAAAAGGGTCTTTTTGAGAAGCGGAAACTGAATTAACAGACGCATCAAAAGAAGTTAAATTCAGTAGGATTATTAATTATATAAAATTCAATACCTAGGGAGGTTGTGTTGCCAGGATTTTGATAAAAATGTATACTAAGGTTTGAATATTCAATATAATAAGTGTTGGTGATGCCAATCCACCAGGAGCCCTACCGCATACGGTTTTCTTGCAATGATTTCATATTATGTGCAACATTTCCCTTTGTCCTTCAATAAAAAGTCCAGAACTCATCCAATCATCACAATATGTATTTCTGTTATTAAAACAGGCAAAGGCACGGAAAATACCACTCAGTGGATGAAAACATAATGTTAACAACAACACAGACCTAGTAAAACTCAGAAGATCATTCTAGAATTAGGCAAAGCTCAGATATAAGGCTCCTTATTTCATTCAAAAAATGCTGAAATATTCCTTGCAAATTAGAACAAAGCAATGTAGACACTGTTCTCTTGCTACATAGACGTATGTGAATATAGGGGTGTATTGGTGTGGAATGTTAGTATGTGCATGAATACAGGACTATATTTCGATGGAGATTAATTCATGTATATGTTTTAACAAGAGCAGGATAGAATGTGTGCTTCACCACTTAATATTCATGGCAAACACAGCTAATATTAAGGGGAGCAAAAACAAGGTTTGTGAGGGCCCTGATAATGGACAAGAAACACAAGACCTGCGAGGGTCCTGAGAACGGTCAAAAAACACAAGGTCTGCGAGGGCCCTGAGAACGGTCAAAACACCAAGGGCTCTATTCTATAGTTGGTGCTAATGTTGCATCTCAATATGCAATTGTTACCGCTAGGAGATGTTTAATGTCTGGCATCGATATTCCAATCTTGACGCTACAGTCAGGTGAAAATGTTTTGCACATCGCAGCTTGCACGAGCTTACTGTATTTTAGACACCTAGCGGTACATACTTGCCTACCACACAATATCGGCTGTGGAGTCCAGTGGTAACTTTTCTATCCTTCGACTGTGGAGAAGCAAGTCAAAATACCATTCCGCACATCCCTCCAATAGAACTGTGGAGAAGCAAGTCTCAACTTTACGGGAAATGGGTTCAACCTAAACACCAGGTCGCTGCTCTACAGTCATGGAAAGACGACCTGATCCCACTCAAAAGACGTCACCAACGAGTGTCCTTGGACAAGACACCTAACGATATGGATGCGCTACCTCACAAAATACTTGTACATCTCATAGATTGTAAGGTCCCTTGGGAACAGGGACCCCCTGAATCAGGCCATATCATCCATGTGTGGTATTCCAATGTATCAACCCCTTGTGAAAAAAATGATCTTGTATATCGCTGCGGAATTTGAGAAGCTATATACAGTATATAAAGGATAATAATAATAGACTTATTACAGACTTTTTTCCCTTGCAGTATTGAAATGAGCCCAAAGGATTAAAAAAATGTTCTATGAAGCTCTAGCAGTGCATGGTGGGAAAGCTTCCACGATGAACACCTGGTGGATTGATCTGGGGATCTGATATTTTATGAATACCGGTCTTCTTCCCACGGTTGTGTGTTGGTGTCTGGAGCTCGGAAATTCTCCCCTTTCCTTTTGAAATAAAGACATTGTTGCCCCACTGAGCATTTTCAACATTAATTTGTGTCATGTTTATCAATCGTGACAACGTCTGACTAAATGAAAATTACATAATTATGCGTGAGGTATATCACATATAAATTATACCATATTAATCAGAAGAAATGTCACAGAGATTAAAACATCTTCATCACAGTGGTAATCAGCCCCTAAAAGGATTGTTTAACAATTAAACATCATTACACCGTTTTGAAATGTCCGTGGGAGAGTGTCAGCGTCGATGAGGTTTGCATGTTTACAAAATACTGTGCCCGTGGCACGCTGTGTGCTTTTGTGAATCATTTATCTTCTAGCTGAAATCTGTCAGGGTATGAAATATTGCAGCTGTGATTCTCTATGACAGAATAATGAAACATTGAGAATGGCTACACTGCACTGACTTTTTTTTTCCAACAGAAATGAAAGCTTTTAGTTTTGAGAAATTATTTATTTTTATATTTATATTACACATTTTGAATGGTCCATTGACTGAAATATCTTTTTTTTAACATATATAAAGGCTCGACTTGGTTGAAGAATAAATTAAGATGCTTTTCTAGCATCTAAATCAAGGACACGTGTATACTAAGTAGACCTGGTTTGCAATCTAGGAAACAAACTATTCGAGAAAATATATAGCTACAATATTTCAATGTTGTGTGTTAGTAATTCATTCCATTAATAAAAATCAGTGTTATATATATATATATTATTGCAGAAGCCATCTGCACATCACAGCAATTCAAAGAACTGCATCCCAGAGCCCCTGTGCTGCATATGCAGCAAGGAACTCTGGGTAGGATATGCAAATGACCTGTGTCTCACTTTTATTGTATCCTGTGTCTGTTTTTACACAGAACCCTTAAATCAATGTCATGCCATACTATGGCTTTTTATAGGCAGAGATCAGCTTTAGGCAACTGGTCAAAGCCACTCCTAGGACAGCGCTGTTTTAGGTTTATTGGATCCTCATCAGCAGGAGCTAGGCATGACCAGTTGCAGTGGATGCTTGGACCCGTAGGGAAAATCAGTACTTACTACTTAACCATTAAGGGTGGAGGCTTTTTATCTCACTTTGTGTCTTCCACCACAACCGTTGTAAATTATATATATATATATATATATATATATTGCACACTGTATTTGACAACATATAATACTGATTATTAACCCCTTCACTATCATGATCAAGTATGTTTGATTTGCATAAGCAGCTGCTTTTGCCTCGATATTGAGTATACTCGATTTGGTCCAGTCCGGGAGCAATGCAAAGGAATTTACTTTATTGCAAACTAAATTTGTTTGCATTTGGGCTTCAGAATATGCCCTCAAACTTTCACCACTTCAGACACAAATCCCAGGTGCTGAAACAATTTGATCAGCTTAGAGGTCAGTGTTTTCCTTCATGCAAAAACGGAGCCTGAGTTGTATTATAGAGATGCGGAAAAACGGAGCCTGAGTTGTATTATAGAGAGGCGATAGACCTTTTTGGCCAGCAGATGGCGCCATCTGCCTGTCCAAGAGTCCAAACTATTTGGAATTGTGTTGTTGAGATTTCCAAGCACATTTTCACTGAATGGGCACTGCAAACTGATTTTAAATAAAGCCACTGGTTCCCCCACTTTGGCATTATGGGAAAATCACTTAGTAGTGAAAGGGTCTAATTTGGTAAAATATGACTGAAGAGGTAATTTATTACCACTAAACTTTGAAAAGTTAAAGGAAATGTGTTCTTGCATTTTGTAATCACGTTTGAAAATAATAGATACGTATATCCTTGTCTATTCCTGTTATGTTTGTAATGTATGTGCATACCTAAATATCTGTATTTTGAGTTTGCTTTATAAAAATGTCTTGAAATCTTGGTTTCTAGAACCACTGATTATGATTAAAGTTTCTAAAAAAAAAAATCTGTAAGCAAGTTAGACAATAATATTATGTGTGGTCTTTGGTTTGCAGTCGGGGTTCCTTGTCAGAAGGAGCAGAAATTAGGTATGTGCACATTCTAAAAAATGTTAACAGGCTTGAAATCCAACAACTAGATTTTAATTAAACCCCAGACACATTGACAGCAGATAAAGAGTTAATCAGGAGAATGGGTGGGCCACTGGGAAACACCAAAACATTCAAGCATGGGAAATTCAGTTCAAAGAATAGGAGTTTTTTTTTTCTTTTTTACAGCGAGAACAATAAAGCTGTGGAATTCTCTGCCTGTTGAGGTGGTTGGGTCAGAGACTGTACAGACGGCTAAACAATGACTGGTTGACTTCCTGCAAAAACAGAATATTAAGGTTTATAACAGTTAACCACTTCGCTGCGGTGGACGCGCTCAGCGCGTCCAACCGCATGTCACATTGCGTGCGGAGGACGCGCTGAGCGCGTCCAGCCTTTGGGGTCAGCGTTCGGCCCAGCATCCGGAACCGCCGCCAGTGAAATTAGGTGTCATCGCGGCGGCGCGATGACACCTAATTCAGGCGCCCCCCCCCCCGCATGTGCGGAGGAGGCCCCTGAAAGGGAGGGGGGGAGGTCCCTCGGACCTCTCTCCCTCCTGATCGGCGGCGTTGCGGGGGTTAACCCAGGCACCATTTGGAAGGGCACAGCCTGCCCTTCCAAATGGTACCTGGCATTAACCCCTGGGGAGCCGGATCACTAATCGGCGCTGAAAAGCGCCGGTTCGTGATCCTTTCCCGGAGCTGGCCGACATCTTGGATGTCGGCCAAGCCTCCGGGAACTCCCCCTGAGGACTGGCGTCATCGTGCATAGCACGATGACGCCAGTCCTGGAGTTAACCCCTAGTTGCCACCAATGGTGGAGATAGGGGGTTCCAATGAACTCCCTATCTCCCGATCCGTGGCAGCTAGGGGTTAAAGTTTGGTATTGTTGGATCGGCCAGAGCATGGCCGTTCCAACGATACCAAACTCGAATGTGAAAAAGTTAGTAAAAAAAAAAAAAAAATCAAAATAAAAAGATATTTAAAAAGAAATTATAAAAAAAAATAAACAAGTTTTTTTTCTTTTTTTTGGTTTGTTAATGCAGCAATATTGTTCCCATTTCAATTATAATGTGAACAATGATGCTGCACTAACGATTTTTGTATGCGGTGCGTTTGTTAAAAATCGTGTAATTTTCCCCAAAAAAAAGTAACGAGACCCCATCTCTAATTTTTTTAACAAGCGCACCCCATACAAAATATAACCGCAATTGCTTGCATCTTAAAATGTGAAAAAAAAACACTTTACACATTGCAAATTATTGAAAATTCATATTTTATTGCATTTTTTGTTATAATAAACAGACAGGTCATGACGTATACATATAATAATGACATATTATGAATCTGCCGAGTCTGACGGAAAGAACGATATATAATATGTCTGGGTCATATACTAAAATAAGCCTTCAAAACGCGTTTAAACATGATGAGCAAAACCGGTAAAAATGACCTCAGCACAGAGGCGGGAAAAGCCTCAGCAGCGAAAGGGTTAATATGTGATAATAGCTAATTTATCCAAGGAGAAATCTGACGCCATTCTGGGGTCAAGAAGGATTTTTTTCCCAGTGTGTTGCATATTGGCGAGCGAGTCAGACTGTGTTTTTTGCCTTCTTTTGGATCAACCACAGTAGGTAATGTGTGAAAGGCTGCCTATGCAACTATGATCACCCAATAGGCAGCCCTAGGCAGACGACTAGGAACTTCGACTCTTACAGGGACTTTGCCCTTCTTTGGAATCAGGTCACCAAGGCCTGCATGATGGCAGCAGCAGTGGCTCTTTGGAAATCTTTGGGTATGCATACTGTTGATGGGGGAAACAAATGAGGAGGTGAGTACTTAAGAACAACCCTACCCTACAAAGATTAGAGCCTGCGCCTCTGACAAGAATGTTGGTGGTGTGCAAGACTGGAAACCTACCTAGGTCCAATGATTTCTTAATCCAGCTCTTTACAATTCCTGCTTCTCCCATCCCACCCTGGATGGTGGGAGAGGTATAAATTAATTCCCAACACCCACAACCATGTTCTGTAGGGATTGAGACAAAATAAATAAATGGGGGGGTACTTCCATCTCCCTTACACTTCCCATCCACGGCCAACGGGGGAGATATTAACCCTTTCGCTGCTGAGCCTTTTCACACCTCTGTGCTGAGCTCATTTTTACCGGTTTCGCTCATCATGTTTAAATGCGATTTGAAGTCACATTTTATTGACATATTATATATTGTTCTTTCCGGGAGACTCGGCAGATTCATAATATGTCATTATTATATGTATACGTTATGTCCTGTCTGTATATTATAACAAAAAATGCAATAAAATTAGAATTTTCAATAATTTACAATGTGTAAAGTGTTTTTTTTCACATTTTAACATGCGAGCGTTTGCGGTTATATTTTCTATGGGATGCGATTGTTAAAAAAATTTGAAATGGGGAATCATTACTTTTTTGGGGAAAATTACGTGTTTTTTAGCAAACGCCCCCATAGAAAAAATCGTTAGTGCAGCATCATTGTTCGCATTATAATTGAAATGTGAACAATATTGCTGCACTAATAAAACAAAAAATGGTTTTTTTTTAAATTTTATTTAATTTTTTTTTTTATTTCGAAACTGGAACCATCGCGCTCTGCGCGATGACGCCAGTCGTTAGGGGATATGCCGGAAGCTTGGCCGACATCCAAGATGTCCAACATCCAACATACGTCGCATGTTAGCGCCATATCGCGATCCAGCCCCCTAGGGGTTAAAGACAGCCGCCGCTTGGAATGGCAGGCTGTGCCCTTCCAAGCGGTACCTGTCTTTAGCATCGAGGATGTCGGCCTGCACCGGGGGGCCGCCGCGATCGGCCGGAATCCCGGCCAATCGCCGCTGCAAAGGGAGGACGCGCATCCGCCGCATGGAAAGGGTTGAATAAGAGGAGGTTAAACGACCCGCCCTTTCTGGTTTATTTGTATTGTAATCCATCAACAAATCATATTCCGGCATGCACCTTCATAACCGAACTAAAACACAAACAGAAATTGTTCCCATGCAGTTTTCCCTTGTCATTTAACGAGTCGTCCCTTGTGATGGTTTGTGGTTCAGACGAATCACTGAATCACCCAAAATTCAGGAAAAAGGCAATTCGGACGATAACAAACTCACATATCCCAAAAATGTTCCCTATTGTGGAAGGAGAAGATGCACTAAAAAGAGAAATGTACAGGTACGTCATACAATAATACACTAGGGAGCTATCGCACATGCTGAGTGGTGTGCCTTGCAAATCATTTACACAGTGTATTACACACAAAGGATTACACAGGTATCCAAGGAAGCACAAAAGCAGATAACAGGAGGAAGATGGAAATGTAACGATTACGCAGGGCATTCACAGATGTAATTATTAACGCGTCTCACTCATTACTTCTCAGCTTAGAATACAACCCATTATTATTAATTTCCAATATAATAAAATTCCAATGACAAAACGGATGGCTGTTAATGTGATATGTGCGAATATATAGTTACATAATGCACACAATTATGAAGTAGTGAGTATTTATTTACAAAATATTATGCCATGAATTGAAACAGTAAGATTTCTCTAGTTTTCATCTATGTCCTGGGAATATAATAAGATAATTGTAGTAACACCAATCATTATTATTGTTATTATTTTATAAACAATATGTAGTTGCAAAAGAAAGAGCTGAAAAATAAGCATCTCATTGAGCTTATTATGTAATTGTGGAAGAAGTCAGGCACATATAGGTAGGTTAGACTGTACAGTGGGTAGAGGAAATCGACATCTAAAATATGAGAATAGTATTATTTTTCTCAGTGAAGTCTTTAAAAAAATAGTAAAGGATAAAGGTAACAGTAATATTATTTTTGGGAACTAGAATTTGTATTATTTAGTATGTACGGTTTAGAATAATATATGGATTTTGACGTATTTAAGCACAGTAGAATATCAAAATGAATTACTTTTTAAGGAAATTTACAATTATCCATTTTTGAGAAGAGTTTAGAAAGCCTTGGAATTCTAATTATTACTAATATATTTAAATCATCGTTTCTTATCTGTCTGCATGCAGCAGGAGACGTTTTCATCGGGAAACTGCCCTTAATCTAAAACTACCTCTGAATCTAAAAATACACATACAAGCTTCCCTCTAACCGTTGCTCGTATTAACACACAATGGAAGCAATTCTTCTGTCCAGCAAAATTTATTACAATATTGCGTCAGTGTAATAGGTCTCTTGAAACAAGTGCAGCAAAACGCTCCTCACCTCTCTCTGCATTAACTCATCACTGCAGTCCTCTCCTCCTGTTTCTCACCCCCTCACCCATAAAGATTGTAAATTCCCACTGGAATAGGGACCTCACGTCTTCCTATATCTGTTGGCAGCAATACTGACCTGCCTCCATTATGAATTGTAGAATTGTCCTGTCTTTACCCATTGCACCGTTGTACAGCGCTGCGAAATGTGTTGGTGCTTAAGAAATATTTTTTTTTTGAGAAAGGAATTTACCAGGAAGGATACATTGATACTTCTCGTATATATATATATATATAGAAGTAGGTAGTGGCGGCACTCCGAAATTTTGATAAAAAAACAAATTTTATTAAGCCATGCTTAAAATAGGACTGACGTTTCGGCTCGCACAGGAGCCATTCTCAAGGTGATCACCTTGAGAATGGCTCCTGTGTGAGCCGAATCGTCAGTCCTATTTTAAGTATACAATAAGAAGAAGGTAGAGGGTAATCCTACAACAAATTAAAATCACTTAGAGGTGCATGTTAAATGAACAGATAGTATTTGAATCAATTCACACACATCAAAAAACAAGATCGTTATCACCGTTCCATGGATGCCATGGGCCTGGGGTATGATTTCCTCCACAGCCGGTGCACTTCAGGAACAATCAGCCAAGACCAAAGTTTCTCCAGTCAAAGGATTTTATTAATAAAAATAAAGATAAGACTGCTCACGCTCGACGCGTTTCGTCAAAAGACTTCATCAGGAGCAATATGTGCAGTCATAAGTACATGGTTAAAAAATAAAAGTGTATAGAAATCCATTTTATAATCACATTCATTAACATAATTGGTCAATTAAACCCCAAACAGCCCTCCCTTATTCATCACAATCACATCAGCCTCGTTCCCGTGGTGTTTTCTCCCTCCACCGAAAACATGGCGCTCGGGATCCCACTTCCTCCACGGCGTCTGCCCGCCTATTTCCTCGATGACGTATTTGTCATGCGACGCCTTTAATTTAACAGCGCATCTATGTCCCGGCATTTTTCTCTAGAAGACCCGGCGTGTGTTTTCTTCGTATTCTTCTTGCGCTTGCACAGGTGTCCATGTTTTCATACCAGACTGGGAAGACTGAATAGTCATCTTTTATTCCATTTTAATTCTAAAATCTCCTAATAAAACCAAAAACATATATTTCCCCGATATACGGGTTTCATGTCAATAATAACTCTTTTAATATTTAAACATTGATCAGGCACAGAAGTATTAAAAATATATATTTTTTTTGTGTTTTTTTTTTCTTTGTAACAACCAGCAAACATATAAAAGGGTCAATTAATTATTCATATAAAACAGCAAATATCCATATCCTCATTTAACCCTTCAGGAGCCATACACTTAAGTGTATGGATCCAATAAGATTCTCTTTGAGCCAACCTTTTGCTTCTATTCCCTCCTCTCCAATGTGGTTCAATTTTCTCTAGTCCCATAAATTTTAGGCCTCTAAATTTAAAATGTGGACAGCTATTGCAGTGTACGGGTACCAAATGATTATATTTTTTATTCTTAATATTATTATAATGTTCTAGCACATAATTTTCTTATGATTTGCCCCACATATTGCTTGCCACACGGCCAAGTCAGTATGTAAATGACATACTCAGTCTCACAATCTATAAATGAATTTATCTCATATTCTTTGTTTGTTGCTGTGCTTCTAAACATCTTTTTTCTGATCTCCCTTCATTTCCCTACATGCCTTACATTTTGAGAAAATTTTAAAACCTTTAGTTATTATCAAATTTCTGCGTTCTATCGGATGTGCAGCACTAGGGGCCAATGAATTTTTAAGGGACCTTGTTTTCTTATATATCATTTGCGGCCTCTCTGGTAAAACTTTCTTTAATATAGGGTCTGCTAATAAAACATTCCAATGCCTATTCAGAACTTTCTTTACTTCTAAACAATCGCGATTATATTCAGTGATAAAAGGACAATGTGTGCATTACTAGCTTCCACTTTATTTCTTTCTCTTGGACTTAATAAAGACTGTCTGTCCATATCCATAACTTGATCGATAACACTATCTATGTTATCTTCTTCATCTTTCTTGGCCAATAACTTATTCTTAATTGTTCCCATTTGATCACTGAAATCTTCTATTTTAATACAGTTACATCTCACTCTTATTGCTTGGCTTTTAGGAATCCCTCGAAGCCAAGGCCGATGATGACAACTGCTCCAATGAACAAATTCATTCCCATCGGTTGGCTTGAAAAAGCATTTGCTCTTGACCTTCCGATCTTCATTAATCTCAAGAGTGAGATCCGAAAAAATCAATGGTCTTGTTGTTAAACACCGGAGTGAACTTAAGTCCAAAACCATTTTCATTTAAATATGGAAAAAAAGAAGAAAAAAAGAATTCCTCCCCACCTTTCCAAACAACTAAAACGTCATCAATGTACCGACGCCAGAGCACCAGTCTCGCCCCCCGATACTGGGATCCCCAAATATATTGGTTCTCCCAGTAACTCATGTAGTTATTGGATCCATACACTTAAGGCTGGGGTCAGACCAGCGCACTTTTAACGTGCGTTCTGGCGCACATAATTACGGCCGCACTAGCAGCAGATGACGGGCAATGACGGCCAATATACGATGTACGGCCGCACAAAAGTCCGGCCGTGCAACGCAAGTGGAATTTGAACGCATTTTTTTGAGAACGCTGAACCGCTAGTACTGACGTACTGAGTGCGCAGCTGCGGCATAGCGGCGTGTTTGCGAGATTAGGAGATGTCAGACGCTGCTAATGTCCAGCCTACATAACGTCCAGACGCAAAAAGAGTTTTATTGACGATCCGTACAAAATCACGACCGAAAATGCGCGTCGTCTGACCGTTTTTGCGCATTCCGTGAAAAAATACGTCAATGCGTTCGGACGCACTTTTTCACGTTCGCGGGGAAAAATGCTTTCGTCTGACCCTAGCCTAAGTGTATGGCTCCTGAAGGGTTAAATGAGGATATGGATATTTGCTGTTTTATATGAATAATTAATTGACCCTTTTATATGTTTGCTAGTTGTTACAAAAAACACACAAAAAAACACACAAAAAAATACATATTTTTAATACTTCTGTTCCTGATCAATGTTTAAATGTCAAAAGAGTTATTATTGACATGAAACCCGTATATCGGGGAAATATATGTTTTTGTTTTTTTTAAGAGATTTTAGAATTAAAATGGAATAAAAGATGACTATTCAGTCTTCCCAGTCTGGTATGAAAACATGGACACCTGTGCAAGCGCAAGAAGAATACGAAGAAAACACACGCCGGGTCTTCTAGAGAAAAATGCCGGGACATAGATGCGCTGTTAAATTAAAGGCGTCGCATGAGAAATACGTCATCGAGGAAATAGGCGGGCAGACGCCGTGGAGGAAGTGGGATCCCGAGCGCCATGTTTTCGGTGGAGGGAGAAAACACCTCGGGAACGAGGCTGATGTGATTGTGATGAATAAGGGAGGGCTGTTTGGGGTTTAATTGACCAATTATGTTAATGAATGTGATTATAAAATGGATTTCTATACACTTTTATTTTTTAACCATGTACTTATGACTGCACATATTGCTCCTGATGAAGTCTTTTGACGAAACGCGTCGAGTGTGAGCAGTCTTATCTTTATTTTTATCTTTATTCCTAAAATCCTTTGACTGGAGAAACTTTAGTCTTGGCTGATTGTTCCTGAAGTGCACCGGCTGTGGAGGAAATCATACCCCAGGTCCTAGGCATCCATGGAACGGTGATAACGATCTTGTTTTTTGATGTGCGTGAATTGCTTCAAATACTATCTGTTCATTTAACATGCACCTCTAAGTGATTTTAATTCGTTGTAGGATTACCCTCTACCTTCTTATTGTATACTGCGTACGGGTTACAGGGAGCCCGCAGAGGGAAAATCCTATCTTCATTAATAAGTGATTCAGTGTGTGTTTTTTTTTTTCTTTGCCTATTTTAAGTATGACTTAATAAAAAAAAAATATCAAAATTTCTGAGTGCTGCCACTACCTACTTCTCTTTATATATTTTTTTGGCGAAGCACCATCGTGTATGGAATGGATATTGGAAGGTGTGCAGGACGATTGGGGAAATATATATATATATATATAATTTTTTATGCAAAAACAAAAAAATATATATATAATATCTAGGCATATTATACTTTATTAAAACACTTCAGTTAATTTGATCTTTTTAATATAGTGTATTAGCTATCGCCAAAGCTATGTACGAGCATTATAACATTATTACTTCTTCCAACAGCAAAAATCTAAGGGGAAAGAAAAGCAATACGTCTATTTTTTTGTTGGCCCCGTTCATTTCCTCCTGACGTACATGACAAAAATCTGACCACAGAAGTATTCCATTACAGCAGCCTTTCCAAAAGAATTAGCGATACTGTTTGTTGTGCAATAACACATGTTAAAAATACTGAAGAATTCTGCTACTAGTGATGTATGAAACGTCTGCCATGGCGCATGCATTGTAGGCAGACGCCAGTGTATGACACAACTCTGTATCACGTTCAGACACGGCATATTAACACCTTACTTACTACCAAGCGGTTTAAGTTTGATAAATGTAAACATTGCCTGAAACTTGAAATGCATAGGTGACATGTAAATTGAGGGTGACAATGGAATATTCCCAATGTATTTTTTTACTGTAATAACTTATTTGACAGGCAGATATATTCACTTCGATATTTAGAAGGTAGTGAAGCACCACACCACCCCTAAATCACATTCCACACAGTGCAATGTATCTTTATGGTGGTCTCCCCAAACACCAGTGAATACAAGTTACCAACAAAGATATCGCCACCTGCTGGTCAAAATGAGTTACTGCAGTTCAGGTCTCCACGCAGCTGGGGGGATGCCAGACAATCCTAGCTTGTTTTAAATGGTGTAGGCACCTCAGGCATCATGTCCACCGTGCTAAAACATTAGGGGCATGTTCTGCAGCCCAAATACAAATTCATTTTGTATAATAAATGAAATTATTTTGCATTTCTCCTGTGGAACATCAAATCGACTATAGGAAATGCAGGAAGTGCTGGCAGAATGCTTGGTTGTGTAGGGAGAGGTATTAGCAGTAGGAAAAGGGAAGTGCTCATGCCACTGTACAGAGCACTGGTGAGACCTCACTTGGAGTACTGTATGCAGTACTGGAGACCGTATCTCCAGAAGGATATAGACATCTTAGAGAGAGTTCAGAGAAGGGCTACTAAAATGGTGTACGGCTTGAAGGAGAAAAGTTACCAGGAAAGGCTTAATGATCTTAACATGTACAGCTTGGAAAAAAGACGAGACAGAGGAGATATGATAGAAACATTTAAATACGTAAAGGGAATCCACAAGGTAGAGGAAGGGAGTATATTTAAAAGGAAACAAAGTAGCAAAACAAGAGGACATAGTCTTAGATTAGAGGGGCAAAGGTTTAAAAGTAACACCAGGAACAGTCTTCCAGTTGAAGTGGTAGAGGCCAAAACAGTAATTGAATTTAAGCAGGCATGGGATAGGCATAAGGCTATCCTAAACAAAAGATAAATCCAGGTAAAGTATCCATGTAATTGGGCAGACTAGATGGGCCGAAAGGTTCTTATCTGACGACATTTTTCTATGTTTCTATGTTTCTATGTTTCTATAAGTATATTTAAATTAAAGCACAAATGATCAGAAAATAACAAAGGATCTGAAAATAATGAAGGATCCAAAAACAGGTGCCTACTTGCCAAAAAAATTAAAGGGAGAACTTAAACAATGAAAACAAAATGAAACAAAACGAAAATTTCCAATGTGCATTTGTCTAATATTTGTCTACATAATTTACCTTTTTTTTGTATAAAACATTATAAATTATTAAAAAATGAAAAAATAACTGTATTAATGGTAAAGTATGTCTTTTTGCTGATGACACAAAGATTTGCAACAGGGTTGACGTTCCTGGAGGGATCAGCCAAATGACAAATGATTTAGGTAAACTAAAAAAATGGTCGGAGCTGTGGCAATTGAGTTTTAATGTGGATAAGTGCAAGATAATGCACCTGGGACGTAAAAACCCAAGGGCTGAATATAGAATATTTGATACAGTCCTAACCTCAACATCTGAGGAAAGGGATTTAGGGGTCATTATTGCAGAGGATCTAAGGGTAAGTAGTCAATGTAATAGAGCAGCAGGAAATGCTGGCAGAATGCTTGGTTGTGTAGGGAGAGGTATTAGCAGTAGGAAAAGGGAAGTGCTCATGCCACTGTACAGAGCACTGGTGAGACCTCACTTGGAGTACTGTGTGCAGTACTGGAGACTGTATCTTCAGAAAGATATAGACATCTTAGAGAGAGTTCAGAGAAGGGCTACTAAAATGGTGTACGGCTTGAAGGAGAAAAGTTACCAGGAAAGGCTTAATGATCTTAACATGTACAGCTTGGAAAAAAGACGAGACAGAGGAGATATGATAGAAACATTTAAATACGTAAAGGGAATCCACAAGGTAGAGGAAGGGAGTATATTTAAAAGGAAACAAAGTAGGAAAACAAGAGGACATAGTCTTAGATTAGAGGGGCAAAGGTTTAAAAGTAACATCAGGAAGCATTATTTTACTGAGAGGGTGGTGGATACATGGAACAGTCTTCCAGTAGAAGTGGTAGAGGCCAAAACAGTAATTGAATTTAAGCAAGCATGGGATAGGCATAAGGCTATCCTAAACAAAAGATAAATCCAGGTAAAGTATCCATGTAATTGGGCAGACTAGATGGGCCGAAAGGTTCTTATCTGCCGACATTTTTCTATGTTTCTATGTTTCTATGATACTGGGTCACCAAGAGGTGCTGTGCAGATCAAGTATAGGCAATCTTGGTAGTGAAGGGATTAAATGTTCAGACACTGCTTGTTGGCTTTCATGGTGCAATTTGAGCATAAAATACAGAACTAGCATCTTAATATCCCTCTGAGTCTCTTATGTACTTTTGTAAGCTGTTATAGCAACCAGCTGATACTTATTCTTCCATAGTGAAAATAAATTGGTTTTATATAAGAATAAGTGTAGAGTTGTACATGAGGTTAAATAAAATGGACTGGGCAGACACAGCATATGAAGGGAAAGTAAAATTCTTCAGTTGGGGTCTGACTTTTCTTAGCTAGGTGCTGATGTTGACATTGAATTATTTACTGTTTAGAGCGCGTGTGGTTGTAAATATATTCTTTTATTTTCCATAATTTAACAGCGATTATATATTTGTGTGCCTTGTCCTTTGTTGCTGCCCTCTGTTTATGACCAACCTCCAGTAATATCCATCCACAAATTTTACTGTCCGTCATAAATTCATTCTTTCTCAAGCAAGAACACTCAATGGCCGATGTGTCAACCACAAATCAGCCAGTTCATTATACAAATTTGTCCGTGTCCAAACTCAATTAATATGATTAGTTTGCTTACAAAGCTTAGTCAGCAGCACTGGGTAATATAGAACATTATATAACGTCTGAACATTCAAGTCAGGTCATAAAACAGGGTGGGAATAGATTTTACTATTTTTGGACCTTTGAAATATTAACCTTTTATAATTATTATTCATCTTTTTTTTTATAAAGTGCCAGCATAATCAGCAGCGCTGTACAATGGGCACAGTATAGATAGGGTTACAATACATTGAACAACATTTGACAAACCAATACAGGAGGAGACCAGGGCCCTATTCCCGTAGGAACTCACAATCTAGAAGGGTTGGGGTTGGAAACAGGAGGAGAGGACTGCAAGGTGAGAGTGATGGACTGCAAGGTGAGAGTGATGGACTGCAAGGTGAGAGTGATGGACTGCAATGTGAGAGTGATGGACTGCAATGTGAGAGTGATGGACTGCAAGGTGAAAGTGATGGGCTGCAAGGTGAGAGTGACGGACTGAAAGGTGAGAGTGATAGACTGGTTGCGTCAGTGAGTCGGGTGGTAGGCTTCCCTAAATAGGAAAGTCTTAGGGGAGCGTTTGAAGGAAGGGAAATTAGGGGAAAGTCTGACCGTACAAGGGAGAGCGTTCCAGAGGATGGGGGCTGTATGTGAGAAATCCTGCAGTCTATCATGGGAAGAGGAGATGCGGGGAGAAGCTAGGCGCAGGTCACTGTTTGACCTTAGGGAGCGGGCTGGGGTGTATTTGGTGATTAGTGAGGACAGGTAAAGGGGAGCTGAGTTAGTGAGAGCTGTGTAGGTCAGGAGAAGGATTGTTAACATTAGATAAATATTCAAATTTAATTAAAAGTTTTATAAAATAGCAGAAGAACATTTATTTTTTCCAAAAATCAGTGTTAACTCTATTAGCCTGTCCTTTGATTACAAACTCCTAGCATTTTAACCTACTCATAGCATTGTACAACAAGCCTACTCTATGCGTGTATCAGTCTGACCTCAACCATAGCAGCAAACAGAGCATAATTCCATGGCAAGTCGCTCCAGCTACTTTCAAAAGCACTTGCCATACATGCCTTCTATACCTATATGACAGGGTTTAATAACCTTGGCCCTTCATACATTTATAAACTGCATTTGCCTAGAGGCTCAGCCAAGCTAATGAGTGGCTGAGCATCATGGGGGATGTAGTTACAAAATATCAGGATTGTTATTCTGAGATGGTTAAAAAAAAGTAGATAATGTAAATTTGCTCACTTTTACTTATTCATGGATTTGTTTATCCTTTACAGAAATATTACTGGGATGGAAGTTTCTAAACTCTAGATGGCGTACATTACCTAATATCACACATAGTCTGCATTAGCAGCATACAGGCAGAAATGGTCTTTGACTCAAATCCAGTAAATGTGATAAAGATAGATAATAAAACTGGTGAGATCTTCTGCTTATAAGGGTTTGTAGTGATCATAATGAGATTATTAGCAAAGCAGCTTTCAAAAAAATACCAACATAATATTATCAACAAGGTGTGGGATATATTTGACCAGCAATGAGTGGGAAATGTTTGACCAGCAAGGTGTGGGAAATGTTTTACCAGCAAGGTGTGGGAAATGTTTGACCAGCAAGGTGTGGGAAATGTTTATGAATCCCATAGGCTTCAATGTTAAAAATATTCCCATTTTAATGCAATATCTAATAAAACGTTTATTATTATATTCTGCAATAAAGAGACTCTTTATTCTTAGATTTTTTTTTAGGATCTTTTAAGCATTTTTTGGATTTTTTTTTTCTTTCAAACTTTCAGCGAAGGTCCCGAAAAGTTTGAAGTTCATGGATTTTCGAACAGCCGATGTTCGAATTGAACTTCCAACTGATTCGAACCGGCAGCCCATCCCGCGTGGTTTGTGTTATTTTTATTTTCTTAAAATGGCTTTCCTTGTTGTCTTCATTTCTTGTCCACCCATAGTCCACTGTTTGGGGGGGTCCCCCTTTCTCTCTCCCTGTTCTACTAATATGAATAAGGATTTTTCATATTTTATGTCATGCTGCTTTGAGTGCCATGCAGATCTGTACGCTTTGTGAAGAAGGTTACCTTATCTGCTTCGCTACCCCTTACCTCTTTGTAAGCAAACATACAGTATGTTCTTTTGGAATTGTGCTACTCTTCTATGTTTATATGCAGAGATATCAGGCATTCAATTACCAAATAGCCAGTTAATATTACTAACCAAATCGCTATATTAAGCATTTTTTTTTTATTATTATTGTTTTTAGAGATCAAGATTTTTTTATTGTAAGCAGCACAAATCGGTAACTGACAGAAAACGCAGTGCAATTTTGCTGACAATACAAAAAATGTCAAACATCAACAATGAGACGGTCAATACATATTCCAAAAAAACCCCAAAAAACAGAAGTAGACAGCACAAACTTTGCTAAGTAACATGCGAAGGTACGGGATAATAAACGACCAAAACAATATATAATGCAAATAAGGTTGAATTCGATACATTTTGGGTTATTACAATGAGGACATGAACTGGTTTCTATGAAGGAAATGATGAGTGCGTTTATGTCAATCTTTACAGAGAAAGCGTTTTGTACAATCCAGAAGGAGAAAAAGGAAAGGAGAGTCAGTGAAGGAAGACAGCAGAAGTGAGAAAGACAAAGAAAGACAGAAAGAAAAAAGAAAGGGGCAGACAAAAGAGGGGTGAGGTTGTGGGGTAACAGAGGGGTAAGGGAGGCAAAAGTATTTGTGTCAATCGAAGGCCCGTGTCAGATGAACGCAGTGATCACGTCCGTTTTGCCACACATTTTAACATCTGTTGTAGCATAAAATTATGATCAATAGAGACCCACACACAAAGTACGTCCACACAGAAGTGCGGACGCACAACGGACGCGGCAAACGGATGCAATTTAGGCAAGAACGTAAAACCGCTAGGACAGACGCATAGAGTGCGCCACGTCCGCGTAGCTTTGTGTGTGAGTGATGGAACGTAGTCAGACGGACTGCATTTTTGATGGACAAAATGTTTTTTCATATCATGTATCAATTTATTTTCACTTTACATATTAATTTTATTTCCCATCTACTGTACATCAGTCAAAAAAAAAACATCAGTCAAAAAAAGTCAGTCAAAAAAAAAGACCATGTGGTGTCTACAGTATCATCAGTCAGAAAGTACGTCAGTTGTGCACGGACGCACAGTGTGCTCAGAATGCATTTGTCTGACATTAGCCTTCGAGTATCTGTTAATCAGGCGAGGGCCGTAGCAGCCCTGGAGACTTACTCAGAGATCGAAACGTAGGACTCCACTCCCCCAGAAGGTTCCAGGAAACAGCGTTAGCCAAAGTATGATCCCAGGAGAACCAGGTGGTATATTAAGTATTAATCCTAATACTGGATTGGTCAATGGAATGTGATAACATCAGCTGGAAGATATTATGTCCCAAGACTATTTTTGTTTTCTCGCATCCCAACGACCCGGTAAGTGCTCGGGCACATTTGGTCATTGGGAAGACATCACTCTTTAGCGTTTGAATAATTTGACACAGTTTGTAACATCCCTCAGTGCCAATATGTAGCAGTTTGACATATGAACAATATTTCACAATCTGGCCACTAGCAATTCAGATGGCATGTGCGGCAATTGTTTTAAACATTTGCATACAAAATAACGCTTGGAGTCATTCTGCGCGCTCTCCAAAGTAAGAGCAAATATCTGTTTCAGCTTTGAATTACTCCACCTGCGACATTCAGTTTCATAAACAAACAGGCATAGAAATTCATCATTTTGTGCTACTCCAGTTAAGTGTCTTTGACATGGTTTTTAAACAAAGAGACTTTTTTGTGTTTATTTTTTTTTTTATATGTGATCGGTTTAGAATGGAATTTTGCCTAATTTAAGAGTGATCATATATTTTTCATTTTGTATATTAAATAATTTTTAATTATACAGTAAATAATATATTTATACAGAAAGAAATATTTCGGAATATTCACAATGTATATCTTACAGTAATAACGTATTTGCCAGGCAGATGTCCCCATCTACTGGCCAAATAGAGTTACTGCAGGTAGAACTCCAGCTGCGTGCATCGATTGCGGAAAGCCCGATATGTCTGGACATTCCCGAGTCTTTTATAAACTTGTTTAGGCACCTTGGGTATCAAAACCACAGAGCTAAAACTTTGGGGGAATCTTCTGGAGCCCTAACGCAAACAACATATATTTGCAACAAGGAGTTAAAAACACTATACAATATAAAAAGGAGACAGAGCATAGGACATAAAAGAACTGGGGCAGTGGGTGGAGTGTTGGGTAGGAACCTTGGGGAAGGGTGGAAGACGTACTGGGGAGCACGTTCTAGTTAAGGCATTGGGAACCTTTTAGTAGATGTGTGCACTCTCAAAAACTGCTGAAACATTGCCGTTATTATAGCTCCAACAAGCACTGGTATTTCACAAAAGGAAAATCTGACCAGCCACAGGAGAAGCTGCACAGTGAGGCTTCTTCTGCTGCTGTTTAGACTTTTGTGAAACATTGATGATCGTCAGCACTGCAACAACTTCAACTTCAGCAAACATCGGAGCAATTTGTGAATTCATCACATGTGATTCGGCATGCTATCAGGTGAATATGTTAAGAGGACACTCCAGCCATTGCGACCATTTAGCTGAATTTAGAAGGTCATCTCATCCCTTTTTTTGGTATGCCTGGAGGACAGTGACAGTCTCCCTGGAGGGATTTATTTTGCTGGAAAGGCTTGGACTGGGCAGATGTCTGGGGTTCTGGACTGCAATATGTTGTAGAATGGCCAACGCTCGAGTGGGAAGACCACAGAAGCCTTTCTACAGTATACACTAAAATAAAACATGGTAATTAAGTGCACGGTCAGGAAGGATTAATATTTGACCTCTCGCCGTTAGAGCAGTGGTTCCCAAACTTGTCCTCAAGTGCCAGGTTTTCCAAATATGTGAAGCACTGAACAGGTGATATGATTTGCTGCTCAGCGATTGCAGGATTCAGTCTGCGTTTCCCCAAGATGATCCTTAAAACTAGGGATGAGCCGAACACTCCCCGAGTTCGGTTCGAAGCCGAACCCGAACTTTCCAAATGTTCGGATCCGAACCCGAACTCGAACTCCATACAAGTCAATGGGGCTGAAAATTCGGTTTTTAGAGTGCCCTCCAAGAGGGCATATATGCTAGATATTTGCCATAAAAGGTGTATGGGGGTCTGGGTAGTGCCCTGGGGGACAGGAAACAAGGACAAAAAGTTTTTTAAAAAAACGTTTTTAAAGGGACAGTGAGTTTTCCATGAAATAAGGGTTAAAAATAAAAACGAAAAATTCCTTCAAATATCATGCCTAGGAGGTCCCCATAACCTGCCCGTGAAGTGGCGGATTTCTAGGATGTATAGAAATATGTAAAAACCAAAAAATGACATTTCAAATGACGGTAAATGCTTTTCCTTTAATCTATCATAGAGACATAGAAACATAGAAACATAGAAAAATGTCGGCAGATCTTTCGGCCCATCTAGTCTGCCCAATTACATGGATACTTAACCTGGATTTATCTTTTGTTTAGGATAGCCTTATGCCTATCCCATGCTTGCTTAAATTCAATTACTGTTTTGGCCTCTACCACTTCTACTGGAAGACTGTTCCATGTATCCACCACCCTCTCAGTAAAATAATGCTTCCTGATGTTACTTTTAAACCTTTGCCCCTCTAATCTAAGACTATGTCCTCTTGTTTTGCTATTTTGTTTCCTTTTAAATATACTCCCTTCCTCTACCTTGTGGATTCCCTTTACGTATTTAAATGTTTCTATCATATCTCCTCTGTCTCGTCTTTTTTCCAAGCTGTACATGTTAAGATCATTAAGCCTTTCTTGGTAACTTTTCTCCTTCAAGCCGTACACCATTTTAGTAGCCCTTCTCTGAACTCTCTCTAAGATGTCTATATCCTTCTGGAGATACGGTCTCCAGTACTGCACACAGTACTCCAAGTGAGGTCTCACCAGTGCTCTGTACAGTGGCATGAGCACTTCCCTTTTCCTACTGCTAATACCTCTCCCTACACAACCAAGCATTCTGCTAGCATTTCCTGCTGCTCTATTACATTGACTACTTACCCTTAGATCCTCTGAAATAATGACCCCTAAATCCCTTTCCTCAGATGTTGAGGTTAGGACTGTATCAAATATTCTATATTCAGCCCTTGGGTTTTTACGTCCCAGGTGCATTATCTTGCACTTATCCACATTAAAACTCAATTGCCACAGCTCCGACCATTTTTTTAGTTTACCTAAATCATTTGTCATTTGGCTGATCCCTCCAGGAACGTCAACCCTGTTGCAAATCTTTGTGTCATCAGCAAAAAGACATACTTTTCCATTAATACCTTCTGCAATATCACTAATAAAAATATTAAAGAGAATGGGTCCAAGTACTGACCCCTGAGGTACCCCACTGGTAACAAGACCTTGCGCCAAATAAACTCCATTTACCACAACCCTCTGTTGTCTGTCACTCAACCACTGCCTAATCCATTCAACAATATTGGAATCCAAGCTCAAAGATTGCAATTTATTGATAAGCCTTCTATGCGGAACAGTATCAAAAGCCTTACTGAAATCTAAATAAGCAATGTCTACTGCACCACCTGTGTCTATTATTTTTGTTACCCAATCAAAAAAATCAATAAGATTAGTTTGGCATGATCTCCCTGAGGTAAACCCATGTTTCTGATCCTGTAATCTATGTGTGTTTAGATGTTCAACAATCCTTTCCTTTAACATGGTTTCCATTAATTTCCCACTACTGACTAACTGGCCTATAGTTCCCTGATTCCTCCCTACTACCCTTCTTGTAAATGGGCACAACATTTGCTAATTAACGGTTTTGCTATTACATCACTGAGCTCTTTTAATAATTTAGGATGGATCCCATCAGGCCCCATTGACTTATTTGTCTTTACTTTAGACAGCTGCTTTAGAACCTCCTCCTCTGTAAACTCATATGTAAATGTCTCTTTAGTGTTCTCTCCTAACTGAGGTCCCTTTCCTTCTGCAAAGACTGAACAAAAATATTCATTGAGGCAGTCAGCGAGACTTTTATCCTCTTCTACATACCTTCCTTCCTTTGTTTTTAATCTAACTAATCCTTGTTTTACTTTTCTTTTCTCGTTTATGTATCTAAAAAATGTTTTGTCCCCCTTTTTTACTGACTGAGCTATTTTCTCTTCTGCGTGTGCTTTGGAAGCTCTTATAAATTGCTTTACCTCTTTCTGCCTAATCTTATAGGTTTGCCTATCTTCTTCACGCTGAGTTTTTTTATAATTATTGAATGCTATCCATAAACAACTGCTTGGGGCGGCAGTCTGTATGAAAAGAGGAGACATTTTCGGACACGCAGAAAAAGTTTACTGATTTTTTGGAGGTGAAAAGCAGGAGAATGACTGGAGAAAGGAAAATTCTAGACCAAATAGCCGATTTGGAAAGTTAGATAAATGGGAGAATTTTTCTGGTTCGGCTATTTTGACCTAGAATATTCTCTTCAGTCATTCTCCTGAGTTTCACCTTTCTCTGAATAACCCTGACAGGGTTATTCAGAGAGCAGTGAAGAGCAGGAGAATGACTGGAGAATGGAAAATTCTTGGTCAAAATAGCCAAACCAGAAAAATTCTCCCATTTAGGCTAGGGTCAGACTAGCGAATTTTTAACATGCGTTTAGGTGCACTTAATCACGGCCGCACTAGCAGCAAATGACGGGCAATGACAGCCAATATACGAAGCACGGTCGCACGAAAGTCCGGCTGCGCAACGCAAGTGGAAAATGAACGCATTTTTTCGAGAACGCAGAACCGCTAGTACGGACGTACAGAGTGCGCTGCGTCCACTAGTGGTGTGTGTGCGTGATTTGGAGACGACAGACCCTGCTCATGTCCGGCCAACATAACGTCCAGACACCCAAAGTTTCCTGGTTTGGATCCGTAAAAAAATCACGCACAAAAATGTGCATCGTATGACCGTTTTCGCACATTCCGTGAAAAAATAAGGCAATGCGTTCGGACGCACTTTTTGACGGTCGCTGTGAAAAATGCGTTAGTCTGACCCTAGCCTTATCTCACTTTCCAAATCGGCTATTTGGCCCAGATTGTTCTCTTTTCCTGCCATTCTCCTGGCTTTCACCTTTCTCTGAACAACCCTGAGAGAGAGGTGAAAGCCTAGACCTAGAATTTTCACTTCTCCAGTTATTCTCCTGCTTTTCACCGCTCTCTGAATAACCCTGTGAATGTTTAATCCCAAGGTGAAAAATAACATTGCTTAAGGATGGGGTCAGACGAGCGCAGGTATCACGTCCGTGTTGCCGCACATTTGTACCTCCGTGGCTTCATAGCATTCTGACCAATGGAGCCCCACACACGAAGTACGTTCGCACGGAAGTGCGGATGCATGGCGGACGCAGCAAACGGACGCAGGTTAGGCAAGAACGTAATACTGCTAGAACGGATGTGTGGAGTGCGCCACGTCCGCAACGTCCGTGTAGCTTTGTATGTGAGTGATGAAACGAGGTCAGATGGACTGCATTTATACGTCCAGCATTTTTGAGGGACAGAATGTTCTTTCATTGTAATTTATTTTCCCTGCTACATCAGTCAAAAAATACGTCAGTGAAAAAAACGGACTGTTTGGCCACTACCTTGTTGTCAGTCAGTAAGTACGTCTGTACTGCACGGACGCACAGTCCGTACAAAATGCGCTCATCTGACCCTAGCCTTAGATGTTATTTTGAATTTTTTTCAAACACCAGTTAACCACTTGGCTGCTATGGACGCGCTCAGCGCGTCCAGCCAAGTGGTTCTCCTGTGCTATGGATGCGCTGAGCGCGTCCATGCACAGGAGGCAGCAATCCGCCGGATTCCGGCAGATTGCTGTGCCCCCCGGTGCGGGCTGACATCTTGGATGTCAGCCTAGCACTCTGGGACCCTGGCGGAGCAATTAGATGTCATCGGGGCGGCGCGATGACATCTAATTCAGGCGCCCCCCGCATGTGCAGAGGAAGCGCCTGAAAGGGAGGGGGGAGGTCCTTTGGACCTCTCTCCCTCCCGATCGACGGGGGGCAGAGGGTTAATCCAGGCACCGTTTGGAAGGGCAGAGCCTGCCCTTTCAAACGGTGGCTGTGATTAACCCCTGGGGAGCCGGATCACGAATCGGCGCTGAAAAGCGCCGGATCATGATCCTCTCCTGGAGCTGGCCGACATCTTTGATGTCGGCCAAGCCTCCAGGAACTCCCCCTGAGGACTGGCGTCATTGTGCATAGCACGATGACGCCAGTCTTGGAGTTAACCCCTAGCTGCCACCAATGGTGGAGATAGGGTGTTCAAATGAACCCCCTATCTCCCGATCCGTGGCAGCTAGGGGTTAATGTTTGATATCGTTGGATCGGTCAAAGCATGGCCTTTCCAAGGATACCAAACATGAGCATGAAAAAGGTTTTTTAAAAAATTAAAAAAAAAAAAAAAAAAAAAAATATTTAAAAAAAAATAAATAAATAAATAAACACGTTTTTTTGTTTGTTTTTGTTTTGTTAATGCAGCAATATTGTTCCCATTTCAATTATAATGTGAACAATAATGCTGCACTAACGATTTTTGTATGCGGGTATGCGGTGCGTTTGTTAAAAAAAGGAAAATTTTCCCCAAAAAAAAATGTAGCGAGACCCCATTTCTAATTTTTTAACAAGCGCACCCCATACAAAATATAACCGCAAACGATCGCATGTTAAAATGTGAAAAAAAACACTTTACACATAATAAATTATTGAAAATTCGAATTTTATTGCATTTTTTGTTATACTATACAGACATGACATAACAATGACATAACATACAGACATGACATAACGTATACATATAATAATGACATATTATGAATCTGCCAAGTCTGCCGGAAAGAACGATATATAATATGTCTGGGTCATATATCAAAATATGGCTACAAAACGCGATTAAACATAATGAGCAAAAGCGGTAAAAATGACCTCAGCACAGAGGTGTGAAAAGCCTCAGCAGCGAAAGGGTTAAATGCAGCATATTAGGATGTTTTAGGAGGGAAATTAATTCTCAAATCTCAATCAGAAACAGACACCACCCCACCCCCCTCAGTACCTCCGTATAGTGTACAATGTATCAAATTGATTACCAGACTAAAAACACCTGGTGTTATGCCCGTTTGTGAACAGAGGTCAATTACAGTTGATAATCTTTCCACGTACACATTAGTTTTTAATTCAATATCTAATAAACCGTTGCTTAGAATATTCTGCAGTAAAGAGTCTCTTTATTTCTAGATTTTTTAGTATTTTTTTAAGCATTTTCTATACTTTTTTCAAAATTTCTTTTTTTTTCGAACTCGAACCGAACACACCCAAAAAGTTCGAAGTTCGCAGACTTTCGAACTGCCAAAGTTCGGGTCGAACTCCGAACCGTCCGAACCCGAACAGCTCATCCCTACTTAAAACCTGGCCTGTAAGGGGGACCTGAGGATACGTTTTAGAGTATCCTGAAAGATATATCCCTGTCTTAGAAAATCCCTTTCAGTATCCATTGAAGAACTGAAAAGAGGGGGGGAGGGGGTCTGACCGGCGTAAACATCACCTGGATACATTTAAATGTTATTGCACCAAATCATGATGAATTCAAGTAAAAACAACATAAGCAAAATGTCAATTTCATTTTTTTTTAAACTGCTTAATTTCATGACTTTTATTTACATATCTGAACTTGCTTCTGACCATTAACTAGTAAAAATAATTAACCTGCATCCTTTTAACTCACATTTTGAAATGTAAAAGTGAAGTGTATCAAACTATAAGCCCATTTTAGCTCACATCAGCTTAAAATGATGTCAGAAGCAGGTGTTTTCCTTAGATCCATTGGGCAGCATTAATTATTAGACCTTAAGTAAATAGTAAAACCGAACATTAAACCACATTTTATTTATGCTCCAGTTCCACAAATAATCACAGCAAAGTACTCGACTTATAAATCTCTTCCCTTTTTGCAGTTTTGACTCATGCGCTTTACTGGTCTGTTCCGAGTGGAACTTACATCGTGCATGCGTGACATTCATCGGTGGAAGGTGCAGCTATATTAACCCCTTCTCTACCGAGATTGAGATAACCCGGGACTTCAAAGGCACCATCAGGTCCAGATATTGAGTTATCTCGACCAGCAGCTCTGAAGGACAAAATCAAATGAACTCTGTTTGCTGCAAACTTATTTCGTTTGCTTTTGGGCTCCAGAAGGAGCCCCCAAAGTTTTAGCCCAGAGGGCAGAATGCCCGGGTGCTAAAACTGTTCAAAATCAGATGAAGAATGCCCTGACATATTGGGCTTTCAGCAGCCGATGCAGAGAACCACGAGCTGCAGCTCAAACTGCTGTAACTCCATTTGGCCATTAGGTGGTGCCATATATATATATATACATACATAAAGTGACTTTGACCAGTTGCATAACCTTATCTCTGCTAGAAAGCCACACTTGATTTTAGGGTTCTGTGTAATAACAGACCCAGGATGCATAAAAGTGAGACAAATGTCATTTGCATATCCTACCCAGAATTCCTTGCTGCATATGGGGAATGTGGCACAGGAGCTCTGGGATGCAATTCATTGAATTGCTATGATGTGCAGGTGGCTTCTGCAATAATAAACACACTTATTATAGTGTGGAGGCTTTTTATCTCACTTTTTATCCTCCACCACAACCCTTGTAGATACAGACATAAACATATACTAATGTATAGTACCTTAATAGAGATAAACCTAACTCAAAAATCAAAATATTCCTCTGAAATACCAATTAAGCACTGGTACGCATTATAACGAAAGTAAATTAAGTTATTTCTCTCTCATACATTGGTTCCGTTTCCAGCAGAAGCCCCCTTTCGCCATGCCTCTGACATTTCTGCTTTAGCATGACGCCTTTGACAATTAATTGGGAATAAATGCACTCTAATACCAAACCCTCTTAACAAAAGCCAAACTGCACGGACCCTTAAAGATATGTTTGGATGCCATACTTCGGATATGCCACAGTGATCCTAACAGCTCTTAGAATAGTGTTTGCACTTTTGATAAAGACTAAAAAAACATACCCAAGTTGGCGCACTACATATATTTAGCGGTCGACATACAATCGGCTCGCACAGACACTATGTGACAAACGCCAAAACTAGCTTCCCACATAACCACAGCAATACCATTCTATATACCTTGGGCCCTATTACATTCTTTACGCAAAAACGCACGCTAAACGCATGTTTTTTTGCGCGAAGCGTTAAACGTTAACGCACGAAAATCACCGCTGGAATTACATTCCTCGCGCATTTTTTCATCCGTCGGGAAAGAGTCCGTCATTTTGTGCGGACTGCGCACAACAGACGTACGTTCTGACGGAAAACAAGGTAGTGGTCGTCACTTTTGACGGATCTAGTAAAAATAAACGTGCGCATCGACGTTCTCCGTTGTGAATCCGCAGTTTGGTACGGTCAGGTTGTTACAATTTGCCGTTACCACTAGCTTTTCAAAGACGTTAAAATTATGCACGCAAACGTTGTCCGTTAAATTTTGCGCTAAGATCGTAATACCATGCGCGTACCAGCGCACAAACGCATTTGCGCTCACAATGTTAAGTATAGGATGCGCGCACTAAATTGTGCTCACAAAGGGTTTGTGCAGGGTCACTCGCGTTAGACGTTAACGTGCATTTTGTGCACGAACGTCGTAATACGACGTTCAGCGCAAAGGGTTTTGCCCCTCGCGTTAATGCGTTTTTGCTCGCGCACAATTGTGCGTGAATAATGTAATAGAGCCCCTTAACTTTAATAAGGTCACATACACAGGATTGGTGAGGCATTTCAATATCGAGGAATCCTATGACAGTATTTGGAAATCATTGTTGTGACAGAAACATTTTAATTCTTATTTTTAGTCCTATTTATCCAATATTTACTCATTTTTCATTACTATAAGGCCGGGGGTCAGACGAGCGTTTTACGAGCGGAAGGAACGTCTGTGAGAGTGGACGTTCCTTCCACTCAACGCCCGTCTGGTCACCTCACTGAGCGCAGTTAGTACGCTAAGCGCTGCAAGGCCGATCCTCCTATGAGGATCGCGGTTTGCAGCCCCGACGAACGTGCGTCTACGGGGAGGCTTTCTAACGGACGCAGCAAGCCTACTGTAGCATGTGCAATTCGTGCGTGCGCTACAGTGTGTGGCTCGCCACGTAGCAGCGTCACAACGCTGCGACGGATGCCAGGAGGCACGTCTGTACGGGCGCACAGCGCGCTCGTCTGACACCAGCCTTAGTAGAAAAGGTTACAAACAACACTTTCTATCTCTCTATATCACATATAGCTCTACCAAAGCAGATCATAAATCATTCTCTTTAATTTACTCCAAACAGCTACCAGGAAGTTTGTGTGGTTTCAGTTGGGTACTCGTTGGAGGTCAGGACTTCTTTCTGCAACTCAGAATATGAATAGACACATCTCCTCAAAAAAACGGTAACATTTTATCTGAGCTTTGTGTTCAAGGTTAAAATCGTGCTGTATCAAACCATCCAGGAACCAAAGAAGAGTTTGATAAATGAGGATCTAGTGATACAATTAGTATTTATGCATAGACACTATGAAATAATCATTTATTAATAATAAAAAGCAGAGCAGAAAAGCATGTATTGCAACCAGAGCGACGGCCAGAACAATGTATCAAATATAAAGTGTACGCTATTTAAATTACTCACCAAACTCCTTCGGGACAGCCACGGTGTAAACACAGTTATGGCCCACGCTATAGTTCTTTGGATAGTTTGGAGACAGAACTGTGCCTTCTGATCCTGTTGAGCGACTTCCGCATGGTGCTAGAAATAAGTAAAAAGATGAAAGTGTAACCAAACAATAGTGTAATACCCTAAAGTTCTTAAAAAGCAACCTCCAAAATCCGATTTCTTTTTATTGTATTTGTGTGAAAAGTATGCACATATTTATAATATTAATCACTTGTTTAATATCCCTGCTCTCTTTTAACCCTTAACGATGGCTGACGTGCTAGGCCTCCCTGGTGGCAGGAGGGTTTTGAACGCCGCGGTTGTTTTATTCAACCGTCTATTCCTAAACTTCTGTGTTTTTCAAGTTTCCCGTCCCTGCGGTGAATTCAGTATTTACACAGGGCGCCGAACGGGATCTGCCGAATGCTGCCGAAAAAAGCCGATCAGCTGCCGTACTCCGCAAAATAAAATCCCGAAAAATACCTAAAAAAAAAAAGTTTCTAAGAAAATAAAACGGATTTTTGCTGAAACTCAGCAAAAAGACGTTTTATTTTCTTAGAAACTTTTTTTTAGGTATTTTTCTGTTTTGTTTTTTTCGCGGCATTCGGCAGCTGATCGGCTTTTTTCAGCAGCATTCGGCAGATCCCGTTCGGCTCTCTGTGGTAAATACTGAATTCACCGCAGGGTCTGCGAGCTTGAAAAACACCGAAGTGCGCCCAACGAAAGAGCAATGAAATTTAAGGGGTTAAGTTTAACAATTAAAAATACCCATTTTTTTAAAGCTTTGAGTACTGCACATGTAGGTGATGAAAAGAACACGGACGCTGAACACTCCAAAGTTACACACGCAAAAATATATTATACTATGTTGAAAGAACTTTCCTTTTGTTGCCTTAAAGCACATTGATATTCCGTGTAATTATAGCTAGATTTAGGCTGGGGTCAGACGAACGCAGTGCAAACGCGCGAGCAGCCGCACTTTATTACGGCCGTAGTAGCAGCAAATGACATCCAATGACGGCCAATATACGAAGTACGGCCGCACGAAAGTTCGGCCGCGCAACGCAAGCGGCAAAGGAACGCATTTTTTCAAGAACGTAGTGCGCTGCGTCTGCATAGCGGCATGTGTGCGTGATTAGGAGACGTCAGACGCTGCTCATGTCCGGCCAACATAACGTCCAGACACCCAAAGTTTCCTGGTCTGGATCCGTAAAAAAATCACGGCCAAAATTGTGCATCGTATGACCGCTATCGCGTCTTCCGGGAAAAAATGCGTTCGGATGCATCAACGCAATTTTTGACGGTAGACGTGAAAAATGCGTTCGTCTGACCCTAGCCTAAAAGCTTTCTATGTAAGCGAGTCTTGAAAATTAGTTTGAGGATAAAAATGCACCAAAACATGTTTGTGTAACTAGTCACGCAGCTTTCCTAAATTACACATTTTGGCTTTACTGCAGTCAGATAACTTCATTTCAGTTTCAGGTCTCCATATGCCGCTGTTTTTTTTCCTGAGAGCTGTTCGCGGTGCCGGAACACTGTTGAATTTGTTAGCAAATCAGATTTGGTCCCTTGACTTGACTTCTCGGTGTTTATACCCACTATACAGCTTTTTTTCTGTTGCACGATTGGCTTTCTGTATCTTCTCGCAAACGTTTTGTTATAAATATTATTCAATACATTCTATTTGTTTACTTTCCGCTCCCTAATGTTTTCATTCAGTATGTTTATAGCATTTATGTGCAAGTTAACAGTTTATTAAAAGACAAGTAACAACTAAAGGGGTCATTCACTAACCTCAGAATTGGCCCCTAAATGCACCGAACAGTGAATTTCACTGTTCGGTGCAATTTTGGGGTAATTCGTCCTTTCGCAAAAGGTGTTATTTAGTTATGTTGCAGACATTTCGGTGCTCTCTTGCTCCCCGCACTTCGGGGAATAAAATTTTCCGATCCTGCATTGAATTCTACATTCAACACAGGGTCCCCGTAGTGCGGGTAAAAGCCGCTGCAAAACCGCCGAATGAAGAAAAAAAAAGTTGCGAAACTGCCGAAATTATCGGATCCATTAATTTCTGCGGTTTTGCGGCTGTCTTTTAAAATGTGAAGAAAATATCGGATCTGATCTAATCCAATAAATGATCTAATCCAATAAATTATCAGATCCAATAATCCGCCGTAAACCTGCTGAAAGCGTCTGGAAACAGTCGGCGCTCTGCCGAACACAGCGACGACCAGCGGCCGGAAAAAGCCGACAAGTCGACGAACAGAGTAAAAAAAAAAGATTGGATGGGTCAAAATTTAAACGCTGTTTGCAAAAAAACTACTGAACGAAAATGCCTGGAATTTACATAGAAGATCCTAGGAATGACAATAAAAAGGGCTGTTACAGAAAAAAGATAAGCTGCCAATAAAAAAAGGACAGAAAAAAAATTTCTGAAAAAAAATCATCAAAAATGCATAAAAGATCCTAAAAAATAAATAAACAAGCAGACTTTTTGCTGCAGATTAAAAGAATAAACAGTTTATTAGATCTTGGATAGAAACGCGAATATTTTTAACATTGAAACCTATGGGATTCGCCTGAATAAACCTGCGAATGAAACCACCGAACAGCATTTAACTGACATTTCCCTGCTGTTCGGTGTTCTTTGTATAGATCTATGGGGATTTCACTGTTGAACAGGCACTGTATTTGCTGGCAATTCGCCAATATTTGGCGAACTGCCTGCTCTCTGAATAGCTGAATGGCCACAAATGCACCATATGGGGAAATTTACTGTTCGGAGACATTTTAGGGGCAAGTTCTGAACACTGTAAGTTGTCAATTCGCCAAATACGTTACCACTCACTGCAATTCAGCGGCAGTGAAACTGCCCTATAGAAGACTAACATGTTTTCTATTCACAGGCCACTGAATTGCACCAAAATTCTGGTGACATGCCCTGATTTTCGTTGTTTCAGTTCACCAGGTTTAAACAGGTAATTCCCAGAGGTTTCAATGGAAAAAAAGTAACATATTTTATCATTTTTATTTATAAAGACTGTTTATTCTTTTTATTTTGTGCAAAAACTCTTTTTAATTTTAAAAAATTTAAAAGCCCTTTTTGTATTTTTAGTATTTCTAGATGACATTTTTGTTTCTTATTTTTAAAAAAATATTTTTTTTATTTTGGAGATCTTTTATGTTTTAACCCCTTCACTGTGGGACCATTTCACCTCTGTCTGCTGAGCAAATTTTTCCAGTTTTGTGCTCATCATGTTTAAAATGCGATTTGAAGTTTTATTGTACGACCCAGACATATTATATATCCTTTTTTCCGGCAGATTTATAATATATATATATATATATATATGTCATGTCCTGCCATAATGATGTAACAAAATTTGTAAAAATGTGAATTGCCATTCAAATTTCAATCATCTGCAGCACGTGAAATAATTTATACACATTTTATCATCCGAACCTTTGTGATTATATATTCTATTGGGTACACTTGTTAATTTTTTTTTATAACTGGGAACCTGTTACTGGGCTTCTGAGGACCAGGGTTGGGAACCACTGATCTAGAGCTATTTGTGTTAGCATCTCAAGGACCTCTCGAGTCCTTCATAAAAATAAATAAATGCATTTTATGAACTCTGTCAGCCTACTTGTTTCTGTATTTGGTAATTGTGGTAATATTCTTATCAGAGATGACATTTGTGTGTCTCTCACTAACCCCACTTATATGGTACATAGGGTTCGCTTGTTTCCATTGATTCTTGAGTTCTTCTCCTGAAATGGTTTTATTCCTGACCCCTCCTTTTGCGTTGGGGTTGAATATATAATATGAATTACTTTTTGGACGTTTTCACTATAAAACATAATCTATTAAGATTATGGGACTAAATGAACTCATTTCGATTATATACACTGTAGCTGTACATGGTTTTGTTAACCAAGGTGTTGGATTTCCCAACATGGAATTAAAAAAAAATAATGATTATTAAACAATATCACCAGTTATATATTAATTAATAAATGAATATAGATCAGAGCTTTTGTACTTTAGTATTCTCTTGTCATGCAAAAAAGTGGCTTTCCAAACCAATTATGGAAAGCTGTCTGAAAAATCAATACAACGAAGCAGGTTAACAATAATTAAAGGCTCCAACAACAGTTCTTTAACATTTGGATGATGTATCACAAATACAGAGGAAGCTCAACACCTCAAATCAATATGGTGAACTTTCACATCCTTCACATGGACAGCCACCAACATGAATAATGTTTGACTTGCATAATAGCTGTCACTGAACATGGACAGACGCATTTCGCTTTTGAATAATGACCCCTTCCGAGACCTATGTGTTTGGAAATTAAACGGTTTGTGTTAGATTTATGTGCATAATTGGAAACAGCACACCTGGGATGGTAAATTTAGATGTATTTCATGCACACATGCATTCTTGCCATTGCAAGAATGCAGATGTTTTACCACGACATTGTTTTGTTGCTGTGGTCAAAGATGTGGCATAATTTCAACAATGTTATTTTAGGTTTCCATAGATTATTTTATGGATTGCTGTACCAGTTTTTCCACATTCATTCGGGAGAGTAGAGAAAGTGAGGCTCATTTTAAAAAGAATAACCCAGCCAAAACAGGATTTAACATTTCTTTAGGGGATTTTCTGGAGAGCCAGAAAGTCATATCTATCATAAACAAGCCAAGGACACTGAGGAGATATAATGGGTCAGTACTCAAAGCAGGAAACTATAAAATATGGGCGATATGGTAAGAGAAACCAAAACGGTGCATCTAGGATAGACATCCGTCTCATGGATGTTCTTTCTGTGCCCATGTGGTTCCATCCTTACGGTACTTTATGGCCTAATCACATTGTGTACACCTTAAAATTACACCTAACCATGTCCCAAAAACTAACCCTACAAGTCTATAGGGGTTATTCACAAAACACCGAAATTCCAGTGAAATTTTGGTGCTATGCACTTTGGTGCGCTTTGGCAAATCCATTTTGACAACCGCAAGGTTATCATAGTGCACCGAAGATTGAGTCGCTGAAGACCGCCAAACTACTAAGGGAAAAAAATGGAGCTCTCCTATTCTCTTAATAGGTGTTTAAACTGATAAAAATGTATTAAAATATGTCTGAATAATAAAAAAGGTCCTTTAAATAATAATAAAAAGGTCTGTTACAGAATAAAAATGGACATTTAAAAAATTTTGATTAAAAAATGTCATCTAGAAACACAAAAAGAGGTTCTAAAAAGTAAATAAATAAAAATACATTTTGCTGAAAATGAAAAGTATAAGTTTAAAAAAAATTTAAAATAATAATATTTTTTAACATTGAATCCTATGGGATTCACTGCTGAGCCATTTCACACCTCTGTGCTGAGCTCATTTTTACCAGTTTCGCTCATCATGTTTAAACGCGATTTGAAGCCATGTTTTATTATATGACCCAGACATATTATATATCATTCTTTCCGGCAGACTCCGCAGATTCATAGTACATCATTATTATATGTATAAGTCATGTCCTGCCTGTATATTATAACAAACAATGCAATAAAATTCGAATTTTTAATAATCTACAGCATTTAAAGTGGGGTTTTTTCACATTTCATCACACGAGTTTTTGCGTCAATATTTTCTATGGGGTGCGCTTGTTAAAAAAAAATAGAGATTGGGACTCGTTCCATTTTTATGGGGAGGAAATACGTGATTTTAAGCAAACGCAGCCCATAGAAAAAAATCATTAGTGCAGCGTCATTGTTCACATTATAATTGAAATGTGAACAATATTGCTGCATTAATAAAAAACACACACAAAAAAAAGCACGCTTGTTTTTTTCTTTTTCTTTCTTTACTTTAAACATGGCCATGTTTGGTATCATTCGAAAGGCCATGCTCAGGCCTTTCGAATGATACCAAACATGACCCCCCTAGCTGCCACTGTTCAGGGGATATGGGGGTTCAAGTGAACCCCCTAGCTCCACAAGGGGATTTCCTTGGGAAATCCCCGGGCAGCTAGGGGTTCCCCGGCTAACTGATGGCAACAGATGTCATCATGCATGCGCAATGACAAGGGGGGATCCAAGATGGCAGCCCCCACCAGATCTAGGCCGCGATCTGGCGCCAAATGGCATTTAAGGGGTTGAAGCCAGGCACCGCTTTGAAGGGCAGGCACTGCCCTTCAAAGAGGTGCCTGGCTTTTGTTTGAAGACCCTCCCGATCGGGAGGGAGAGGGATCCGAACGGATGAACCCCTCTCTTCAGGCGATCTCCTGGCTTTTACCGGGAGGTCGCCTGGAAATGGCATCATTGCGTCCGATGTGATGACATCATTATGGCGGGAGGGTCTATAAAAGAGGCATCTGACTTCAAAGAAGTCAGAATGCCATGGGATCCAGACCAGAGAGGTGAGTATATCTCTGGCCCCCGCGCCGAGCGGAAGATGTGTGGGGAACATCCTCCGCATACAGCGGGGGTCAATGAGGACGTTCCCCCACACGTCCTCCACAGGGAAGAGGTTAAACCTGTTGAACTGAAACACCAAAAATCAGGTAATTTCACTGACATTTCGGCGTTTTGTGAATAGATTAACCATTACTTCTCTATGGGGCAATTTCACTGCTGCCAAAGATTTCCGATCTGCGGCAAAATGCACCATATATTGCTGTCAATTTGCCAGTAGTTGGTGAATTGACAGTTTAGTAATTAGACGAACTGCCACAAAATTGCACCGTATGATTAAATTCACTGTTCGGTGCAATTCAGTGGCAAATTCTCCGCTTTGTGAATAACCCCTTATGAGCTTTCTGATTTAACCCCAACAACCTATGCTTTTCTGTCAACAGCGTAAAAGCATTCTGAAATAGGTTTTCATAACACTGAGTAATGAAGTTACATTTCTAGAAACATTACAGCAATGTTGCCATATTTCGGCGTGAGTTTAACATGTCGCTGTTTTGATGTGCATTTTGTCAAAAACGTAGGTGTAGAAATATTCCACAACTCAAGCTTAGATATTCAAGTTAATGCTTTTGATAACAATATAGTCCTTGCGTTTATAAACGACTCGGATCCTATGCATCTCTTTGCAAGTCAGCTGATTTTCCCTTTTTATTTAGAAGTACACAAATTGCTTTGCAAATTTAATTTAGTCAACAGCTTTTAGGATCGCTTGACAATTTTGCATCTAGCACACAAACTCTAAAATGCTATGTATTTCAGAAATATCTTTTTTTCTGACTGTGTTAACTTACTCTGGCGCAGGGATAAATCAAGGCTGTGTATTTCAATGAAAACAAAATTAAATGCACATTCTCAGCTATAAAAATAATGTCATATGTGTTTCAAATGCTCTTGATGCCTTCTTGAGTGTTACTTCTGGAGCGATTTAAACGTTTTAATGTCAGAGCATCTATTAGCCGTTGGAAAAGGCAGGTGAAATCCAACAATTTAAATAATTCTTTAAACGTATCTGTTGGTTAATGGATGGAACGGTGATATTATGCTTTGAATTAGGAACCCTGGTGCACACATACCTTGGAAAAACCTCCCCTCTAATCCCTGCGCATAACTTGTATTATTTTGTTAAAGGAGTTGACATTTTCGATTTGGTTTGGATCAATTGGGAATTAGAATGAATAAACAGCAATTCGGCGATTAGGATTGATTTGAATTCTGAATTGTCGATATCCAAACCTAATCGATCTCCAAATAAAAACATCCCAAATTGATCTGAACTGATTATAATCAGCCAGATCTCAATATATTCTATTAATATTATCTGATATATTGCTCAACACCTATGCATCATTTTGCACATGTTTGTTTCATTCTATGCAAAATTCTGGAGCTTATGCCACATTCGGTGTGACATATCATGTGCCATTCCAAAGCCATTTGTGCATCCCACTATTAATTTCTATATTTTAAAGGACCACGATCACCAAAAAATAAAATAAACACAATAAGGACATTTCATGTTGCTGATCTCTTACATGTGCTTTGTTTTTCTCTTGTATGTTTAGTTAAGGAAATATCTTACTCTATCGGGGTTATTCAAAGAGAATCAAAAAGTCACCGCACGTTCGGTGACTTTTCGTTCTCTTCAATTCGGTTCGATTCGGCAACCCTGCGGTGTATTCAGCAAGCACCACAGGGCCGTCGTAGTGCAGGGAAAAGCCCCCACAAACCCGACGAACACTCAAAGCAAAACCCGGCGAATGCACATCGAAACCCGCAAAAACATCTGGATTAACCCCGCCGAACACGACGGAGAAACCCGAGCAGCCGCCGATCACAGCGCAGAGCAGCCGCCGGAAAAAGCCGACACCGCAGACGCATGGAGTGAAGAAAAAAAGTACGCTAGAATGAAAATGTCTGGAATTTACATATAAGATACAATGAATGATAATAAAAAGGGCTGTTACAGAAAAAAGAAAAAACGATTTAAAAAAAAAAAAGGAAAAATAATTCGCAAAAAAAATCACGAAAAATGCCTAAAACATCCTACAAAATCTATAAATAAAGAGACTTTTTACTGCAGAATAAAAGAATAAACGGTTTGTTAAATATTGGATTAAAACTGGAGTATTTTTAACTTTGAAGCCTATGGGATTCGTCTTAATAAACCTGTCGAATATAACCACCGAATTGCAGGGCATTTCTGCAACCTTTCTCAGCTGTTTTGTATGTTCTGAATAGATTAACCATTGCTTCTCTATGGGGAATTCACTGCCCTCGAACAGGCACCGTATCTGCAGGCAATTCGCCATCACTGACTCACCTCATGGTATTGGTATTGAGATGTATTCAAAGGACATCACCAGGGGGTAGATTAGAAGTCTTTTAAACTCCCTGTTTTATCTCATTCAGCTGCTGTCTCTTATCTTAGTTAGCCTGGAGAACAATAGCTGCTGCCTTATTGAAACATTCCTTCCTCTACCTCATTAACTCTTACATGATGTAGATTAAATACACAAGAGCAGTAAAGTAAAGCCTTTGCACAGATTTTGGCAACATGCGAAAAATCCATAAAAGGGAAACAGGAGACAAAGAACTTAATTATATTTTTCCTTTTTACATGCAATTACTTAAAAAAAAAAAACAGCAGCTTGTGTTTTATAATTGCTTTTTTGTAGCGCACAAGTAATCTAATTAAGGCTTATGTAAGTGGTGCTGCCCCTTTAATACATTGCAATTCCGTATATCAGAAATGGCTAAATATAGCAGACCCTTCCGATATTCCAAATTGGACCCATTCAAAATATTGGAAGCTTCCGATACTCGGAATTGTCTGGATCTGAATATTTCGGAACGCACAATTTTTCCTTTCTGAAATTTTTACTTGTGCCCATATCTATGAATATGTAACTTCATTCCTAGAAGTTCATATTTTTATTGCATTAGCTCAGAAACACTTTTACTGGAATTTTTTAGGTCTTATACCATAGGCATTTTGCTGAATATTCGGAAATATTGTTTGTATCTTTCAGTCTATCATCCTGAAGCTTACCTTAGCCAGCTTCAAAAAGTGGCATCTTTTAAGTGACAGTTGTCTATGTGTTCTTACAGATGTGCGCGTTGTAAGCTGTCACGTACCACGGACTGCTTTCTTTTAAACAGTTCAAACAAAGACGTGAGTGACAAATGGTAAAATGTTGCCATGACAATGTTTGCAAGCGGTATTTTGAACAACATTCTGCTGATGCAAACAATTGTGAAAATGAAACATCTTTTCCATTAAATTTTTAATCTCGGATGACTTGGACATAGTGATGCAGATAGAGAACAAAGCATTGCTGTGGTGGACAGAAAGATATTTTACAGAATGACAAGTTGTAGAACGCCTAATGCATTTTTTATTGACCAAACGTTAGAAATGTTCTTTGAATATCTCTCGCTTCTTACTGAATCGAACAATAAGGTTAACCCTACTAGCGTCATGACTGTTAAATGCACGCAGGTATGGCCAATAGCATGTAAACATGGTTGGCATAAATAAAATATAGCGTTGATTATTTGATTTTTCTGCCACAATATTTGCTGCAGAGGATTTGTGACGGCGATCCGAGGCTTAGGCTAATGTCAGATGAACGCAGTCTGAGCGCACTCTGCGTGCGTGCACAACGGACGTATGTACTGACGGAAGATACTGTAGACACCGTTTTTGTTGACGGACGTAGAAAAAAAAGGGAATTATGGGAAACAAAATTAATATGAAAAATGATGCAAAATGGAAAATGATATGAAAAGCTATTTCGTGCGTCAAGGTGCTGGACGTCGCAAATGCGCTGCGTCTGACTTCGTGTCATCACACACAGAGAATGCTATGCGGACGTGGCGCACTCTGCATGTCCGTCCTAGAGGTTTTACGCCCTTGCCTAAATTGCGTCCATTGCCATCTGCGTGCGCAGTTCGGTGCACACGTACTTCGTGTGTGGGTCTCTATTGATCATGAGACTATGCTACGACGGACGTTAAACTGTGCGGCGACATGGACGTGATGACTGAGTTCGTCTGACGCGGGCCTTATATTAATATTGATGCTTTTGATCACCAGCTAGTTAAAAAAGCATAAACCGTGATTTTAGTCAATACGTATCTTCCCAGGTAAGCATGCAGGTAAGATGTCAGTCAAGAAAATCATGTCTTAAAAAAAGCAGAACTAGTAAATAATAACTGTTGACAGTCAATGGAGTTCTGTGGACTCTGGAGTGAATATCACTAGCAATGACTGGGATTGCTCCCTCGTTCATCAAACTTTGGCGACCTCAATTCGCCGACCATGCAGCGAAAGGAATACACAGAACGCTGCCGATCAACCTGCCGAAAGCAGAAGATGATCCACCAAACTGACCACTGAACGCAGCCGCAAACCGTCAAATGCAGCCAACAATCTGCCAAACAGAACACCAAACGTCGCCATTCAGCCGCCGAACGCCGCTGAAAAAAGACGATCAGCCGCTGAACAGGGGTGAAAAAAATACATGAAAACACAAGGAAATAATGAATATGGTCATATGAATAATAATAAAAATGTCTGTTACAGAATAAAAAAAAAAATCGCCAAAAAAATCCAGAAAAAATCCGGAAAAATAAATAACTAAAAATACTTTTCGCTGCAAATGAAAATAATAAACTGTTGAATAAAAAAATAATAAAAACATTCATTTTTTTTTCATTGAATCCTAAGCGATTCGCCTGTTTATACCTGTCGAACTGAAGCACCGGAAATCTGGGCATTTCGCTGACATTTCGGTGCTGTTCGGTGTTCTCTGTATGATTTAACCATTACTTCCCTATGGGGGATTTCACTGCCACCAGGGGTCACAGAATCCACTAGATTGTGCATTTGTTTCGGATTAATTTGGAATTTCTAATGAAATTTGATAATTCATAGTTCGGAAGTTCATCCGAATAACAAATTGATACGATACGAATTTGAAACGAAACAAAATGGTATATAATGAATTTATTTTGTTTTACACTGTGTCATCATCATATTAGAAAAATTGTAATAATTGATATCAACTATCGAATTTGAAATGAACTATCGAATTGATATCAACTATCGAATTGATCTTAACTTACAATACAAGTAATAGTCAGCAAAGGACTTTATGAAACAAATTAATTTTGTTTCACTGTTTAATTTGACTCAAATACTAAATCTGTGACACAGCTTAAAATTTAACCCTAGCTTTTCTTTTAACGGCAAAATTTGTTTAATTGGGGTTTTATTTAGTGATCCAAAATTCGAATTGATATCAACTATCCCAGGACGTACTTGAAAATGAGAGAAATCTCAATGTATCCTTCCTGGTAAAATACTTTATAAATAAATAAATAAATAAACTATCGAATTGATATATGGAATTCGAATCGATACGAAAACCAAAACGAAACGAAACAAAATTAGTTACGAAATTGCGAAAACGAAATGATTTAAAAACGTAAGGAAACGAAACTAAACGAAATGAATCTTTCAGCCATGCACATCCATAAAATCCCCATAGGCATGCATGGGGGGAGGGGTTTAAGTGAATGTTGGGTGAGGTGGTCCTCTTTCAACTCTTGCATTGATATTTTAGATGCCCTATACCTGGTTTGATGCTGAATAGCATAAACACTGACTGTATCTATGATTAAAGGCTTCTTATTTCTAATGAAAAATGTGCCTTTTGTGTAAAATCTTCTAAACATAATTTTTCAATTAATAAACGCTCCATGGGTGAACACCCTAATGTAACGGGCTGCACACGCCAGTGTCACCCCATGTTCAAAACCCTGTACAGTGGATGTGGAATGTGTAGGCGCATTCCAGTATTATTATACTGTGCCAGCTAACACTGATTACATGCCACATGTACATTGCGGTGACTTTTTAGCATCTGAAAATGAAATGATTAGATCTTTAGATTCGTCCTTAAGTATTTCGTGCCATATAATATCACATTCAGCCAGAAAATTGCTTTGCTCGTTGAAACAAAAGCACATTTCCATGTATATATTTAAATGAAGTATCCTATGCGGTGATGCCTCCGAAATGATTGCTTGTCATCCCTTTGTTACGCAAAATGTTTCATCCACCACTTTAATTACATCTTGCTCTAAAAGGCTAGCTCCCCGTGCCAAATGGCTCAGTTTATTACAATAATCTTTACATAAAGATACAATGAAAACTGTGCACTTGGTCCGTATCCCAAACCTATTAGGTGATTTCAAGGGCATTTGACCGGAATATCTACTGTATTGCTACTACTGTATGTACTGCTATTGTGCGTATTTATAAATGTATACCCCTGGTATAAATAAGTATATATAAATATATATTTAATTATTTTAACAAAAAAATCCAATTAACCACTTGGCTGCTATGGACGCGCTCAGCGCGTCCAGCCAAGTGGTTCTCCTGTGCTACGGACACGCTCAGCGCGTCCGAGCACAGGAGGCAGCAATCCGCCGGATTCCGGCGGATTGCTGCGCCCCCCCGGTGCGGGCTGACATCTTGGATGTCAGCCCAGCACTCGGGAGCCCGGCGGGGACATTAGATGTTATCGCGGCTACGCGATGACATCTAATTCAGGCGCCCCCCCCCGCATGTGCTGAGGAGGCGCCTGAAAGGGAGGGGGGGAGGTCCTTCGGACCTCTCTCCCTCCCGATCGCCGGGGAGCAGGGGGTTAAGACAGACACCGCTTGGAAGGGCACAGCCTGCCCTTCCAAACGGTGGCTCTCATTAACCCCTGGGGAGCCGGATCACGAATCCGTATACTAAAATAAGCCTTCAAAACGCATTTAAACATGATGATCAAAACCGGTAAAAATGACCTCAGCACAGAGGCGTGAAACGCCTCAGCAGCGAAAGGGTTAAATTAAAAACACAAAGTAAAAGTAATTGATGACATAAATGTAGAGATATAATACATTGAGCTAGAGCACAGTGATTTATATATATAAAATAAAGTTTATAGTTGCACAGGACATTTACACATCCCAGCAATTCAGAGAACTGCTTACAGAGCTCTGAATGTGCTGCATTCCCCATAAGCAGCAAAGAACTCTGGGTAGGATATGCAAATAAGGTACACAACTTCTCACTTTTTTGCATCTAGGGTCTGTAATAACACAGGACTCTCCTTCAGATTATGCAACCAGTCACACTCATTCCTGTACAGCTGTTTCAGGCTTATTTGCCCTCATCAGCAGGAGATAGAATGTAACTGGTTGCTATTGATGCATAATCGCGCTATGCACGATGACGCCAGTCGTCAGGGGGAGATCCCAGAAGCTTGGCCAACATCCAAGATGTCGGCCAGCTCCAGGAGAGGATCGTGATCTGGTGCTTTTTGGCACTGAATCACAATCCAGCACCCAAGGGGTTAAAGCCAGCCACTGTTTGGAAGGGCAGGCTGTGCCCTTCCAAACGGTGCCTGACTTTCACTGCTGCCCCCAGCCGATCGGGAGGGAGAGAGGTCCAAAGGACCTCACCCCTCCCTTTCAGGCACCTTCCCCGCTAGCGCGATGACATCTATTGTCCCTGCCGGGGTCCCGGAGTGCCGGGCTGACACCTTGGATGTCACCGGGGGGCACAGCGCATCCATAGCACAGGAGAACCACTTGGCTGGACGCGCTGAACACGTTCTTAGTAGTCGAGTGGTTAAGGAGCATTTCAGATGAGCACACTATGTGCGCTAGTACTGACATGCCTCCCGGCGTCTGTCGCAGCATTGTGACGCTTCAACGGGTCCGGCCACACGCTGTAGCATGCATGAATTGCGCATGCTACAGACTTATAGAAAGCCTCCCCGTTGAAGCGCTACTACGTTGCTTTCGACGGGACTGCAAAGCATGATCCTCCATAGGAGGATCGAGCCTCGCAGCGCTGAGCGCACTAAATGCACCCAACGAGGTGTCCAGACGCGCTTCAGATGGATGTCAGAGCGGAAGGAACGTCCGCTCTCACGGACGTTCCTTCCGCTCTTAAAAACACTCATCTGACACCAGCCTTAAGCCTCTACACTGCAAATAATAAAGTTTACAGTTGCAGAGGACACTTACACATCCCAGCAATTCAAAGAACTGCATCACAGAGCTACATGTGCTACATTCCCCATATGCATCAAAGAACTCTGGGTAGGACATGCAAATGAAGTCCACAACTTCTCTCTTTTTTTTTTGCATCCGTAATAACACAGAACCCTCCTTGCCAATGCCATGTCATACTAGATGGCTTTTTTTTTTTGCAAAGGTCAGGTTTTGCAATCAGTCATAAAACATATATGCAGGGATCATGGCAAACCGTTTCTTTGCATCGAATATGTGCAAATATTATGAAAGAAGATGTGGCCAATGTATTGTGTTACTCTGTGTATTTGCTTGAGAATGATATGTGTTTCAATGACAAAAAAAACCCCAAAACATTCTACCAGGGTCTTCACACAAAAAAACATTGTACGAGGGTGTTCACACCTAATACTACCATAAAAACCAAAGTGTGAATGTACAAATCTTATCGGACTAATCATAATTAACCCCTTAATATACAATAATTAAATAATTCCCTTACAGCAATAAATGGCTCTATTCCATTGGAGTCGTTAACATTATCAAGTGAGGGGTTACGTACAATATCCCACTCATTACATTTACAGCACACATTCTATCTAAGCCGAGACGCACATACCACACTATCTTGCACAACACTCAGTAAGTTGCCAGTATATCTTAATGGCTCCTTACAATTACAGCCACGTTACTACAAAGACTGGCGACAGGGAGCCACGGAGACTTCACTGCAAATTTATATTGCCTATAGTTTTTGGTCTTTGGGGAGGAACTAATTACATATCAATGCTTCAGCTGGAATAAGGGCCCTTGTTTTTAAAGAGGATGGCAAAATCCAATGGGCACAACTCCATTCCTGACGCTAACATGGTGACGGTAAGCAGGATAATGAGCACTTGCATGTTTTCCCTTACCATCTCCATGTTCACGTCATATTCCGAGGAAGCTGCTACCTCAGAATGCAGCGCTAAGCTCCCCGTGAGAATCAGTTCCTGGAGTCCATAGGACTCCATAGAGCCATGTGCTTCCAGGCCGCGAGCTCGCTCTTGCGAGATCACGCAGTGTGCGGAGTGATCGTGGAGGGAGACTAGGAACTATTTGTTCCCAGTCTTGCTCTGCTCCCAGCAAGAAGAAGCAGCAGATTGGGCCACCGTTATCACTGCGGGATGAGAACTAAAAGCAATAAACAATATGGAGAACCTCCCAACTCAAAGTGTATGAGAGCACTTGATGAGAGGTAAGCATGGGATTTTTAGGGGGGGTGGGGTTGGAGCGTGTTAAATGATTTTGCATTTGCAGAATCAGTTAGCACCAGCTTTCAGGAGGTGGTAAAATTCTTAATTTAGTGTCCCTACAGCACTTATCGAAACAGTAAACATAGATTGCGCTCCCCATGTTAGGTTTAGGAGACGCCAAGGAAAGTAAAGCTCGTGCAAGCTCGGAGGCGCAAATTGATTTTACCCCAGTGTAGCATCAACTATGGAATAACACTTACATATCGAGAAGCTACATTAGCACCAAGTATGGAACAGATCCCGATGTTTGGTAAATAGTAACAGTGTGCACTGCTGCTCAAGATATGAGGGAGTTCAGCGTGGGACTTATTTTATTTATTTTTAACCACTCTTTGTATTTTACAGTCAGGTCATTTTTGCTGCTGTTCCCACCACATTTTCCTTTCTTGCCTGAAAATAAGAAGTTTTTGTGCCGCCTACAAAATGAAATCATTCCTATATAGAGAATCTCTGTGGGGGAAAGTAATCAGAGTCAATACATCTGGATTTGGAAAATAATAATAAACTTTGGTTTGCTTTGACGTTAGCAGGTGACATTCCACTTTAATGACCATTTAAATCAACTTAAAAATATAGAATTCAAAGCGTAGATGACACTTTTTTAGTTCACACTTCCACCGGGAGTAGTAGGAGTTCAATGTCACAGTCATGCTCTGAAGTTAATGTATTCTATGTTGGTGAAGCATCTCCACGAGATTATTATTATTATACTTTATAAAGTGCCAACATATTCCACAGCCCTGAACAATGGCTATAATATGGAATATGGACAATGTTACAGAACATTGACACAGGACAACATTTGACAAGTCATCACAGGAGGGAATGATGGCCCTATTCACAAGGGAACTTCCAATGTAACAGGGATGGAGGGTGAGAAACAGGAGAAGAGGGCTGCAAGGTGAGAGAGATGCCGCTGAAAGTGTATTAGCGAGTTGGGTGGTTGGCTTCCCTGAACAGTAATGTAAATGTTAATAAATAATGGACATTAAGGGGTTAATCTATATTTTCTTAGATTTTCATTCTTCAGGGAAATAGGGCAAATTACTTTTTTATCAAAGGTTTCCAATCTCTTATTATTCGTATTTTATGGAATTACAAGAAATAGCCTGAAATAAGTAAAGTGTGTGCTTGTTTACACATAAGGTCATGGCGCATGGCGGCTGATTGCAGTGAGATGGTTTAATACCTCGACATAGCCTCTTATTGCGGCACACCGTATCTCTAAGATGCATATCTCATTTATAGGTCTGTGCTGCATAATCATAGTATTTCCCGTGCTCGGCTCGGCTATAATGTAGGCAACAAACATCCTTGTGCTTATACTTAGAAGTTTTATCAAAATTGTTTTGACATTTTGAAACCAAGTCCTAAGGGTAATTTAGCAAGTATACCAAAAGATTAAACGCTTCATCTTTGAAGCACTGTCCTTAGGTAAAGCTCTAACCTTTTTCTGTATCACTCCTAATTTCTGCTTAATGTATGCATGAATGCACAGAGCGTCTCCTACCCTTTAAAATAAGTGGTTTGTCAATTAACACACACACATATATACCCAATATGTGAATATGGCACATGTCGATGTTTATGCTATATCATTAAAAAAAACAAGAACAAATCCTGAAGAGCAAGATAGTATTTTTTATTTTTCCTGTAACTGCAAGGACTTATTTCACACAGTATTAAAACCCGGTAAGTGTTTTACAACAAAGCTATCTTGTGTTGTAAAGTAGGCATTTCAGGTTTATAGAAAAGCATGTATATGTGAAGGCAGCGCTTCCGTGCAAAATAAATAGATATTAATTAGGGTAGGTGCTGCCGTAGTGGAATGTGCAGTGTCCACACACCTCCAAGGACACAAATAATATAAAAGGAACAAAACATAAATTCCTGGCGCACCTTGTATATTAGAACATTGTTTTAGAATACAATATGTATGATACAATTGTAAGTGAACAGTGGGTAAAAAATATTGAGTATGTATTTTTTATTTTTGTTTGTTGTTTTTTCCTTGTGTTTTTTTTTTTTTTTCCTCTTAACACTGAAAACACTCAAAAAATTCAAACAAATTCAAAAAAATAGAGAAATCAGAATACTTATATTAGTAATGATGGTATCTTTATCTTCCTCCTTTCCTCCTTGGCAAATCCTCTGGAGTTAGCTTTTTTTTCCCCCAATGGTGACTCGTTTATTCATTAGCTCATTCGATGGTATATGGCGGTGCTATATAAATTCCAGGGAGGGGAGGGAGCAAACCTTATATAGACAGGTGCTAAAGTAATAAATATGCAGCAGGACGATATGCTACTATATTCAAAAATTTATTCCTATAAATTCATATAAAAATAGACCATATGGTATGCATAATTAAAAAAGTTATTTAAAAAGTAATCGTAAAAGGGGATCACTTAAAAAGCGTTTTCGCCTACCGGCTTCCTCAGTAAGTGTCCTCAGATAGTCTCTGGTGAAAAATATCAGTGAAAATGTCAGGTTTATAAGATTAACTGTAAACACACTTTATTTATAAATGAATATTTAAAATAATAAAATTATTGCTTTTCCTTTTTATATATAATAATATCTCTGATATAGTCAGTGATGTGGTTAAAACCCTTCGGATTAAATTATTACAATGTAGCAACCACTACAACAACTACAACTCGAAAGATCACCCCCCATCAGTAATTATCCCTCCAGTGAGCTCAATGTACGACCTACCGGTGACTATTATTCCAATAAAGATTAAAAAGGTTATTCATGAAGCCCCAAAAGGGCAACGAACGATGAATTTCACTGTACGGCACAATTTTGGGGAAGTTCATCTATTCACAAAGCTGTCAAATATACAGAGAAGTAATGGCTCGTCTATTCACAGAAAGCTGAACTTTGCCAAAGTGTCGGCGAAATGCCCTGATTTCCTGTGATTCAGTTCGGCAGGTGAAACAGGTGAATCCCATAGGTAATGCGAAAAAAGTAATATTATTTTTTTTAAAAACGCATATTTTGGTCAATAAGACTTTTTATTTTTTAGATCATCTTTTTGTGTATATATATATATATATATATATAAATATTTTTTTAGACGAAATTTCTGTTTCCCAAATTTTTTTAAAAGGAGTTTTTTTCATTCTGTAACAGACCTTTTTATTGGTTTAAACACCTATTAGGAGAATAGGAGACCTTGTTTTTTTTTTTGCAGTTCAGTGGATTTCGTCAAGGTCAGTCCTATGAAGTATTTTCTTTCTAGGTATAGGAAGCACAAATGTATTAAGAGGCGCCGAATAGCAAGCGATTACAAGTCAATCAATATTCTCTTACCAGCCAGAAAAACAAAATTCACTGTCTGATAAAACTTGCTATTAAATGATTTGGTGATGGTGAAATAATTTTACTCCAATAAAGCAGTGGTTCCTAACTCCGGACCTCATGTCCCCCTAACAGGCCAGGTTTGCAGGATATGTGAAGCACAGCACAGGTGATAGGATTTGCTGCTCAGTGATTGCAGGATTCAGTCTGCATTTCCCCAAGGTGATCCTTAAAACCTGGCCTGTTAGTGGGTCCTGAGGACAGGTTTGAGAAACACTGATCTATAACCAAGCTTGAAAAAGTTACAAGGTGAATTTCTCATCATGACTTTGCAAAGTTTGCATTATATTAATGTTAAATGATGGTAATTCCTTGGTTCGAGACCTTGGACCCCATAATGGAAATCTCCTGGAGAATCATGGAGTAACCTGGGCTTTATAATTATTGTTACAATAAAAAGTGTAGTAGTACTGTAGCACAGTTGCCCTAATGTCTGAACAGATAGGTGTAAACATTGGTCAAAACATCGCCCGATAGGAATTGCATGATGTTTATTTGTATTTATTGTAAATTGCGGATTGTGCAGAGACGGAAATTACAGTAAAAATTCATTCTATCCTGCTACGACGGAATACTGGTGTGGGCTTGGACCTATATTATTATTTTCATATTTCAAGCAGTTTCTGGTTTAATCTGGTTTTAAATTTTATATATTTTATATATTTAAATGTTTCAAGTAGTTTCTTGTTTAATCATTTTATATACAGTAAAATCTTGGATTGAGAGTGACTTGGTTTGAGAGCGTTTTGCAAGAAGAGCAACAATTGTTTATAAATTTTGACTTGGTTTACAAGCGATGTCTTGGTATACAAGCGATTTCAAAGTACATGCGCTTTGTCTGCCGAGCGTCACGTCACAACTGTGGCCATGGTCACCTTTCCTCCTAGCGTCCGTCGCAGCATTCTGGCAGCTTGACGGAGAGGTCCACATGGTGTAACATGTGCTATAGATCGCACATTACACCGGACGTGCTGAAACCCCCCAACAGACAGAAGTGAACCCGTTAGTGATAAACGTCCTGCACAATAACCCTCCTCCTCTCTCGCTCTCCCACCAGCCACGATTCTTCCCAAAGGCAATGTGCAGGTTAATTGGTTTTATTTTTAGTTTATACTGTACAGTATTTTGTATTACTGTAATCATTTTCATATGAATAAATGGTTGTGGAACCAATCGTCAGAGTTTCCATTACTTCTTATGGGGAAACTCGCTTTGATATAAGAGAGCTTTGGATTACAAGCAAGCTTCCGGAACCAATAATGCTCGTAATCCAAGGTATTACTGTATTTTAACCCTTTCAGTGTGGTGGACGCGCTCAGCGCGTCCAACCGCATTGGTACTTGGCTGCGGAGGACCCTTTGCAGCCCGCGATCAGCCGGTATTCCGGCTGATCGCTCGGCCCCCCGGTGTGGGCTGACATCATCGATGACGTCTATTTCCGGCACCCCCCCGCCATTGCAGGGAAGGTGCCTGAAGGGGAGGGGGGGAGGTCTTTCGGACCTCTCCCCCTCCCCATCCGTGCGGGCCAGCGATTAAAGGCAGGCACCGCCTGGAAGGGCACAGCCTGCCCTTCCAAGCGGTGGCTGTCTTTAACCCCTAGGGGGCTGGATCATGATATGGCGCCAACATGCGCCGTATCGCGGTCCCCTCCCGGAGCTGGCCGACATCTTGGATGTCGGCCAAGCTTCCGGGATATCCCCCTAATGACTGGCGTCATCGCGCAGAGCGCGATGGCGCCAGTTTTTAAATTAACCCCTTGCTGTCACCTATAGTGGAGATAGGGGGTTCCAATGAACCCCCTATCTCCCGATCCGTGACAGATAGGGGTTAATGTTTACTATCATTGGAACGGCCAGAGCGTGGCCTTTCCAATGATACCAAACATGACCATGTAAAAAGTAAAAAACAAAAATTAAAAATAAAAATAAAAATAAAAAAAATTAAAATTAATAATTAACCACTTGAATGCTAAGGACGCGCTCAGCGCGTCCTCAGCATTCCGCTGGTGTGCTGAGGACGCGCTGAGCGCGTCCTCACATCGGGGTCAGCGTTCGGCCGGGTTCCGGCCGATCGCTGGCCCCTCCGGTGCGGCCTGACATCCTGGATGTCAGCCCGGCATCCGGACCAGCAGCCGCCATTATTAGGTGTCATCGCGGGGGCGCGATGACACCTAATTCAGGCGCCCCCCCCGCATGTGCGGAGGAGGCGCCTGAAAGGGAGGGGGGGAGGTCCTTCGGACCTCTCTCCCTCCCGATCGGTCGCTCTGCGGGGCTTAACCCAGGCATCATTTGGAAGGGCACAGCCTGCCCTTCCAAATGATGCCTGGCATTAACCCCTGGGGAGCTGGATCGCGAATCGGCGCTGAAAAGCGCCGGTTCGCGATCCTTTCCCGGAGCTGGCCGACATCTTGGATGTTGGCCAAGCTTCCGGGAACTCCCCCAGAGGACTGGCGTCATCGTGCGTAGCACGATGACGCCAGTCCTACAGTTAACCCCTAACTGCCACCAAGTGTGGAGATAGGGAGTTCCAATGAACTCCCTATCTCCCGATCCGTGGCAGTTAGGGGTTAAATTTTGATATGGTTGGATCGGCCAGAGCATGGCCGTTCCAACGATACCAAACATGAAAGTTAAAAATTTTGTAAAAAAAAAAAAAAAAAAAAAAAAAAAAAAAAAAAAAAATTAAAAAAAAAAACAAAACACTTTTTTTTTTTTTTTTTTGGTTTGTTAGTGTAGCAATATTGTTCCCATTTCAATTATAATGTGAACAATGATGCTGCACTAACGATTTTTGTATGCGGTGCGTTTGTTAAAAATAGTGTCATTTTCCCCAAAAAAAAATGTAACGAGACCCCATCTCTAATTTTTTTAACAAGCGCACCCCATACAAAATATAACCGCAATTGCTCGCATGTTAAAATGTGGAAAAAAACACTTTACACATTGTAAATTATTGAAAATACATATTTTATTGCATTTTTTGTTATAATATACAGACATGACATAACGTATACATATAATAATGACATATTATGAATCTACCGAGTCTGACGGAAAGAACGATATATATAATATGTCGGTGTCATATACTAAAATAAGCCTTAAAAACACGTTTAAACATGATGCGCAAAACAGGTAAAAAATGACCTCAGCACAGGGGCGGGAAAAGCCTCAGCAGCGAAAGGGTTAAAAAAAAAAAAAAAAAAAAAAAAAGTTTTTTTTTTTTTTTTTATTTATTAGTGCAACATTATTGTTCCCATTTCAATTATAATGTGAACAATGATGCTGCACTAACGATTTTTTCTATGGGGGGGCGTTTGCTAAAAAACACGGAATTTTCCCCAAAAAAAGTAACGATTCCTCATTTCTAATTTTTTTAACAAGCGCACCCCATAGAAAATATAACCGCAAACGATCGCATTTTAAAATGTGAAAAAAAACACTTTACACATTGTAAATTATTGAAAATTCAAATTTTATTGCATTTTTTGTTATAATATACAGACATGACATAACGTATACATATAATAATGACATATTATGAATCTGCACAGTCTGCCGGAAAGAACGATATATAATATGTCTGGGTCATATATTAAAATAAGGCTTCAAAACGCGTTTAAACATGATGAGCGAAACCGGTAAAAATGAGCTCAGCACAGGGGTGGGAAAAGGCTCAGCAGCGAAAATAAATATTTATTATTTTAATATATTTTTTATATATTTAAATGTTTCAAGTCGTTTCTTGCTTAATCAGTTTTTATATTTCAATATATATATATACATTGAAATATATAAAATATAAAAAACGACTAAACAAGTAACGACTTGAAACATTTAAATATATATTAAAATTAAATATATTAAAATATATAAAATAAAAAAGCTGATAAAAAGTTTCAAGTACTTTCTTGTTTAATTATATAAAATATATATATATATTATATATAAAAATTCTATTATTAAATAATATATTTAAACAGGAAAGTACTTGAAAACTGTAATCAGTTTTTATATTTTAAATATTTTAATATATTTAATTGTAATATATTTTTAATATATTTTATATGTATTTAAATGTTTCAAGTAGTTTCTTGTTTAATCAGTTTTTGTATACGTCTTTGCCTATAAGTTCCAAAACCTTTACACTTCCACAGTCTGTGTCACATTTCTCATCTACACCCATTTGTTAGCCCTCACATTTACTGGGTTTCTCGTTCTCTACGTTATATGTTCCACTATATTTCCTCTCATTCATGAATCAGCTTTTTCCTCTATCTCTGCATCAATCACCCCCCACACATTATTCTTGTCTACTTTATCTATAGTGTCAGATGATGCTGAATCGCTACAAATAAAACAAGAGCCCACACAAGAAACTGAATTGAATATCTATGAATATGCTTTGAAGGCATCTTCCATGATTTTGCTCCATCCATCTCCAAACCCTAGACGTCCTCTACATTAAGAAATATTTAATTGTGGAGAACAGGTATAATTTGGAGACACAGCTGCACATATTTTAGGTTTTCATCTGCCTGTGACAGTAAATGACCTCTTGATAGAATTAAAAGGACCGTCGATTGTCTGACTGTAACGTAGGAACCTCGACCCAACGTTGATACATCTATGTTATAGCTGCCACAATAGGCAATCGACCCTTTATAACAAAGAAGAAATCTCTATTGCATATAGGAACCTCGACAATATCTTTGATCAATACATCTATGATTTTGCCTGAACCTTATCTGGGCCCTGTGACTTCTGGCCTTGCCCCCCCCCCTCACTGGTCATCTACATGCCGATATCGGGGCACAAGAAATGAGACACACACACACACATGGAATCAGGTTATCCACTCTGCACGCCGCTTGGAGCGTGCGTCCATCTTTTAGTAGAACTTTACAGAGAAGCGGGGGGTCGTTACGTAGGAGGACCCCAGGAATGACTTGTGTCAAACTGTGACCTCACTACAAGTTGGATTTGTTATGTATGGCAGAAACATTGGACAATATGTTACTAAACATTTCCTGAACAATTGATTATGGAACATTCTGATACAATCACATTGAAGACACTTTAATTGAACGCAAAGCTTTTAACTCTTTGCACATGGAAATCTATTTTTCTTATAAAATGTGGTGATGTTTTATAGAAACTTTGAACCTTAACCCCTTCACTCCTGAGATCACGATAACTCAGGTCTTGAAAGGCACCGTGATGTGCCCAAAATTGAGTTCTCTCGATCTGCAACTGAGCAGGTCAGAAGCAAATGAAATGTATTTGTTGCAAATGTTGGCATTTTGGTTTCAGAAAGTGCCCCTAATGTCTTAACGCTAGCCCAAGGTGCTAAAACTGTGTAAATTCCGCTAGGAACGTGTCTAACAGATCTTTCCAAACTGAGAAAACACGGGCTGCAATTGTAATAACTCATTTTGGCCAGCAGATGGCGATATCTGCCTGCCGAATAGGTTATTACAGTAAGGAATACATTGGGAATATTCACAAATATTTCTTATTGCACAATTAAAATGATTTTCCAAAAAAGCACTTGTTCCTGACAGTGTTTTTTTGGAAAAAAAAATCACTTGATATTGAAGAGGTTAAATGTGAGTAAGAATATACACGCACTTCTTTTTGAAAAAATATGGGTCAGAATTCACTTATCACAAATTGTAACCATTATTTAGCCATTACTGGAGAATTACGAAATTGCACAAACTTTGTCTACTTTGAGAAAAATGTCTTTTTTATTCCTAAGAATGCCATGATATCGCTCTTTAATTGTGTATTTGATGGAACGCCAGCTGGGCTAATGTCATCTATCATATTAAAAGGATTCACTGGTAAGAACTGCAGCCCTTGCATAAAAATAATATACAGTGTGTGACTTCATTGTATGAAGATCAAATATTGTCTAGACAGGAGAATTGCCTTCATTTATTAACAATACAATAGCGCCATAAAAATTCCATTTAACGAAAAAAAGACCAACTGCTTTTAACTCTTAGCGAGAAGCAACAATGTACCAATGTACACAAGTATTGGCAAGCGTGCTTAAGGCCTGACTTTAATATTACTACTTTTTAAAGTATGTTTGAATGGATTATGCATTTGTCAAATGATAATAATAAATAATGAATTAATGTATAATGGAGTTTCCTAAAATAGTATTTATATAGTCTTTAAATGTTACGGCTTATCCCTGTGCAGTAATTTGGCTCTAACCAACAAAAATGAAATAATTAGATGCTTTGATAATCTGGCAAAATATATGCTGTTATTCATAGTTTGAAAGAAATACAATTCCCAGAATGCGCTCAATGCGCGAGTTGGCCGGGGAATCATGGGAGTTGTAGTTTAGAAACATCTGGGGATCCAGAGTTTGAAAGGCTTGCTCTAGGCACTGTAATGATTCAATTTAATATTTGAGGTCACAGTGACCTGACCCTGGGAGAAGAGGTGTCTTGGAGGGCTGATTCAGCATGCATAAAGAACCAACCCTGATAAATAGACCTGCATTTAGTTTCGTCTGAATTCTAATTCGTTCGAAAATCAACCATTTTTCATTTTCGGAAGCACGTCCGTAAATGATACTCGGCCGACCACCATTTTGAATTGGTCTGAAAGAACGAATCAATAGCAATACAAAACGATCCGAAATTAACCAAAACGGGGAAAACAAATCTATGCAATTCAAGACAAAGCAATGGGTTAATGGGCATTGCCCAGCAAAGGGATATTGGGCATTGGGCATCTCACAGGGCACAGAGTATGTCCCAAGAAAAGGGTTAATGGGCACTGGGAATTTCACAGGGCACAGCCTATGTCCCAAGCAAAAGGTTAATGGGCATTGGGCATCTCACAGAGCACAGCGTATGTCCCAAACAAAGGGTTAATGGGCAATGGCATCTCACAGGTCACAGTGTATGTCCCAGCAAAAGGTTAATAGGGGCATCTCACAGGGTCACATGTATCTTTTTAATTTTTATCTTTTTTACGGTAACTTTTCGTTTTTAATCATTTTAAAATGATATCAAATGGAAAACTAAATCGATCCGAAATTTCAAATCAGTCCGAAAGAGCAAATCGATAACGATCCGAAACGAAAGAGAAATCGATTCGAAATGATCCGCAAAGAAAATTCACTGAACGAAAAATACAGCCGTGCACATGTCTAGTGATAACTACTTAAAAACTATAAATCCAACAGTTTTAAACACATTATACTTTCCTTAGCAATGTATTCAGAGGAGAAGCACACTGAAACATTAAGGAGGTATCCACGTATTTTTCTTTTTTTTCTTTCTTGATCTTATGCCATGTCACCTCTCACTGCATGCCAATGTCCATTACTCACTCCCAATAAAGTAACTCTGCAGGGTATACTAAAAAGGACAGTCAAACTGGCCGTCTCCGCAAGAAGAATATTAATAAAATGTAACCTATATTGATTTTTTTTTAACAAAAATGAGTATGGCTAACTTAATATGACTATATTCGAGGAATGTTTAGAAATTGCCATTTTTTTAATTCGGCAAAAGTCGTCATAGAAAAAAAAAATCCCTTTGTTTTCCTTTTTATTTTTTGTTTTAATATTATTTGGTGACAGGTGTATAAACACACACAAGACACCTGCACTTAGGGTGAGATAATTTCTTCTTTGATTTTTTTAAAATTATCAATCAAGATTAGAGGGGTTATCATTTCCCGTTCGGTGTGCTTTGGCGATTCCATTTTGCCGAACCTGCGGTGAATTCACTATTCACCACAGGGTCCCCCAAGTGCACTGAACATGGAGTCTCTGAAGGCTAATGAACTGATCGATGATCACCGCTGAAGACTGCCGTACTGCAGAAAAAAAAAACAGAACTCTGCTATTCTTCCAACAGGTGTTTAAATGACTAAAAATGATTTAACCCCTTCACTGCGGATGATGTGTGCGAACATCATGAGATTCTCCTGCTATATGCGGAGGTCGTTCCCCACATGTCTTCCGCTAAGTAGGCACTGCTTGCTATACTCACCTCTCTCCTGAGAAAGAGAGGCACTGCAGGAAAGGACAGAATCTGCCCTTTGCAGCTCTGCCTCTCTTTGACCCCTGAGGTGCCAGTCCGCGACCCAGCCCCATTCGGTGCCAGAACACGGACTTCTGCTGGAGCTGGCTGACATCCTGGATGTCAGCCAAGCCTCCAGGACCTCTCCTCTCCCACTGACATCATTGTGCATGGCGCATGGCGTGATGACGTCAATGTGAGCATTAACCCCTAGCTGGCAAGGGATTTCCCTATGGAAACCCTATGGTGGACAAGGGGGATACTTTGGATCCCCTTATCTCCCGATCCGTGGCATCTGGAGGTTAATGTTGGGCATCATTGGAAAGGCCAGAGCATGGCAGTAACAGGTTTCCAGTTCTATTATTTTTAACAAGTATACCCCATAGAATGACCTATATGGTTAATGCCCTAAACCAGTGAGGTGCTTAACATGCAAAAAGTCTTAGCAAAAAAAAAACAGTGCAAAACTACTATACATTTTATAACTTTTGTTTACATGCTCATAAGATGGATATCAGAGTGTTTTTTGCTGCTGGATGTGTAGGAGTATTAGTGGGTTTAATTTTTTGCTTTGTACCCCACCGAACATATAACCACAATGGCTCGCATGATAAAATGTGAAAAACAATCATTTTACATGCTGTAAATGATTGGAAATTCGAATTTTATTGCATTTTTTTTGTTATAACATTCAGGCAGGGCATGACGTATACATATAATAATGATATATTATGAATCTGCCGAGTCTGCCGAAAAAAAGGATATATAATTTGTCTGGGTTGTATAATAAAATGTGAATTCAAATCGTGTTTAAACATGACTAAAGAGACATTTACATATGAGTTTACAGAGGAGGAGGTTCTAAAGCAGCTGTCTAAAGTAAAGACAAATAAGTCAATGGGGCCTGATGGGATCCATCCTAAATTATTAAAAGAGCTCAGTGATCTAATAGCAAAACCGTTAACAGATTTATTTAACCAATCCTTGTTAACAGGAGTCGTCCCAGAAGACTGGAAATTAGCAAATGTTGTGCCCATTTACAAGAAGGGTAGTAGGGAGGAATCGGGGAACTATAGGCCAGTTAGTCTTACGTCAGTAGTGGGGAAATTAATGGAAACCATGTTAAAGGAAAGGATTGTTGAACATCTAAAAACACATAGATTACAGGATCAGAAACAACATGGGTTTACCTCAGGGAGATCATGCCAAACTAATCTTAATAATTTTTTTGATTGGGTAACAAAAATAATAGACACAGGTGGTGCAGTAGACATTGCTTATTTATATTTCAGTAAGGCTTTTGATACTGTTCCGCATAGAAGGCTTATCAATAAATTGCAATCTTTGAGCTTGGATTCCAATATTGTTGAATGGATTAGGCAGTGGCTGAGTGACAGACAACAGAGGGTTGTGGTAAACGGAGTTTATTCGGCGCAAGGTCTTGTTACCAGTGGGGTACCTCAGGGGTCAGTACTTGGACCCATTCTCTTTAATATTTTTATTAGTGATATTGCAGAAGGTATTAATGGAAAAGTATGTCTTATTGCTGATGACACAAAAATTTGCAACAGGGTTGACGTTCCTGGAGGGATCAGCCAAATGACAAATGATTTAGGTAAACTAAAAAAATGGTCGGAGCTGTGGCAATTGAGTTTTAATGTGGATAAGTGCAAGATAATGCACTTGGGACGTAAAAACCCAAGGGCTGAATATAGAATATTTGATACAGTCCTAACCTCAACATCTGAGGAAAGGGATTTAGGGGTTATTATTTCAGAGGATCTAAAGGTAAGTAGTCAATGTAATAGAGCAGCAGGAAATGCTAGCAGAATGCTTGGTTGTGTAGGGAGAGGTATTAGCAGTAGGAAAAGGGAAGTGCTCATGCCACTGTACAGAGCACTGGTGAGACCTCACTTGGAGTACTGTGTGCAGTACTGGAGACCGTATCTCCAGAAGGATATAGACATCTTAGAGAGAGTTCAGAGAAGGGCTACTAAAATGGTGTACGGCTTGAAGGAGAAAAGTTACCAAGAAAGGCTTAATGATCTTAACATGTACAGCTTGGAAAAAAGACGAGACAGAGGAGATATGATAGAAACATTTAAATACATAAAGGGAATCCACAAGGTAGAGGAAGGGAGTATATTTAAAAGGAAACAAAATAGCAAAACAAGAGGACATAGTCTTAGATTAGAGGGGCAAAGGTTTAAAAGTAACATCAGGAAGCATTATTTTACTGAGAGGGTGGTGGATACATGGAACAGCCTTCCAGTTGAAGTGGTAGAGGCCAAAACAGTGATTGAATTTTAGCAAGCATGGGATAGGCATAAGGCTATCCTAAACAAAAGATAAATCCAGGTCAAGTATCCATGTAATTGGGCAGACTAGATGGGCCGAAAGGTTCTTATCTGCCGACATTTTTCTATGTTTCTATGTTTCTATGAGCAAAAATGGTCAAAATGAGCTCAGCACACAGGGGTGAAATGGCTCAGCAGCTAAGGGGTTAAAATAGGTCTGAATAATAAAAAAATCTCCTATAAAAAATAATAAAGAGGTCTGTTACAGAATAAAAAAAAACACCTTTTAAAAATTATTGTGAATCAATAATTTCACCTAAAAGATATGAAAAATAAATAAAAGGTGTTCATAAAATAACTAAATAGAAAGACCGCTTGCTGAAAATGAAAGGAATAAACAGATGAATAAAAAAATATTTATATTATTTTTACATTGAAACCTGGTATTTGCCTGAATGCTGAAATTCACCATTCGGTGCAATTTGGTAGCAAGTTCGCCCCTTACTGAATAACCCCATAGGTTTATGCATGTTCTTCTTGCTCTCTTACAGAACTGACAATTTGACCGTCCCTTTTAGTTTGAGATTAACAGGGTTATTCCGGTACCGCCAGGGCTTGTAGATCCAAAACACCTCTGAAAATTACTGCTATTGCAACTCTGAATCTAGCTGGCTTTTCACAAAAAGTTACTCAAATGTGCAGCAGGAGAAGCTTCATATTGCAAACACCGGTGGTACCTCCATAAACCCTTTAGGTTTTTTGAGTTAAGCTCTTCACCACAAGAAAATGATAACCTTCTTTTCGGCAATTGCTCCAGTTATATTAGCTCTGCAAAAGTATTACCACCAGAGCTATCCACACACATTAATCAATCCGAAGATTGTTTGAAGGTATAACGCTCATAAATACTAACAATAAACCTATTCAAAAATATCTATTCTTAAATAAAATATAGTGGACCAAAAGGAGGTCTGTATACCAAACGACCGGAAGGTAATAGGTGTACCAAGAAAACTTAACTTTTATTAACTAAAATCTCACCTAACACACACAATTAGTGAAGTATGACAAAACTGGCTGTATAGTTAATCTGTACTGGCACACATATACTGTTTAGAACAAGGTAATGCGTACTGTATAAAAGTCACACAATAGAAAGGAATCTGAAGATATAAACACTCATACAGCTTCCTCAGTAGAGGTAGTAATGTTGCTAGTCATACAAAAAAACAAGGTTGCATCCACCAGTTAGAGTTTTACCCGAAATCAATATAGGGGTAGAAGAATGAAACTCAGTAGTGGTAAAGCTATATATACAATTCTAGAGGTAGCTGAGAGTAGTAAAGTGTCACGGTCCACCCCGTGTACCTGTCTAGCAAACCTGGATCTAAGAACTTTGCCCTGGATTTCTTCATTCTTGGATTCCAGTCCAGGTTTTGCCCAGGCTAAGCACCATGTCCAGGCTCCTGGAGATCCAGCCTGGGTTTTCCTGTCTAGCCCTGGACTTCCAGCTGAGGCCTATCCATGTTTAAGCCTCCTTAAAAGGCAGAGAAACCCAGCCAACAGTGGGTCTGCATTATTGTTATCCTTGACTGAGGTCTCTTGGTGGTGTGCTAACCTGCTCTTCCAGAACCAGCTTATCATACGTATCCAGGACCCATCTTTCTACCCGTGGATTACAGTTGTTGATCACCCTCTGACCTCTTTGATCCAGGTACCACTGTCCAGACTTCCTCTTGGTGGGCCCTGTCTGCAGTCTAGGACTGCACTACCCACAATCCACGGACTCTCCCTGGACTTTATTGCTATTCCCTTTGTTCTTTTGCCTGCAGTTAAGAACCATTTATGTTTTATTAAAGAATCTGCATTGCGTGACTCCTGTCTGGCCTCCCCTCTGTGTCGCCGCCTGCTGGGCTCATACCAGAACCGCACACGCCTCGTGACATAAAGTAATCAAATTAAAGGGATAGAATAATCACACATATATAAACCACCTTATGCTTACCTCAGCGGTTCATGCCGCTTACATGACCCAGCTAGCTATACGCGGGGACAACCAGAAAAGGTCCTACAATAGGACAACACCCATATGAAGACCAAGACCAGTTAAAATAAACCAGACGTAAACGCTCGACGCGTTTCGCTGTAAACCGTCTTTTTCTTGGTACTCCTATTACCTTCCGGTCGTTTGGTATACCAACCTCCTTTTGGTCCACTATATACGAGTTTTACTCGGGGTCACGTCCCCTTTTGGTAATAGTGCCCTGTGGTACCTTGTGTACCAAATTCTTTATTTTTGTTGTTTAAATAAAATATAGTATGACATACCTAAATATATGTAGCATGCTTTAATGTGTTAAAGAATAGACTGATGCATGTTCTCAAGGCAGCTATTACACGTATTGTCCAGCCTCTATCAAAACAACTAAAGGATAGATGCCGACAACATTGGCATGATCAGATAGGGATGGAATGACCACATCCAAAGCTTTAACTAACCATGCACTACATGGGTGGACCTGTCGTGGCCCATAGTCACCAGCGGGGCATGTTATGCCATACCGTGGCATTCAGTCTCACCCACCGCGGGGGCCTCATTGTATGCCTTGTGGCAGTAACAGGTTAATCGATGTTCTGTTAATTTAATGAGACTAACGTTACTTTTACTGATTCTTTTAATGATGACACTCTAAAAGAATGCTTTTGTTTTTTTTATAGTGCTGCTCTTTTTGGCTGCCATGCTATTAAAGTTCTGATGCCTTGCATTGACCTTGTTCCATTGAAGACAGGGTATTAGTCCTTCTTCATAAGATGTATGTGTTTATTAGCAACAATAATGGCAGTCACCAGGGCTCTATATAGTTACATACAGGGTTATTCAGAGAAAATCGAAAAGTCACTGCACGTTCGGTGACCTTTCGTTCCCCGCACTTCAGGGCGATTCAAGTTTGCCGACCCTGCGGTGTATTCAGCAAGCACCGCAGGGCCCTCCTCCATAGTGCAGGGAAACCTCACCGCAAACCCGCAGAACACTTCCGAACACTCACTGAAAACCCGCAGAAATCGCTGCAAAAAACCCCGAACGTGCCGGAAAAACTCGACTAGCTGCCGATCACAGCGCAGACCAGCCGCCGAAAAAACCCTACAGGCAGACAGACGTGGTGACAAAAAAAAAACGTACGCTTGAAAGATTGAAATTTTAACCGCTTTTTGCATAAGAAAACTACACAACGAAAATGTCTGGAATTTTCATATAAGATCCTGTGAATGATAATAATAAGGTCTGTTAACCCTTTCGCTGCTGAGGCATTTCACGCCTCTGTGCTGTGCTCATTTTTACCTGTTTCGTTCATCTTGTTTAAACGTGTTTTGAAGGCTTATTTTAGTATATGACCCAGACATATTATATATCGTTCTTTCCGGCAGACTCGTTAGTGCAGCATCATTGTTCAAATTATAATTAAAATGGGAACAATATTGCTGCAGTAACAAAACAAAAAAAACTAAAAAACTTGTTTATTTTTTTTTATAATTTTTTTAAAAATATTTTTTAGTTTTTATTTTGATTTTTTTTTAAAAAAAAACTTACATGGTGATGATTGGTATCGTTGGAAAGGCCATGCTCTGGCCGATCCAACAGTACCAAACATTAACCCCTAGCTGCCACGGATCAGGAGATAGGGGATTCATTGGAACCCCTATCTCCACCATTGGTGGCAGTTAGGGGTTAACTCCCGAACTGGCATCATCGTGATGCCAGTCATTAGGGGGCATTCCCGGAAGCTTGGCCGACATCCAAGATGTTGGCCAGCTCCGGGAGAGGGTCACGATTCGGCACTTTTCGGCGCCAAATCGTGATCCGCACCCAAGGGGTTAAAGGCAGGCACGGTTTGGAAGGGCCCTTCCAAACCATGCCTGCCTTCAGCCGCAGGACCCCGGCGATCGGGAGGGAGAGAGGGCCGAAGGACCTCGCCTCCCTCCCTTTCAGGCACCTCCTCCTCACTATTGGTGCCGGCGGCAGACCCGGGTGCTGGGCTGACATCTAGAATGTCAGCCCGCATCGGGGGCACAGCGATCGGCCGTAATCCAGCCGATCGCTGGCCGCAAAGGGAGGACGTGCTCAGTGCGTCCTCCACACCCAACGGTATCTGCGGGTGGACGCGCTGAGCGCTGAGCGCGTCCACCGCAGCGAAAGGGTTAGGGAAAATTTTATAAAACTATTTAAAAAAACAAAACAGAAACAATTTTTTGCCAGAAAAATGCTTAAAAGATCCTAAAAAATCTAGAAATAAAAAGACTCTTTACTGCAGATTAAAATAATAAATGGTTTATTAGATATTGCATTAAAACTGGAATATTTTTAACATTGAAGCCTATGGGTTTCGCCTGAATAAACCTGCTGAATTAAACCACCGAACAGCAGGGCTTTTCGGCAACTTTTCACTGCTCTTTGGTGTCTCTGAATATATAAACTATTTTTTCTCTATGGGGGATTTCACTGCCCTCGAACAGGCACCGTATGTGCAGGCAATTTAACAAAATTTGACAAACTGCCTGCTCTCTGAATAGCCGAACGGCCCTGAAATGTCCCAGTACGCTGAAATTCATAAATGACTGTTGTTGATCCAAAAGAAGGCAAAAATCCCACTTGGTGCAATTCCAATTGTGTCTAAAAAAAAAAGTATCTACATACAGTAGGTCTATGGGCCTGTTGATGTCCATGGTTGAACTTTAGTGCATTTCACCTTTACACTGGTTCACACTCAGACAAGGTAATTTCTTGACTTTCCTGCTCTCCTTTATCCCTGACAATGAATTTCCCAATTTATCCAGAGTCCTGACTTTAGCATGTTCACTTTGTTTACAGGCTTCTTCTGCTCCTTTTCTACCAAAATATCATATCCCATTCACACTCCCATTTATGTTCCTTTGGGACATATAATATGGTTTATTACGGTACGCACAGTAACTTTGACGAAGATCTTTTAAGAGAATTTCAGCTGTGATATCATCTCAAAAAGAAAAAAGTCAAATAATATACCCTGCACACTGAAGAAATCAAATTCTGGTGAACATCTGACAATCACAGAACTCCTCCACTGTCCCACTGATCCACTGTCTAAAACAAAAATAATCGGATGACACGACCACAATATATCATTAAAAAAAATAGTAAATCTTTATTCAACCTTAACCCTTGTGAAAGGAGTGATATTGTCGACACGTTGGGTACCTCGTTAGGCTACTTTTGGTGGTTTGCCATACCTATTCATATTTACTGCCGCTTGTTGCTTTTCTGTTTTTTTGGTGGATATATGTAGAGCATTGTGATATATTTGTTCTGGCATTTATGCTATTTTTTTCTTTGCCCATATGAAATGCTTTTCTTTGTAATTTTCTATTTGGGCCTATATACTGCATATATTAACCCCTTCGCTGCGGAGGACGCGCTCAGCGCGTCCACCCGCAGGTAGCGTTCCTTGCGGAGGACGCGCTGAGCGCGTCCTCCCTTTGGGGCCAGCGATTGGCCGGGTTCCGGCACCCGGAACCGCCGCCGGCCTAATTAGATGTCATTGCGGTGGCGCGATGACATCTAATTCAGGCGCCCCCCCCCGCATGTGCGGAGGAGGCGCCTGAAAGGGAGGGGGGGAGGTCCTTTGGACCTCTCTCCCTCCCGATCGCTGGCATGCAGGGGGTTAATCCAGGCACCGTTTGGAAGGGCACAGCCTGCCCTTCCAAACGGTACCTGGAATTAACCCCATGGGGGCTGGATCACGAATCGGTGCCGAAAAGCGCCGGTTCGTGATCCTTTCCCGGAGATGGCCGACATCTTGGATGTCGGCAAAGCTTCCGGGAATGCCCCCTGAGGACTGGCGTCATCGTGCATAGCACGATGACGCCAGTCCTGGAGTTAACCCCTAACTGCCACCAATGGTGGAGATAGGGGGCTCCAATGAACCCCTATCTCCCGATCCGTGGAAGTTAGGGGTTAATGTTTGATATTGTTGGATCGGCAAGAGCATGGCCGTTCCAGCAATACCAAACATGACTATGAAAAAAGTTTGTAAAAATAAATAAATAAATAAATAAAAAAATATATATATTTTAAAAAAAATTATAAAAAAAAAACAAGTTTTTTTTTCTTTTTTTTGGTTCGTTAATGCAGCAATATTGTTCCCATTTCAATTATAATGTGAACAATGATGCTGCACTAACGATTTTTGTATGCGGTGCGTTTGTTAAAAATCGCGTAATTTTCCACAAAAAAAAATGTAACGAGACCCCATCTCTAATTTTTTTAAGAAGCGCACCCCATACAAAATATAACTGCAATTGCTTGCATGTTAAAATGTGAAAAAAAACACTTTACACGTTGTAAATTATTGAAAATTCATATTTTATTGCATTTTTTGTTATAATATACAGACAGGTCATGACGTATACTTATAATAATGACATATTATGAATCTACCGAGTCTGACGGAAAGAACGATATATAATATGTCTGGGTCATATACTAAAATAAGCCTTCGAAACACGTTTAAACATGTAAAAATGACCTCAGCACAGAGGCGGGAAATGCCTCAGCAGCGAAAGGGTTAATTTTGTCATATTTAAGGTATATGTGTATAGATATGACTATATATATTGGATATTGAATAAAGATTTTTTTATGATATTCTGTGGTTGTGCCATCCAATTAGTTTTGTTTTAGAGAAATCATCTAAAAAAAAAACATCATTCGGATTGATATAATTAAACAGCTGATGCCTTAAAAATGATATATAAATACAAGGCAAAACATCAATTATTCCTTTTTTCCCCCTAAAATTGGTTAAACCCATTGTGGTAGCGTGGGATAAATCACCTTGATTATTAAAGTTAAATTCCTTTTCCTTTTAAATCTTTAACAAAAAAGGATATAACACAATACTAGTAGTTGAGTGGCACTATTACTACCTGCATGTAAATTGTTCTCCATGGTAATGCTGGTGCATTTATTGCATGAGATAATTATATTTGTTGACACACCTGAGTTAATTAAACTAGACGTCAAATCAAGTAGATGGTAACGATGTTCGAATTTAGCATTATGCAAATTATGACTTCTTAATATACAGCATATCCTCACAGTTGGATAATATTAATATAGTGTGGGATATTTTGCAATAATTCATAGATTTTTCCCAATTTATGAGTATTGTTTAGATCATACATTGCAGACGTGAATCAGCACCTCCAGTAAATTATACATTATGTCACATTTTGACTAGTGTATTTTAATTAGCATATTGTGTCCAATTAACTGTCAACAGACAGAGATAAAATAAATTATTATACAGAGAATGATTGATTCCGTGAAGCGTTCTACGAACATGGTGGATGGATAGGAGAGTGCCGGTCACATAAGCAGCGCACTTAAAAAGGGGCTTTTAATGGTTTCTGAATAAATACAGTACAGGCAATGTCTCAACCTACATACTAAGCCTTACTTGTTAAAGTCTCAATATGTGAGCTGAAACATTTGAGTATACTTCCTTACTTGGAGCTGGAGTTCTATACCCCAACCCCACCCTCCCTGCCTCTCTCCAATCTGGGCCCTTCCTCTCAAACTCCCTCCCAAACTCAAGTTCAGTCTCTTGCTCAAACTCCCTCTACTCTACAGTCCCTCCCCCCACTCAGTTTGTTCAGGAAATCACTTTAAGGCTAGCGTCGGACGAACGCAGTCATCACGTCCGTCTCATCGCACAGTTTAACGTCTGTCGTAGCATTGATTTTTGATCAATAGAAACCATCGCACGAACTACGTGTGCACCGAACTGCGCACGCACCACACAGATGGCAACGGACGCTATTTAGGTTTTGATGTAAAAGTGCTATGACGGATGCCCAGAGTGCGCCGCATCCGCATAGCAGCCTGTGTGCGTAATGGCGCAACGTCAGACGCAGTGCATTTGTGACATTCATCGCGTTGACGCTCAGAAGTTTTTTTGGTCTGGCTAACTGTACCTGTCATTTAATTTTAATTAATTTTGATTCCCATATTTCCCTTTTTTTTTCCTCTACATCCATCAAAAAAACAGACCATGTGGTGTCTACAGTATCTTCCGTCAGTACGTCCTTCCGTTATGCACACACGCAGTCATCACGTCCGTCTCGTCGCACAGTTTAACGTCTGTCGTAGCATTGATTTGTGATCAATAGAGACCAACACACGAAGTAGGTGTGCACCGAACTGCGCACGCACCACACAGATGGCAACGGACGCCATTTAGGTATCGATGTAAAAGTGCTATGACGGATGCCCAGAGTGCGCCGCGTCCGTATAGTGGCCTGTGTGCGTTATGGCGCAACGTCAGACGCAGTGCATTTGTGACGTCCATCACGTTGACGCTCAGACGTTTTTTTTGGTCTGGCTGACTGTACCTGTCATTTAATTTTAATTAATTTTGATTCCCATATTTCCTTTTTTTTTCTCTACATGCATCAAAAAAACAGACCATGTGGTGTATACCGTATCTTCCATCAGTACGTCCTTCCGTTATGCACACACGCAGAGTGCACTCAGACTGTGTTCCTCTGACATTAGCCTAAAAAGGGACACACTACACACCCTGACCACTTTAAGCTTATTATCATGGTCAGGCTGTGTGCAGTGACCCCACCTTCTCACCCCACTTTGCCTACTGACATCATCATGTCTATATACAAGTGCTTGTAGCAGTGTTCGTTCAGGGAGAAAGCAGATGAGCTTGATCACCCACATGCAGCATCAATCCATTACTCTGACCAGGCGCTCGTGTACCTTGTGTTTGAAAAGTACCCAACTTACACGAGATATATAACGTGTGTATGTACACACAAATGTCACATACACTACGCAAATGCAAAACTATTTTTTTTATTGTTTTATTTTCCGATTAGTCGATTAATCGAAAAAATAATTAGGCAACTAATCAATTATGAAAATAATCATTAGTTGCAGTCCAAAACTAATGGATATTGGTATTGTATTATTTATATTCCATATAAATGACATTAAATTACCAACATACTTTTGATTTGTTTGTTTTTTTGACTCCTGTTTCTTCTCATTTATCATCACAACCAAATCATACATTGGCATAAAGTGTATTTCAAACGTGGGATGCATATTTAACACTTAAATGTAGTGTCAAATGACAATGTTCAGTAAATATTGTTATTCTGAGTTAAAATAATGTAAATTTGTCAATTTATAATTTTTCTTGTATTCATTTGTCCTTTACAGAAACATTGCTGGGATGAAAGGTTCTGAACTCTAGATGGTGTCCCTAATTTTACACAATTTCATACGGGGTCTGCATTATCAGTACACAGACCTAAATGGCCTTTGTGTCAAATCCAGTAAATGTGATCAAGATAGAGAAGCGGAAGATATAATCATTTTATTATGGAGATTTGTTGTGATCATAATGAGATTATTAGCAATGCAGCTTCCAAAAAACACCAATAGAATATGAAACCAATATCTGTATGTGCCTGCATAATCTCTGTATATGTAAATTACAGTGACACCTTGTATCTGTAGTGTAGAGGGATTTTCAGTCATTATAACCCCCTGAATAATCTCTGTATGTTCCTGCATAATGCCTGTGTCTATAAATGACAGTAACACCTTGTTTCTGTGCTGTACCTGGATTTTCTGTCATTAAAACCCCCTGAATTGTATTTCTCTACAGTAGTGAGTGACTCCGGAGCTCTCCCTGTATTCTGCCATCTCCCTGGCTATTGTAATGCAGCTGCAACATTTGTTATTTTATTACAGTGAGGGTGGGCATTGTCCATTGTAACATTTTCACAATAAAACAGAGTAACAGGAGAAAGATCACAAACAATGGCCTTCTCCCCAAGGAGAACACTAATATTGCTTTAAGGCTAGGGTCAGACGGAAGCATTTTTCCCCGCGAACGTGAAAAAGTGCGTCCGAACGCATTGACGTATTTTTTTCACGGAATGCGCAAAAACGGTCAGATGACGTGCATTTTCGGGCGTGATTTTGTACGGATCATCAATAAAACACTTTTTGCATCTGGACGTTATGTTGGCTGGAAATTAGCAGCGTCTGACATCTCCTAATCACGCACACATGCCACTATGCCGCAGCTGCGCACTCAGTACGTCAGTACTAGCGGTTCAGCGTTCTCAGAAAAATGCGTTCAAATTCCACTTGCGTTGCACGGCTGGACATTTGTGCGGCCGTACATCGTATATTGGCCGTCATTGCCCGTCATCTGCTGCTAGTGCGGCCGTAATTATGTGCGCCAGAACGCACGTTAAAAGTGCGCTGGTCTGACCCCAGCCTAAAAGGACATGAAAATGAGCTTTGTATGCCAATTTTCATTTTTCATTGTATGCAGGGCAGCCATCGGGGTCGACAGCCCATGATATGTTCAAGGGCCTAATGGTTCCAGGGGGCCCTGACCCTTCCCAAATTCTGAAGCTTCACCAAGCGCCACAAATGGAAGGGACATTCAATGCCACCCAGGACAGGCCCACCAACATACCAACAAATTTCTGAGTGGGCCATGACATCTGGGGCTTTTAAGAGCACACCGACTCGCCACCAAGGAAGCAATTAGAATGCTTTGCACCAGGTACAGAGCGAATGCTGTCCCACCAGGGAACACTCTCTCTTTTCTGGTCCACCAGGTATTTAGCCCACCACCAGTAAAATCAGGTAAGCAGAAGGCGGCAAAATCTTTCTTTATAAATTGATTACTTTTATGGGCAGCTGAGGGAACTGGACCCCGACCAGTGATCTAGTAAGGGGCCCCAAGATTTCTAATTGTATGTAAATACATGATTGTGTATACAGACTTTTGTAGTGAATGGGTTAACAGCGAAGTCGTAGCCTTCTGCATAAAGTAATTTTTAGCTTTTAATTGTCCTGTTTTTCCAAATTTCACTGAATTAAACAATTCTATAAATTGATTTTCTAATTCAACTCATTTTAGTACATAACCAAGTACATGGAACACTTTTTGTATTTGTGAGTGAGTGTCATCTTGTGATGAATCACATAACAATAATAAAGCGAAATACAATTCACCGCTATTTGGCTTTATCTTGTAAGGCCGCTGGCTCAAACTGCATTAATACGAGTAATAGACCCACTATGCATAGTAAAACCTTTTATTGCTATATATTGTAATTGCTATATAAATCTTACCATGACAGCTGGGTAATACTCTGTTCCAACCCGGGCGCCCATCATCTCCCATGATACATGTAAGTGTTGAGTATCCTTGTAAAACATAACCAGCGTCGCAGTAGTAGGTGACTGTTGAACCGAGTTTGTAGTCCAGTCCAAGTTTTGTCCCATTCATTATATTCCCAGGATCAAAACACGATTCTCTTAGTTTAGCTGGAAATGGGGATTTATCATTTTTAATTTATGCAATAATAAAATGAATAATAAAAAGTTATATACGAAATGTAAAACAACGACAGAATGTTCATTTTATAGTATAAGGATGCGTATTCATTTTGAAAATATTTTTATGAGAATTCTTAATTAAAAGTAACCTTTCTGTACCCAACCAAAAGAAAATCCAAAAGAAAAAAAACATCTCGTACAGTGCTGTAGTATTTGTTCACATTGAATCATAAAATTTGTTTTATTCTTATTCAAATTTTGCATCAAGGTACCCGAGGCTTGATTTTATTAATTAATTTATTTATTTATAAAGTATTTTACCAGGAAGGATACATTGAGGATTGCTCTTCTTTTTCAAGTAAGGGGTTCAAGAACACTAAATTTTTACAGTAGGTACAGAAATACAAAACAATAAAATGCAAGATATTAAAAATAACACAAATATACAGATTAACACAGAAAATAAATATGTAATTCAGCCAGATCGCCAAAAAGAGCAGCTTGTACGGACGCAGTTCGGGTAGTTTTTGGATCTGGAGATTTAACTGGGAGCTTGTGGACACTTTGATTCCTGTAAAATATTTGGTTCTATTATCGGCACTTGCACCTGTTCCCAGGAATGGAAATTACGGCTTTAGCTATTCAATTGCAAAATATCAAAAGTAAGCCGATTTTCATAAAAAGTTCTGAAAGGAGTTGATAAATTGTATTTTAAGGCAGAGAAACACGAAAAATCAGACTGAAACTAGTGTTTAACCACGTTTTTTTTAAAATGGACATGCTGAATGTCACAACTTTTTTACTGGGGTCTGGATGATTTATTTGAATTAAATCAGTCAATATTTAAATATATATATATATATATATTGATCAAAACGTGCCATTATTTTTTTCTGAAAAAAATTGCCCAAAGAATTCAATTGAGACCCTAATTAAGGAAAAAATAGATCTGCTATTTTACTCTGTAATTTTGAAAATTCATATTTTCGCTCAATATATTTCATGGATTTACTAATAACCATAACTTGTGTTAGAGATACAATTAAAAAAAACAACAGAACAAAAAAAACACATCCGATTTGTACTGTGACATTTCTTTATAGTAAACATAAAATCCACTTCAGTCATTATCTCTTTCAACTATTATTTATAAACACGTACCTTTGTATTCTAGATGGAAACCAATAAAACTCACTGATCCATCAGTTCGAAAGCCCAAATGCATGTTGTTTGAACTGCTTTCTATCCTCTCTGGTAATTTACTGTCTTGGAAGCTTCCGATAAGTGGGCTATTGACATCCGGCCCATCGTATATATAAAGGAAATCATAGTTTGGTTCTATGCTGAAACTGCAATAAACAAATCATAATGAATGTTTTTCTTTTTCCTTTTCTTAATTCATAAGCAAATATATCTGGAAGAAAATATGTTCTGTTTCAGGCTTTATTTTTTTAAGTATTAAAGTCGACATCACACTATATGGTATTAAATGAAGTGATACTGATTCTGATAAGCGTTGCATGTTGAAAACCCCAAAGTCAAAAGGTAAACATTTAATAAGGGTATTTAAAGAAAAGGTTTAATTTACCGTGGCACTGAAATATGAAGTTATATGTGTTTCACCCCTTCACTACCAAGTTGTTCACCAGGATCCATTGGATTTATGGAAAAACAACTTTCCATTACAGACAATGTAAAAATGAATGTACTTTTCAAAAACATAGTTTAGAGACCATAAGCTTCTATGACAGGCATTGGGCTCCTCCTACTGCCCAAAAAGTGCTACTACATGTATAATAATACAGCTGGAGCACTGTCTTTCTGTAAATGAAAAATGGATCTCCAAGCAGTTTAATGAATTTTATTTCAGCACTTTGGCTGACATGTTCAAGGTGCTGAAATTTGTGGGCACAATCCAGAGCCCATTTGTGAATGAAATTTCTTTGCATTGCTTCAGAATATGTCTAGGTTGAGTTTACTCGATGTAGAGTTCCTGCAGGAGCTTTTGGACATTCAGTATTCTCAACTGCAGTAGCAAAGGAGTTAACCCTTTCACTGCTGAAGACGTGTGGGACACGTCCTCATTGATGCACGTTGCATGCGGAGGACGTGCCCCAACACGTCATCAGCTGTGCGGGACCCCCGGCGGAGATACTCACCTCTCTGTCCGGGTTCCCACGGCGTTCTGACTTCAGCGTCCTCAGACGCTGAAGTCAAGCTCCTCCCGGCGTAAATGACGTCATCGCGCCATGCGGATGACGTCATTTCCAGGCGACCCCCGGCAATGCCGGGAGATAGCCTGGAAGGGAGGGGGGGGATCCGTTCGGATCCCTCTCCCTCCCGATCGGGAAGGAGCAGCGGTAAAAGCCAGGCACCGCTTAAAAGGGGAGAGTCTCCCCTTTTAAGCGATGCCTGGCTTTAACCCCTCAAGTGCTGGTTGCACTTCAGCGCCTTGCGGCGCCGAAGTGCAGCCTATCTCCGGTGGGGGCCGCCATCTTGGATGGCGGCTCCGCCCCCGGACTCCCTCGCTGTCTGACGTCATCACGCATAGCGTGATGACGTCAGATAGCCGGGGAACCCCTAGCTGCCTGGGATTTCCCAAGGAAATCCCCTGGTGGAGATAGGGGGTTCTTGTGAACCCTGATATCTCCAGAACCGTGGCAGCTAGGGGGTCATGGAGGGTGTCATGTGAAAGGCCTGAGCATGGCCTTTCGAATGATACCCAACATGACTAGGTAAAAAGTTAAAAAATTTTTTTTAAAAAAATTAAAATAATAAATAAATTAAAAAAATAAATAAATAAAAAAAACATGTTTTTTTTTTGTGTGTTGTTTTTATTAATGCAGCAATATTGTTCACATTTCAATTATAATGTGAACAATGATGCTGCACTAATGATTTTTTTCTATGGGGTGCGTTTGCTAAAAATCACAGAATTCCCCCCAAAAAGGTAACAAGTCCCCATTTCAAATTTTTTGTACAAGCGCACCCCATAGAAAACATAACCGCAAACGCTCATGTGATAAAATGTGAAAAAAAACACTTTACAGCACTGCAGATGATTAAAAATTCAATTTTTTATTGTATTTTTTGTTATTAATATACAGGCAGGTCATGACGTTAACAATAAAAATGATATATTATGAATCTGCGTAGTCTGCCGGAAAGAACGATATATAATATGTCTGGGTCATTTATTAAAATGTGGCTTCAAATCGCGTTTAAACATGATGAGCGAAAGCGGTAAAAATGAGCTCAGCACACAGTGGTGAAATGCCTCAGCAGTGAAGGGGTTAATATTATGAGACAAAGAATAAATTCAGCGTAAAGGATGTCCACCAGTATGAGAATACCAGATTTTCCTTATAGATACATGTCTAGAATTAAAGTTTGAGTTTTAATCCTAGTTTAGTTCATTGTCTGGGTGTTATACATAGTTTTTATTTTTTGTTGTAGCCTTAAAACTTTACAGAAACCCCCTAATGCTGGTCTTCAGCTTGAAACCAGTGGACATTTACCATGAGTTTCATCTTTCCGAGTATGGCTGTGTTTTGCTTTTCTGGACATGAACGTAGCCTGATTGCCTAATTCAGAACGTTCTCGTTCTACTCCGATCACTGAAACTGTCTGTACAGATCTCAAAATGATCCTTTTTGTACATTATAACTGGGTTTGCCCCATACGGACTACTCAAGAGAGTGCTTGCATCTGGCCTCCAAGAGTAGGGTGGCCTTACAGGTGTGTGCTCCATCTCCTGCATTAATGGCTCAATCACTTGGCAAGCCCTGAGTCTGACTCTACATATGCCGGATTCTAAAAATATCCACTTGTTATTGTAGCCAAATTGCCCAATTGGATGTATATACAGCCTCTTCATTCTCAATCCAAGTTGGTTCCTCTGTGAGCCATAATGAATGCGGCCAGGCGCCTGGCATTGTGTGACTGCACACCCAGCATATCAATGGTCCGTACACCAGAGTATAGGCAGTTTATTATTCTGCATGGTCTAGAAATAGAAGCTAAGATCTCAGTGAAAGAATTAAATTATGACAAAGTTTACATCTTCACAAAATAGTTTTTGTTTGTAAGGAAATGACACCATGCCATCTGCACCATTAAAGAAGGGGATCTCATGCTATTTTGAAGCTTATCTTCTTAGGATGTTGTGAGGATCCTTTTAAGTAGCTTATAAGAAACATGTGTTGCACACTCCACAAACAATGCTTTTGGGCAACCCTGGAATGAATAATCTGCCGCCCGCCACTGATGTAATCTTTAATAGACAAATTAGAAGGGAATTGTGAGCAACACAACACATGGTAAAAATGCTTACATCTACAATGTGATATCAAATTAATTTGTGATAAGCAGATGTGCCATTTTAATTAGGATTTTTTTCCCTCCCTGTCCGTCACCAGTTAGCTTTGCGGTGATTAAGGCGGAGAAGGCTTTATGAAATATAAGAGCAATTAGCAATCAATTATACATACGAGTGGGAATTTAGTAGTCAAAAATAATATTAATAAAGGAGCATAAAGTAAAGCAGAAGATAAACCTGGAACGCGAGACAGAATTGTAATTACTGGTTAAGTAGAATGTTCCAACAAACGTGTTATGAAAGTAATAGATGCCATAGCTAATGTTTCGATTTTTGGTTAGAATTGTGTGTTAGATGTCTGTAGATGTATTGCTTAGGGATGCACCGATATCGATACTAGTATTGGTACCGGTGCCAATACCGGCATTTGCACAAATACTGAGTACTCGTGCACATGCTCCCGATACCTCCCACGGTACCGGAAGCCAGCACTGAGCTGGCTTGCCGGCATCCAAGCGGCTGGGGTGGCTGTCAGAATGCTCTAATGGCATTCCGACAGGCCCCTGCAGCTGGCCGTGTTCGCCTCCAATGAGCACTGCTATGGGGAAGCCCCGAGCTGCGATCTTGTGAGATCATGGAGTTCGCAAGATCTCGAATGGTAATCAGGATGATAAGAGATTACAGACAGAAGATTTACAACCTATTCAAATAGAAACAGATAACACATTCCTGAGAAAAGGGTATGCTGGGATGTTATTCCTTTCAACAAATAACAGATACACAAGGACCAGACAATAGACAGACAATAACATTCTTGCACAATCACAGATTTACACAAACATTCTGCACAGGATAGGGCAATGAACTAATAACGATTATGGGGCCTGCGTCCGACAAATATGCCTCCATGAACATGCATCCCATGTCCAAAGTGACCTATGTCACAATCCCTATAATGTAGTTTGGATAGAAGGATTGGGTTAAATCTCAATAGTCCTCAAGGAGTCAAGATAAATTGTACTACCCAAATATACAGTAACTGACAACCCACTATAGCTAATCCGACCCAGCAGAAAATATCTGTACATCTTGTACTACTGCCTCATGGAAGGCAGTGGATTACTTATAGGAGCCAACCTGTTTGTTTAATTATATTCGGGTAGAACAACTTATCTTGACTCCTTGAGTACCATTGAGACTCAACCTACTCCTGACACCCAAACCACAGTACAGGGATATTTTGCAACTGATTTCCGCACACTTCACACACTGACCGCAAGGCAGTTGCAACTATTTTATTATGTGCAATGTTCAAGTTATTATTTCTTTTCCATATTATTTCTTTTCCATATTTGTGTATGCTATAATATTCCATACCAACATTTGTGGCAATGGTTTACCGTTTAGGCAGCCATTAATATATGCCATTTTTTTGTCTTTAAGAAATATTTATTGTGAGGTTTAATCCTGTAGAGTGTTGGCCAATACACAAGCTCTTTCTGGTCATAATCCCTGATATATGACCAGTGCTCTCTTTAAACTAAGGTTAAATTAGTGACAAAACATATATGTAAATTGTAGAGACATTGTTTTACAAAAACAACCCCAACCATATACATAGGGTATGTGCATTCTACAGCAATAAAACATATGCAACAGAGGGGCTATACCATATAAATCATCATAGGGAATCTTTATTAACCTTCCTGGCGGTGTTCCTGAGTGTGTCTCGGGGTTAAATTTCACCGCTGAGAGCGGTAACCCCGAGACACGCTCGGGCTGTATACATCACCTCTCCCTGTGCTCCCTCGATGATCTCTGCAGTGTCCTCCGGCGATTGCGACCTTATACTTCCTGGATTTCTTCTCGCAAGGAGGAAACCAGGAAGTAATGTGGTCGCCGGAGGAGACAGCTGGGGACATCGAGGGAGCGCAAGGAGAGGTGATGTATCCAGCGGCATCCCAAGTGTTGCTCGGGGTTACCGCTTCCAACATAGGAATTTAACCCGAGCCACACTCGGGATGCCGCTGGGGGGGGAGCTAGACCATTTTCAGTAAAGAATTTTCTGAATAAATAGACCGCCAGGGAGGTTAACAGCCCAAAGGGGCCAAAACAAATAAAAACAGCATTGACGGTCCGGCTCAAGGCATTAATCATAATACAGACAATACACAGGAACACTTACCTGATGAACGCTAAGGAAATCACATAATCTGGGTTCACTGTAATTGTCCAATCACAGTCCTTGCTGTGTGGGTATGGATGAGGGAAATTCGGGGACAGAATAAAACCAGCGGATCCAGTAATATTCCCACCACATGGCGCTGCAAAATATAAAAAATCCTATTAGTTACTTAGTCCTTGTTAATGAAATTATATCACATTACATAATACAAAGTCCTACATTATGATTGAAGCCTTGTATTTTAGAGGTACAGACAGTTTCAGTGATTGTTGGGTATAAATAGATTGTTGTACAGATAAGGCTATTTAAGGCTAAGGTCAGACGAAAGCATTTTTAACGTGCGTTTAACCGCACGAAATCACGGCCGTGCTAGCAGCAAATGACGTCCAATGCCGGGGAACACACGAAGTACGGCCGCACGAAAGTTCGTCCGCACAACGCAAGTGGCAAACGAACGCATTTTTTCTAGAACGTCAAACCGCTAGTACGGACGTACAGAGTGCGCTGCGTCCGTATAGCGGCGTGTTTGCGTGATTGGGAGACGTCAGACGCTGCTAATGTCCGGCTAACATAACGTCCAGACACAAAAAGTGTTTTATTGATGATCCGTACAAAATCACAGACGAAAAGGCGCATCGTATGACCGCTATCGTGTATTCCGTGAAAAAATGCGTCCATTCGCTCGAACGCACTTTTTTAAGGACAACGCAAAAAATGCGTTAGTCTGACCCTAGCCTAAGAGTTATTTTTACTATAGGTCAAGGTGTGAAAAATAATAAAGATGATAAGACTAAAGGTTAAAACAATAAGGATATTATTTGACATGCAGAAGAACATGACAGTCTTGGAAAAGGTCAGCTTGTTTTGGCCAATAGTTTTAACACTAAATGGGATGTAAAGGAGGTGACTATTATCATCAATTTTAGGATATTTGGGGATTGAACAGGTGTGTTAGATGAAAGCATAGAATGACAAGTGAATGAAAGGTGATAAAGAGAACTACTGGAAAAGCTCCATAATCCCTTATTGACTTCCACAAATGCTCTGTCCTTCAGCATAGAGGGGTATAAGCTACATCCTCCTGATGCGACTCAATTGACGCTGAAAAAATCATTGGGGTTTGCTGTATCCCTTGTGCCGAGGGGACTTCCTTGGCAATTCAGTTGTGGCCACCTTTTTGAACTGAATCAGGTTGATATGCATATGGTGTTGCAGACATGTGCAGCACTAAAAAAACTCTGGTCTGAATTATTTTGGAATCCAAAAACAGCCTATTTGGAATATCGGAGGTTTCTGATATTACGGTGCCGGCCTGGTATGGAATATTGGAAACGTCCAATATATTCTGCGGTTTCAGAAATTCGGAAGCTTTATGAAGAATACATTAAAATAGTTTGGGGGGCTAGGGTAAGGGCAAGGGTTGCCATTCGGTTAGAGCTAGGCTTAGGGCGACGGTTTCTGTGTCAGGTGATTAGAATTAGGTTATATTTGGTTAGGGCTAGGATTACCATTTTCATTTTTAATATTCCAATTGAATCCAAATTTTTCTGATAATATTCGGACCTGGCCATTTATAATTGAAAAATCCAAATTGATTGAAAATGTTTTATTCAGAAAACTATTCAGTTTGTAAATCGGCGATCTGGAATTCAGATCGATTTGAATTGCCAAAAATTTTGAAAATTTTTGAATGACTGAACCGAATCGCACTTGTCTTATGGAGTTGTTTTCTCTGCAATTACCCTGTTCTGACATCTGAGTGCGTACACACTAAAGGGCAGGGCACTTGTACCATTGCCAGTTCTCATTGATCTCATAAACCTGTTTTGCTTTGTTTTGTATTATTAATACAGTATGAATGTATATTTCTTCCGCTTAAAATTACAGTCGTTTTGGTTTGTCCGAATGTCGCTGGACCACGTCTTTGGTTTTATCAAACCTTGAACATGTTACTTCTTTTGCGGAAGTCAATGTGTGTCTTGTTCTTGTTCCCTGTGCAAAGACTTGTTGCCAGAAAGTTGATTGACTATATCAGTGGTTCCCAACTGCGGTCCTCAATTACCCCTAACATGCCAGGTTTTAAGGATCACCTTGGGAAAATGCAGATTGAATACTGCAATCACTGAGCAGCAAATCATATCACCTGTGCTATGCTTCACATATCTGGAAAATATAGCCTGTTGGGGGAATTTGAGGACTGCGGTTGGGAACCACTGGACTATACAATTAAACTCTCACCCATCGACATCTGGCGAGGTTTTAGTAAGCAGAGTGGGTGGCCCGCTAGGTAGCCAACCATCTCCATTAAACAATAACCCAAAAACTATTATTTCTTAGACAAAAACACATGTGAACTCTAATCATTCCCATGCTGAGTGTTTTGTTTGTTCAGTTGGTGAGGTTTCCTGTTGTCGATTTGTGTTTTGGACAAATTGACTAATCATCCAAAAGTTGGATGAATCTCAGTCAAAAAATTATCAGATTGCCATAACATGCAATGTGAAGAGATTGTCAGAATGGGTCTGCTTCTGGTTATTCCTTCAGTGTTGAATGTAGAAAAGGTACCAAGGATGAGATTGTAGATGTCAGTTGTAAGGTGGTTAGGGGTGAAATAGGTAATATATTTGATCCGAGTTCATTGGCCAATGTAGCTGATAAGGTGAGTAAAGAGTAGGCTTGTGCACCGATTTTTTTTTCGGTTCGATTCGGTTTGATTTTTCGGATTTTTAAACTTTTCGATTCGGCTCGTTTCGACCGATTTCGGTTTCGATTCGATTCGGTTCGGCCCCTTTTCTCGGGTACATTTTTTTTTGGAATATCGACCATTTTTCGGATTTTCGTGTCACTGTGCTCGGTTTTTGTATCGACTTTTCGTAATTTCGGAAATTTTCGTTTTTCGGAATTGCACATTTTTCGGAATATCGACCATTTTTCGTATTTTTCGTGTCATTTTGCCCGTTTTTTGTATCGACTTTTCGTTTTTCCGAACATTTTTCGTTTTTCCGAAAATTTTCGTTTTTACAAATTTTCGTTTTTCGGAAATTTTCGTTTTTCGGAAAATTTTCGTTTTTCGGAACATCTGTTCTCCTCGTTTGACACATCTCAAGTCCATTCGAAAAATCCGAAAATATTTCGTTTCGGCTCGGAAAACATTTCGGATCTGAAATTTTCGGATCTAAAATTTTTCGGAAATTCGGCCGCATCCGAAAACACGAATCGGGAAATTTCGTGAAAATTCCGAAATTCCGAAACCCGAAACGCACATCCCTAGTAAAGAGGATGTAGAAGTAATAATTGTGCAGGTGACCTAGTAAAATACAGCCACTGGATGGATGAATACTAGAATGTGGTTGTCGAAGATTAAATAATAGAAATAGCAGTCAATGTGATTAAGATCCTGGAGCACATGTCATCAATTCATTTAAATGAATACATTCAATAATAGCCAATATACACAGCCTGACCAAAAATATGTCACATGCTAATGTTTGGCTGAGCACCGGTGAATGGGATAAGAACCCAAAATGCAGTAAAAAATAATCAACACAAAAAGATTGAGGTGGAATTGCAAAATATATTAGACAACTGAATACAGGGGGGCTGGATATGGATAAGTAATAACCAGTCTGTAGATAAGCAATAGGGATGCGTAGTCACATGAATAAAACATAAGAAATCTTGAAGGGTGCAAATAACTGAAAAAGACAACTTTGATTACAATGGAGGAGTCTTGATAACTTGGAGGGTCTTGGGAAACACAAAGGTTTGTAAATCCAGGAGGGTCTGTAGATCAAAGAGGGTCCGTAAAGTAAGGAGGGTCCGTAAAGGTAGGAGGATCTGTAAATAGCAGGAACTGTAGATAAGGGTCATGGTGGGTAGTAAGAAGTTGGATAGATGAGGGTCTTGATATCAGGAGAAACAGTGGAATAGGTTGAAGGTTCTTGGAGTGGAACAGGCTGGTTGCAGGTCTCTGGAGTAAGTCCAAGTGGGTCTTCACTTTGAGAAAACAAGGGCTTCAATGAAAGAGCACTGGCTGGATGTGGGAGTACTCTTTTTAAGGAGGACCAGCCAGTGCTAATTAAATATATCCTGCAGGAGAGCTGTTGTAGTATAAGGCCTAATGGCTTAACAGCAAGGCAGAATATGAGAGCTGTATAAAAAGTGTTACCAAGGCTATAAGCAGGCTGGAGCAGTATTAGTTTTAGTCTTCTTAAGGTGGCAATGAAGCTGTGGCATCGTTTCGATAAGCTCATGCAATGTCACAACATTTATTTCCAACCAGAGTCGCATTAATTTTGGCCAAGATCTTGTATTGATGATGGGAGAGTCTCAACACAACATAAAGTCTTCTCCAGCACATTATCCCAAAGATTCTCAATGGGGTTAAGATCTGGACTGTGTGGTGGCCAATCCAATGTGTGAAAATGATGCCTCATGCTCCCTGAATCACTCTTGCACAATTTGAGCCCAATGAATCCTGGCATTGCCATCTTGGAATATGCCTGCTGTGAAATCAGGGATGAAAAAACTTAATTGATGTAAAAACCTACTCATTCAGCATTTTCAGGGAGTCACATGACCTCATTTTTGGGCACATGAAGTTGCTGAACCTAGACCTGACCAGCTGAAGCACAACCCCAGATCATAACAGGCTTGTATGGTAGATGGCGACTTTTTTTGGGCCAGGCAGTGTATATTCAGAAAAAGGAATGAAGAATGCAAACAAACTGAAACATGAGAACATCAATATTGGCGATATTAGTAAAGTTACTCAATACGTATAATAAATATTCTTCCCAAGCAACGACTTTCCCATCCTTTCTATTTAAATTGAACTGTACTTTGACTAAAGCAGCCTCATGCGGAGATGTAAGTGGAAAACTATTGACTTCAAAAATATCAGCATTCTATGCCTTCACTTTGATGTTACAAAGATTAAAGAAAAATATCTTAATAAGCGATCAACCTTGAGAGACTATTACCATCCTAACAATGCAAGTAAATTACAGCAGAAGCGCACTGCATGCCAGCTATCATTATGTCCGTGTTACAGTGCTACATTTAAAGTACTCGGGGCACTTTTAATCTTACTGAATTTGCTACTGGCTTTTCTGATGTGCTATAACCACATTTTCTTTATTACAGGCAGACAAAGTTAACCAAAGGTCAAAGTATAGTAAAGAGATATAACATCTCTGACATATGTAGACATGCAAAAAGAAAGGGAGGAAAACAATAAGCTGTGGTGAAGAAGAAATCTTAGATATCTTTGCAGAGAATTGTCTCAACTTCAAGCCAGGAACAGCAAGTTACCATAGATTAGCTCACCGTTCTCTTGCTGAGCTTTTATCACAGTAACATATTAACCCCTTAGGCTAGGGTCAGACGAACGCATTTTTCGCATCATCTGTAAAAAAGTGCGTCCGAACGCATGGACGTACTTTTTCACGGAATACGCAATAGCGGTCATATGATCTGAAATTTTGGCCGTGATTTCTTACGGATCCAGACCAGGAAACTTTGGGCGTCTGGACGTGATGTAGGCCAGACATGAGCAGCGTCTGACGTCTCCTAATCACACACACACACCGCTATGCGGACGCAGTACACTCTGTACGTCAGTACTAGCGGTTCGACGTTCTTGCAAAAATGCGTTCGTTTGCAGCTTGCGTCGCGTGGCCGAACTTTCGTGCGGCCATACTACGTGTGTGGGCCTGCGTTGGATGTAATTTGCTGCTACCACGGCCGTAATAAAGTGCGGCTAAACGCACGTTCACACTCAGGGTTATCCAAAGAGATTCGAAAAGTCACCGCACGTTCGGTGACTTTTCGTTCTCTTCAATTTGGTTCCTTTTGCCGATTGCATTTCGGTGACCCTGCGGTGTATTCAGCAAACACCACAGGGTCCCCGAATTGCAGGGAAAAGCTGCCGCAAACCTGACGAAAACTAACCGAATGCACGCTGAAAACAAGCAAAAACATCTGGATTAACCTTCGAAGAAGCCTTACAGGAGCCGAACAGGAGCCGAATCACACGGAGCCGAAGCAGCTGTGACGTAGAGGAGGCAGTGAATAAATAAGGCTGGGGTCAGACGAGCGTGATTTCTACGGACTGTACGTCCGTGCAGTACGGACATCGTCAGTACGGATGACGCAGTAGTGGTCACACAGTCCGTTTTTTCACTGAAGTTATTTTTTGACGGATGTAGGAGGGGAAAATAAATTACAATGAAAAAACATTCTGTCCGTCAAAAATGCTGGACGTATAAATGCAGTCCGTCTGACCACGCTCCATCACTCACACACAAAGCTATGCAGACGTTGTGGACGTGGCGCACTCCGCACGTCCGTTCTAGCAGTATTACGTTCTTGCCTAACCTGCGTCCGTTTGCCGCGGCCGTTGTGCGTCCGCAGTTCAGTGCGGACATACTTCATGTGTCAGGCTCCAATGGACTTACTTTCATGCTATCACGGACGTACTTTTAGGCGCAATCACGGACGTGAACACTACGCTCGTCTGACCCCAGCCTTAGCAAAACCATTTGTATGAATCTGGGAAAATGAAACGCTGTTTGCAAAGAAACTACTGAGCGAAAATGTCTGAAATTTTCACAGGAGGTCCAGGGAATGATAATAAAGAGGGCTGTTACAAAAAAAATAAGTAAACTGGAAAAAAAATCAAAAAAAAATCGGACTTTTAAATAAAAAAAATAAAATCAGAAAAATGCTTAAAGTATCCTAAAAAATCTATAAATAAAGAGACTTTTTGCTGCAGAATTTTATAATGAACGGTTTATTAGATATTGAATTAAAACGGGAATATTTTTAACATTGAAGCCTATGGGATTCTCCTGAATAAACTTGCCGAATTAAACCACCGAATGGCAGGGCATTAGGGGAACCTTTCACTGCTGGTTTGTGTTCTCTGAATAGCCGAAGCATTGCTTTTTTTGGGGATTTCACTGCCCTCGAACAGGCACCGAACAGGCACCGTATGTGCAGGCAATTCGCCAGGATTTGGCGAATTGCCTGCTCTCTGGATAGCCGAATGGTCAGGAAAGGTAACCGAACGGTGATTTTCAGCGTTCGGTTACCTTTCTCAAGCAATTCGGATCTCTTTGGATAACCCTGACTGCGTTCGTCTGACCCCAGCCTTAGTGACCGGGCAGTTTTACAAAAGTCTGTCCGAAACTCTTTTTACGTTTCTGCGCTGTTAGTGTTTAGGTCAAATTTTCCTCTTATTTGTTTATGGAACCAACACATATCATATACCGCTTTTCCCTGACGTCTAAAGATACCATTATTTCTCTCATATCGTATAATTTACTATAAAAAAATTGAACTGTGATGAAAAAAAAAATGGAAAAAAAAAAGTAATCCCCCAAAATCTACAACCACCAAAAAAGACCCCGGCTAAATAGTTTCTAAATTTTGTCCTGAGATTAGAAATACCCAATTTCTACATGTTTTTGCTTTTTAACCCCTTCACTGCTGAGCCATTTCACCTCTGTGAGCTGAGCTCATTTTGACCGTTTTATGCTCATCATTTTTAGATGCCAGCTTAAGTCCTATTTTATTAAACCCCCCAAGACAAAAAAATATTTTAAAAAACCCAATTTTTTTTTCAACAAACCTAGTCATTTTTGGGGTGGAGTTTAGGAGACCGTGAGGTATATAGTACGTCCGCGGGTGTTATGGGGATTTCCCCGCAGTACGTTTTATGTACATCAGCAGTCAGGAAAGGGTTAATGTATAGGGGCCGTTAATGTACAGTAAGGCGCTGCTAATTCGGAGTCTCAAGCAAAGCTTATAGCAGCTTGATCCAATAACTAAAAGTAACTCCCCTCATCTTCTATATTTGCCTGTAAATAATTGGGCAGGTGCCTCTGACAGCATCTGCTCAATAATTTTGTATTTTTTTTGTGAAAATACTCACCTTTTCTCCATCAGATTACGGTGCTTCTCCCGTTCAGCTCAGGACTTCTGAATTGCGGTCCCTGCTGATTTTTTTATGCAACTTACACTGTGTAGGATACGCCAATTGTGCATCACTTGGAACTTGAGTACTTCATTAACACAAGTTCCATAGCGTCTACGCAGGACACTGGATTTGTGTTTTGGACAAATTGAATAATCAACCAAAAGGGATTTGCGCATGCATGTGCATCCATTGGCTGTTTCTCTCAGGACGCTCGCTATCATGGGCAACCTGAGAGAGGCTGATGTCAGTACGCAGAGCATGCAGACATCATCAGTGACCAATCTGTTGACCAGCGTCCAGAAAATTCTAATTTTGGGCTGCCTGGTGAGGCATGTATGGGCAGAAAAAAATCCTCTGCTTCACACAACGTTTCTAACCAAACTTGCCAGAAATGGGGGGGGGGGCTCCACTTCAGGTTTGGGATAGAGGCCATTATGTTTCCGCAGAGTAAATACTTTTTTCCTTTAACTGCATTCAGGCGTCAGGTCGAGGTGGTACGCCAGGGATCGGGTTCTCCCTCTATTTTTGCAAATGAAACAAAGTTCCCATTTCCCCCACACTCTGAAGCTTTTATTTAGCTTTTCAATCATATAGCTCATTAAAAGGAAGCAGCCAAGAGGGAACGTTCACTCAGGTGAAGGTCATGGAAAGTGGTCATTGTTATGGATACATCATCGCACAACGTTTCGACACAATGGATGCACCCAGTGACACATATAGAGTAAAATATTTTGTTAACTAAACATACAAGAGAAAAACAAAGCACTTGTAAGATATAAGCAACATCAAATAAACACAATAAGGACATGTCATTTTTGGTGGTAGTGGCCCTATAACCTCCCTGGCGGTTTTCCGCAAGTGTGGCACAGGGCTAAATTTCACTGCTGAAAGCGGTAAACCCAAGCCACACTCGGGCTGGATACATACCTGTACCTGTGCTCCCTCACTGACCTCCACAATCACATTCTCCTTCGAACGATCGCGAGAAAGGAACCAGGAAGCAGGATGCCGCGAATGGCTAGAGGTGACAGCGTGGGACAGCGAGGGAGCGCAGGTACAGGTATGTATCCAGCCCAAGTGTGGCCTGGGGTTACCGCTTTCAGCAATGAAATTTAACCCTGAGCCACACTCGGGATACCGCTAGGGGCCAAATAAATGGTACCGATTCTGACATATAAAATATGTCAGAATCATACCGCCAGGGAGGTTAATAGGACACTTATGAGAGTGACTGACTACATGACTGATGATGGTATTTTGGTGGTGCATTATTATGTGTTTATACATTATAATGTAGAGAATCCACCAGTTCACAGACCATTGAAATCCTGTTTTAGTTCCACGTTTTTTTTTGGGTTGGGAACACTAATGAGATTTTGCATGTGGGTTACCAGGTCGGCCATGTTTCCCTAGACAGCTGTCACTATTTTATGCAGAGGGAGAGCACAGGAAAAGTGCGGCCCTGCAACATGTATAATTCATACGATGCAGGAAGGAAATCAAGGAAGGTCTCCTGGGATTCCTTTTTGATATCTTATCTGCAGCATTTGGATTCTACATGTTGTGGGTGGCATTTTTCATTGGCTGCCCATCAGCATGAAGAAATTATATGTGTCAAGGAAAATATGGCTGATCTGGCAACCCTAATCTGGATCTATGTCTGAGAAGTTTTAATGAATATAGACAATAGTCTCCAACATACCAAGTGCTATCATTGCATAAGATACAGAAAATGTAATTGTATTATAATGGCGGCATGCTTTACTACTGCTTGTGTTTGTGAATAATGTCTCTCATTATTCTAATCCCCGAATGGCAGAATACACCTTTCTTCACCAATATACACTTTGATTTACTTTCATTCCTTGTTTGACCATGTAGTTTCTTTTAGCATCTCTTGTAATGGCTGGTAGTCAGATGAAATCAGCAATAAACTGCACTAAGCTTGCGTTCACTTCCGATCGTAATGGCTAGTAGTCAGATGGAATCAATGATAAACTGCACCATTGATGAATCTATCATGACAGCAGTCCAGTGTCTGCTCTAACACACTAACACACATACATTAAGATCCCCAAAGGTGAAGTTGTGTCAGAATACAGCAAATGTAACCCTTTAAGGGACCAAATGCAATTCATGATGACATCATCATTTGCTCCCTAAAGGAGATTATGCCATTATGGATCGTGTAGCTTTTTGAACATTTACAAGAGTAGGGCAATACGTTTTCACTATGATGCTCAAAGACCAGATTTTTATTGACAGCGAGGAATCACTTAAACCCACCACTACCATTATTGAGTACATTTGATGTTCTAAGCTCCTGCAGGAGGCCAATGTTCAGTAAATTCAATCTGGTAAACTTCTGGAGCATTCAAAAGGATTTCATTTACTGCAAACAAAATTCCACTGCAAATGGCCTCCAGAATGCGCCTCCAAATTTTCAGCACCTTGGACGTGTCAGCCAAGGTGCTAAACCTTTTCGAACATCTTAGAGATCTGTTTATCCTTCAGGGAAACGCTAATCCCCAAACAGCGACTGTTTATCTGGCATCTCCTCTTGGATGGCCTCTCATCACCTAAAGATTAACAAATCCAAGACTAAGCTCCTACTAATTCCTCCTTCTAATGCCTCACCACATCCTGACTTCTCCATCATGGTCGATGGTATCACTATCTCCCCATCAAACCAGGCTCGCTGTCTCGGAGTTACACTTGACCCTGCTCTTTCCTTCACCCCCCACATCCAGTCTCTTTCCTCCTCCTGCCGCTACCAACTACGTAATGTTTCCAGAATTTGGCCATTTCTTACTGCTGACACCACAAAGCAACTCACCCACGCCCTGGTAATCTCCTGATTTGACTATTCTAATAATCTCTTATCTGGTTTCACTCTCTCCCACCTCTCCCACCTACAATCAATTCTGAACGCCTCCGCCAGGCTCATCCACCTCACCCGCCACTCTGTCTCTGCCGCTCCTCTCTGTGAGTCCCTTCACTGGCTCCCCATCCACTGCAGAATTAAATTCATAATCCTTACCTTGACCTACAAAGCTCTCACTAACTCAGCTCCCCACTACCTGTCCTCACTAATCCCCAAATACACCCCAGCCCGCTCCCTAAAATCAAACAGTGACCTGCGCCTAGCTTCTCCCTGCATCACCTCCTTCCATGATAGACTGCAGGATTTCTCACGCGTAGCCCCCATCCTCTGGAACGCTCTCCCTCGTACTGTCAGACTTTCCCCTAGTTTCCCTTCCTTCAAACACTCCCTTAAGACATTCCTATTTAGGGAAGCCCAACACCCGACTCACTGATACACCACACTGCCCCAACCAGTCCATCACTCTCACCTTGCAGTCCATCACTCTCACCAAGCAGTCCATCACTCTCACCTAGCAGTCCTCTCCTCCTGTTTCCAACCCCAACCCTTCTAGATTGTTAGTTCCTATGGGAATAGGGCCCTAGTCTCCTCCTGTATTGGTTTGTCAAATGTTGTTGTATGTATTGTAACCCTATCTATATCATGCCCATTGTACAGCGCTGCAGAATATGCTGGCGCTTTATAAATAAAGATTAATAATAAACTGTACAATTATACATGTAGTAGCACTTTTTAGCCAGCAGGGGGGGGCCCTCTGCCTGTCAAATAAGCTCACAGTCGCTAAGATGTATTTTATTACGGGTATATAAAATTTTACACTGTCTTCAATAGAAAGTTGCTTTTCTGAAATCTACTGGGTCCTGGCTTTGACTTTATAGGAAACAACTTGGAAGTGCGGAGGTTAAATCTATGATTAGATTTTAAACTATTTTCCCTTATGCGGATATTTTGTTCAAATATAAAACCAAAATGTGCATTCTCCTTTCCTGAAAAAAAAAAAAAGAAAGGCTGTGGAATTGAGTCATATTTTGTGTTACTTCTGAAATAATTAGTACAGTTTTATGTCAGTGTCTCAAAAGTAAACGCATACATATCACAACAATTTCATTTTGTTCTTCAAAGATTTGTACTGAGAGAGTACGGCACAGAGAAACACTTTGACAGCAGGATTAGATTAAATGCAATTATTTAGGCAATAAGTAAATTCTGTCAGCAAGTCGTCTTTTAGTACGCTTTGGGGGGAAAAAAAACGCAGAGGAAAAACGAGGGGAAAAAAATGAATTATCTTGAATTAATATTAAATTTCAATCTTCCACTGAGGTTTTGATTATATAAAATACATAAGAGTGTTATGGAGGTGCCAAATCTTATAAAGCTGTATCCCTTTATAACCAAAAACATTGTAATAGGTTTCAAAATTTTATTTTAGATATTAAAAAGAAACTATGACAGTGTGTATAATACACACTGGAAATGGTTTATTTTTTCCTTGATAAGTTTTATCATCTCAAACATAATAAGAAACCTGTTTTAACAAAGGATTGCATTTCCCTTTAGAGTGTAACGTGCGCTGTTATCCTTTCCTTGTTTATGAATTTATTTTTCCATTTACCCATCTATCCCTTTCTATCCATCAGCGGATTCCTAGTCCATCTGAAGACATCATGTTATTTTTGCACAGGATGCAGGTTTACAGTAGACTTCCCTCTGAAGCATACCTGCTTAATGATGAATAACCCCGCCCCCGAGGAACTTTCTTTGATTACATTAATTCCATAATCACTACATATAGGTATCTACATAAAGATATGGAGATTTTTTTCAAAAGATAAAAGCTGTAGATGTCCTTGATCAGGAGAACATAATGCTAGTATAATGCTAACATATGCTAGTTTGCTCAATTAAATTTTTTTCATGTATTCGTTTATCCTTTACAGAAATATTGCGGAAATGAAAGGTTCTAAACTGTAGATGGCATCTGTTATCTTACACATGTATGCACAGGTCTGCATTATCAGCATACAGGCAGAAATGGCCTTTGTGTCAATTTCGGGAAAAGTGATAAAGATAGATAATGAACATGGTCAGATAATGAGTAGTGATGGGCCGAACACCCCACCGCAAACTCGAACACAATGCGAACACCATTAAAGTCAATTGGGCTCAAAAGTTCGAAAATTAAGTTCCCCCTCCAAGAGGGCATATCTGCATGATATTGGCCATAAAAGGTGTATGGGGTTCCGGGTACTGCCTGGGGGACAGGAAACAAGGAAAAAAGTTTTAAAGAAAAACTTTTTTAACCCTTTCACTGCTGAGTGCTGAACCATTTCACCGCTGTGCGCTGAGCTAATTTTTTACCACTTTTGCTCATGTTTAAAAGTGATTTGAAGCCATGGGAAATGTTTTATCACCAACAAGTGGGAAATGTTTTATCACCAACAAGTGGGAAATGTTTGACCAACAATAGAAACATAGAAACATAGAAAAATGTCGGCAGATAAGAACCTTTCGGCCCATCTAGTCTGCCCAATTACATGGATACTTTACCTGGATTTATCTTTTGTTTAGGATAGCCTTATGCCTATCCCATGCCTGCTTAAATTCAATTACTGTTTTGGCCTCTACCACTTCAACTGGAAGACTGTTCCATGTATCCACCACCCTCTCAGTAAAATAATGCTTTCTGCTGTTACTTTTAAACCTTTGCCCCTCTAATCTAAGACTATGTCCTCTTGTTTTGCTACTTTGTTTCCTTTTAAATATACTCCCTTCCTCTACCTTGTGGATTCCCTTGACGTATTTAAATGTTTCTATCATATCTCCTCTGTCTCGTCTTTTTTCCAAGCTGTACATGTTAAGATCATTAAGCCTTTCCTGGTAACTTTTCTCCTTCAAGCCGTACACCATTTTAGTAGCCCTTCTCTGAACTCTCTCTAAGATGTCTATATCCTTCTGGAAATACGGTCTCCAGTACTGCACACAGTACTCCAAGTGAGGTCTCACCAGTGCTCTGTACAGTGGCATGAGCACTTCCCTTTTCCTACTGCTAATGAGTGGGAAATATTCCCATTTTAATTCAATATCTAATAAACCGTTTATTATTATTATATTCTGCAGTAAAGAGTCTCTTTATTTTTAGATTTTTTTAGGATCTGTTAAGCATTTTTTGGATTATTTTTTTTCGAGCTTTCTGCAAATGTCTCGAAATGTTCGAAGTTCGCAAATTTTTGAACAGCCGATGTTCTACTCGAACTTCGAACCGGCAGCACATCCCTAATAATGAGATTAATAGCAACGCCGGCTCCAAAAATACCAATAGAACATGCCCAGGGCAGCCCACATCATGCGTATATATATATATATATATATATATATATTACCCAGGCCAGCTCACATCATGCGTATATATATATTGACCAGGCTAGCTCACATCATGCATATATATATATTGCCCAGGCCAGCCCACATCATGCGTATATATATATCGGGGAATAGGCGCGACCCCACCCCTCCTGTACTATATCAGGGTTATTCAAAGAGATTCGAAAAGTCACTGCACGTTCGGTGTCTTTTTGTTCTCTTCAATTCGGTTCGTGTTACTGATCCCATTTCGGTGACCCTACGGTGTATTCAGCAAGCACCACAGGGCCCCCGAATTGCAGGGAAAAGCTGCCGCAAACCTGACGAAAACTAACCGCAAAACCCACGAATGCACGCAGAAAACAAGCAAAAACATCTGGATTGACCTGCCGAAATCCAAGCCCGAGCAGGAACCGAACACAGCTGAAGCAGCTGAAGCAGCTGAGACCGCAGACGAGGGAGGTGAATAAATTAGCAAAATAGTTTGTGTGAATGTGTGAAAATGAAACCCTGTTTGCAAAGAAACTACTGAGCGAAAATGTCTGAAATTTGCATATGAGATCCAATGAATGATAATAAAAAGGGCTGTTACAGAAAAAATAAGTAAACTTAAAAAAAAAAAAAATCGGACTTTTAAAAAAAATAAAAAATTAAGAAAAATACTTAAAATATCCTAAAAAAATCTATAAATAAAGAGACTCTTTACTGCAGAATTTTATAATGAACGGTTTATTAGATATTTAATTAAAACGGGAATATTTTTACCATTGACGCCTATGGGATTCTCCTGAATAAACCTGTCGAATGAAACCACCGAATGGCAGGGCAATTCGGCAACCTTTTACTGCTGGTTTTTGCTCTCTGAATAGACAAAGTATTGCTTCTCTATGGGGATTTCACTGCCCTCGAACAGGCACCGAACAGGCACCGTATGTGCAGTAGGGATGAGCCGAACACCCCCGAGTTCGGTTCGCATTCGAACTCAAACTTTCCAAATGTTCGAATTCGAACTCGAACTCAATACAAGTCAATGGGACTCTAAATTCTTTTCAGAGTGCCCTCCAAGAGGGCATATGTGCTAGATATTTGCCATAAAAGGTGTATGGGAGACCAGGTAGTGCCCTGGGGGACAGGAAACAAGGACAAAAAGTAAAAAAAAAAATGTTTTTAAAGGGACAGTGAGTTTTCCATGAAATAAGGGTTAAAAATAAAAAACAAAAATTCCTTCAAATATCGTGCCTAGGAGGTCCCCATAACCCCATAATGTAAAGGGTCTATTCACAAAACACTGAACTTGCACCGAATTGCCTGAACGGTGAATTTGCACTTTGTTGCAATTTCAGGGCAGTTTGGTCTATTCACTAAACTCTCAATTCGCCAAATACAGGCGGATTGATGGTGAAATACGGTGCAGTTTGGAGATCTTCGGTGGCAGCAAAATGGTCTCATAGAGGAGTAATGGTTCATCTATACACAGAACGCCGAACTGCTCTGAAGTGTTGGCGAAATGTCCTGATTTTCACAGGGCTATTCAGAAAGAAGTGAAAACCTTGAGAGTGACTGGAGAATTGAAAATTCTAGGTCAAAATAGTGAAAGCGGAAAAATTCTCCCATTTATCTCACTTTCCAAATCAGCTATTTGGTCTAGATTCTTCTCTTCTCCTGGCACTTCTCCTGGTTTTCACTGCTCTCTGAATAACCCGGTCAGTGTTTCAATTTGACAGGTCTAAACAGGCGAATCCCATAGGATTCAATAGAAAAATGTAATTTATTCTGTTAATTTTCAGCAAAAAGCCCATTTATTCTTTTTAGAAGATCTCTTTGTACTTTATAGCCAAAAATGTTGATTCCCAATTTTTTAAAAAGCTGTTTTTTTTATTTTGTAACAGACCTTTTTATTCTTTGTTAAAATGTCTTCTTTAACCCTTTCGCTGCTGAGGCTTTTCCCGCCCCTGTGCTGAGGTCATTTTTTACCTGTTTTGCGCATCATGTTTAAACGTGTTTTGAAGGCTTATTTTAGTATATGACCCAGACATATTATATATCGTTCTTTCCGTCAGACTCGGTAGATTCATAATATGTCATTATTATATGTATACGTTATGTCATGTTTGTATATTATAACAAAAAATGCAATAAAATATGTATTTTCAATAATTTACAGCGTGTAAAGTGTTTTTTTCCACATTTTAACATGCGAGCAATTGCGGTTATATTTTGTATGGGGTGCGCTTGTTAAAAAAATTAGAGATGGGGTCTCGTTACATTTTTTTTTGGGGAAAATGACACCATTTTTAACAAACGCACCGCATACAAAAATCGTTAATGCAGCATCCTTGTTCACATTATAATTGAAATGGGAACAATATTGCTGCATTAACAAAACAAAAAAAAAAAAAAGTGTTTATTTTTTTTTTATTTTTTTTTTTTAATTTTTTTTATTTTTATTTTTCTTTTTATTTATTTTTTTACAATTTTTTTTACTTTCATGTTTGGTATCGTTGGAACGGCCATGCTCTGGCCGATCCAACGATATCAAAATTTAACCCCTAACTGCCACGGATCGGGAGATAGGGAGTTCATTGGAACTCCCTATCTCCACACTTCGTGGCAGTTAGGGGTTAATGCTAGGACTGGCGTCATCGTGCTGCGCACGATGACGCCAGTCCTCTGGGGGAGTTCCCGGAAGCTTGGCCGACATCCAAGATGTCGGCCAGCTCCCGGGAAGGATCGCAAATCGGCGCTTTTCAGCGCCGATTTGCGATCCAGCTCCCCAGGGGTTAATGCCAGGCATCATTTGGAAGGGCAGGCTGTGCCCTTCCAAATGATGCCTGGGTTAAGCCCCTGTGAGCCGCCGATTGGGAGGGAGAGAGGTCTGAAGGACCTCCCCCCCCTCCCTTTCAGGCGCCTCCTCCGCACATGCGGGGGGGCGCCTGAATTATGTGTCATCGCGGGGGCGCGATGACACATAATAATGGCGGCCACTGCTCCGGATGCCGGGCTGACATCCAGGATGTCAGCCCGCACCGGAGGGGCCAGCGATCGGCCGGAACCCGGCCGAACGCTGACCCCAATGCGAGGACGCGCTCAGCGCGTCCTCCGCATACCAGCGGGAATGCTGAGGACGCGCTGAGCGCGTCCTTAGCATTCAAGTGGTTAATTATTTAGACACATTTAATTTTTTTTTGTTTAAACACCTACAGTATTAGGAGAATTGGAGTAAACACTTTACACACTTTAAAGTGAGAGCTCTTTTTTTTTATACAGCGGGATTTGCCAAGGCCACTTCAGCGTTTTTTGGTGCTTTTCAGCGCTCTTCAACGTTCTCTAACTTTTTGTGGGGTTTTCAGCAACTCCATCTTTGGTGCACTATGGTGACCATTCGCTAAATAGTGAACTCAACTGAAATTTCAGAATGTGCACCGAAATTGAGGTGTTTTGTGAATAGACCCTTAAATATTCACTGTAAATACCCTGTGTGCTGTGCTCTGTAATTTGATCATGATTCACAGTGAATATCTAGTGTATATGGTTTGTGTCTATTTATTAATTCATAATATTTTTTAGTAGATCCATTTTATTGAATATTATTATTATTATAAATGTATGCACCATATTTAAGATCATGATTGAATATTTTAAGAACAGGTTCAGTTAAAAGAAAAAAAAAAGCGTAAAACATGCTGCCATCAAGGATTACATCTCAGACATTTAAAAAATAATCTTGCGGCTCACACGCATAATTAAAATTTATGTGTTTGAATTAATTGAAAAAAGTTTGGTTTTATTTCCACATAAGTATTTATGAATTATTATATTTTGGTTTATGAGCATTTCTATTATGAATATATTCATAAACTAGAGAAATTGTAATTCCTTGCTATAAAAACACAGGGTGCTTAAAATGAATCATGAGCGCTTGTTTAATTTCTTTATATTGTCGTTTCATTTAAATACTTTTAGAAGAAACTTTATGATTTACTCTCCATGCTGCAGAATTGCTTTTCTAAGTAAAACTGCTTACCTCACTATTGACCCCATTACAAATGGCATGGCAGAGTACTAGTGGTCCCTAGAGTTAAAACCATTGGAAATAACGCTAGTATTTAAAATCAAAGCAAGCACTAACAACACATGCAGTAATAACAATCATTTTAGGTTCCATAAACAAGGATTAAAGGTTAGAGACAGCTAAGGGTATTGTAAATCTATCAATAAGAATGGGTAGCTTGTGAAAGGATAATTGGGACTATATGGAAAAGGATAAAAAAAAAGTGGGTTTTCCTTTTTTAACCCCTTCACAATGGATGGGCGTCGGCCATCAGGTGAGAGTTAACAGCGAGGTATACGGGTGCCTCTAATTTGCCTCTAATTTGGCCTGCTGACGCAGTCAACGTGCATCATTGGCTGAAGGGGGGATATATATATATGTATATATATGTAAGTGTGTCCATACCTGTGATAATGGGTCGTCCTGGGTTACACAGGTATGGACACACTTACCGAACTAATTTCTGGCCTTATAGAGGGTATCCTGAAACCCTTAGTAACCAACACTGCCAGTTATATACAGGACACCACAGACTTTCTCAACAAACTTAGAGATATCCAGACACTACCGGCCAACACTATATTAGTGACCATGGATGTAGAATCCCTATACAGTAACATCCCACATGAAGATGGAATCAATGCCTGTCTCAAATTTCTCTCCTCCCACAATACTCCACATAAATATAGCGGTGACATTATTACCAAGCTGATTGAATTTATTCTCACACACAACTGCTTCAGCTTCAACAATAACTGCTACCTACAAATGACTGGGACCGCTATGGGTAGTAAAATGTCACCACAATACGCCAACCTTTTCATGGCAGATCTAGAACAGAGGTTCCTGAACACTCCCCCTCACAAACCACACAAATATCTACGATACATTGATGATATTTTCATCATATGGACAGAAGAAGAAGAACGCCTTCTAGACTTTCACAAGGCATTTAATACGTTCCACCCATCGATCAAACTCAAGATGGATTTTTCCAAGCACAGTGTGAGCTTCCTGGACTGTACCATATCAGCTGCCAATGGCACGCTGCACTCATCTGTGTACAGGAAACCCACAGACAGGCCCAGCTACCTCCACAACACCAGCTTTCATCCCAACAACACCAAGCAAGGCATCATCTACAGCCAGGCTATCAGGTACCACCGAATCTGCTCGGACACTGGGGACAGGGAGAAACACCTGAGCAAACTATCTGCATCATTCCAGCGGAAGGGCTACAAGGAAAGGACAATCTCTGAAAAAATCAAATCGGCCCTGAAAACACCGCGCGAACAGCTGTTGCACTACAAAGAAAAGAAAAACACCACACGGATCCCTCTAGTTGTTTCCTACAACCCAACTCTAGAGGGAATTCGCAAAATCATCAAAGATCTGCAGGCACTGGTCACAGAGGACCCTGCGCTCAAAGAAATATTCCCACAGCCCCCCTTACTGGCATTCAAGCAACCCCCAAACCTGAGGCAAAAACTGGTCTGCAGCAAACTCATTCAGGAACAGGATGACATACAGAATGGGACCAAACGCTGTAACAAATCCCGCTGCAAACTGTGCCAACATACAGTATATATGACAGCAGCACTGCGCAGCACAACAACGCCACTCACAACATCAAGGGATCATACCTTTGCACGTCGGCAAATGTGGTATATATGATCCAGTGCATGGTGTGTGATAAGGGCTGCTATATTGGTGAAACCAGCCTTAAACTAAGTCTCAGGATGAACCAGAACAGACACTCCATCAGGAACCACCAGGAAAACACATATTGTACCCCAATGGGACATCACTTCAATCTAGCAGGCCACTCCATCCAAAACCTCAGAATTAAAATCCTCAAAGGCCATTTTAAAGACCACCGGGAACACAAAACATATGAAATGAAAATGATCACATATTTCAACAGTATAAAACAAGGACTTAATGTAGATTCGGGTTTTCTAACCCATTATAAAAACGTCACATAATATTCAGAATTCCTATTTTTCTGTGTCTTCCCCATACTCAGTTTTTTTTTTGTTTTAGTTCTGTCCTTTCACATTCCCTTTGAAGTGGACATGATTACATCAATGTTGTCTTATTTGCCTGAGACAATTAAATATACCGTTTTTTTTTCTTTTCCCCTCTGACCATGCCATTTGGCAATGTACAACATCTAACACCCCCAACTGTGCGCCCTATGAATGTCTCAATGTTTAATTCTACTATTCTGATCAGTAAGCTTCTATACCTGACGAAGGGAGGAACACTCTCAAAAGCTTGTACTTTAAATGTAACGTTAGTCCAATAAAAAAGGAATCACTACAGACTGCTATACTCTTAATTTTGGCATCTGGACTAACACGGCCTACCTAATATATATATATATATATTATATATATACACACAGTGGTCTGAGTTTCTGGTCATACATTTCAATATAAACATAAACTGGACAAGCTTTCGGCAAAATCCTAAATTATTTATTGGAAAGCAGAATATATAACCTGAATAAGGCGCAAATAATGCTCTCTGGGGTCCTGGGATCTCACATATACATAGGAGAGACAATAGACATTAATGGTGCAATACAATGGGTATTAAAGATATTAAAATAGTACAAGTATTGTCCCACTCACAAGTGAAGAGCCCAAACACTGGCTCTGAGTGGTACTATTTTAATATCTTTAATACCCACTGTATTGCACCATTACTGTCTATTGTCTCTCCTATGTATATGTGAGATCCCAGGACCCCAAACAGCATTACTTGCGCCGATTCAGGTTATATATTCTATATTCTGTGTGTATTGGTATAGGGGAAACCACTATATCCTGTGATTGGCCATCTGGGGTGCCGCGGTGGTGGATGCATGTTGTGTGGCGCTGCACCATTCTTTGTATAAACTATTTATTGGAAAGCGTCACATGACATTAAATGAAAGTATGAGTACTTTTAAAACGTATCGGTACTTATACTCGGTCCTAATAATGTGGTATTGGTGCATCCCTAGTGACATTATACGGCGGAATGTTATATATACATTGTCATTATATCTACCTAAGCCTATTGGTTTAATTGCTCCACCAGATGTAACACTATTCTTCAAAAAAATGACAGCTAATATAATTGGTATGGTCACTTGTCATGATTGTTTTTGTATAAATCGTAAGAGCAAAGTAATGTTAAATTTTAGATGCAAAAAATGCCTGTAAATGAGAAATTGCTTGTTATTATTTTATAAACAATATACTTCTTTTATGGCATTTATGAAAAATGATAAAAAAAAATCGAAGTTAAATATCATGTTTAACTCACTGATATAAAACATATGTTTGGCAATATAGATAAACGCAAATACAATGATAATGTTAAATATATACGCAGAGCTACGAGGAGCATTGTGTGTAAATTCAAATGTTGCTTAACTCCTTCACTACTATGATTGTGCACACTTGGGGCAGTATTGCATACTGCCCGCTAAAATGGGGAGCTAAGGAGGAAAATCTGCACCTGTAGGTTTCTTCTTAGCGTCCCTGTTTTAGCTCCATATTACAGGGCAGGAGCAACGTCAGCAGCCTCCCCGTAATGCAGTGCTAAGCTTGAGGATACTAGAGGCAGCGCTAATGTGCCATATTGAGGCTTCGACTGCCGGGTCACTTGACCTGCAGGATCTCGCCCCTGGCGTGAAAATCAAGGTCCGTGGAGTGATTGTGGGAGGGATCTTCAAAGCACCGGCAGGTGCCCCAGTAGTAAGTATACTCATTAAATTTTTATTCTGACAGCACTAGAGTTGATCTAGAATTAAAATACAGAGTAAAGAAATTTCATTATATTTTTCTGTGTTGGTAATGGAAAGTGATTTTCCATAAAATCACCAGGTTCTGCTAGTGGATTTAGGGAAAATCACTTGGTAGTGAAGTGGTTAATATGTTATACATAATTACAATGAAGCTGTTACCTACCAATACATGAAGGAGGACTAGGCTGCCAAAAGTACCGATTTTCTACTTGGATACAGGTTATTCTCTCCTCCCCTTCTAACTCATAGCCAAGGTCACATTGAAAAATTACTGTATCCCCAGGTTCGCGGCCATCTCCGTTCCGAGTCCCATTCATTGGGACACCTGGATCACGACACGCTGTGGCTACAGAACCTAAAAAAAAAAATATATCATTTTCTTATTTAAATTTTCAGTCCTAACGTATTATATTGCAAACATAAAACGAAAAAAAAATCAACTCCTGAACTACAGAAAGTTGACCTTAACTGCCCAAGTATTTAAAAGGCTATTATTCTTTTAGTATTATAAGCTTGCATCATACATTTTACTGACTTTTATTCCCCCAAATGATTTAATTTTAAACATGAAATGATAAAATCAACCACTCAATAAATATGTAATGTTGCAATTTACATTGTAAGTAATATTATTAACATTCCTTATTTCATAATTTACGATTTTATATTTAATCTATATTTTCATCTGCATTAAATATATCAATTACTGTTTCTATATATAGATATGCATCTTGATTAAAACAGCTAGAATTCATGTGCAATAAATATGGTTTTGTATAAAACGTAATTAGTTGTCAGATATTTTACGGGATTTGTTGCCTTCATTAAGGACAAGGTGGGAATTGTCCAGTGTGCAAGGAGGCTCTCCAAAGACACAATGCAATGCTTTGCATTCCCTAACATCTGAGGGAACCACCAATGAGTGTAACCATTGCAGGAATAAAGCCAGCTGTGGTAAAGGCAATATACATTATACCCGGACGCAATCCATGAAAGTCAGGATAATTAATGTCCTGATGTTGAAATGGGCATTTCCAAAGATTTGCTATTTTCTTATAACCATTTGCCATTTTGTGAAGCTCAACAACCTTTTGTCACACATCACAGCTATCTTCCTTGGTCCTACGCATTGTGTTGATTGACTAAGGAAATGTGGCCTTTCTGTTACCTCATGTTGACACCCATGTGAATCAGGAAGGGTTCTATCGCTTCTTTCAAGCCAACGCTAGCGCTCACTTAGTGCTAGCATAAAGGAGGTGATAGCGCTCCTCACAGATCACCTCCGATTCGCTAACAAATTAGAAAACACGTTATCCAAACGGTATTAGTGGTTTATACTGTGCGTTTACTTAATATGGGGAGCACAAAGTGTAAGAAGAGATTAACTAGCGTTAGGAACACAAGGTCCTATCGTTAGTTAATAACAGTTGCCGCAAACTAAAAAGGTTTGCTACAGCTCTGAGCTGCTACAAAACCAGTTAGCAGCAGCTGAAAAGACCCCCAAAAATCAAATACTCACCTCTCTTCCCATGGTGAGAATGAAGGCCCGTCCCAGTCTCCCTCCGCGATCACTCTGCTGACCAGCCTGATCTCACGAGAGGCGAGATCCTGCCGGTCATGTGACCCGGCAGGAGAAGTCTCCAAGGAGTCCTATGGACTCCATGGAGTGGATGCTTGGAACGGCACGTTGTCGCTGCCCCAGCATCTATGAGCCTACTGGCCGCTATGGGGCAGGTTGCTGCACTCAGCCCCTGCCCTGCGATCTGGTGGTGAATCCGGGATGCAAAGGTGAAATTAGTGATTGCAAATTTTTCCTCTTAGCGTCCCGGTTTAAGCGAGGGGCAGCCGATAATGCCTGAAGCGTTGGTTGAACAATGTCATGTTTCAAGTCTTCCATGTGCACTGACATATATCAATGGGAATATACATCAAATATATTTTTCTCATATGAATTAAGAGGGGTGACAATAATTATGACACAAATTTTTAACAAAGATTAAATTTTTTGGGATAAACCTGTATTGGGTATATATTTGTTTAATATCCAGACCAGGGTATGTTTTGGTATTTGTTAAACAAAAGACCAAATGGTTCAACAATAAAGACAATTTTTCACAGCTGTCTTTTCTTATATTTACCATGGGCGCCAATATAAGAAGAGGTCACTCTAGGTTCTTACAGACATTTTGTGACTGTACTGACTTGCATTTCACATGTGACACGTGCAACGTGTGTAAGAAGCCAGTGTTAGTCTTTCTCATATCTGTTTTGCTTGCTGTAAGAGACTCATTCTTGATTTCATATATGGGATCACTTTCCTCGTTAACCCGTCAATGGGCAAAATGTATGGCATTCCATTTCCATGGGTGTTTCTCAGTTTTCCCCACAATGTTATTCAGACCAGTCCAGAGATTCCCTAAAGTGGTCATCTGCCTTGTGCATGGGGCCAGCCTTCCGGCCTAAGCTTCAACATAACAATAAGTGTCCACTAACCAAGGCAGGTATTCTATCAAGATAAGAAAGCATGCCATATATCGGGACGGGCAAAATCCCACAGTACTTATCCAGAAACGGTGATACGGGCACTACAACTACACTGTTTCATTAGTGTTCAAGGCAAGGTTTTGACTCACTGGGAGTCTTTTAAAACGGAGTCGTAAACCTTGCTTTTACCATTGATGCCACTTAATCCTTTATTTCTTGATAGAATTCCTGCCTTGGAGTTGATGACTGATCAGATCATCTTTTTCTTCCGGATAATTACAGTCTATGCTTGCAAATTTGAAGATTCTCTTTCAATTATGAGCCCTTAATAGGCCATAGAGACTCTGTTAGCATTTGCAAGTGATCTATCAATGTTTGCGTCTCTACTCACAAATACGAACAGCTGACCTGCTATTCCAAGTTTAGCTGTGATGCATGTAATAGTGGCTAGTATTATAGGGTAGTACTGGCAGGCAGTCTCTATGCTACTATGCACAAAAAGCTGTTTCGTGCACTGTTCCCTAACTGGACGGCTGTATAAACTAGAAGTATCCATTCCATTTCCTGTATAAAACATAAGAAGTAAAAAAGGTGGTCACTTGCGCTTATTCCTATGGCTCCATGCTAAAAAAGCAGAGGTTTTAGTTTACTCGATTGGCCATCTCTGTATATAAGCGCTTTAGCCAACCTTTTTCTGCAGCTCTTAACCAGTCTCCAAATGCAGTCTGTGTCTGACCTCTCCTTCTCTCTGAGCTACTATATAGGATCAGGGATCATTAATGAGCAGTAGATGTATCTGCTGAAAGGGAAGAGGCTAATTCTTACTAATTCTTACTAATCCAGGAATGGTGCCTTATCCAGCCTCCTGCTAACGTATCTAGATTCTAGAGTCCCATACTGTGTTACAAATCCCAAAGTGGAAATGTTGTGCTGAGGGTGTAACTATAAACCCACCATTTTGTCTCCAAGCTGAGAAGCAGCATGAGGACATGTGGTTGCTTATAAAGCAACTCTTGGTTTCATTAGGTTAGGACCCATCTTAAAAGAGGTGGCCGTGATGTGGCGGGAGGGCTTAACACTTTAATGGTCATTAGTAAACTAAAACCTCTGTTTTGTTTTGCATGAAGCCCCAGGAATAAGCGCAAATGACAACCTTTTTTTCTTGTTATGTTTTATACATGAAGTGGAACGGATACTCCTGGTATACGCAGCCCAGGTAGGAAGCTTTGTGTGCATATTTTGTTGTATTCCCAGCCAGGTCATTTTTTTGCTGCTGTCCCTTTCTGTGTTTTCTTTTTTTAATCCCAAACTGGAAATGTTTATGGTGAGGGTATAAATATAAACCCACCAGTCTGTCTCTTGGCTGAGAAGCAGCAGGAGGACATGCGGTTGCTTATAAAGCAACGTTTGGTTTTATAAGGTTAGGACCCACCTTGAAAGAGGTTGCCGTGACGTGGCAGGTGGGCTTAATAATTTAATGGCCATTAAAGTAAACTAAAACCTCTGTTTTGCTTAGCATGGAGCTATAGGGATAAGAGCAAATTACAACCTTCTTTTCTAGTCTCTATACTACAGTTGATAATGAGCTAGCTGGAAAGTTGATTGTGCAGGTTTGTGATAGAAAATCTAAATACAGAACTAATGCATGGATGTGTATGATAACATAATGTAATTCACAATCTTGGACATTCTTCATAGTAGTATTTTTCATTTTAACGGTTACAGATAATTTTTCATCCATGCTGCTACTCTTAAAAAAGAAAGTTTACAGGATATAAATCAATATTTGTATCTAGGCCAGGGATAGATCTGATACCAAGCTATTTCATGGATGCCTTAATACTCATGTATCCACCCACTATGAAGCGATTGTCGTGTTTCAAAGTGCATTTATATCACATTCCGTACAGAGTTGCAGTTGTATGAAATAAAGCTCTGCAACCCACCTCTGCTGATTGTTTATATGATACTTGATGTGTCTTTGTAAACTTAAATAGGAAAGATATATTTAAGGGTCTATTCACAAACCACCAAATTGTGTGAAATTTCAGTGCTTTGTGTGTTCACCGCATTTTGGCTCACTTCGGTGATTCCATTTACCAGAAATATCTAGTGAATGGTCACCATATGTTCCCAAAATTGGAGTCGCCTAGCACTTATCGGACATCACCAAAAAGAGCTGAAATGTGCCAAGATTGGGAAAAAAAATAGATGCTCATAATATGTTAAATCAACAAAAATGTAGTAAAAATATGTCTAAATAATAAAAAGATCCTTTAAAAATATTAAAAAGGCCTGTCAAATTATGAAAAAAAATCTTTCAAGCATTTTGCTGGAATTTTGGTGCAATTCGACATTTTCTGAAAAGGAAACACTGTAGTCTTCTGTTGGACAATTTCAGTGCCAACGAATTGCGGCAAATTGCATCGTACTTTGCTGTCAATGTACCTGTATTTTGGTGAATTGACAGCATAGTGAATAGATGAGTTGACTCTGAATTGCCCTGAACAGAGAATTTTAGCATTTAATGAAATTCAGGGCCAATTTGGAGGTTAGTGAATAACCCCTTTAGATTTTATGTCGAAGAACTCAATCCCTTGTCCATTATATTGTCTCGGTTCCTATCTTTGTGTATCCTCCTCCCATTGGTTATTATAAAGCATCGCAGAAACTGTGGCGCTATATAAATAATAATAATATTTCCTGCCTTACAGGGCAAATTCCAACTTACTTGAAAACTGAATGGCAAATCCAGATTTGCTGATGTAGTAATCTGTATCAAACTGAATTGTAACAACATTGAGAGTGCTGTGAATTCCTTCAGGGATAAGCGACCCGCTAATTTCCTTCAGTAGCATGTCATTGTTGAGTGGACCATCCCAGACCCGTAGGATGTCATGAGATGCTTCAGTATCAAAAGCAAGAAACTGGAGACTGTAGTATGAAAAATCAAAAAGAAAAAGCATACATATTTTTAATGCACAAATATAGACTGATTTTGGAGATAAAGAAAAAATATACGTATATTCACAAACACACACACCGCATAATGTATATCAGAAGGCACTAGCAGGTCTTCGTAAAACATAGCGTTAGTGCATCGGTGTTAGCGCGAGCTTACTGTACTTTGCACTCCCTATTCTTAAATCTACTACAAGAATGTACACAAGGCTTCAAAATATATATATATATATATATAAAAAATATGAAAAATATTAATTTTTGATACTATATTTTCAAAGGCTTTGCAGTTAAAAATCATCAAAATTTTTGAAAAAAAAAAAAAAAACAATAGAAAAATAAAATGGATATAAATTTTATCTTATTTTATATATTGAAAAAAATACAGATGAAGGAACCACAGAGATGGGAGAAATCTATCTCTAGCTTTGTTTTAAATTTGTGTGAGTTTAATATTTTTTTTAAATTTTAACAGTTAAGATGGTAAATTTTACCATTTATACCTAGGTATTTAACGTTTATATTAATACAAAAAAGAACAGAAGCAAAAAGAAAGTTTTTGTGTAAAAAATGTAATCTTTCCTGGCTTTGGAAATGATTATGAAGTGTTATATAAGGTAAAAAAAACGGATTTCAATATTTGTATCATTTTCCTTTTTTTGTTTTAACACAGGAATTAGATTGGTTTGCTGTCATAAAGAGTGACATTGCTATTAACCATTGTTCTTATGAGCAGTTTAATGGGAACATTTACTGAGGAAAATTACTGTAATAGAAAGTGACAGTAAATCTGTACTATGGGTAGAGGCAGTTTGTCGTATTCCTTTCTACCATTAAGAAAATAATATTTCTGAAACAAGCTGTAACATTACCAAGTCAAATCAGGACACATACGGATGAGCGGAGGAGTTTCAAATGGAATAAATATATTACAACAGCCAGATATGACAGTAAGTGGAGATAGTCAAGAGAATATGGTACTTTAATCATCGCAACATAAACGATAAAATATGCTTTTACTATAACTACATCTTTACTAAAGTCTAAGTTCAAGTATGGACAATGTGAATGTGTAACTTATATTCTGGGGGTTTTAATACAGATCTGGCAAGTTACAACTTCCAAACTATAAAGGGAAACAATAGGAAAGTGTTAAAGTTAGATATGGCAATATTAAAAAAATACTCGAAAATCCAAAAGAACAGATACAAATGTTAAATCCCTATTATTTTTGTTCACTTATGTTCCCGACTTCCCCTAAATGAGCTGTCGCCAGCTAAAACACAAACACTACAAGAAAACAAAGAGCACCGACATTTTTGTCACATATACTCATAAATACTAGACATGTGCAAATTGTTTCGTAACAAATTGATTCTCATATTAATTTTCGCCTAATCAGAGATTCAAAACAATCTGAAATGCCAAGTATTCAAAATAATGAAATAAAACGAGAAAGAAGCGACTAACGAATGATACGAAAAATGCAATCCTTATATCCAGATCATACGAATGATACATTAACAAATATGTCCTAATTAAACCAATGTATTTTCAGACCATTTGTTGTTTTTGGATACGTTTGGATTAGTTGTTATTTTCGGAAGGGCAGCAATATAGTGTATCTGCCTGTGGTATCCTCAATACCCAGGCTAAAGAACGCAATTCTTATGATTAAATAAAAGTTTTGTAAATGTTATTGAGTAAATAAATGTGCAGTAGTAGGCCTAAGAGGTGTGCATTCATTTCGTAACGAATCTCAATTCGTTTGAAAATTAGTTAATTTGTTTTTCGGAAGTACTTCTGAAATAACTAATTAATTTCATCCGAATAAAAACGAAAACTAAACGATAAGGAAACAATATATAACCAAATTGATTTGTTATACTGTTTCACAAGAGAACCATTGACTGAACGATTCCTCTATGCGCACTGCTGCGAAATGGTAATTTAACCCTAGCTTGCCTTTTACCAACTCATGTTTAACCCTAATCTAACAGTAATAGAGCAGGATTTTTTTTTTTTTTTTAGTGATCCGAAAATTCGAATTAATCCCAATTACAAATGAAATTATGAAAACTAATCAGTTTTATTTTACGGTTTCACAAAGCACCCCGTCCCTGTCAATCGGCTGTGGTGCTGAATATGTTGTGTAGATAGCTCAATATTTAACCCTAGACTGCCTTTTATCCCTCATGTTTAACCCTAATATAACAGTAATTGAGCAGCATTTTATTTATTGTTTTTTTTTTAGTGATCCGAAACGCGAATCGAATCAAAACAAAATTACGAAACAAAATTACAAAAATGAAATTATTTTCAAGCGAAACTAATTAATATTTTCAGCTGTGCACACCTCTGGTAGGCCTTTGACATCATAAGTATATTTAAATTAAAGCACAAATGATCAGAAAATAACAAAGGATCTGAAAATAACGAAGGATCCAAAAACAGGTGCCTACTTGCCAAAATAATTAAAAGGGGGAACTTAAACAACGAAAACAAAATGAAACAAAACGAAAATTTCCAATGTGCATTTGTCTAATAATTGTCTACATAATTTACCTATTTTTGTATAAAACATTATAAATTATTAAAAAATGAAAAAATAACAGTAGCACTCTCAAGGGGCGCTGTGTAAGAATCTTAAATAGAGAAAGAAAACTATAAAGAAAGGACACACAGTATATGAAGTATTATCTTATTGACACTTCATAATTTTTTCACAAATACACTTGTATTGTATTATGCTTCATCTTTCACTATGAATGTCAGACCACCTAATAAGAGAGTTGCCTAGACGTGGACAGATGGGCTTACTACTTTCATGACCATTTTAGTAAAAAATAAAAAATAAAAACAGTTTTTAATACATAGGTAATTGAGATTCTGAGCACATGCGACAAAACATACTGGAGTTTCTATGATGTGGTTTCTATGATGTGTAGCTGAAGCCTATAGCAAGTTAGGACATGTACCAGATTGATTAGAGCTGTGCATGTAACATTTAGTTTTTATTTTTAAAAGTAGAAAACAAAGCAATAGAACATATACATGAAACACAAAGAAAACAATAGACTAAACATGAGACGATCCACACAAAAATGCCGAAAAAAGTGTTCAAATTTTTATATGAAAAATAATGAAAAATGTGTTATTTTGGAAAATATAATGAACAATCATATCATAAGAATAAATAATAAGTAAAGAATGAAAAATAAATCTGTAGAAAAAAAGCACACAATTTACAAACTGGACCAAATTTTAGCATTCAATATCAAGAACATACAGAAATATCTTAAATCTCAAATAAGGAATTGAGCACAAGGAAATATAGACTTAACATTTTAGTCATTTTAACATTTATACCCATGCATTTAAGTTTTATAGATAAAAAGATGAGCTTTTATGTGAAAAATAAAATGCGCGGTCTGGAAATGTTTATGAAATGTTATAAAAACTAGTGACATCAATATTTTTTTATTATTTTCTTCTATTTATTACAGTTACTTAGTTCAATAAGTTGAAAAAATCCTTAAATATGGAACACCAGTGCCGTTATTTGTAAAGACTTTTATTCTTTATTATAAAGAAAACATATAGGAGCTGAGGCGATAGAATAAAAAGAGAGACACTACATGGTGTAAGTCCTTATAAGCAACACTTAAAAATGGCCCACACAGTTCCACTACCGAGACATGTAATGTAAACAAGCACATAATAAAAGGAGTTGTAACCTTGTTACAAACACCTCAAGAGCCCCTCATTAAACAGAGCAAACCCCACCAGCAGACATCGTTGAAATAGACAATTTGGGAGCAGCAATGGGCAAACTAAAGCTATTGATATAAAAGCAATAAAAAGTAAAAGCAATAAAATATACAGTTGTGTTCAAAATTATTCAACCCCCAATACTGTAAAGGGTTTTCGGGAATTTAGTGTACATTTGTAATTGTATTCAGAATGAAATCCTACAAGGACTTTTTAAAGAACCATATGCAACTAAAATGACATCAATTGGTTTTGTAATACAGTAGTAAATGTTTCTTTTGTGAATTCTTCATTGACACAATTATTCAACCCCTTAAAGACTACCACTCTGAAGAACAGAGGTTCATTCAAGTGTTTTCAATCAGGTATTGAAAACACCTGTGGATGTCACGGAGCAGCAATAAAGCATAATAAACACCAATTAGGCAGCTTTAAAATGACTGTGATACTCAGTTCCTTCTAGACATTTACTGGTGTGGTTACAAACATGGTGAAGTCAAGAGAATGGTCCAGGAAGACAAGAGAAGAGGTGATTACTCTTCACAGGAAGGGCAATGGCTATAAGAAGATTGCAAAGATGTTAAACATAGCAAGAGAGACCATAGGAAGCATCATTCACAAATTCAAGGCAAAGGGCACTGTTGAAACGCTACCTGGTCGTGGCAGAAAGAAGATGCTGACTTCGACTGCTGTGTGCTACCTGAAGCGTAGGGTGGAGAAAAGTCCCCGTGTGACTGCTGAGGAACTGAGAAAAGATTTGTCAGATGTGGGTACTGAAGTTTCAGCTCAGACAATACGGTGCACACTGCGTAATGAAGGCCTCCATGCCAGAACTCCCAGGCGCACCCCCTTGCTGTCTCCAAAGAATAAGAAGAGTCGACTGCAGTATGCCAAAAGTCATGTGGACAAACCACAGAAGTTTTGGGATAGTGTTCTGTGGACTGATGAAACAAAATTAGAACTGTTTGGGCCCATGGATCAACGCTATGTTTGGAGGAGGAAGAACAAGGCCTATGAAGAAAAGAACACCTTGCCTACTGTGAAGCATGGCGGGGGGTCAATCATGCTTTGGGGCTGTTTTGCTTCTGCAGGTACAGGGAAGCTTCAGCGTGTGCAAGGTACCATGAATTCTCTTCAGTACCAGGAGATATTGGATGACAATGTGATGCAGTCCGTCACAAACCTGAGGCTTGGGAGACGTTGGACCTTCAACAGGACAATGATCCCAAGCATACCTCCAAGTCCACTAGAGCATGGTTGCAGATTAAAGGCTGGAACATTTTGGAGTGGCCATCGCAGTCACCTGACTTAAATCCGATTGAGAACCTCTGGTGGGACTTAAAGAAAGCAGTTGCAGTGCGCAAGCCTAAGAATGTGACTGAACTGGAGGCTTTTGCCCATGACGAATGGGCGAAGATACCCGTAGATGGCTGCAAGACACTTGTGTCAAGCTATGCTTCCCGTTTAAAAGCTGTTATAACTGTAAAAGGATGTTGTACTAAGTACTAAGATTGAATGTCACTTGGGGGTTGAATAAAACTGATAATGATGTGAGCACAGAAAAGACATTTGTGGTTATTTCATTATAAATGTTATGTTATATTTGTCTGACCTACACGTGCCTCTTTGATTTAATTGTAAGCAAGATGACTGAATGATCAAAATCAATGTCAAACTGGCCAAAACACTCAATTTCAGTGGGGGTTGAATAATTTTGAACACAACTGTATATATTTTTTTACCATCTATACTACAAACATTTGCATTCTCTCTTGCCCTTCACAATTCTGTGAATACAATCAAAAATCAAAGAAAGCAGCATCGAGTGTAAGAGTGGACATGATTATTTTTGCTTTATTTGTTGACATTAGTGTCACCTTGTCATATTACTCAGGACACTGTCCCTCATCTTGATTACCATCACATAATAAGAAAAAATATATTTGCAGCTAAAAGCATATTACTTATTTTCTGGCTACCATTATCTTTAAAAAGAACCCGAAATTTGGCCTTGAGAGTTTTTATAAAACACCAAAATCAATAAACACATCAAATAATAAAAATATCCGTTCATAAACACATTTATTGTACGTACAGGTTGGACACCCCTTATCTGAAATCCTTAATCCAGAAAACATCTAAATCCAGAAATTATGAGTCTTCTAGATTAATTTTTACTTCCCTCCTTGATGCTCACAATGTATCCTCCTGCAGTCCAATGCCTCTCTGCTGGTTGTAGCACCATGAGGAACACTCTGGGAGATTCTGTGCAGCCCCAGTGTGTGACATGCTGCACAGAGTCAACGAGAGGCTCGTTGGTTCTGTACAACATGTCCTTCACAACATCTACCATCATGTATATTGTATACCCATTGGTGCTGCAGCAGGGAGAAGATTGTGACTCCCCTACTGCATCCCCTCTCTTCTCTGACTTTAGATGCTTCTGGATGTCAAAATTAGAAAGAATCCAAAATCCAGAATGCTCGGGGGCTCAAGCATTCTGGTTAAAGGGTGCTCACCCTTTATTTTATAAACACATCACATAGATATTTTATTGCACAAAATGAATTGTTTTTATAACAGAAAAATATATAAAAGTTATTACCTTACAATATTACCCAATTCTACTTCAATTATCCATGTACATCTTAGATTATTGTCATATGGAAAAGGATAGCCAGGTGATAATATCCGCCCAGATGATTCTCCTTTGAAACGGCCACCGCATTCAGCTATCACAAAGAAAAATGTTCATGTTAACCTTTAGCAATTATTACAATTGTACTAAAAAACAGATATATAAATTCTTCAGGACATTAAAATGAACTTTTTTAGTCTTTCAAAATAGGGCCCTATTCCAAGGTTGGCTAGAGCTATTGTAAACTTAACACCTCCATAAACTATAATGGCTCTGGTGAAGTCAACACCAAGCTTGGAATAGAGCCCTAGATGTTTTATTGATTTATCTATATTGGTCTAAATATTAGTTGATAGACACTAAATGGACAAAGGTATAAGGGCACACCTCTTAATATTGTATTCAGGTGTTTCAATCAGACCCATTCAGGTCTATTCAACAAAAAGTGAGATAGGAGAATGACTGGAGAAGTGAAAATTCTAGGTCAAAATAGCCAAACCAGAACATTTCTCCCAATTATCTTGCTTTCCAAATTGGCTATTTGGTCTAGATTGTTCTCTTCTCCTGCCAATTCTCCTGAGTTTCACCTTTTATTGAATAGACATAATTGTCACAAGTGTGTAAATTCACACACCTAGCTATGCAGTCCGCATTTACAAACATTTGTGAAAAACATGGGTTATTCTGAAGAGCTTTTTTTCTTTTCCATTATGGCTGTGCCAAACGCATAGAGCAAGGTGCAAAAAGACAGGTTTGGATGGGTTTGATATGGAAGAACTTGACTGGTCGCACAGAGCCCTGACCTCAAATCCATCCAACATAGGGATGTGCGTTTCGGGTTTCGGAATTTCGGAATTTTCACGAAATTTCCCGATTCGTGTTTTCGGATGCGGCCGAATTTCCGAAAATTTTTAGATCCAAAAATGGCAGATCCGAAAAGTTTTCCGAGCCAAAACGAAATATTTTCGGAATTTTCGAATGGACTTGAAATGTGTCAAATTGAAATTTATTGCTTTGAAACGAGGAGAACAGACGTTCCGAAAAAACGAAAATTTCCGAAGTTACGAAAAGTCGATACAAAAAACGAGCAAAGTGACACGAAAATACGAAAAACGGTCGATATTCCGAAAACATGTATAATTCCGAAAAACAAAAATTTCCGAAATTACGAAAAGTCGATACAAAAAACGAGCAAAGTGACACGAAAATACGAAAAACGGTCGATATTCCGAAAACATGTACAATTCTGAAAAACGAAAACTTCAGAAATTACGAAAAGTCAATACAAAAACGAGCAAAGTGACACGAAAATACGAAAAATGGTCGATATTCCGAAAAAAAATATGTACACGAAAAACGAGTCGAGCCGAACCGAATCGAAACAGAAATCGGTCAAAACGAGCCGAATCGATAAGTTTAAAAATCCAAAAAATCGAACCGAATCGAACCGAAAAAAAAATCGGTGCACAAGCCTAATCCAACACATTTGTGATGTACTGGAACGGAGTTGCGAGCCTGTCCTTCTCGTCCAACATCAGTGTCTGACCTCACAAATGCTCTACTGGATGAATGAGCAAAAATTCCCACAGAAACACCCCTACAATATTGTGGAAAGTCTTCCCAGAAGAGTGGAAGCTATTATAGCTGCAAAGAGGGGACTTACTCCATATTAATGTGATTTCTTAAAAGACCCTTTTGAAGAAATGGTCAGGTGTCCCAATAATTTTGTCCATATAGTGTATGTGCTGCCCAAAGTGGAGTTGTGATTCAAACTCTAAATTTAATTAGGCAAATGTGTCTCCAACAAATTAAACTAAAGAGTCTATTCACAAAGCCCCGAAATTGCATGTAATTTTGGTGCTTTGTGTTTCAATGCAATTCATTGCATTTTGTTGATTTCCTTTTGCTGAGAATACAGTGAATTCACTATTTAGAGAAGGGTCACCGTATTTTCTCGAAAATTGGAGTCGCCTGAGCAGTTATTGGAGATCGACAAAAACCGCCAAAGTGTACCTATAACCACTGAATTGTGATCAGTGAATTCCACCAAACTGAAAAAAAGGAAGTCTCCTATTCTCCTAATAGGTGTTTAAACCAATAAAAATGTATTAAAATGTGTCTAAATAATAAAAAAGGTCCTTTAAAAGTAATAAGAAGGTCTGTAACAGAATTAAAAAAAACTTTTAAAAATGTAGAAAGATATATTTTGTCTACAACATAAAAAAGGTGTTCTAAACAACAAAAAGGGTTTTTGCTGAAAATGAAAAGAATAATTGGTCTTTATAAAAAATAATTTAAAAAGAAGTTTTTTTCATTTAATCCTATGTGATTTTCCTGTTTAAACTGTTTAAGTGAAACACTGAACATCAGGTCATGTCGCTGGAATTTCAGTGCACTTTGGCATTCTGGGAATAGAAGACACGACAGTCTTCTATGGGACAATTTTGGTGGCACAGAATTGCACTGTATTCTGCGATCATTTCCCCAGTATTTGGCGAATTAGCATCTTAGAGAATAGATTTGCCCAAAATTCACCTTAGTGAATAACCTCTTAAGAAAAAGCCCTTAATTTCCGCAACATGTTTGAAACACACAAAGAAATGCAGACACATTGCAAATCCACTTTAAACTGGCCACATTGCAAACTCTAAAGTACTCGGCATTAACCACACAAGGATAGCCTCACTGCAAGCCCAATGCAGTCTTCACCAGATATTGGCATCAGCCCCATTTCCACTTCGATAAAAGAGCGCCTACATTACTCCTACAGACAGACCACAAAGACAATAATCCCACATTCCCAAACTAAGAATGAGACACCAGGAGAAAGAAAAATTGGTGCAAAGGATAAATAAATATAAAATAATAATAATCTGATAAACACATCCTGAACAAGCCCACTTTTGACATATGTTAACTTGGTATAAAGTAAATTCCTACAAGTGAATGCAACATGAAGCTAAAATAAGTAATAATTCTTGGCAATGAGATCATGCATGCAGTCGTCTAACTCTTGCCAGGAGTGTGGGGCTCTAGTGTTTAGAGCAGCCACCACAGACGTTATTTCCCTGACATTTCCACCCATTAGTAATTTGCACAATGTGAAGCTTTATGCTTTTTGACTTTCTCCTCACACTGGGGACAACTCCCATCGTGCCCATATAGAGAATATAAGCCACAGTATTACTGGTATGTCTGTTAACAACAGTCATTTAATAAGGATTGCACGTCAAACTTCTATTGAGAGAAAAAAAAATTGTCTTTGTTAAATGAATACATTGATTAAAGTGAGATTAAACCTGTTCTGTTTTTTAGAATTTAATTCAAAGTCAATAAAAACAGATCTGGAGTGTTTCTAAAACATACAAAAAATGCATTAATTTACCAATACATGATGGCAAAGGGTAGTCCCATGCTCTTCTTTCTCCAGTCATGCACTTAAGTAGGCTACTTCCATGAAGCGTGTATCCTGGATTGCATCCATAGATGATAGTGCTGCCAGCAAAGTGACCCTGGTCACTGATTTTGTATCCAAATTGTGGGACGCCTGGATCTTCACAGTGTGACAGTTCAAAACCTTAGAAAGCAATAATGTAGAAATATGAGGAAATAATAATAATAAATAAAAAATACTCAATTTACGTAATAAATACTAAAGAAAATGAAGTATTGCATGATCTGATTGTGGGGTGCTGGTTTATTTCATGTCACTATTTTGAGGTATTAGAAGAACGCTCCATTAAAAAAAGGAAAGCCGTAAACTAGAAAACCCTGCTGACCCATGTTTTTTTGCTTTTTTTTCTTAAAGATAAAAGTTACATCTTAGGCTAGGGTCAGACTGACGCATTTTTCACGTTGTCCGTGAAAATGTGCGTTCGAAGAATGGACGTATTTTTTCACGGAATACGCAATAGCGGTCATACCATGCGCAGTTTCATCCGTGATTTTGTACGGATCATCAATAAAACACTTTTTGCATCTGGACGTTATGTTGGCCGGACATTAGCAGCGTCTGACGTCTCCTAATCACACACACACGCCGCTAGCGGACGCAGCGCACTCTGTACGTCAGTACTAGTGGTTTAACGTTCTCGAAAAAATGCGTTCATTTTCCACTTGCGTTGCGCAGCCGGACTTTTGTGCGACCGTACTTCGTATATTGGCCATCATTGCCCGGCATCTGCTGCTAGTGAGGCCGTGATTAAGTGCGCCAGAACGCGCGTTCGCACTGCCTCAGTCTGACCCTAGCCTAAGCAGTGTGATTGACAACTCAGCCCAGGAGCGGGGTTCACTTAGCAAGGATGCTTCATATATTAACCCTGAAAGGTCGAAAAGGTTATTTTCCCCCTTCTGGTTTCCATTTATTATTGTAAAGCTAGTGCATGCCATTCAGCCAATGCTTCTCAATGAATGGGGGTGGAAGGGACCAGGATGCAAGTCCCAAGGGTTTTTAACCTTTGTTTCCTGCACCCCATTTTAAGCTTAGAAGGTCCCTTTAAAACCTCTCATATCCAAGCAAGAAGTTCTGTATCCTGATAATTGTACTGTTAGTTTGTTTCTTTTTATTTGACGTTCAGCATCTCGTATAACCTGGTTACATCTCACATAAGCTGGGCATTTTATTTTCATCTCCTTTAAAAGTTTCTAAATGATCCTATTTTTAGTTTAGTTCTTCAGAAAAAAATGAACTTTCCCTAGAGACATCTGCTTGTTCAGATTGAAGTTTTTCAGGTTCTTTAGGTTTGTTTAATAAAAAAGAACGTTTTTACTTAAGATACTTGATAAGAAGTCAAAAAATGTTCTTGAAGAAAAACAAGCACATATTTCTCATATCTGAATAATTCTTAGAAAATATATAATTACAATTTATTAAAAGAAAAAAAAAAGAAGATATCTCTGAAATTTGTACTGACGGCAAATACGATTTTAGTCAGTAGTCTTGTCCTAAGAAAAATGTGGAACTCTTCAAGATTTCTGCTCCTCAATTAACCATCAAAAAGTCACACATTATCCAACACTCCACATGCAAATTTTATATTAATATTAATCCTTGCCGCGCGGGGAGTGCTATGCCGTCCTTGAGGCAGATGGGTCTAGTTGCCACAGACCGGCATTGCACATCTCGCTCACTCCCTATCCACACCTGTGTCCTGCCTTCCATGCACTGAGCACATCATTGACTGCCTGAACTCAACCAATTACACATTTGGCATGCTGGGACAGGAGGCTGGCGAAGGGAGGGCTTCAGAGCCGGCAGGGCACACCACCTTGCCATCGGGAAGTCCCTGGTGGTCAGGGGTTAATAAGGAAACATATGATTGGCACCTACTAAAAGCTTCTCAGTGTGTAAGTCAAAAGGGAACTCCATTCTCTCTGGGAAAATCGTGGAAGAACTGTGTTCCCATGGTTTCCTGCTAGACCTGACCCCTGATTATACTGTAAACATGTCAACCAATAAAGTTAATATAAAATAAGTAATTCATTATCATTTTTTTTATCATTTCAATATATGTAAGTGCTTACTTGTATAAACTAACTGAAAGCCTTCATCATTCACTTCTGCATCAGAGTTAAATTCTAACCACAAATGGTTTGATGTACTACTTAAGGTAAGTCCTCTCAAGGAAGATGCGGTAAAAGCACCCAATAAGTGGGCAGTATTGTCTTTTCCATCATAAATCTGTAAAATACATAAGCTTGTATTATAAAACAGAGAAAACAATTTATTCATAAAAAAAAATCAGTTTATACATTTTATCAATGCCAAGTCAACATATTAAATGAATCATTGAATTTGTAATTGAGAGTTTTATGAAAACAAAACAACCACAACAAAATAATATTAAAGCATTCACAACAATCAAGTAGCATGATCCCATTATAAAAGATATATAAATGATATAAAATAGCATATATATTTTTAGATATACTACGCAGTACAATTCATTATATAAAACTTTACAAATAATCTATCTGGAAATAAATGTGTCACTTTCTTGGATGAAATGTAAGAGGTGAAATAAAAGGTATGTTTTTGGAACGGTCTTTGCATTTTACCCAAACATCATAGAATTCCATGGAAACCAGAAACAGTCATGAATGAGAATGAGTGTACACAAAGCTAACAGAAGGAACATAGGAACCAATTGGTCGCTGTGTTTTTCTATGAGAGGCAAAAAGATGTAGTGCATTGTACGTCCCTCTGCACAACGAGACCAGAGGTGAGTCTAGATTTCTAGTAAACTCATCTTAAAGTTTTAAGTGATTTTCTTGAAGCAAAATCAAATAATACCAATTTCTTCTGGCTGATATTTTTTTCCTACTTCTACAAAGTATAGACATGTCCCGGTGGTGTAGTGTTGGTAGAAACACTGGTGCCTTGCAAAGTTGGGTAGGAGACAAGGGTCCAAATTCTACCATTGTGGTTCCCCCCAGCTAGACTGAAGGGACCCCTCAAAATGAGTCTATGTGCAATTCATCAGAAAATGCAACTAACATAGCTGCAGCTTACTATATTCCCTTCCCATGGAAAGGAACACTGTCAAGGGTAGCAGACCAGGGACACTTGGTAGAACAGTTTTGTTAACATTGCCACTGTTAAATACTCTTGTGCACATTAATTGAGTAAACACTAGCATGGTAGAAGCTTGTGAGGGGTTAATAAGGAGCATGGGTGGGCTGCCAAGAAACTCTCAAATCCAAGTTCCAGAAAAGTAGTTGGGGCTCGTGTCCTCTCTTAACCCCCAAAACAAGGCCAGTTGTTGAGGAGTTAAAATATACGAGGACAAACAGCCAAGCAAATTGTATTCTCTGCACTGAAACAAAGTGTATGACCACAAATGGATCCTATGCAGTTCATCTTACAATTCATTTGTAGAGGTGTTTTCTTGTTGACTCACATTTCTGATAAAACAGATAAAATTTGGATGAATCTCAGTTTTTACCAAAACAAATTCACATGTCTAGTTGTCCACCAGTTTGAATGTCTGCTTCTTCTGCCTCTGGTCCGAGGAATAGCCAGTGCTACCATCTCCCCCTGACTGTGCTGCAGTCAAGAAAGTCTGCTCCCGCCTCCACCATCATGTCCCCTTGTTCCATACTGACACTGCATAAACCTCAACCTGATGACAGTGAGTTAGGAGGTAGGAAGGGGACCGTGGCATGTCCCACTCCACGCTTTATTAATATAGTTACCAGCCACTGCACATTGGTACAGGTGGACACAAGGCAAGTCCACCCTTTATGGACTTGTACCGTTGTTCTACCACTTGATGCCAATAGGCATATGTGGTACAGAAGAAGACCGTAACATGTCGCCCTCACCTTGTGAAATTTAATATTCACCAGCACCAAATTGATTTTAAAAATTTATATTTTGCCCAAATTTCAGTCAAACTTCATCAATCATCTATGAAAATCGGGCAAATGGCAGCAATCATATTTTTCTGACAAACCGAAAATTATGATCTGAATTTTTTTGCTTACACAAAAATCTGATTAAGATCTCGTGCACATGACGTTCTTTTGCGTCTGTTTATGAACCTTTAGTTAGAGTCTTCCAACATGATCATTGATGTTAAAAAAAAGCGACATATGTGGTTGATCTCCGATTCATTGCCGAGAAAAAGCAGGGACATTCACCAAAATGTAAGCCCACAGAGGCAAACCACAATGCCCTCGCCATTACAGGTATAGGAACACACCGATGCGTGTTGTGCAATCTGACCTACACCCATTAGAGTAGCTTGCCATATATTTTGTATCGGAGCCAGTTGGGCTGCATTAGCGTATTACTTTCACAAACTTTCATCATGTGACATTATAGATCCTTTACCACAATGTGCAAACTAAATACGGTAGACGTGATGAATAGGGATGTGCGTTTCGGGTTTCGGAATTTCGGAATTTTCACGAAATTTCCCGATTCGTGTTTTCGGATGCGGACAATTTTCCGAAATTTTTTAGATCCGAAAATGACAGATCCGAAAAGTTTTCCGAGCCGAAACGAAATATTTTCGAATTGGACTTGAAATGTGTCAAATCAAAATTTATTGCTTTGAAACGAGGAGAACAGACGTTCCGAAAAAATGAAAATTTCCGAAATCACGAAAAGTCGATACAAAAAACGAGCTACGTGACACGAAAATACGAAAAATGGTCGATATTCCGGAAACATGTACAATTCCGAAAAACGAAAATTTCCGAAATCACGAAAAGTCGATACAAAAAACGAGCTATGTGACACGAAAATACGAAAAATGGTCGATATTCCGAAAAAAAAATGTACACGAAAAACGAGTCGAGCCGAACCGAATCGAAACAGAAATCGGTCGAAACGAGCCGAATCGAAAAGTTTGAAAATCCGAATCGAACCGAAAAAAAAATCGGTGCACAAGCCTAGTGATGAAGATACTAGCTCAAACCATAAAATAACTAGATTTTAAAGTAAAAAAGACACACTTTTATTAAAAAAGGTCCCCAAATTAGAAGATATGTGAATCCATCTTTCATATATTTATAAGTTGACATAACTCACTTTAAGAACATCTCCTTGTGCTAAGTGAAATGTTCGGGCGGAAATATTGATTCCTTTCCCTGCTTGAACTTGAATGCTGTAAATACATTCATGGTTATTTTCATAGTTGAGTGGATAATTCGGAGACAGCAGAATTCCTTCATTACTTGTCGCAGACGCTCCACACTCAGCTGCAGATAAAGCACAATGTGAGAGCGCACATTTTAATAATCAGTGATGCACTTTATAAACACTTGTCCCAATGTAACTATAAAACATAACTAAATACATTAACATGGTTATAATCCTGGTCACCAGAGGTTGAAGACCAGCTAGTATGCCATCAGGAATTCATTCAAAGTGCTGCTTTGCAATCTGATTTAATTAAATGAATATATCATAAACATAATCTACGCGCCTCAGAATGTAGGCAATGCAGTTTTAGTCTTTAATGTTTGCATTTTGTAAAAATTATTAAACTGGAAAATATTCCAATATATATAAATATTCTATCCAAAACATGATGCATCACATTCATGTGTCTGACATGATGACGAGTTTGGCAAAAGAAAGAAAAGCATAAACCACTTCTCTATCAAATTGACTATACTTGATCTGCAAGACACCTCTCTGTGTCCCGATATAGGGCAATATTACAATCTTAATGCTAGTCTTAGCGCTCAGCTATGTGAGTGTTAACGTTAAATCCATATTACAATCGGATTAAAAATTACGCTAGCGATTCGGAGATTGCACTTTCTGGCGCGTTTACTGTACTTTGCACTCCCCATGTTAAGTATAGGGAGTGCAAAGAGTAATTAGCATTAGGATTACAAAATCCTAACGCTAATTACGCACCGCTGCGGTTAACAGGAAAGCTACTCACAGCTAGAAGCTGGTGCTAATAGATTACGCTACAGTGGAATCAGTCAGCACCAGCTTAAAATCCCCCAATAAATCAGATACTCACCTCTTATCCTGTGGTGAGAATGGCAGCCCGATCCGACCGTCGCTACTGGCTGCCAGGAGCAGAGTGAAACTAAGGCAAAAAGTCCCCAGTCTCCCTCCACGATCGGTCCTCGAACCTGCAGGATCTTGCATGAGGCGAGATCCTGCAGGTCATGTTACCCAGAAGCACGAGCCCCGTGGATTCCTATGGACTCAGGAGGTGATACGCTGCCGCAAGTATCCAGGGGTTTAACGCTGCCGAATCAGCGCTTGCCTCATAATATGGAGCTAAAATGAGGATGCCAAGGGGAAACCTGCCGGTGCAGATTTTCAACCTTAGTGTACCCTTTTTAGCAGCAGTAATGTAATACTGCCCATAGACTAGAGTCAATACGATGTTCCACAGGAGAAATGCGAAGCAATTTAGTTTGTTGCAAAGCTGCTATCCATAGTGATGAATAGGTTTCAGCGCCACGAATAGCTGCTGTCCTTGGTACTGAATAGCTTTCAGCACCATAGACAGTCCCGCCAACACAGCAAGACTGAAAGAAGAAAAAACGCTGTGTTCGGCAATGAGAAAAAGCCTTGTTTTAAAATAAATTAAAAATCCAAAAATTTCACCAAAAGAAATCCCCAAAAATGCCTTAAAAATCTTAAAAAATCAACTTTTTGCTGCAAGTGAAAAGAATAATCGATTGAATAAATATTTAATAAAAACAAGGATTTTTTTTTGATTTAATGAACCACTGAAAATCAGGGTTAGAAATTAGGGTTAGAGTTTCTAACCCTAATTTCTAAACCCTAGTGTCTAACCCGAATTTCTAATCCTGATTTTCGTTGCTTTCATTCATCAGGTTTCCTATAGGTTTCCATGTGAAAAAAATATTTTTTTATTAAATATTTATTCAACCTTTTATTTTTTTCACTTGCAGCAAAAAGTTGATTTTTTAGGCATTTTTTTGGATTTTGTGGGTGAAATTGCTGAACAATTTCATATTGCACCATGGGATACAACAAATTAATTCCAAAAACGGAATCAAGTCATTGTATTTTGTTTCGTTTTGTTTCGTTCTGTTCCGTACAGATCCGATTAGTCTTTCAGACGTGCTTTCCGAAATACGAATCGGGTAAATTTCGTCCGAATTTTGTTTCAAAACAAAACAAAACGCACATGTCTACTAGCAGCAATTAAACATTTTTCAAAAATCAATGTCTAAGTTTAAACCATATTATTATTATTATTTATACAGAGACTGTAATGTAATATATATGTATACATAAACATATATACAGTAATTTTTTATTACTACCAACTTTATTCTAGGTATCTAGTTATTGTTCAAACATAATTTTACAGGGTAATTTACTGTTAGAGATACTTGAATGCATCAACATTTAGGGGGTAATTCAATAAGCGCTGTATTTGCCGTTGTTGTTACAGACAGCTGCAGAAATCTGTGCTGTTTCAACTAGGACAGACGTAAACATTTCACAAACAGAAAATTTAAACAGCAGCAGGAGAAACTTCATTGATACAACTTTCCCCACGTCTTCGGAGCTTCTTTTTTTTGATATGTCATTTTTTGTCGCGTTTGCAACAAAGGTAATTGTTGCCTTCACCTACACTATAGCAAATACTGACGCTTAGTGAATAACCCATTTACTTTTGCTTAAGACATATTTTAAAAGATGTGACTTTTAACCCTTTCACTGCTGAGGATGTGTGGGGAACATCCTCATTGACCCCTAAGGAAAGATAGGTGGTTCCTTTGAACCCTGATATCTCCCGACTGTTGGCAGCTATCAGGGTCATGTTTGGTATCATTAGAAAGGCCAGAGCATGGCCTTTCCAATGATACCAAACATGAAAATGTTTAAAGTAAAAGAATTATAAAAATAATAAAAAAAAGAAAAACGTGTTTTTTTTTAAGACGTGAAATGGCTCAGCAGTGAAGGGGTTAAAAGAGATTTAGGAAAAGAAAAATGTTGCATACTACTTAAATATATAAAGTGTAAACAAATAACTTTCTGAAGTCACCTCATTGGATTTTTTACTGCCTTCATTTTTCTTTTTTTAACGGTGAATACGTTTTAAAAGTTTATCTTAATAGCTGCTTTGTTAAAGCCACAAGCGATTGCTTTAAGGTAACCGCTCAAAAGAAACACCTGTTCCCGCTGTACTTTTGCCACTGTGCCCACACACATTAAAGCGAAGATTAATGGCCCGAGCTGGCAAGTGTTGTAGAAAAAAAAGTTCTAGTTCTTTCCAAAATTTAAAAGAGATTTGAGGTCAAGTACTCAAACCCTGTCGTCTTCAATTTAAATGAGAGCCTTTGGGCGCGACGAGAAGCTCTACTAAACAACATTACATATGCATTCTGTATAAAACCAAAGATATTATGAATGCAGCACAAGGAACTTTGACATTCTCTCCTGTGTACACTGAAGAGTTGCATAGCAGAAAAGTTTGATAAAGCGAAGGTACGGCATGCCCGCAGCTCAGGTTTCACTAATGTAACAGGACCTGTGGAGAAATAGTTTCAGGACATTATCTTCTTTTTTTTTGCTTCTCTCATTTTGATTATATTTAAAATTGAGACTTTCTCTGCTGTAGATTGCTTGCCTGTGGGAAAGTTCAAAAAGTGTCTCCTTTCCGAAGTGAGGAAAGTGAAATATTCTAAAATCTTAACCCTCTGATTTAATGTATGTGGTTTGTAATTCACATAATGCTCACTGTTCTGTTTACTATTAAAGTATTCAGTATTTTTTCTTTAATTTGTACAAACCCAGCATTTACTGCTTTAACCCTTTCGCTGCTGAGGCTTTTCCCGCCTCTGTGCTGAGGTCATTTTTACCAGTTTCGCTCATCATGTTTAAACGTGTTTTGAAGCCTTATTTTATTATATGACCCAGACATATTATATATTGTTCTTTCCGTCAGACTCGGTAGATTCATAATATGTCATTATTATATGTATATGTTATGTCCTGTCTGTATATTATAACAAAATATGCAATACAATTTGAATTTTCAAACATTTACAACGTGTAAAGTGTTTTTTTTCACATTTTCATATGCGAGCAATTGCGGTTATATTTAGTATGGGGTGCGCTTGTTAAAAAAATTAGAAATGGGGTCTCGTTAAATTTTTTTTTGGGGAAAATTACGCGATTTTTAACAAACGCACCGCATACAAAAATTGTTAGTGCAACATCATTGTTCACATTATAATTGAAATGGGAACAATATTTCTGCATTAACAAAAAATTTCTTTTTATAATTTTTTATTTAAATATTTTTTTATTTTTATTTTTAATTTTTATTTTCTTTTAAAAACTTTTTTCACAGTCGTGTTTGGTATCGTTGGAAAGGCCATGCTCTGGCCGATCCAACAGTACCAAACTTTAACCCCTAGCTGCCACGGATCGGGAGATAGGGGTTCATTGGAACCCCCTATCTCCACCATTGGTGGCAGCTAGGGGTTAACTCCAGGACTGGCGTCATCGTGCTATGCACGATGACGTCAGTCCTCAGGGGGAGTTCCCGGAGGCTTGGCCGACATCCAAGATGTCGGCCAGCTCCGGGAAAGGATCACGAACCGATGCTTTTCAGCGCCGATTCGTGATCCGGCACCCCAGGGGTTAATGACAGCCACCGTTTGGAAGGGCAGGCTGTGCCCTTCCAAACAGTGCCTGGCATTAAGCTCAGGACCCCCGCGATTGGAAGGGAGAGAGGTCTGAAGGACCTCCCCCCCTCCCTTTCAGGCGCCTCCTCCGCACACGCGGGGGGGCGCCTGAAATAGATGTCATCGCACCACCGCGATGACATCTATTGTGCCCGCGGCGGTCCCAGATTGACGGGCTGACATCCAAGATGGCAAGCATCTTGTTCTGGTGGCAAGCATGTAATAAAGCTCCTGAATGATACAACTAGAGTGCCCAGTCCCTTCTCTTGCTCTTCCTATACATGAGTCTGCTCATCAATGTCATTACAATGGGCAAATTGCGTGAACACCACTTCATCCCTGAATGCACTTCTAGTTGGGTAGACCATTGGTGGTATCTAAGGTAAAATGCGGTATGTGCCATCTCAAAAAACCTCCTTTTTTTGTTCATGGTTAGGTTTGGTCTCTTAGAATAGGTTAATTGCTTGATTAAATCTAATCCCTTCCGTCTATTTAATGCTGAATCATTACTCTGCATTTCAGCTCGAGAAAGGCTTTGTTAAGTTGAAATGTTGTGGTTGTTATAAATAAATCTGTCCTTATTGCAGGAGTGCCGGATTCCTGTTAGATTTTTTTCTCATTTCTATAAGGGTTGGGTTCCTGGACCCTTGAGAACCCTTTAAGATCACAAGCAAGGTTTTATTGGTTGTGCGGTCATCTCCTCTGTCTATGCATCTTAAAAAAAAAACAATATGAAGTCTTTAAGATCAGTGCGTCCTCGATGAGAATTTATTTAGAAAATTATATTTTGATGCAAGATTCACTTTAAACAACTCAACCTTGAAAGTGATTGACATGAAATGCTGTCTGTGACCTTTCAATAAATAACGGCTATTGAAATTGAAAATTGTGGCGCCACGTTGGGACTTTATCTCTTCAAGTGCTACTTACAGCTACATTCACGAGGTTTTGGTTATAGAATAACGTTCACTTTGTGTAGACAGCATCAAATTTTTAATTTATGCAAAAGGTGAGAGAGCTGCTTTAAAATTTGAGATATGTAAGGTATTTTCTGAGCAGACTTGGCTGGATTTAGGCACATATGCTTTTATAATCTTATCAGGATAAAACAAAAGAGGTAAAGCCATAAGCAAAAAACCAAAAAAATGCTATGTATCAAGAAAATCGTTGCCTCACTGCCTTCCCTGGAGAGAAACAATCAGAACTAAATAGAACAGTCAATCACATGAAAATGCTGTCTATGTGGTTTCTCTGCTAAGCGAATCTATAATAGACAATCTATATTATTCTTTTATTATATAAATATATTGTAATTTTATAACCTAAACTTGACATTACGTGCAGTATATTATACAAAATATACATTTCTTTACCATCATTATCACTGTTCGTAATTCATGCCAATGTTCTTTGTTTATGTTTTCCATTTTTTAGGTTTAATATTTGACATTGATTTTTTTTCATGGTGCTTGCTCAATTTCTTTTCTAACCACTAATCATAGAATTACCCTGTTCTTCATGAGAAGATCTTATCAGATGAGGTCCGAAAACCATTTAGTGTTTTTTTTTTTCTGAGCAAATTTGAACTTGCATCTTATATAGAAGAGTGTCAAGTTACAAACCACTTCAGATGACACCTGAATTTTCATATGTAAGCAGAATGTATACCAAATAGAGATGTGCATTCGTTTCGGAAAAATTCGGAATTTGGAACGAAATTTGATACTTCCGAATAACGAATCAATACAATACGAATTCGAAACGAAACGGTATATAACAAATTTATTTAGTTTTACACTGCGTCATCATAAAAGAAAATTTTTAATAATTGATATCAACTATCAAATTTGAAATCGTTTCAAAATTTCAAATCGATTCGAACTTTCAAATCAATCCGAAACGAAACGAAATACGAAACGAAATTAGTTACGAAATTCCGAAAACAAAATTATTTAAAAACGCAGCGCAATGAAACTAAACTAAACAAAACAAATTTTTCAGCCATGCAAATCCCTAATACGAAATACTGACTTGCACAGCCCTTTACTTTAGGGTGTGCACTAAAGGATCACTTAATTGAAAGCTTAGGTTAAAAATGCAAAATTTTCATTAGAAATAACAAGCCTATAATCAGAGATACAGTCAGTTTTTATGTTGTTCATCATGAACCAGATAAAGGACATCTAAAATGTCAATGTAGGAGACGAATGAAGACCTCTTCAACCACAAACAGGGTGTGCCTGAGCACACCGGGCACACCCCGTGCGCAAGTCTTTTATACCAAACAATGAATGCATATTGTGTCACAAACAATGAGCAATTGTTATAGTCTAGACCAGGTGTGGGCAACTACGGCCCTCCAGATGTTTTGAAACTACATTTCCCGTGATGCTCGGTTGCTCATGCGGTTTGCAGAGCCTCAATGGAAATCTAGTTCCAAAACATTTGGAAGGTCCGGGTTGCTGAGCCCTGATTTATAGGAATATTTAATATTACAATATGTCATTTTGCTGCCCTGTCCTGGGATACTTGTGATTAATAGAAATCCTGGTGTAATTTGTTTCTGATAAACTTTTTATAAATATCTATCGATCAGAAAGGAATTACACCAGGATTTCTATTAATTAAAAGTATCGCAGGACAGGGCGGCATAATGACATATTGTAATATTAAATATTCCTATAAATCAGGGCTCAGCAACCCCGACCCTCCAAATGTTTTGGAAACCAGATTTCCATTGAGGCTCTGCAAACCTGATGAGCAGCTGAGCATCATGGGAAATGTAGTTTCAAAACATCTGGAGGGCCGTTGTGGCCCACACCTGGTCTATAGTCTGCCTGTTATGGCATCTCAATCTAAACACTTATATTTGTAGTGAGAGTTACTAGTGGACATTCAGTGCATTATAACAATTATTTTGAAAATATAAGCATATACTTAATATCTAACATATACAATTTCAGAGCAGTCACGTAGTTTTCTTTTTTTGACACCTGCTATTTTAAGATAAAAACTTGCTCTTGAGATAACTTTAGATTTTTTTTTCTGGGACATGGTCGAAAATGACACCTCCTGTCGATTTTTGAAGAGCTTTTCGGGAAACAAAATCCAACTGAGGTCAGCTTCTTTCATAAAAATTCAGCTCCATCAGGAAATTTTAGATTGCTCCTGAATTACAGGAGTTTTTTCTTATCGTTAGGGTTAGGGCATGGTTGGAAATTAGAATTAGGGTTAGGATTGGCTTTGGAGATTACTCTGCCTCAAAATGACACTCACTGAGGAAGCCTATATGGCGAAAACGCGTTCTGGTGATCCTTTTAAAGCTTTTGTATTATTTTATACCAAAAAATTTTTTTTTAGATTTATTCCTGCCATATGGCTTTTTTAATTTAAATAAAAGTCTATGGGCAGTATTACAATGTTGGTGCTAACTTAACCAGAGCTGTTGTAAACTTAGAACCTCCATAGGCTATAATGGCTCTGGTAAGTTTACAACAGCTCTGGTTAAAATAGTACCAACTATGTAATATGGCCCTATATTTTTATTCTTATACATGTCTTGCTGCCTGGTCTTTTCCATCAATACACATTTTTTCCTGGGCCCACTTATTCATCGTCCCACCCTGGAATCTGGATTACATCACTGGAACCAAGGAAAAGAGAAGAAATCAACTAAATATAAGTATTCCAATCTTACAGTACTTCCAACCTATGCATGACTTATTCAGTATATATTAAATTTTTCTTGCAAATTGCTCTTATTATATATATACATACATATGCTGTTTTAGTACATAACCGTTAGGGTGTGCCCAGAACCCTTTCTCTCGCTTTAGAATTGGGAGTGTCATGTTTGAAGATTCTTTTTTTATTTATTGTAACAAGCATTTTATTAAAGATTTTCAGGGGCAGCGCAACAGCGATACAAAAACAGAGCAGCCGAGAAGCCCATATAAAAAGTGAGGCACATCAATGTATACATCAAAAAAATAAAGGACCAGTGCGGGTCAAAAGTATCAAAATGAGCGCACATAAGATAAAGGCTAAAACAGCATTGCGTAAGAGAAAATAATAATAATAATAATAAAAATAGGTTTGAAGATTCTAACCCTAACCCCTGTTCCTAGCACTAGCCCTAAAAAAAAACACTAAAGTCGGAGCAAACTATGATTTCCAGATACAGCAGATTTATTTTACAAAAGAATTCAACTTGAGCAGAATTCTGTTCCTGAAAAAAAACTTTTAAAATATGACAGTAAGGGTTGCTCTTGACCAGGTCTGAAAAAATATTGAAAGTTGTTATTCCAAGAAAACAAATTTAAAAAAAAAGAGAGAAAAATACATGGCTGCTCCGGACCTCCATAATAACATAACAATTCACTAAATGTTGGTATAAAATGCCTGAGGGTTAATCACTGTTCTGAGAGTTATGTAGAATAATTACGATGGTAGATTGCAATCTAAATAGACAAATGAATATAAAAATGATAATCTCTCAGTCAGCCAATTTTAAACCATTTAATTATGGTTTTGTTAATTCTTCATTATTCCCAGGTTAGTTAATTATCATTATCATGTATTAGTTAGTGTATTCTTTATTAAAGGTGTAGATGAAAACTTTTTCCTTCATTTCATTTTTGTGTTTTTACATGAGGTTTAATTGATAAAAAAACAGAAAAGAGAAAATTCAGAAGACAATCATACCTGTGCTACTAAAACGGCAAATTTTGCCTCAATCTATGTCAAACAAAACCAAAGTTGAAGAAGGTCTGATTCACTTATATTGTCCATTAGAGTGACATTTTTCATCCACCCATCATTGTAAATCATCATACTTAAACAATCTGAATGGTTAAAATAAAACTAAAGTAAAAACAAACAAAAAAAAACACTTGTTTCTTATATTTATGAACATTTACTATACAGACAAGCGAATGAAAGCAGCTGACCACGTACCCACACACCTTGGCAGAGGTGCACTCCATACACGACGTCCGCCGCCAAGACAGATGATTTCAGATATCCCTTCCAGACGATATCCAGAAGAACATGTGAATGTTATAGTGTCCCCCACTCCAAAATTTTGCCCAATTCGTTTTCCATACTGTGGAACTCCAGGATCATCACAAGGTTCTAGATTGTATTCTAAAAGGCACAAATCAACCATCATGGCTTATTAATAAACCAGGACTTGTGGTGTCAAAGAAAATTCCACAAGTTATATCAGTCTCTTCATAATTGATTTACTTTATTTTGTCCGCATGATAATGTTAGAAGCTTTCTTTTTCTTCAATACCACTATAATTATCAATTATAATTATTATAATCACATTATAATTATGTAACTATAATCATAATACACATTTATATATTAAATTTCATGCTACCGGATACAAAAGTCTAAACAGTTTTGAAGTAAAGTATAAATAAGATACTTAAATTACGTTACAGTGATTTGTAATGTGTGAAATCTTTTGCTCATAAGTTTAAGAAGCTGCTTCTTTGAGAAACCACGTAAAGGTGGCATTAGTACTTGCAGAGTCAAAGTGGGAGACAGTCAGGGTTATTCAGAGAGAGGTGAAAAGCAGGAGAATGACTGGAGAATGGAAAATTCTAGGTTATATTAGACCAACCAGATTTTCTCCCAATTCATCTCACTTTCCAAATCGGCTATTTTGACCTAGAATTTTCCATTCTCCAGCCATTCTTCTGCTTTTCACCGCTCTCTGAATAACCTTGAATGTGGCTAGTGTATAAAATTATTCTATACAAAAGTTAATCAAATTAGGATTAACAGTAACAGTCATTTTTGATAAATAGAATCTTTCCCTGGAATTGTTTTGTGCAAGCAAAATGCAAAATAGAGGAAACGGCAGCAGCATACCAAGGGTGGAGTGACGCAGAAGGACGACCACCACCCCTTACGGCATGCCAGGAGGGGCGGAACGGGTACTTGACTACACATGCACAGTGTCATGGCCATGAGTGACGTGGTACAATGCATTTTCAGTAGAGGTGTGCACAGCTGAAAAATTTGTTTTGTTTGGTTTCAAAATAATTTTGTTTTTGGAATTTAATTTTGGAATTCTGTTATGTTTTGATTTGTTTCGTTATTTTGTTTTCATTTGGGATCGATTTGAATTTCAGATCACTAAATAAAGCCCCATTGAATCAAATTTGGCTGTTAAAAGGCAAACTAGGGTTAACCCCTTAGTGACCGGGCGGTTTTACACAAATCCTTCCTTTTGTGACCGCTGCTGTTTTTACGTTTCTGCGCTGTTCGTGTTTAGGTCAAATTTTCCTCTTACTCGTTTATGCAACCCACACATATTATACACCGTTTTTCCTGCCATTAAATGGAATTTCTAAAAATACCATCATTTCCTATAATTTACTATAAAAAAATATGAAATATGATGAAGAAAATGGTAAAAAATTTAATCCCCAAAATCTACAACCACCAAAAAAGACCCCGGCTAAATAGTCTCAAAATTTTGCCCCGAGAATAGAAATACCCATGTTTTTCCTTTTTAACCCCTTCACTGCTGAGCCAGTTCACCTATGTGTGCTGAGCTCATTCTGTTTTTTGCTCATTATTTTTAGATGACAGCCTAGGTCCTATTTAACTAAACCCCCCAGACAAAATGTGTTTTAAAGAAAAAAAATTAGCTTTTTTTTTTTTTACACCAAACCCAGTCATGTGTGGTATCATTGTAAAAGCCTTTCCAATGATGTCCAACATTACCCTCTAGCTGCCACGCATCAAGAAATAAGGGGATCCAAAAGATCCTCCTATCTCCCCTTGGAAGCTAGGGGGTTAACTGGCCCACTGATATCCTCACACATATGGTGGGGATGTCAGTGGGTAGGGGGAGACCTGGAGGCTTGGCTGACATCTAAGATGTCAGCCACCTCCAGGTTTAAATCGCAACTCCGCGCCGATTGGCGCCGAGTCACAATTTGGCAGCGAAACTGTTAACTTTATATACTGCTGAAAAGGGGAGACTCTCCCCTTTCCAGCGGTGTAAAAAGCATGTTTATAGGTGACATGGTTGGAGAGATAGAGGGATTGAGGGAGATAGAGGGAGATAGAAGGAGCCCCCCTCCACTTCCTGGTTTTCAACAGAGTCAACAGAACAGAGTCAACACCAAAGGCCAATTTACAGGGATGGGGTGCTTTGTGAAACAGTCAAACGAATCTGATTCATTTCATAATTTCCTTTACTTTAGTACTGACTTGTATGTATGCAAGTTGGGAACGATTCGATATCGATTTGAATGTCGGATCACTAAATAAAACTCTAATAAATCAAATCCTGCTCAGGAATCATTTAATCATTAATCATTGGTTCTCATGTGAAACAGTATAGTTAATTAAATTCCTTTTATACCGTTTCGTTTTGGATCAAATCAATTTGTTATTTTGGAAATACGAATTAATGAAATTCGTAACGAAGTGAGATTTGCTACGAAATGAATGCACACCCCTAATTTTCATTGACCTCCCTTCATTGGTTATGGTTGCTGACATATTATAGGCAGCACAATGGCCTTTTTTGCCCCAAGTGTCAAAACAGCATGGTATGCCCCAGGGAAACAGCTCATATTTCTTTCCGGATATCCTCTTTTTGTCATTGTATATACATTTCTAGAAGTTTCTTACTTGGAGTATGTTTGCATGCACACTATGGTATGTTTTCACGTTCATATAGCAGAGAAAAGTGATTTTTCTGTGGATCTTTCAGAAAAACAATGCATATATTAGTCGAACACTATTCATCAATGCAGCACATCCTGCATTTCATTTTCTTTATGTTAAATGACTCATTAAAGAGACACTCTAGTGCAGGGATCTCAAACTCTGACCCCTAGCTGTTTCGAAACTACAGCTCCCATGATTCTCTCCCCATCTTTAGCATTCAAAGAATTCTGGGAATTGCAGTCCATCAATATCTGGGCAACGGGAAGTTGAGAAATATTTATTAAAGTCGTGCACATTTGCATAGAAACATTTCCAAAAGAAATATGGAAATAAGTATCTTTAAATGCAAGTTAAACATGTTAGTTTGCTGAATCCGGAATTTATTTTGCATTGCAGATATTACCAAGAAAAAGTGAAGAACTGCTAAATTATACATCACATATTAAACGGTGCGCTGATTTAATTTCCTTACCAGAAAATGTAATGTTAAATCCTTCATATGATATTGAAAAGTCAGAAATAAAACGCAATTGAGCTCGGAAATTTCCATAGAGACCTGCATTGATTGCTGTAGGCAGCTCGGAGCCAGTCAGTCGTGCCAGTGGCTGAGTAAAGCTACCGTTTTCAGTGATTAGCAAATAGTCATGAAGATCTTCTAGATGAAAGGTGTGAAAGGTGAACTGTACTCCTGTTGGAAAAAGTAAACCAAGTTGAAAAGATGTAGATGCCTTGTTCCATATAATTCAATATGTTATTAAGTATTATATTACCCGAAAAGTCATGTATTTCATTATGTGCAGCACTTAGGATAATAAGGATAAGATCGTATCTTGTTGAATGTTAATTGCTTTTTTTTAATATAATACAGGCATATGTAAATTGCAATCATTTTGATGATAATAGCAATACAGATTTTTTAAAAAGACGCTAAAACATAATACAAATATGGATACGAATACATTGTTTAACCAAATAAAACTATAATAAATTTTGAGGACCTTTACAACAAGAAACATACTACAGTCCTTGCTTTGTACATGCGCATTCATTAAATATATGCATTATTGTAAACATTAAGAAATTAATAAAATAATTTTATTTATTTATTTATTTATAAAGTATTTTAACAGGAAGGATACATTGAGATTTCTCTCGTTTTCAAGTATGTCCTGGGTTAGAGGATGGACCTTATTACAAAGTGAACCATAATATTAGAATAAGGCATGTCTAGTAACAGTGTGCTTTTGAGCTGCTTATAAAAAGCAGTATACATAAAAATGGTGTGCGTGCTAGTACAAAAACATTGATTTCATATTTCTCTTTTTTTTATATACTTTATTTTTAAAGTGAACAAGATTACATAATAATCAGCATGACAATAAATTCAAACAAGTCATACCAAACTGTCCACATTGTTATCGTATATGCACAAAATGCTATTATATATATATATATATATCCATAACCTAAAATAATAAACAAAAAAAACCACAACCAGACAAGACAGAAGGAAAAAAGGAAAAAAACAACAAAACAAAAAACAATTGAAGGCATCGTTATGTAGTATTACCAGTGGTTGAGAAGTACTGAGAGTATGTACATATCTAATCTCAAATCTCCCACACCTTTTGAAAAACAGGCATTGTAAAATGTGTCACAGCTGAGAGTTCATCCATCAATTTAATATATTCTAGTATTTGAAGCATACGCCGCTGAGGAGGCAGAGAGGCTGAGCGCCATACCTCAGCTACAGCCTTCCTGGCTGCCAATAGGATTTTAGAAAGTAAATGATTATGGTACATGTAGAGGCCCGGCTCCGGTAAGGCAAAAAGGTAGGTCCAAGGATCTCTTGAGATTCCAGGGCCAAATATTGATTCAATCAAGGCCTGCACCGAGTCCCAATAAACTGAAATTTTTGGGCATTTCCACCACATATGAGCTTGAGTCCCTTTGTAACCACATCCCCTCCAACACTCGTCTGGTATAGCTGGGTTAACTTTATGTAGGAAAACCGAGGTTGTATACCAACGTATCATGGTCTTCATAGCTTGTTCTTGAAACGTAGAGCAGATAGACACTTTACGTGTTGCTTCCCAGATATCTGACCTGCCACGGTTATCCCCTAAGGGTCCCAACTCCCTTTCCCATGCCTCTACATAGTTAGTGATGTTTTCCCAGCCAAGTGGGCATATAGCCAAGATATAAGACCTCGAGGTTGTTCTCCTATTGAGCATAAGTTTTCAAAATCTGTTAGGGGAGATAAAGTCGCAGTGCAAACATCTTGTTTAGATACAAAGTGTCTCAGTTGGAAAAAACGGAATAGGTCATGAGGATCTAGCTGGAGACGAGCAGATAGAGTGTCAAAAGAGATCATTGTCTTCTGCGAAAACATATCTCTTATTCTATCAATACCATCCCCTATGTATCGCATGAAGGGGGGAGCTGCATTCCTGGTGGAAATTGAAAATTTCTCCAAAAAGGTGTCATAGGGGAGAATTTATTACGTAAGCCCTTCCTCAGTGACAAAGAGTCCCACAACTTAATTGAGTGAAGAAGAGCTGGACATGCATTAATCAATTGTGGGCGATAAGGCTTCTGAACCCATATCCACCATCTGGCTTGGTCGGGTGAACTGTATTAAGATGAATCTGTTGTCTTGATTACTCTTCTTGTTTCAGGCACTCCCAGTTTCAATTGATTCAAGCGATGTGAAGCAGCTACAATCAGCTATCGACTCTTATGTGTGGAAAGGGAGGAGACATAGAGTAGCTCGGGCAACTATGTATCGTCCTAGATCCCATAGAGGTTTGGACCTTCCCAACCTTTTATGGTATTTCCAGGAAGCACAATTATCACAAATTGTAGTTCTCCATTCAGCACCTACTACTCATTGATGGGTAGATGTTGAATCTAAAATAATATTTGCATTCTTTTTTAACATAAATAACACAACATTTATTTAAAACATGCGACACATAGTTAACACTTAAATGTGGGGTAAAACATCAATGTTGTCGAAAGGATGTTATTCTGAGATACTCAGTTCCATGTATTCATTTCTCCTTTACAGAAATATTGCTGGGATGAAAGGTTCTAAACTCTAGGAGCTATATCACTTCCTTAAAACTAGCGTTAGTGCACACATAAATGAGCGTTATCACCTCTTTTAAGCTGGCGCTAACGACTCAGAGGTGATCTGTGCGGAGCACTAACGGGTTAAAAAACCCATTAGTGAATCGGTATTAGCGCTTGCTTACTGTACTTTTTGCTTCCTATGCTTAACATGGGAAGAGCAAAGTACAAGCAGAGAGTAACTATTGTTAAGATCACAAGGTCCTAATGCTAATTACAAAGAGCTGTCGCTAACTGAAAAGTTAATACCAGCTCAGAGCTGGTGCTACCCGGTTCCGCTTCTGCAAAATCAGTTAGCAGCAGGTGAAAACCACCCCAATAATCAAATACTCCCCTCTCATCCTGTGGCGAGAACGGAAGCCTGATCCGCTGCTTCTGGCAGCGGGGAGCAGAGTGAGACTGGGGAAAGAAAGTCCCCATTCACCCACTGTGATCACTCCACCGACCAGTAGAATCTCGCGAGAAGCAAGATCCTGACGATCATGTGACCCAGCAGCAGAAGCCTCTATGGAGTCCTATAGACTCCATGGAGGGGATGCTCGGGACGGCGCTTTAGCACTGCAAGCCTAGCAGCCGTTACATAGTAGGCTGCTGGACTCCGTGCCTGCCCCATAATCCACTGGGAAAATGGGGACGCTAAGGGGAGGTTAGCAATCGCTAATTATACCCCTTAGCACCTTCGTTTTAGCTCATGGTACATGATAGTGCCCTGGATGGTGTCCCTTATCTTGCACTATTTTAAATGAGATCTTTAATATCAGAAGAGGGAAAAAATGGGCTTTGGGTCATTATCTAAATAATGAAATGTTAAGATCTCCTGCTTATGGGGATTTGTAGTGATCATAATGAGATTATTAGCAATGCAGCTTCTTCAAAATACCAATATCTGTATGTGCTGCATAATGGCTGTGTATGGAAATTACAGTAACACCTTGTATCTGTATGTGCTGCATAATGCCTGTATATGGCAATTACAGTAACACCTTGTATCTGTATGTGCTGCATAATGCCTGTATATGGCAATTACAGTAACACCTTGTATTTGTATGTGCTGCATAATGCCTGTGTATGGCAATTACAGTAACACCTTGTATCTGTATGTGCTGCATAATGCCTGTGTATGGCAATTACATTAACAACTTGTATCTGTTTGTGCTGCATAATGTCTGTGTATGGCAATTACAGTAACACCTTGTATCTGTTTGTGCTTCATAATGCCTGTGTATGCCAATTACAGTAACACCTGGTATCTGTGCTATACAGGGATTTTCAGTCATTACAACTCTCTGAATCTTATCACTGTACAGAGGTGAATGACCCTAGAGCTCTCTCTGTACTCTGCACTCTCCCTGACTGCTGCAATGTAGCAGTAAAGTTTGTTGAATGTTGTTAAAATGAGGGTGGGTGTGGTAAACAGTAGCTTCTTTGCACTAATGCAAAGTGACAGAAGTGAGATCTCAAAGATAATTTAATTTTCTTTAGGGACTCTAAGCTTGCATTAAAAAGGAATGCAAATTGGTATTTATATGTCAATAATAAATTTTCAATGCTTTTCAAATATACACATTTTTGGTAGTCAAGGGGTTAAAGAAAAGAATACAAGGAAGACCTACTATCTTTCTTGATAACCAAATTAATATAACAGTTAGGAGATCTAAATGCATTAAGTGCATTAGTTACAAAGTATAGAAACATAGAAACATAGAAAAATGTCGGCAGATAAGAACCTTTCGGCCCATCTAGTCTGCCCAATTACATGGATACTTTACCTGGATTTATCTTTTGTTTAGGATAGCCTTATGCCTATCCCATGCTTGCTTAAATTCAATTACTGTTTTGGCCTCTACCACTTCTACTGGAAGACTGTTCCATGTATCCACCACCCTCTCAGTAAAATAATGCTTCCTGATGTTACTTTTAAACCTTTGCCCCTCTAATCTAAGACTATGTCCTCTTGTTTTGCTATTTTGTTTCCTTTTAAATATACTCCCTTCCTCTACCTTGTGGATTCCCTTTACGTATTTAAATGTTTCTATCATATCTCCTCTGTCTCGTCTTTTTTCCAAGCTGTACATGTTAAGATCATTAAGCCTTTCCTGGTAACTTTTCTCCTTCAAGCCGTACACCATTTTAGTAGCCCTTCTCTGAACTCTCTCTAAGAGGTCTATATCCTTCTGGAGATACGGTCTCCAGTACTGCACACAGTACTCCAAGTGAGGTCTCACCAGTGCTCTGTACAGTGGCATGAGCACTTCCCTTTTCCTACTGCTAATACCTCTCCCTACACAACCAAGCATTCTGCTAGCATTTCCTGCTGCTCTATTACATTGACTACTTACCCTTAGATCCTCTGAAATAATGACCCCTAAATCCCTTTCCTCAGATGTTGAGGTTAGGACTGTATCAAATATTCTATATTCAGCCCTTGGGTTTTTACGTCCCAGGTGCATTATCTTGCACTTATCCACATTAAAACTCAATTGCCACAACTCCGACCATTTTTTTAGTTTACCTAAATCATTTGTCATTTGGCTGATCCCTCCAGGAACGTCAACCCTGTTGCAAATCTTTGTGTCATCAGCAAAAAGACATACTTTTCCATTAATACCTTCTGCAATATCACTAATAAAAATATTAAAGAGAATGGGTCCAAGTACTGACCCCTGAGGTACCCCACTGGTAACAAGACCTTGTGCCGAATAAACTCCATTTACCACAAAGTATACCTAATAAAAAAAGATAGAACACCAAAGGAAAATAAAAGCACCAGTTGCTACAGTACATATTTATTTGGTTTGGCTAAAAGGTGTATTTTTTTCCTCCAATGCAGAAGACGTCAGCCAGCAGCATCTTAGCGGGAAATAGGTTTGGAACAGCCTTGATTTAAAGAGTAACAGCGAGAGGTAGTTTACTGAAGAAATGGTTCTATTCCAATTAAGGTGTCTTTTTGTGAAAATGGCTTTCACAACATGAGAGACTCATAATCAATCCAATACCCTCAACTGCTTGTTCTTCATGATGCCTTTTAATACCCTGTTCATTTATCTTCTTTCACGATGTGGAGGAAGCATTAAATTGGGTATATTACAGCTGACACTTAGGAGAAGAAGTCGTTCAAAATATAATGAACATGCTAATATAAATTCTAAACTAGTCCGGCAGTGAACATGACTTAGCATAACAAATACAAGGGATAATAAAACGAAGACTGACTCAAAATAGTCAAAATCTAAAAAAAAATTAACATGTTTACAAAAAAAACTAAATTGAAAATGAAATAATTGCAGAGTTTATCTGAAGGTTACCTTTTCCATGAGTCACTTCTATTGTCCACGTACAATTTAAGGAATTTGGATAGATTTCAGGGTATCCGGGAGACAGGATGGTACCGCTAGGACCTCTGACATCTCCTCCACATAAAGCTAAAAATGAAATAAAAGAACTATACATTAATAAAAAAACATAAATGTTAACAATATCAAGTAACAAAAAAATACGTGTAATACAGTATATGAAAAAAGCAGCACTTGTTTAAAAATAAAGCGATGATTTATCAACCTGTCTGTAGTGTCCGTAGAGATTTATGTTGACGTTACCGATTGGCTGAGCATTCTATTGAACATATTTTTCTATCAATGCAATGGTTTAAAAATGTAACTTTAACCAACAAGTTAGTTTCTTGTAAACTTTGCATGTGCTATGATGTGATTTAGATCTCTGCCAAACAGATATCCTTATCATATCAAAGCTTGCTGCATACCACTAACATAGAAACATCCGAGAGAGACGCACCTGTCAGTATTGGCTCTGGTAAATTCTAAAGGAAATATCGAGTAATTATTACCTTCTTGATAGGCAAGTGTATACCCTTTTGGATGAAGAACAATGAACTCAAATTTTGTTTTAATTTGTTTACTTTCCGAAACGTGACCAACAAAATCCAATAAACAAATAACAAATTGCACGGGAAGAATTTTGGTTTGTACAACTGGTTTTGGTTCATGCATGCACACAGTATCATTTAGGAGCAATAAACTGTTTTTATTGTAAGGAAGGCTTTTTTTTAAATTAGACATATTGAGTATATGGACCACAAATTACAAGCCATGTCTTTTACCCATACATATGGTGGCATTCCAGTGAAACAACAGTAAATGGACCATAAAACTCTCACTTCCAAGCTGGTTGTCCATAAAACCACTGGCAGGAACCAGGGTTCTTTGGATTTCTATTAAATTCCCTTAATTTCCCCTTAACCCTATAACAGACAGAGGCATACACATACATTGCATGTTACAGTGCATTTAGATCAGGGATCAGGGACCTTGGACTTCCAGATGTTTTGGAACAACATCTCCCTTAAAGCTCAGCCAACCTACTGAATGGGAAATGCTGTTCCAAAACCTCTGGAGGGCAAAGGTTGCTTAACTCTTAAACTGAAGGCACTGTATTTGACAGGGACAGGGCCTCCTGCTGCTCAATCCAGGAACACTGCACGTGCCACATGTCTCTAAAAGGGAGTCAGCTGGTTACAGTACATTATCTTATATTTATTTATTTATAAAGGATTTTACCAGGAAAGATACATTGAGATTTCTCTCGTTTTCATATATGTCCGATGCACTGCGAGTTTAGGAGCATGTTACGTTGCTCAGTTTTGCAATGAATAAAATTGGTTTTCGATTCTCCAGAATAATCTCAGATCAAGCTAACTCCATTTTTGGCATCTAATGGTGCTTTTGAAAATGGAGATAATGCTGCAAAAGGATTAAGGTCGGTGTTTGCTGGAGTATGATGAACTAGTTTATCTCTTGTACTTGTCCTCTGCAGGTAGGTGCCATGTTTACTTACAATGAACTGTAGTGGGTCCTACAGTAGTACCTGTCATGATGGGATACATTGATGCTGTGACAGGCTTAAGCAAGATATGATCATATTTTGTGAACTAAACACCCTTATTTATTATCTGAGCTAGGTTGTGGGAAAATCAGTAAAAAATTTCAAATCTTTGAAAACCTTGGATGTCTTGTAAATATTATGAACTTTTTTATTGTGTAATTTGAGTAATGGAGTGCTCTCCTCTTGGTTTGATTATATATATATATATACACACATATATAATTGTTGTAGAATGAACAGTGGCTCATAAAACGAAGGGAGAAGCGTCCATTCAGAGTTGCATTTACAGTATATTCAAAAAATTAACAAAACAAGTGGATACTTGAGCTTATTTACAAACGCAACATGACACTCCATATTACAAGCATCACAGCTATCTTAATATCCTTAATTTTTATCTTTGCTTTCTCAAACCATGCATTGAAAGAACAGCTACAGTACATTTTTTTTAATATGCTCATTTATATAATATATATCATAAACTAGCCAAAATAAACTACATGATTAGATTAGATTGTTATTTATATTATCAAGTAGATTTTCTCTTAAGATTACCTGAATCTATGCATTTACAAGATAAATTTAATAAACCTGTTTTATTTTACACTTAAAATGAAAGAGCGGAAGACTTTTTTTATTTTAATTATGCTTTTTTTTGCATGTGCTTTCCTATTTCTCCCGACGGTCAATTCTTTAGATTCACTCTCCACACTTTAATCATGATGTTTTTATATGACAGATTGCCAGCGCATAAAATCATTGATTTCCAATGCAACCAATCACTGTTGACTCTAGGGTAATTGGTATCTGTTTTGACAACTGAAAATCCGCCTGCCCCATCGAGAAATGTCCTGCTGGCCTCCCACTTGAAACTATTTCCCGAAGACCTGCTTAACATGTTAGACTTTGATTTTTATAAAAAGTCATAGGGAAAGTGTGATAATTTGATTTATTTAGCATTGCAAACACATAGCTTTCCGAACAGAAACGATTTACCGGAGAGCACGGATGTGTGCGGATTTCTCTTAAAAGACAAAAATAAATTTAAGAGCAGATGTTCTACTCTTGTGTCTTCATATTGATCAGAGGATTTATAAAGACTGTAAATGTCTTATCACAGTGTGATTGGTAGAGTTCTCAAGAGTAAAGAGATGCTATACTTTTTACAGGGTCATTTCAATTCCTCGCTTCTGGCAATATTGATTTTCTTTGGTTGTAACTTTACAAACACATTTGTACATTTGTTGCTCCCTGAATACTATGTGAAAATTAACTGTTATGCCTGTGCAGAGAAGTTTTGCAGTTCTCTGAGAACAAGCCAGTAGAGGTGCACGGAACAAGTGTATATACATGTCAGATGACATCAAAACGGTCCATGTTTTTATTTGGCCAAACCTTCCATTAAAAATAATGAAATTGTTGAGTTTAATTTGTTACGTTCCACGACATACACCAGCTTCATTGACTATTCTCATATATTCTCCCCATCATTCCAATGCCAACGGCTCTTCCAAGCTCTTGCATATTCCCAATAGCAGTTGTCAAGTTGTCAGATTAATCCCCCACCTCCGGCTCTATTCCAACCATCATGAACAAAGCTCTCCATAACCGTGCCTCGGCCTATATCTCCTCTCTTATTAGCAGGTATGTTCCATCCTGGTCCTTTCGCTCCTCTAATAATCTGTTATTATCGTTTTGTCCTATGCGCCCAACTCCCAACTTCATGATTTTTCTCAAGCTGCCCCCTTTTTTCGGGATCTCCCTCCTTGTAACATTCTCTCTCTCTCCAATCTTCAAAAAGTCTCAACACAATACTTTATGGAGGCCTATCAGCTCACTCCATAATCCCGCTGTTCCACCTTTCCTGTTCTATCTTCCACACAGTCCCCATGTATCCCATTACTGTGTGTCACCCCACTACTCTAAGAGTGTAAGCTGTTGAGCAGAATCCTCTTTTCCTATTGGTCCTTAAGTGTGTCTGACTTGTTCGTTAATTAGGTTTGTTTTGTCTTATCCATTGTACACAGCCATGGAATTTGTTGGCCCTTTACAAAAAATTGTATTTGTAATTTTGCAATTTTAAAAAAGATGTTGTAAACCTCCCAGACCCATTAACCTCCCTAATGTTCCGATTCTGACATACTTTAAATGTCAGAATCAGAACAATTTCTTTGGCCCCCTAGCGGTATCAGAGTGTGGCTCAGGGTTAAATGCATTGCAGAAAGCATTAACCCTGAGCCACACTCAGGATGCCGCTGGATACATACCTGTCCCTGTGCTCCCTTGCTGTCCCCATTCTCCTCCGGCGATCGCGACATCCTATTTCCTGGTTCCCTTCTCATCAGAAGGGAACCAGGAAGCAAAATGCCACGATCGCCAGAGAATGCGATCGCGGACTTCAGTGAGGGAGCGCAGGACAGGTATGTATACAGCCCGAGTGGTTCGGGGTTACCGCTTTCGACAATGAAAGTTAACCCCGAGCCACAATCGGGAATACCGTCAGGGGGTAATATCTATGGAATTGGTAGCTTTAAACAGCTGAGGTTAAAGTTTACACCAGGGTTGGAACACAGCCTAGCAAGAATTTTTTGGACTCTAGGGCCCTATTCCCTTGTATGTGCTAACATGGGATGCGAATGGGGAAAATCCGCACCTGCAGATTTCCCCGTAGCATTCCCATGCTTGCTTCACATTCCAGGGCAGGTGTTACCGTAGCTCCCTGTCCCGGAACACAGCACTAACCACTGGGAACCTCACGGTAGCGGTTCTGCACCACCGCAACTATCACCTCCGGCAGTCCATAGTAGGGATGAGCTGTTCGGTTCGATCGGTTCGGAGTTATCGCCTGTTCGCATGATAGCGAACTACGAACATTTCCGCGTGTTCGCGCATTTGTTCGCCCACAATGCACCACAATGCACTTTTCCACTGGCCTGAAGCTTGTAATTGGCTACAGCCTTGCACCTGACCACAGGTCAGGTGCAAGACAGGTTCAAGACTATGCCAATCACGGCTCAGAGTCCTGATTGGGTAAATTTTGCCCAATCATGGGCTCACAGAGCTAAGTCCCGCAGCACACTATATAAGGCTTCACACAGCGCTTCAGCACGTGTTTGAGAGGAGATTGTTGTTGTGTTAGTGTGTGTTCTCACTGCCAGTTTGCCACCAGCTACTGGGGGGGTCTCATTTCTACAATATTTCTTTCTGGGAATTGTTCTAATCGGTGTGTTCTCACTGCCACCAAGTATCTCATTCTGCTCCCACCGACAAAGTGGCGGATTGGGCCAGCATTCTCGTTGCAGGATGAGAGTTTAGTTTCAGAATTATGGGGGTTTCCAGGTATATGCAGAATCATTTAGCACACCCTGAAACCCCCATAATGCAGAAATGATTCTGAATATGCAGAACCATGTAGCACCAACTTTTAGGTGGTTCTAAATTTCTGATGTCTGCATCCCTGCGTAAATTAGTGCTAGCACCTTGTAACACCTTACTTATCGAAACGCTATTATTAGAGGTGTGCATGGCAGGAAAATTTGTTTAGTTTTAAATGAATTTTGTTTTAAATTAATTATTTTTTCTTTATTTCGTTACGTGTTACATTTCGTAATTTTGTTTGGTAGTTGATAACTATTTGAATTTCGGATCACTAAATAAAACCCAGTTAATCAAATACTTGCAGTTAAAAGTCAAGCTAGGGTTATATGTTGAGCTGTCCATTGGCCTGTTGTGCTGACAACAGATTCAACACTGCAAACCAATGGACATGTACAGGGGTGCTTTGTGTAACAGTCAAACGAATCTGATTTGTTTCATGAAGTCTTTGCTTTAGTATTTCTATGTATTGTAATTTGAGATCGATTCGATAGTTGATATGGATTCGAATTTTGAATCATTAAATAAAATCTCAATCATATTTTGCTCAGGAATCATTTAATCAATGGTTTTCTTATGAACCAGTATAATGAATTAAATTCGCTATATACCGTTTTTTTTTCATTTCAATTCGGATCAAATTAATTCATTATTTCGGAAGTCCGTCCAAAATCCAAATTAATAAATCTCGTAATGAATTGTGATTTGTTTTTAAACGAATGAACACATCTAGCTAATATATGTTTGCGCTCCCCATGTTAAGTATAGGATGTGCAAAGTATAGTAAGTTTGCAGAAGGTAGCGGAAACCCGATGTGCAAGCGGATTACTAATGGGGGTGGTGTCAAGAATGTAATATCGATGGCATGCATTAAATACACTTATCCTGGTGCCAACGCTTACATCAAGGTGCGAACATTATCACATATTACAGAATAGAGCCCTGGGTTGGCCTACAGTCATGTAAGAGCTTTATCTGGAGGTTTAATATAGTCATTATATGAATTCAAGGAGAAAGTGTGGAAGGGAATCCTAGTGGCGCAATCTGCTATTAAAATTCACAATTTTAATAGCAGATTGCGCCACTAGGATTCCCTTCCACACTTTCTCCTTGTATATACAACACATTTCTATCGAGGTTTTGTGATTTTTCCAGTTGGCTGCATAACATAAGAATACTACCTCAACAATCACTAGCGCCTCCACTGATTTACTCCCTTCCACATTATATGAATTCAGTTCATGGGTTTGTTGTTCAGAAATAAACGATGATAATCCAAAAACAGAAATGCCAGTCACGCCAAATAAAGAAGAATGAAGGCAGGTCTTTATTTAGTCAATATTTCGGTTGCATTTGTAACCTTTATCAAGCTGCTGTCTATTTGGCTACCCGGTCAATAGGAGCACCCACATTTTATTCAAGTTTATGGATCAGTTTATACATGCTGTGATGAAAATCTTATACGATTTATCTGTATACTCTATATCTTCTACATTATGATAATTATCAAATAGTAATTATTTTAGATTATACGCTATATTCTATATGCTAACAACCTGCATCACTGTTTTTTCCAAATTGTTGAACGGTCTTGCCGCCAGGTGCCGCCGAGGGCCTTTAATTTGACCTGCCCACGCAGCTGACATGCAGCATGCGACATTGACTGCAGGGGGACGGCCTGAGTTCAGGCCGTCTCTCTGCAGCCAATGACGTGCAGCGTGCGCCGGCTACAGGAGGGGCCGTGGTGGCCCATTGAAGACAGCGGGGCATACCTGTGCGTCCTGCGTCTTCTAGGCCCACCCACCACATGCACGGCATAGAACGTCCTGCGGCGGGAAGAGGTTAAATCAAGTGTAGCTACTGTTTATTTTCCGTTAACTCTTGGCTCCCTCTCTGCATCTGTAACCTGTTCTCAGATGTCTTATTTTTCCCTCCCTAAAAAAACAACCTAAACTCTCCCTCACTTCTGCTGTGGACACAGTAAGGAGCACAGAGCTGAAGTCTGAAGGCTTCTGATAGAGGCTGAAGAAATAGGCTTAACTCCTTGTATACAGAAAACAATAGCCTTATCTGCGAAATGCGTCACTGTCTGGATAGATTAAGGCTTACTCAGGGGGCCAAGTCAAGCAGGATCTCTTGGGAACACAGTTCCTCCACTACTTTAGCAGAGGGAATGGAGTTCCCTTTGGTTCTGCACACCATAAAGCTTTTATTTTGGTGTTCAATTGTGTGTTTCCATGTTGTTCTAATAAATAATATTTATTTTACAATTTCCTCAAAACTCTGCCGGTTTATTCACAATAATATCAAATTCGATTGTGGGTGGTGCATTAAGTAAGAGATGACTTGGTTAATTGGGGGCATAACGTTTGGAGAGTTCCCATATTTTTTTTTAGGACTTGCCCCCTACATGTCCCTGTAATTATTTTAGATTTATATTAGAGATATTTCAGGACATCTGCTTAAACCATCACTTGAGGGCCATTGAAGAGATCACAATATATATCAATTCAAGGTCTGTGATCGTTAATGTTAAACACAAAGGACAAGGAGTACATGAAGCCAGGATTGTGCAGTGGTTTTTTTCTCATTGCAATGACCCAAATCACTACATGCAAAGAATACAACACATTAAGCCATAAATAATACATAGTAAACAATATGGTAAGCAAGATGCTCCTCAAGAGTGCTATAAAAAAGAGGCAGGCTTAACGCAACCATTAAAATAACTCATGCAGTGCTGCCACAAAGCAAGTAAAAAAACTGAAGGGCAAAGCGCCACGGTGCAAAACAGCGAAACGTTTAAATATTGATCAGTAGCTTTTATAATGTATCCTTAAAGTCACAGCGGTATAAAAATATGCACTGGGTATTTTATAGCCTTAAAATGTATATCTACTATGCGCTACTAGTCAAATAAATCTGTTACATCGACAGTTTAAGATGCGTTACAGCTAATACAGTAATTCCTTAACTAGAAAAAAAACATGATCCCACCTATTCATTTCATGAAAAAAAAAAAAAGAATAGTAGGAAAATACCTTCGTAAGTGCCAGGTTGTGGCGGAACCTACCATCACTGGGGCGTCTGGAGGGGGCTGTGGGCTAGCCTCCTGCCCAGCGACTATGGCCCGTGGAAGAGACCAGGGGATTGGACCTATTTGCCCGGTAAGGGCACGGAATGGAGTCAGGACTTGAGACCGGTTTCCCAAGTGCCCGACAGATACACCTTTAGTAGCTGGGTCTGTAACGCCATATACGGATATATTTGCCCACTCGCCCGGTTAAGTGGAAACTGACTTTTTCTATATTATATAGAGACTTCTTTCACCAGCTATAGACTATTGGGGAATTGGTGGATCTTATAGATCGATATGGTTTTTCAATATACATCTGTCAACTGTTTGACCATTCCCCAGCTAACTAAAGATTACTCACAAGAAGTGTCCATGTTCCTGGTAGGTAATTGGATTAATGTTTAAAGGTTTGTATATGCCTGATTGACTCATTTCTGGGACTCTCCCAGTCTGTGTATTTCCCTGCCCCTTCTTCAGTGATTTTTTTTTTTAACGTATTGTGCTTTATTGAGATATTGAAAAGTCATACATAGTCAATATCGTCAGTGCAGAATGTGGCAGTAAACAAAACATAAAACATAGAATATTGCATAAAACGTGACGTTTGCTTTAGATACAGTGTCAAGGGGCGTGAACACCAGGCGAGTGCCTATGGTTTGGCAGTATGAACTTCATAGGGTACGGGTAGAGTTTTGGGAGGGGCGTTGAGAGGGGTGCACCCAGTTAAAGGAGCAAACTCAATAAGGTCAGGGGGCGGTCCTTCCCACCCGGGGTAGGCATGTGCTCAGCCAGTAATGCAAAGAGTGATAGTGTTCAGCGACCTTACCCAGGGCCAGAGCAACCCTTTCTTCAGCTGATCGGATAATTTCCACTTTGCGTAACCATACAGTAAGGGGTGGGGCAGTTGGCTTACGCCAGAACATTGGTATCACCAGGCGCACAGCGTGTAGGAGTTTGAAATCAATCGATTTCCAGAATATCTCGTGTGGGTCCTCGGAATGATTAAGTAGGCAATATTCCGGGGTAAATGGGGGTGACGGTTCCGCAACGTCGCAGAGACAGGCATGTATGGAGCGCCAAAACTCAGAAATGACGGGGCAGTCCCACCATATATGGAGCGAGGAGGCGTTAGGTGCGTCACATCTCCAGCATGTGCTGGCTTCCCCAACAGCATAGTTGCTCAGGATTTGGGGGGTTTTATGCCACCTCGTGAGCACTTTATAGTTGGCCTCCTGAACCCTCACTGCTGTGGAACTGGAGTGTGCTAATTGACAAATAGCGCGCCATTGGTGGTCCTCAAAGGCAAAATTTAATTCGCATTCCTAGCTAGCACGAGCGGAGCTGGTCTGAGATGACGTGGCCTGGAGTATGTCATACATTAAAGAGAGGCAGTGTGATGGGTATCTGCCTCCCTCTATCAGTGTCTCGAATAGCGTGAGTGGTCTGATATATTCAGGTAGTGGGGCGAGAGATCGTAGGGATTGAATGAGTCGGTGATGGTGGAAGCTCATGAGGAATGAGCCTGCATGTGGAATGGGCAGGTGTTCACAAGGAATTGGGCCCAACTCGTTTAGGAAGTGCTTACGTCGTGGGGGGATAGTTAGGCCATCCGGGGTCATTGGGGATAGGGACCTAGAGAAGGTGGGTAACCACTGCAGGGGCAGGATGGGCGATCGAAAGGAAGCAATGCCGGCGGAGTGCGTCAGAGAGCGCCAGGTTGTCAAAGTGGCGTGTATTAGGGGGTGTGGGTCAGTCATGGTCCTTTGTGTGGAAATTGGCAGCCAGGGAAGGCAGGACAGGGGACACCGCACTGACCCTTGTTCTATTGCAACCCATGTTCTAGTTAGTGAGCTGGCGGACCATTCCACTATGCGTTGTAGCTGTGAGGCTACATAATAGTGCCAAAAGTGTGGGAGTGCCACGCCTCCCAACTGTTTAGGGGCCATCAACAGGGCCAAACTGATGCGTGGTTTTTTAGAGTTCCAGACATAGGTGGAAATCATTGTGCGGAGTTGCGCGAAGAAGGTGGAGGGTATGAGGATAGGGGGTGCCTGAAAGAGGTAAAGGACGCGAGGCAGTATGTTCATTTTCACCACATTAACACGTCCGAACCACGAGATATGCGGGAAGGACCATTGTTGTAAGTCTACCGCTAGGGCTGAAAGCAAATGTTTGTAGTTCACATGGAATAGGTCTTTACAGGTCACTGTGAGGGTGATCCCTAAGTATTTAAGGCCACTACTGCACCACCGAAACGGGAACAGGTGCTGAAGAGTTGCCTGTAGGTCAGTAGGGACATTTAGGGGTAGGATTTCCGATTTTTCCATATTAATACGGAGATTGCTAATGGTGCCATAATAAGTTTTATTTCTTGTCTTTATCTGTTGTTTGTCATGAAAGGGGATTGTCCCTGTAAAATGTGTAACTGTGAATACTGGTTTAAAATACACAGTTGTTCCTGGGTTAACTTCAATCTGAGTCCGGTATCGTGTTTGGGGTATTTTGCTGTAAGTCGTGATTCTCTTCTGTGGTCCTGGAGCGAGGGAAGCACTGTTTGGCGGAGATATCCAGTCGGGATATCCGGGGTCCGTCACACAGGCTATGTAAAAATATATGTAAAATTAAACTAAACATGTAAAGCCTCTCTTACCCTCACCATTTTTCTAGGTTTATGCTCCATTTGGGCTAAAAGAATCCTGTTTTTCAGCAATGCTCCAGTCAGTCACTATGCATAATGCATCTTGACAGTGATTGACATCCTCTCTCCATTATTGAAGATTACTTTCAAGATTCTAGGGGCACGTTCAAGCAACATTATTTAAATAATGATAGCAAGTTCATAACAAAACAAACACTGGTATGTATATATATATATATATATATGTATATATATTTAGTTTTATAAACTACAATCTGCTGTCATTGTGCCTAAGTGTTGAAGAACAATAGTACATTCTTCCAATTTTAGCTATTTGCACAGACTTCACGTCTATACAGACAGCTGACCCAGATGATATTTCGGTCTGACTGATTGTTATTCTGAACTGCTTATTTAGAGAGTGACAGGACGATCTCAGGCAGGCATCACAAGATCCCCAAAAGGGATATGCCTGTCAGTGAGATACTTCCCTAATACATCTGGCAGTGCGCTAAACTATTCCTTCCATGCGAGATTTGTGCAATATTAAACAGATGCTCAATAATATGATTTAAAACCTTAGAGTATCTGAATCTTGTTGTGAATAATTTAATATTTTAATTAAATAATTTAATTGTATTTATAAATACAGGATGAGCAGCGCCCTTTTTCAGGAATACTCGGGATCCTGAGCATTCCGGATTCTTTCAAATTTCGGAATATAGGAGAATACAACGTCTGAGAGGAAGGGAATCGCAGCAGGGAAGTCACAATCCCATTCCTGCTGCCGTACCAACGTGTACACACCCTGAATGAGCTGTGCCGCATTTGTCCAGGGACATGCTGCAGAGATCCAGCGTGACTCCATGCAGCATGTCACGTACCGGGGCTGCCCAGAGCCCCCGACGTGTACGTTGTTGTTCTGCAGAGATCAGGAGCTGTCACCGAAAAGCAGGACCCATCCAGAGTGTCAGGATGGTGAATTTCACAAAAACCCGCAAGGCTCTCAGAAATTTCTGGATTTCGCAGTCTACTGGACTCTATAATTCTGGATGAGGGTATCCAAGCTATGTAGGTATTCAGTGAGTGTAGAATGTGACCCAACTAACCCCCCTAACTACAACTATACTGGCTGCTAAGTTTTCATTATGGTGCAAGTCAATAACACTTTTGACTACCAGATACCGGGTTAGTTACGAATACTCTAGCAGTGGCAAAATCACTTTACCCTCTTCCAGGAACTGGTGTTATTTTATTTTTTTCTGGATATTAGCTTAAACACTGAGTAACTGGACATCACGTTTTATCCAAAGTATAGTAGGCCTAAGCGTACAGTTACATACCATACAAGTCATACATGCGAAGGCTGTAGCCTTATCGTTGTTTGAGGGGTTGGTTGTCCTCTTAAATATTTACCTATTCCCACTGAGCTCCATCAGCAGCTTTGAATCCCGTCAACCACCCTCCCTCTATGTCCAGCCCACCAATTAATCTTACAGGTATGCCCTCCTTTTCAGGCAAACCTTAGAGTCAGTTTCAGACACATAATCAGCCGACTTGCCTACAATTATTCCCAACCACAAATTAGAGTTATTGGCCCATTCCTACATGTAGCATCTTCACCAGAGTCAGACCCCAAAGTGTTACATTTCCCTTTATTATGAAACTAGTGGTTGCATGTAACCTGTCATGCAGTGCACCTTGCTCAATGATGTACATATGTAGAAGTAATTATATTGATCTCGGAGGTTTAATTTATTTCTTTTTCTTTCCGGCTTATTACTTTTGTTCTAAATAAGGAAACACTGAAATGTACAAGAAATGTGCAAAGCAAACCTTATCAATATCACACAAAATGTGAAGTGCATCAAATAATAGTAATTATAGTAAATACTATCTGGACAAATACTAATAAGTAGTAAATTTATTAACCCCTTTAACGAAACCTTTCCATTTAAAGTCTGGAGTTGAGTAATTGAGGGACAACTAAATCAAAGTAAACAAAAAGGGAATAAAATTTCATATTTGTCATTTTCGCACAAAGTGTAGCAGTTGTAGTGAATGACTTTTGTATATGGGGTCCCAGGTACTGCATCATTAGCAGCAGTGTACCATAATCTCTCCACTCAACATAATGTAGGCCTCTATTATGTAGGAATACCTACAGTGAGCAAAAAGGGGGTTTGCGAGGATTCTGAGAACGAACAACCGCACTAGTGACCTACTCTACGGTGGGGCCCGCTCAGGTCTCGCAAGCCTTTAGGAATACCAAGAAGACTTAATTTGTGGGGGATCCTGGAGGAACAGGATCTGGGACTTCTATCTCAACACCCCAGGCCAACCCTCTGCTCCCATATGCACTTTGCATTCCAGCACCTTCTGATTTACAAATTAAGCACCGGATACTGATCCAATGGCTCTAGTTATACAATCAGTAATAGATAAAATCCAATGAACCATAGAAGTGCCATCATGAAGGGCCTGTCCCAGTACAATTAATAGGCTGCTTAGGATAATGATACATGAATGATGTGTGTCCAAAACATTGGTGTTTTTAGAACAATTCTCAACTTTGGGTAAAACTGGAGGAATCCCTAACTGATGGAGGCAACCAGAAACCCTGGCTCACACTGCCTGCCCCACTGGTCAGGTTTGCATTTGAACTTAATAAAGTCTAACATTTCATCAATCCGAAAGGAAATAAAAAGTATAGCAGATTCTCACCATCACAGTTTGGGAGTGGGTGGCTCCACCAGTGGGTTTTTTCACATATAAGAGGTTCCTCGTGGCTCAGTGTGTAACCTGGTTGACAACCAAAGGAAACCGCAGAGCCAATGGAAAAATCCAATCCATAGCGAATCCCATGCACTGGAATTCCTGGATCTAGGCACGAATGAGTGTCCACTGTCACACCTGTAAAACGAAGCAATGAAAACTTTGAAGAACCGGGGCATTTTATACTCAAGACTAGACAAACAATTGTTTACAAGAAAAGAGTGGTATACAAGACAAACGTGTTGGTAAAAGCTCTAACAGGAGCCAGCAGGGGAGGTTACAAACGGGACAGCACTGAAATACAAAAATAATTGATTTTGTATTATGAGAAATATCAAACTCTCTTAACCCCTTCACTGCTGAGGCATTTCACCACTGTGTGCTGAGCTCATTTTTTACCGCTTTCGCTCATCATGTTTAAACGCGATTTGAAGCCACGTTTTATTAAATGACCCAGACATATTATATATCGTTCTTTCCGGCAGACTCGGAAGATTCATAATATATCATTATTATATGTATACGTCATGTCCTGTCTGTATATTATAACAAAAAATGCAATAACCTTTAAATTTCTAATCATATACAATGTGTAAATGTTTTTTTTTTTACATTTTTTCACATGAGTGTTTGCGGTTATATTTTCTATGGGGTGCGCTTGTACAAAAATTAGAAATGGGGACGTGTTACATTGTTTGGGGGGAATTCCGTGATTTTTAGCAAACACAACCCATAGAAAAAATCGTTAGTGCAGCATTATTGTTCACATTATAATTGAAATGTGAACACTATTGCTGCATTAATAAAAACAACACACAAAAAAAACCATGTTTTTATTTTTTTTTAGAAAAGGGGGGATGTTTGTGAGGGTCCTGAGAATGAGCAACAGCACTAATGGCCTGCTCTACGGTGGGTGCCCACTCAGGTCTAACAAACAAGGTTTTAGCTTGCTTGCGCCATTACTGGAATGAATTCTCCATATGCAAATCAGCCTGCTCTCACCCAGAAAGGGTGGCCAGCACTGAATGCCAAGGATGTCATCCCTGCACGAGAGATGCAGTAACTCCCTACGATCGTTTCGGCCTTATTGGGTCTCATCAGGAGGGTATAGCTGACACCCATCTAGGCACATCAAGCAAGGGGCCCACGTCTGGATGACCCTTTACACTTAAAGTGAGAAAAGAGGGGGTGTTTGTGAGGGCCCTGAGAATGAGCACCAGCACTAATGGCCTCCTCTACGGTGGGTGCCCGCTCAGGTCTCACAAACAAGGTTTTAAGTTGATTGTGCCATTACAGGGATGAAGTCTCCATATGCAAATCAGCCTGCTCTCACCCACAATCCCACAATGGCAAATCCTTGTTTGTGAGACCTGAGCGGGCACCCACCATAGAGCAGGCCCTTAGTGCTGTTGCTCGTTCTCAGGACCCTCACAAACACCCCCCCTTTTCTTATTTTTTTTTTCTTATTTTATTTTTACTTTGTACCTGGTCATGTTTGGTATTATTTGAAAGGCCATGACCCCCTAGCTGCCATGGTTCGGGAGATATGGGGGTTCAAAGGAACCCCCTATCTCCACCAGGGGATTTCTTGGGAAATACCCGGGCAGCTAGGGGTTCCCTGGCTAAATGACGTCATTGCACATGTGTGTTAGATTTTAATTACATTGCGTGTGGCTGATTTTGGTGTCTCTCGCCATGGCGTGGCGCAGCATCTTACTTCAATTTTGATATCTAAGAAGAAATTTAAAAAAGTTTATGGCATTCCATATATGGTAATTATAATAGAATTTTAATTTAACAATGTGCGATGACGTTAGGTAGCCAGGGGGAACCCGGAGGTGGAGCCGCCATCCAAGATGGCGGCCCCCACCGGAGCTGACGCAGCGCGGGATGGCGCTGTATCGTAGCCCGGTATGTGAGTGGTTAAAACCAGGCACCGCTTAAAAGGGGAGACTCTCCCCTTTTAAGCGGTGCCTGCTTTGAGCGGCTGCAACCTCCTGATCGGGAGAGGGATCCGAAAGGATCCCCCCTCCCTTCCGTGCGATGTCCAGAGGCCGCCCGAAAATTATTTACGTGGGGCAGCCCTTAAATGACGCGTCTGACCACTGCGGGACCCCGGAGGAGAGAGGTGAGTATCTCTCCGGGCTCCCGCTGAGCGGATGACGTGTGGGGCATATAGCGGGAGTCAATGAGGATGTGTCACACACTTCATCCGCAGCGAAGGGGTTAATAAACCTAAGGCTGTCTGAAGTATGAAGAATAATGCTCAGGCAGGATAATGATGAAATCATCGGAATGTTACTATTATATGACTTATCAAGTTGCAGATGGCTGAAAATAATGGGCAATATATATATAAATACACACAACTTCAAACCTGCAAAAGCTCACTGATTGTCACCCTCTGATTAGCATTCTAAATTTGTGTCATACAACACATCATTGATAATAGAAAGTAATATTTTTTTAGAATAATGACCATTAGAGGTAACTATAGAAGGTATTATCTCTATTTGGGTACTATCAAGAAATTCACGGAAATTCCAGGAAGTAAACCCAAAATTTGATTTGTGCTACCTAGATTAATGAGACACCCGAACCATGTAAACAAGGTGCCGCGGTGCTATTTTGGCAAGAATCTAGAATCCACATAAAACGCTAATGTGTGTAAATTTTATCGTATTATTCTTCGTTGTAAAATTTATAGAAAATGCAATGCCCTTTATGTTTAAAATGGATATAGTACTTACTCTCGTAATGAATCTTAAAACCATTATTGGACCGGCTGTTGTCCGTGGTGAAGAGCAGATAAAGATAATTCACGCTGCTGAAGAGGAACTGTGGAACCTGCGTGCCATTATATGATCCCACAAGCGGTGACAGCAAATTCGGTCCATCGTGCACTTCCAAAACATCATAGTTCAGTTCTGTCTGGAATCTGTTATAAAGCGTAAGATGTACAGTATATATGAGGTTATAAATCTGAAATACCATTTTAAAAAGTAATTATTGCGCTAAGACAGGTTTATACTAGGTTTTTTTTGTCTATGGGGAGAGAGAGATCTGAAATGTGCCTGAAATGAAGCCGGACACTGAAATTCCGCAAACGGTGACATTTCGGGGCCATTCAGCTATTCAGAGAGCAGGCAATTCGCCAAATTGTGGCGAATTGCCTGCATGTACGGTACCTGTTTGATTGCAGTGAAATCCCCCATTTAAGAAGCAATGGTTTGTCTATTCAGAAAACACACGAACAGCTGAGGAATGTCAGTGAAGTGCCCTGCCGTTCGGTGGTTTAATTCGGCAGGTTTATTCAGGTGAATCCCATAGGCTTCAATGTTAAAAATATTCCTGTTTTAATTCAATATCTAATAAACCGTTTATCATTATATTCTGCAGTAAAAAGTCTCTTTAGTTTTAGATTTTTTAGGATCTTTTAGGCATTTTTTGGGATTGTTTTTGTCAAAATATTTTTTCCGTTTCTTTTTTTTTTAAATCGTTTTTTCATTTTTCTGTAACAGACCTTTTTATTATCACTCATTGGATCTTATAAGTAAATTCCAGACATTTTCGTTCAGTAGTTTATGTGCAAACATCGTTTCAAATTTCTAACGTTGAAGCGAACTGTTTTGGTTTTTTTTCACCCTGTTCGTCTGCGTGTTGGGTTTTTCGGGCGGCTGCTCTGCGCGGTGATCAGCGGGTGCCTGGATTTTTCCAGCGTGTTCGGCTTGATTTTTGCGGCAGTTTCTGTGGGTTTTCGGTGAGTGTTCAGTGAGGGTTCTGCGGGTTTGCGGCGACTTTTCCCTGCACTACGGGGTCCCTGCAGTGCTTGCTGAATACACCACAGGGTCGGCGAACTAAGAATCGTTGAATCACCCTGAAGTGCAGGGAACGAAAAGTTACCGAACGTGCAGTGACTTTTCGGATCTCTCTGAATAACCCTGAATATGTTGTAAAAAAATAATAATAACCCTGTATATGTAACAAGTTTGCATTTACATTTACTGAATACATTTTTTTAATAACTCAATAATGCTGACAAAGCACTAATTAATCAGAAAAGTAGTGATAAATGAACCTAAAATGTTTATTAATAAGATTAAAAAAAAAACTATTAAAATGTTGGCTATTATCTTTACCTTTCAAATGAAATTTTGATTGAGCGCCCCGGTTCAGCTTCGATCACCCATTCACAATTTAAGGAGTCTTTGTAGTATCCTGGCCATCCTGGAGAAAGAATCACTCCGCTTGGAGAAGAAAAGTGTCCACCGCAGGGAGCTAAAGGGAAAAATATATATATATATATATAATGTATTATTCGGTATAATATACTCAAACAGAAATCTGAATAGCTGGACTTCATCCTTAGTGTCAACATTTCCTTCAACAAAAGCTACATTCCACAAGTGTTTGCAGAAATGATGCTGCAATCCACTTACTAGCAGAATGCTTGGTTGTGTAGGGAGAGGTATTAGCAGTAGGAAAAGGGAAGTGCTCATGCCACTGTACAGAGCACTGGTGAGACCTCACTTGGAGTACTGTATGCAGTACTGGAGACCGTATCTCCAGAAGGATATAGACATCTTAGAGAGAGTTCAGAGAAGGGCTACTAAAAGGGTGTACAGCTTGAAGGAGAAAAGTTACCAGGAAAGGCTTAATGATCTTAACATGTACACCTTGGAAAAAAGACGAGACAGAGGAGATATGATAGAAACATTTAAATACGTAAAGGGAATCCACAAGGTAGAGGAAGGGAGTATATTTAAAAGGAAACAAAGTAGCAAAACAAGAGGACATAGTCTTAGATTAGAGGGGCAAAGGTTTAAAAGTAACATCAGGAAGCATTAATTTACTGAGAGGGTGGTGGATACATGGACCAGTCTTCCAGTTGAAGTGGTAGAGGCCAAAACAGTAATTGAATGTAAGCAGGCATGGGATAGGCATAAGGCTATCCTAAACAAAAGATAAATCCAGGTAAAGTATCCATGTAATTGGGCAGACTAGATGGGCCGAAAGGTTCTTATCTGCCGACATTTTTTATGTCTCTATGTTACTAATGTTTTCCAGATAGATTTTTTTTTATTATTCTGATGATGCCCCCTATTGGATGAACTGTGTTTTAGCTCATCTGTGCAAGTTGAGGTTATTATTTTTAGGCAGTTTTTAGAATAAAAGTTCTTTATTAACACCTTTAACCAGATTATCTTATCTTCATTGCAAGAACCATACACCAGCTTTATCAATAGCCAAGTGCCACCATAATACCATCTGGATGGAATAGAGGAAACATCCCTGCTCTTTAACCGTGGAGACCAAGGTTCGAATGCTGACCAGAGCACCTCTCCAGTAAGTGTCCTTGGGTAAGACACCTAACGGTACGTACTCACCTACCACAGAATATCGGCTGTGGAGCCCAGTGGTAACGTCTCTGCTCTTTGACCATGGAGAAGCAAGTCAACAATCCTGTACAACACATCCCTCCAATACAAGTGTGGAGAAGCAAGTCTCGACTTTACGAGAAGCGGCTTCAACCTAAACACCAGGTCGCTGATCTACAATCATGGAAAGCCGACTCGATCCCACACCAGGGAGTGTCCTTGGGCAAGACACCAAATGATATGGATGCGTCTACCCCACAAAATACTTGTACATCTCATAGATTGTAAGTTCAGTTGTGAACAGGGTCCCCCTGAATCAGGCCGTATCATCCATGTGTGGTATTCTAATGTATCAAAAACCTTGTGCACCGATCTTGTACAGCACTGCAGAAATATGTGGCGATATAAAGGATAATTATAATAATAATTATAATGCACTGCTTGTTATTCAAATGAGTCTGGCTCCTGTTCTGGTGGGTACACTTCAAGCACATTGCTTCTAAATGTTTGGCTCATTCTACCATATGTCTCAGGTTTTATATTTTATTTTGGAGAAATACTATCTTTTGGATCGAATTGGGGGGGGGGCTGTACCACCATACATCTGGCATTCTGCTACACACACTTGAGCCTGGCCTTTCACGTTCTGCTCTACGTGAGATTTCTTTTGTATTCTATCGGTATTTTTTGGAAGCTGCAATGCCAATAATCTCATTACCCAAGCAGGAGATCTGACCATTTTTTTTATTATTTATCAACATCAGATTAACTATTTGACACAAAGGCCATTTCTGCCTGTACGCAGATAATGCAGAAGCGGGCTGGTAAAAAACACCCAAAAAAGCATATTTTCAGGCAGCATCATATCAATATTTGCTGTTAATCATGCCTATTTGAAAAATTTGATGTTTAGAAAAATGTTTCAGTCTGATTTTTGCCCGTTTTCCTGCCTTATAATACATTTATCAACACTTATCAGCATTTGAATTTTGTTTGGAAATCGGCTTACCAGCAACTTCGAATGGAACCCAAGAAGCTGAAATGTCCATTAAAAAAGCATAGACACGAGTGCAGATGTTTGAACAGAATTTTTAGCGGGATTCAAAATGTTGTATACCCTTATGGAAAAAATCCTGAATTCAAATATGGCCGAATAAGATATCGATTTTGGTGGTCAGCCTGAATTAAATGGAACCCTAAGTTGGAGTGGAAGCTTCACATTAAATAAAAAAAAAGTATGATTACACAAACAGGGTTATTCAAAGAGCTCCGAATGGCTGCCGAGAGGTAGCCGAACGCTGAAAATCAGCGTTTGGTTACCTTTCTTGGCCATTCGGCTATTCAGAGAGCAGGCAATTCACCAAATGTTGGCGAATTGCCTGCACATACGGTGCCTGTTCGAGGGCAGTGAAATCCCCCATAGAGAAGCATTGCTTCGGCTATTCAGAGAACAAAACAGCAGTGAAAAGTTGCCGAATTGCCCTGCCATTTGGTTGCTTCATGCTGCAGATTTATTCAGACGAATCCCATAGGCTTCAATGTTAAAAATATTCCCATTCTAATTCAATTTCTAATAAACTGTTCATTATAACATTCTGCAGCAAAAAGTCTCTTTATTTATAGATTTCTTGGGATATTTTAAGCATTTTTCTTGATTTTTATATTTTTAAAACAGCCCTTTAATTTTTGCCTATTTTTTTTTTTTTTTTAAACGTTTGTTCTTTTTTCTGTAACAGCCCTTTCTATTATCATTCATTGGATCTCATAAGTAAATTTCAGACATTTTCATTCAGTAGTTTCTTTGCAAACAGCTTTTCACTCAAACATTCAAGCGTGCTGGTTTTGTTTTTTTCTCACTCCATTCGTCTGCAGTGTCGGATTTTTCCGGCAGCTGCTCTGCGCTCTGATCGGCTCCTATTCGGGTTTCTCCGGCGTGTTCGGCGGGGTTAATCCAGATGTTTTTGCGGGTTTTCGGTGTGCCTTCACAGGGTTTTGCGGTGATTTTTCAGCGGGTTTGCGCAACTTTTCCCTGCAATTCGGGGTCCCTGTGGTGCTTTCTAAATACACCGCAGGGTCGCCAAAATGGAATCGCCAAATCGAACCGAATTGAGGAGAATGAAAAGTCACCGAACGTGCGGTGAATTTTCGATTCTCTTTGAATAACCCTGAAAGACTTCATTCAATTTCATTTGACTTTCACTTCCCAAGGTATTCCTTACACCACTGTTTCCCAAACCTGTCCTCAGGACCTGCCAACAGGTCAGGTTTGCAGGATATGTGAAGCAGAGCACAGGTGATATGATTTGCTGCTCAGTGATTGCAGGATCCAGTCTGCATTTCCCCAAGGGAATCCTTAAAACCTGGCCTGGTAGAGGGTCCTGAGAACAGGTTTGGGAAACCCTGTCTTACACAAACCGCCGATACACGTCCTGATGCTGGTGATACAACATTTCTGTCTCTGCACTCAGCTCAGAGTCATTTATCCCAGATAACCCTAATATTACATGACATGCGACGTTATGCGCCATAGTGTTATTTCTGATGTCAATCTGTAGGGGAACGGTCACAGTGACAGGTCGCTAGGTCTACGGTAAACTATTTTTATAGCTGCCATATGACAAGTTGACATGCTATGGTATGTATACCAAATGACAATGCATATATCTGTCAAATAAAAACCTCATGACAACAAATGGCCCTTATGCACTTCTGTGCGCTTGAATTATTTAAAAAAATGTTGAGTTGAGCATTGTAGACATTATGGACTGAAGGATGGACAAATATATTGAGCTTCAGTGTTTTCCTGCATTTACTATGTATCTAATGAATGTATTACTATTTACGTACTGCTCTCTCTATTGCTGAATTCACCGCAGGGTCAGCGAAATGAGGGCGCTGAAGGGGAGAGCTCAGAAATTTTAATGAGATTTCGGTGCTCTTTGAATAACCCCTTTAATGAACATTCCAGGAGTGAAAGGAACAAATATAAAAAGTATACGACATAGCAAAAATGTGTAAATCAAACACTATCAGGGTTATTCAAAGAGATCCGAATTGCTGGAGAAAGGTAATCGAACGCTGAAAATCAGCATTCGGTTACCTTTCTTGGCCATTCTGCTATCCAGAGAGCAGGCAAATCGCCAAATCCTGGCGAATTGCCTGCACATACGGTGCCTGTTCGAGGGCAGTGAATTCTCCATAGAGAAGCAATGCTTCGGATATTCAGAGAACACAAACCAGCAGTGAAAAGTTGCTGAATTGCCCTGCCATTCGGTGGCTTCATGTGGCAGATTTATTCAGGCGAATCCCATAGGCTTCAATGTTAAAAATATTCCTGTTTTAATACAATATCTAATAAACCGTTGATTATAATATTCTGCAGCAAAAAGTCTCTTTATTTATAGATTTTTTAGGATCTTTTAAGCATTTTTGGGGGTGTTTTCAAAAATCTTTTTTCAGATTTTTTTAGAATATTTCTTTAAACTTTTCTTCTTTTTTCTGTAACAGCCCTTTTTATTATCATTCATTGGATCATATGTAAATTTCAGACATTTTCGCTCAGTAGTTTCTTTGCAAACAGTGTTTCACTTTTCAAACATTCAAGCGCACTGTTTTTTTTTTTCACTACATTCATCTGCGGTGTCAGGTTTTTCCGGCATCTGCTCTGTGCTGTGATCGGCTCCTGCTTGGGTTTCTCCGGCGTCTTAATCCAAATATTTTTGCGGGTTTCGGTGTGCGTTCGCACTTGTTTTGCGGTGAGATTTTGGCAGGGTTGCGGTGACTTTTCCCTGCATTACGGCAGCCCTGTGGTGCTTGCTGAATACACTGCAGGGTCAAAGAAATGGGATCACCAAATCGTACCGAATTGAAGAGAACGAAAGGTCACCGAACGTGCAGTGACTTTTCGATTCTGTTTGAATAACCCTATATGCAGTGGCGTAGCTTGGGGTGGGCTGGGGGGGCCGTGGCCCCGGGCACAGTTTTCTTAGGGGCGCATAATTTCAAAAGAAATTTGCGCCCCTAAAAGTTGAGGCCCGGGCTTGGGCGGCTGTTCGAATGCTCTATCGGCATTCGGACAGCCGCCCCTGGAGCTCCGTCTCCGACATACTTACCTGCCTGAGCGGCGTAGGGAAAGTTTCCTCGCTTCCGCTCTTTGAAGGACCCAAGCCGCGGTCACGTGGGACTCCCACATGACCGCGGCTTGGGTCCTTCAAAGAGCAGAAGCGAGGAAACTTTCCCTGCGCTGCTCAGGCAGGTAAGTATGCCGGAGACGGAGCTCCAGGGGCGGCTGTCCGAATGCCGATAGAGCATTCGAACAGCCGCCCCATGTCTGGTCTGGGGTCTGAGCTGGGGCATATCCATGAGAGCTTGGGGGGCAGTATCTCCATGAGCTGGGGCATATCTCCATGAGCTGGGGCAGTATCTCCATGAGCTGCGGCAGTATCTCCATGAGCTGGGGCATATCTCCATGAGCTGGGGCATATATCCATGAGCTGGGGCAGTATATCCATGAGCTGTGGCATATACATTTGTGAGCTGGGGCAAATCCATGTGTGAGCTGGGGCAAATCCATGTGTGAGCTGGGGCATATCCATGTGTGAGCTGGGGCAAATCCATGTGTGAGCTGGGGCAATATCCATGTGTGAGCTGGGGCAATATCCATGTGTGAGCTGGGGCATATCCATGTGTGAGCTGGGGCAATATCCATGTGTGAGCTGGGGCATATCCATTTGTGAGTTGGGGCAAATCCATGTGTGAGCTGGGGCATATCCATGTGTGAGCTGGGGCATATCTATGCGTGAGCTGGGGCAATATCCAGGTGAGAGCTGGGGAAATATCCATGTGTGAGCTGGGGCAATATCCAGGTGAGCTGGCTGGGGCAATATCGATAACGTGTCCACAGGTTGGGGGGGGCACACAATTCTTGGCTGGCTCCGGGCGCTGACGACCCATGCTACGCCACTGCCTGTATGTGCAATAGTGAGCAAAACAAGGAGGTATGAGATTGCGGTGGCTGACATGATTATTGGGGAGGTTGCCTTGGCATTTCAGTTCTGGCCATCCTTTCTGGGTGATCGTGTTCTGATTTACAAATGGTTCACTCTACTCTTTAACATCATCATTGAGCCAAAACCTTGTGAAACCTGAGCGTCGGACCCACTGTATTCCAGTTTTCAGCAATTTAATACATCTTTGTTTTGTTCGTTAAAAGGCAATATTAATGGTATAACAGCAATTAAAAAAAGTGCAAATTGTTAGGATTTTTTTACATACTCCATATTTACACAAAAGTTTGATTTCCTGCTATCCTTAATACTTCGATGCCCTCTTATTCTTTTCACTTTATCCTTGTTTATCTGCTAAAGTCCCTTCCTTTCCTAAAGTATCTTCATTCAGTTCACTTTATATCTGATTACTTGCTCTTTTTTTTTTTTTTGCTGAAATCGACAAAATTGTTTAATATACATCTCCAGCATGCCAGAAACTAAACTGCACCAGAAATTAAATTTTGCTTTCCATTTCAATGATCAACACTAGAAATCATTTACTTCTATCAAAGTTTAGATGAAATTATAAAAACTGCCGCTGGTTAAAAAGGACATAAGTATTCCTCCTGAATTCTAACACTGTATATCTAAGGGAGGGAAAAAAGTTTAGATTGCGGTGATTTAACGATGTGCAGAAATGTTCTGTCGCCGTGCCACTTTTATGGGGCATCTAACAGATTTTGTAAAATCGAAATTTGAGAGCGTAGTCAATCACTCTAGTTATAGGCTTCACTTTTGTACATGAAATACAAGTATATTATAAAATATACATTAAATAAAGTACAACTGTTCAACCGTTGCTTATATATTACCAATATGCCTCACATATTTATGATCTATCCCCTAACTGATAAAATGCATTGCTGTATTTTCAGAATTTATATATACAGTACACAATGAATTAAAGTTTGTTTTCGCATAGGGTTGTTTAAGCAATTAGCCACTTCCCCACTAAATATGTATACGTTACATTGTAAATAATGTTTTTCAATATCTTCTAAAGAAACTACATATATTTGTTCTTTTATATCCAAAATTAGATAATTCTTAATCAGTTGTATTAAATTTACCCGATTATAGCAGACAGAGAGCACCCAATAGTGCTGGCCTATGTTTAAAGAGACAGGGCGGTGTGACAATATATGGGCAGGGCGCCACTTTGGTCGTTAAGTCAGCTTTTGCCAATGTATCATAATACAAGTTACAAGGCATAATACAAGTTAAATGTTGTGGTCATATAGTCATAAATATAGCATGAATGTGAGATGTTTTGGAAATTACTCATAGTTGTGGGATAAAAGAACTTACCTAATGGGCGTTCTACCTCGGCCGAGGTCTGTCATGAATGTGCAATAAGGCACAACACCTAGAATAAAAGTGCCAGTTGGCTTCTAGAAGACGCTGCTACCACGAGTGAATATTATTCATGAAATAACAAGACAAGTGGAGCTTGGCTGAAAATTGTTGGGGTTTTTTCATTTTGACAATGGACATAAACCAATACCAACACACCAACTCATTCAAGGTGGCACCTACATACCTCAAGAAGTCTAGCATTATGTTACCGATCAGGAGAGGGGTTTTTTTTGTTTCAGTTTGGGGTTTTTACACCTTTGTATACAATGTTATTATTATGTATGTGTATTACGTGAATAAGGGTCTATAACTTAAGTTTGTACTTTGATGCTCATGTCATGAATAAACACGTGACACCAGTGCAGTGTACCTTTTTTGCACAAACTGTGCTGTCTCAATCTTCTATACATGGCTTCTGCGTGTCACACTTAGGCTAGGGTCAGACTAACGCATTTTTCGCGTTGTCTGTGAAAAAGTGCGTTCGAACGAATGGACGCATTTTTTCACGGAATACGCGATAGCGGTCATACGATGCGCCTTTTCGTCCGTGATTTTGTACGGATCATCAATAAAACACTTTTTGTGTCTGGACGTTATGTTGGCCGGACATTAGCAGCGTCTGACGTCTCCCGATCACGCACACACGCCTCTAGAAGACGCAGCGCACTCTGTATGTCAGTACTAGAGGTTTGACGTTCTAGAAAAAATGAATTCGTTTGCCACTTGCGTTGCGCAGACGAACTTTAGTGTGGCCGTACTTCGTGTGTTCCCCGGCATTGGACGTCATTTGCTGCTAGCACGGCCGTGATTTCGTGCGTCTAAACGCACGTTAAAACTGCTTTCGTCTGACCCTAGCCTAAAGCCGGAACTACACTGAGCGCGGTGCTGTGCGACGAGACCTGCTCAGTGTTACTACTCTTTCCATCTACCGCTGCTAAGCCGTCATCACGATGCACCGCTGAGCGACAGGAGATGGAAAAATCCAACTCTCCCCTCGGCAGAGTGGCGCGATGAGAGGAGGTGCAGGATCTAAAGCACACGGCGCATGCGCCTTGTCCTGTAGATCTCTCCCATCTAGCGCTGCTCGAGGGGGGGAGCGGTCAGAACAATTCTAGGGAAAGGAAAACAAAAAAACAACATAATTCCTAATAGGTATATAAAATGTATAGGTCACAGATGTATAAAACGCTGGATCTGCGATGGTTGATATGCTCAACCAAAACAAATGTATAATGTGTTTTGACCATGGATGGTTAGACTACATTTTATTTATATTCTGAGCACTTATTTTTTCCATAGGCTCGACTGTTATAGTCAAATACCCTGGGTATTTGACTAAAACAGTTGAGTCTATGGAAATAATAAGCGCTCAGAATATAAATAAAATGTAGTCTAAACATCCATGGTCAAAACACAATACGGCATTCTTTTATTTTACTTTATGTTCCAAGACCATTAAAGCGACTAGGACACCAGACAACTAATGTCACTGATGAAAAATGTCCTCCATAATGAAAGTTATTGAAATTCACAAACCTTCACATTTCGGTATCGGTCCGCTCCACATGACTTTCCCTTCCATCAGGATGCAAGTGATGGTTTCAGTGCCTTGAGTTTTAATAAATCCATCTTCACAAACAACAGAGACTGAACTTCCCAGCTGAAAGTTGTCACCAAAGCGACGAGCGTTTATTGGTACTCCAGGGTCAGGACATTCATTATGTCCAAAAGCTTTAAATGGAAAAAAAAGTTAAGGTGAAATAAATGGTTTTCTTAATGTGAACAGAGAAAATTAGCAGTAGGGAAATTACTTGTGCGGGAGGGGGGCGTTTATTTGGCGAAACAAGATAAGGTTATTAAGGAAAGCGAAAAGCAGAATAGCTGGAGAGTGTAAAAGTAGGAATAATTGTTATATACGGAGAATGTGCGTCGATATTGAGCAGATTAAAATCTGTCAGTAATGGATTATGTTAAAAGGAGAATATACTAATGATGACCAGTACAAAGCCCTGTGGGTAGATCGTCCTCACGACATTACGCATTGTGCCCACGTATTACCTTTTATATTCCTTAATATAGAATAATTGATACAGTCCTAACCTCAACATGTGAGGAAAGGGATTTAGGGGTTATTATTTCAGAGGATCTAAGGGTAAGTAGTCAATGTAATAGAGCAGCAGGAAATGCTAGCAGAATGCTTGGTTGTGTAGGGAGAGGTATTAGCAGTAGGAAAAGGGAAGTGCTCATGCCACTGTACAGAGCACTGGTGAGACCTCACTTGGAGTACTGTATGCAGTACTGGAGACCGTATCTGCAGAAGGATATAGACATCTTAGAGAGAGTTCAGAGAAGGGCTACTAAAATGGTGTACGGCTTGAAGGAGAAAAGTTACCAGGAAAGGCTTAATGATCTTAACATGTACAGCTTGGAAAAAAGACGAGACAGAGGAGATATGATAGAAACATTTAAATACATAAAGGGAATCCACAAGGTAGAGGAAGGGAGTATATTTAAAAGGAAACAAAGTAGCAAAACAAGAGGACATAGTCTTAGATTAGAGGGGCAAAGGTTTAAAAGTAACACCAGGAAGCATTATTTTACTGAGAGGGTGGTGGATACATGGAACAGCCTTCCAGTAGAAGTGGTAGAGGCCAAAACAGTGATTGAATTTAAGCAGGCATGGGATAGGAATAAGGCTATCCTAAACAAAAGATAAATCCAGGTAAAGTAGTCATGTAATTGGGCAGACTAGATGGGCCGAAAGGTTCTTATCTGCCGACATTTTCTATGTTTCCTTGATGACACCAGCGGGGCTCCATACATAAGACATTTCCATTGCTCCGTTTTAGAATTAACTTACGTTTTTTATTTGTATTTTGAAAATTGAATTGAATAAATCCCTTAAAAAAATAAAGATTGTGTGCTTTTTTTTTTGCAATTTTGCCTAATCTTATAGAAAATTAAAGTTGATCTTTTTTGTAATTCTTCCAATTTGTCCCCAAAAAGGATTCCCTAACACTTCTAGAAGGGAAACACGCTAGTACAGGGGTCAGAAAGTTGTAATCCATGTTGTTGTAGACAAACAAACATTGGTGAACTTCAGCAAACTATGGTGGATCAACTATGGTGAAACTTCGGCAAATTCACTATCAAGGTAAGTCTCAAAGTCGTTTGCCATAGATTTCACCAAGTCTTCACTGTAGTCAAATGAAGAATGTCATCTTATAATTACCAGAGAATATTCCCCATTGTTGCAAAAAGGGGAATAATCCTGAACAACTGCTGTTGAATTTTACGGAAGAACAATAGTGGTTCTATTGTTGACTATATTTAACCATTGTTAGCATTAACAGTCTTCTCTAAATATTGTATAGGCTACCCAAGGGTACGTATGATTGGTTAGCGTCATAAATGATAAAACCCCAAATACTAGATTTAATATGCTGCTATATTCTGGAGAAAGCAATACACCGTCTCAAGGAATTGCCAGAAAAACATAGAATTCCTCAAAGTCTCAAAACGCAAAAGAATTTTGTGAAAATATACACAAAATTCTTTTGCGCTTTCGGACCAATTGTGGATATCTATATTCTTCTCTAAATAGTAGAGATGTGCATTCGTTTCGGAAAAATTCAGAATTTGGAACAAAATTTGATATTTCATATTTCGGAAGTACTTCCGAATAACAAAATCGATACGATACGAATTCGAAACGAAACGGTATATTACAAATTTATTTTGTTTTACACAGTGTCATCATCATAAAAGAAAAATTTGAATAATTGATATCAACTATCGAATTTGAAATGAACTATCAAATGGATATCAACAACTATCGAATCGATTCGAAATTTCAAATCAATCTGAAACGAAACGAAATGAAATTAGTTACGAAATTCCGAAAATTAAATTATTTTAAAACGTAACGAAACGAAACTAAATGAAACAAATTTTTCAGCCATGCACATCCCTACTAAATAGTTAATTTTAGTTACAACACTGATGATTTTTACTCTTCGCAACTACAGTGAAGGTAGGTGAAACAATGGTGCTTAGTGAATAAAGTGCTTAGATGTTGTCTCTAATACTGCTAAATATAGTCACTATAATTTAGACCTTCAAGCCAAAGATACACAAGCATTTTCATTCCATTGGCAACACTCGAAAATACAATAGTATGGTCTTTGGGTGACAGCCAACAGAAATATTGACCTGCACATTTGGATTACAAACTCTTTACGGCTATGGGAAATTTCCAACAAAAAGAATACACATTACTTTAATGCAGGGGCATCAAACTCTAGTCTCCTTAGATATCGACGGCCTATAAGCCCCAGAAATCTTTGAATGCAATAAATGGCAAGACAAACATGGGAGTTGTAGTTCAGAGACACCTGAAGGCCCTGAGTCTGACATCCCTGCATTAGTGTTTTTGTACTATCTAAGTATATCTATGTAGATTCTAAGGGCTCTATTGCACTCCTTGCGCAACGGTTTTGCGCGCACGCAAATGCGCATTTGCACGAGGACAAAACCATTTGCGCAGTACGTCATATTTCGACGTTCGCGCAAACGATGCACGTAATCGTCTACCGCGATTGACCCAGCGCGAACCCAGCGCGAGCGCAAGTCCATGCACGCATCCTATACTTAACATTGACAGCACAAATGCGCTCGTGCGCTGGTACGCGGATGGTATTACAATCTTAGCGCAACGAAAGTTTGCGCACATTTTCGTAAAGGTCTTTGAAAAGCAGGTGGTAACTGTAAATTTGATCGTCCTGGCTGAAACAAAATACACCAGCACAAAAAAAAATTACAGCACAGTACAGTTACACATTCTACACATACCCAAACATTAAAATTTATAAATATGTGTCATTGTTAATTTTTTCTTTTTTTGGCTGGTGGTTGTTAATTTTTTTTCTCCTTTTCTTTAGTTTGTAAATATTTTATTGGAAATGGGTGATTGATGTTGGCTGATTCCCGTGACAAATTCTGTGACAAAACAGTCTGCCCACCGATCCCTGCACGCAACGTTCATTTGTGAACGGCTTTGCACGTTGGATTTGCGCACGAAAAATCTTGAAGGAAGAAAAAAATGCGCTCGGATCGGAATACCACGTTAATTTGCGCGCAATGACGTTTTTTTGCGTGCGCAAAAAAAATTGCGCTGCGCGAGCGGATTTGCGCGAAGAATGTAATAGGGGCCTAAATATTTTATTAGAAAAGAGTAGAATTTCACTCTGTACAGATTCACCGTTCCATGAATTGTCGATGTCTTGTTTAGCTTTCAAATGTAGAGTTTACCTTGAGTATGGGTTGAATAGGCGCATGTCATACAGGCATAAAGAAAGCCTATACCATTACAAAGTCATGAGAATATATCTAGACTGCTTATATCAAGCACAGATACTTTCAAATACAAGGACAAGATTTTATCAAAGATACAGTGCAGGGTTTTACATAACCTATATATAAAAAAAACAGAATAAAGAAACGGTGCCAAAAGACTCTCAGCAAGTTCAGTTACAGCTTTCACAGTACAAATATCTTGACATTTCTCCAAGATAGCACATTTTTCACAGTATTCAGTCCGATGCACATAAACATTGATTATTCCTAAACCTTTAATCTTGTACAATTTTTCTGTGTACAGTAACTATTCATATCACAAAGAATACTGTGTCTGTTCTCCGCATTGTCTGCGCTTCAAGTGTTTTCATTGAATTTGCCAAAATGTGACAAAAGTATGTATTTCTGTCTCTGGAAAAATTATCTACTTTTGAATTACAACACAGTACTCTGTTATTTTCTGGTTTATTATAGTCATTTTGAATGGAAGAACACTTAAACTAATGTATGGTATAGGTAACTTTAACCTTTAATGAGTTCAGCAAGCAGTATATTTGTAATTGTCAGTAAACATGAATACTTTAGAAATCAAACACATATAACAAGATTCAACATTGGTGACTCCAAACTTTTCTTGCCCTGGTGCTCAAGTTAAAGTGCCTGCATGGTGACTTGACTTGGTGAAAGCAGTAATTGTTGCAGAAAAATCTTATACATAATGTAAAGACTAAAAGCAAATCTATTTTTGCTCATTTCATACACCATAAGGCCTGGGCCTCGATTTAATTCTTTTGGATAAGCATTCTTATTACAGTCTGTTAGATACCTTCAAAGGATTTGAATACAATATAGAATACAACATTCCTGTAACGGCAGTCACTTAGGACTCTGGGCACATGCGGTGTGGGACGACTCCTGGTGGCTTTGACTCTTCATATTGTCCCAACCCTTTTCTATGTCCAAGCCACCCTGTGCCCCTTGTAACTTCAGGGTGTTTGTGTTTTATGTGTGTAACGACGGAAATGTGTCTGCTGTGAGTTATCTAGGAGGCTTTGTACTGAGGGACTGTATATATATATATATATTACATATGTCTTAAGAGGATTGCTACTTATCTGTACCAGCACCAATTCCCTTAAAATAATATGCATGTCTAATTGTCAATTTTGAAAAAAGATTTCTAAACACTTTTATGCCTATAGACAAACTAGAATAAATCAATCAAAAATTTAAAAAAGTGCAATTTTTTTTATGAGCTTGCTTTAAACTCTGTCACTTCATCATGTCTGGCCACGCCTCTCAGCTTGGGGCGTTTCTTCAGTGCCCACTTCCTGAATATTACCCGCCTCCTCCCCGCCCACTACTCCACCCATCAAAGCTTCACATGAACTAGCACAAGCTGTGCACGTGAAACCCTGTGACACCCCAGGACCTCAGAATCTTTGATTGTAAGCTGTCGAGCAGGGTCCTCTCTCCTACGGTTCTGTGTGTTTAATTTGTACGGGCATTTGCTATTCTATCTCTCCCATTGTACAGATCTACGGAATTTGTTGACGCTTTATAAATACCTGTGACTGTAACTGAATATTAGCTATTACTGCAACTGTGAATGCAAGACTAACTCACGCTAGCTCGCTCAATCAATCACCCCTGACAAGCTCACTTGCGCTCTTTTATGGTGTAAATACTGTCTCACTCAAACTCCCTCACACTGTTTCTTGTGCTGTCTGTCTCTTGTGCGTGCGCTCTCTCACTGCACATTTTCTTGTGCTCTCTCTGCTTTATCTTGCTGTCTTACTCTCTTTTCCTTTTATTGCCATTTCTCTCCGTGCTTTTTTTATGCTGTCTCTCTGCGGTCTCTTTTTCTCCCTGTGTGTATTGATTTCAGTCCTTCCCTGTCTCTGCAGTAACTGGGGGTGAACGATTTACAGATTGGAATGGCACTCAGCCCCGCCCTCCCCTCAGCTCACAGGGCAGGAGGAGCAACTCAGTCACACATGCTCAGTGCGTTATGTATCTATTCCTAGAAATAGTCACTGATTGGTTAGCTCAAAGAGCCTCCAGAGGTGGGTGTGGAAAACGCCAAAAAAGAAAAGCAGGTAAATAGGAAAAACTATCATATTTACTTGCGTTTTATGCCTGCCGAAGGAAACTACTGACTCATTCAAAAGGCATTCACATTTTTAAAAGCACACTAGCAAAGCATGTATGTCCCTTTAACCCCTTGACACTGCGGGATGTTCTATGATGTCCACGCAGTGAGTGGGCATTGAAGATGCGGGGTGCACAGGTACGCCCCGCTCACTTCAATGGGCTGCCTCAACCCATCCCCGCAGCAGATGTGCACTGCATGCCATTGGCTGCAATGGGATGGCTTGAACTCAGGCCATCTCTCTGCCTGCAGTCAATGATATGCATCTTGCCATTGTTAACCCCCGCTTGACGGGCGACACCTGTCTTGAAGGTGTTAAGCAACGCTGGGATTTGGCTTCCCTTTGCAGTCACAGGTACCGGAGGAGGGAACATTCTATTGTATAGGACTCACTGTCTGAGGGTTGGTTTATGGGCAATGTATAAGCTGTATGAACTGTTTTACGCACAATTAAAAAAATTAGTTTTGTTTCTCCCCTGCACAGAGTCTTGACTTGTGGATGTAGGAAAGCTCTTCTATAAAAGCTATAACCACAGTACAAGACGTCTGAGAGCAGCCGAGGGAGAAAGGTCCAGTACAGATATTCACAACAGAATACTGAGCTCACTTACAATTCCTATAGACCAGTGGCTCCCAACCTCTGTCCTCAGGTACCCCTAACAGGCCAGATTTGCCAGATATCTGAAGCACAGCACAGCTGATATGATTTGAAAGAAAGAATTTAAAAAACGTTTTTCATCATTTTGAATTTAATTATTTTTACACACATACAGGGTTATCCAAAGAGATCCAAATTACTTGAGAAAGGTAACTGAACGCTGAAAATCAGCGTTGGGTTATCTTTCCTGACCATTCGGCTATCCAGAGAGCAGGCAATTCGCCAAATCCTGGCGAATTGCCTGAACATACGGTGCCTGTTCAGTGCCTGTTCGAGGGCAGTGAAATCCCCATGAAAAATCACTGCTTCGGCTATTGAGAGAACACAAACCAGCAGTGAAAGGTTCCCCTAATGCCCTGCCATTCGGTGGTTTAATTCGGCAAATTTATTCAGGAGAATCCCATAGACTTCAATGTTAAAAATATTCCCGTTTTAATTCAATTTCTAATAAACCTTCATTATAAAATTCTGCAGCAAAAAGTCTCTTTATTTATAGATTTTTTAGGATACTTTAAGCATTTTTCTGATTTTTTTTTTAAAGTCCGATTTTTTTTTTTCTTTCAGTTTACTTATTTTTTTTGTAACAGCCCTCTTTATTATCATTCCCTGGACCTCCTGTGAAAATTTCAGACATTTTTGCTCAGTAGTTTCTTTGCAAACAGCGTTTCATTTTCCCAGATTCATACAAATGGTTTTGCTAATTTATTCACCTCCCTCTGTCTGCATCTCAGCTGCTTCGGCTCTGTGTGATTCGGCTCCTGTTCGGCTCCTGCTCGGGTTTTTCGAAGGCTAATCCAGATGTTTTTGCTTGTTTTCTGCTTGCATTCGGTGGGTTTTGCGGTTAGTTTTCGTCAGGCTTGCGGCAGCTTTTCCCTGCAATTCGGGGACCCTGTGCTGTTTGCTGAATACACCGCAGGGTCACCGAAATGCAATCGGCAAAAGGAACCTACTTGAAGAGAACGAAAAGTCACCGAACGTGCAGTGACTTTTCGAATCTCTTTGGATAACCCTGATAGTAAAAATAATAATACTATAATTCAGGTGTACTGAATGTGGGAATACCTTGCATATCTTTAATGCCTATAACTTTATTTTACTTTTATAATTCATATTTCACTTGAGGTGGATTACTGTTTAAAATTATTAAGCTGACATTTTGCATATTCAGTAAGTTACCACAACTATTGCCTTTTTCTACCCATTGGCTTGTCGGACAGTCAACAACAGCAAACACATAGTTTCCAAGAACTCTGGAGCTCAGAATGGGAATTTCAGTGCATGACAATCCATGTCTTCACTTTGCATTAAAACAATTCAATGCTTGAAGGCTTTAACTGTCACGTGGTCCTTAAATGGTTAAACTGTAAATAAATATATTTTAAAACTCACTCCTAGTCCTTCAGTAAACAGGTGACGAAATCCACTGTCTCCTTTCTGAACAAATGTTAAAAGACCAAGGACAACAAATAGCCCTCGGTGCTTCTTCCATCCTAATGAACCATAAAGTGAGAGCTTGCAAGGTTGCATTCATAAGATATCAAATCAGGTCTGCATGACTCTCCATGGAGTCATTTGGACTCTAGTAGAGATGTGCACGGCTGGAATTTTTTTTCGTTTCGTATCTTCATTTCGTTATTTTGTTTCGTAATATCATTTCGTTTGGTATATCGGATAACTAAAACCCCCAATGTAAGGGCCATATTACATATTTAGCGCTAATTTAACCAGAGCTGTTGTAAACTTACCAGAGCCATTATAGCCTATGGAGGTTTTAAGTTTACAATAGCTCTGGTTAAGTTAGCACCAACATTGTAATACTGCCCTAAGTTGGGCTCGATTCGATAGTTGATATTGAGTCGTATTTCCGGTCAATAAAAAAAAACAATAAATCTAATCCTACTGTTGAAAGGCAAGCTAGGGTTAAATGTTGAGCTGTCCATTGGCCTGTGGTGCTGACAACAGATTCAGCACCAAAGACCAATTTACAGGGACAGGGTGCTGTGTGAAACAGTCAAATGAATCTGAATCGTTAAATAATGTATTTGCTTTAGTACGTATATGTATTGTAATTTGGGACCGGTTCGATAGTTGATATTGAGTAAAATTTTGGATCAGTAAATAAAACCCCAGTGAATCAAATCCTGCTCAGGAATCATTTAAAGTTTAAATTTTAAATAATGGTTCTCTTGTGAAGCAGTATAACGAATCAATTTCATTATATACCGTTTCAATTCAATTCAGAGGAAATCAATTTGTTATTCCGGAAGTACTTCTGAAATATGAATTAACTAATTTTCAAACTAATTGTAATTCGTTACAAAACAAATGCACACCTCTAGACTCTAGGAGAGCATGCCATTGGTGGTGCCACACAGGTTGTGTAAATAAACCAGAAATGTGGAGCACGAAAATGCAACATCTCTTCCAAAAGTACTTCTTTGCTGCTCAATGCTGGCCACACTGGAAAAGGGACCTGACTTTGGACCTTCATCACATTGGGGACCTCTGTCTCCAATTCAAGGTTCAAATATGAGCCTGGATGTTGCGATCTGTCACAGGGAGTGTTGCAAAAAAATAAAATAGATCATATACTATATCATGCTGAATTTTTTTAACAGGATTTGATTCTATGTCAGCTCCGGATAAAAACCACATAGAGAACTCTGCTTATTTATTGAGCGCTAACATCCAGACCTACATTTTGACTTAAAATGTTTCTGTAGGGTCAAGAAGGTCAAAGTGAACCCCATTTTTTCCTGAAAACAGACGGGGAAATGCTTTGCATAACTCTATGACCTAAAGAGTCTATTGACTAAGAATCGACTCGTTGTGGAGTTGGTGCTGCTCACTTCCTGCAGTTGAGACGCACCTGCTCAGCTAATTCAATCAAAAAAGGGCTATTCTAGCCTTATAGATTTTTCCACAGAAACACCAGTTACAGTTGTGTTCAAAATTATTCAACCCCCAATGCTGTAAAGGGTTTTAGGGAATTTAGTGTACATTTGTAATTGTATTCAGAATGAAATCCTACAAGGACTTTTTAAAGAACCATATGCAACTAAAATGACATCAATTGGTTTTGTAATACAGTAGTAAATGTTTCTTTTGTGAATTCTTCATTGACACAATTATTCAACCCCTTAAAGACTACCACTCTGAAGAACAGAGGTTCATTCAAGTGTTTTCAATCAGGTATTAAATACCTGTGGATGTCACGGAGCAGCAATAAAGCATAATAAGCACCAATTAGGCAGCTTTAAAATGACTGTGATACTCAGCTCCTTCTAGACATTTACTGGTGTGGTTACAAACATGGTGAAGTCAAGAGAATAGTCCAGGAAGACAAGAGAAGAGGTGATTACTCTTCACAGGAAGGGCAATGGCTATAAGAAGATTGCAAAGATGTTAAACATACCAAGAGAGACCACAGGAAGCATCATTCGCAAATTCAAGGCAAAGGGCACTGTTGAAACGCTACCTGGTCGTGGCAGAAAGAAGATGCTGACTTCGACTGCTGTGCGCTACCTGAAGCGTAGAGTGGAGAAAAGTCCCTGTGTGACTGCTGAGGAACTGAGAAAAGATTTGTCAGATGTGGGTACTGAAGTTTCAGCTCAGACAATACGGTGCACACTGCGTAATGAAGGCCTCCATGCCAGAACTCCCAGGCTGTCTCCAAAGAATAAGAAGAGTCGACTGCAGTATGCCAAAAGTCATGTGGACAAACCACAGAAGTTTTGGATAGTGTTCTGTGGACTGATGAAACAAAATTAGAACTGTTTGGGCCCATGGATCAACGCTATGTTTGGAGGAGGAAGAACAAGGCCTATGAAGAAAAGAACACCTTGCCTACTGTGAAGCATGGTGGGGGGTCAATCATGCTTTGGGGCTGTTTTGCTTCTGCAGGTACAGGGAAGCTTCAGCGTGTGCAAGGTACCATGAATTCTCTTCAGTACCAGGAGATATTGGATAGACATGTGCATTCGTTTTAGTACTAAAGCGATTTAGTCCGAATTTTGGGATAATTTAGTTTTAGTATGACTCAAGAGAAACGAAACTGCTCAGTACAAAAAACGAAAGAAACTAAAATAAAATGCACTACATTTTAGTTTCAGTCCTTTTTGTGATATTATATTGATGAGTGAAGGAGACCAGCAATGAAGAGCGCAACATCGCAACATCGAAGTTCTGCACCCTCCACATGCCAATGCAGGAGGATGTTCTATACAGAGAGGACATTAATTCAGGAGGATGTTCTATATATTATACAGAGAGGGGTATTAATTAATGCAGGTGGATGTTGTATACATTATACAGAGAGGGGTATTAATTAATGCAGGAGGATGTTCTAAACATTATACAGAGAAGAGCCTTTTTTTCTTTAGCCTTTAAATCCAGTGGCTGTGAGCGCGGAGATCGGCTGCTTGTTACATTATCTCTCAGTACAATGTATCAGGCTCAGCTGTTACAGTAACTGACTGCTGCTCATCACAGCGCTCAGAGTTTCAGTAAAACAAGGAAATAATATTGTTCTAACGTCTTATATATAAAAAATATTATTTACTAGTTTTACTGAAACTCTGAGCGCTGTGATGAGCAGCAGTCAGTTACTGTAACAGCTTTGCCTGACACGGGGCAGTATTGCAATGTTGGTGCTAACTTAACCAGAGCTGTTGTAACTGAAAACCTCCATAGGCTATAATAGCTCTGGGAAGTTTACACAGCTCTGGTTAAGTTAGCACCAGCTATATAATATATGGCCCACATTTGCTGAGAGTGAGAGATACTGTAACAGCAACGATCTCAGCCCTCTGAGGAGCCACTACAATAGTAATTGTATCCACTGGTTTTCGGATGAATGAAATTAGTTTTCATACTAAAGAACTGAAAACGAATTTCTTTAGCAACTAAATAAATTGCATTTTAGTACTAATGCATTAGTTCAAAACGAAATTTTGTGCTGTGCACATGTCTAATATTGGATGACAATGTGATGCAGTCCGTCACAAACCTGAGGCTTGGGAGACGTTGGACCTTTCAACAGGACAATGATCCCAAGCATACCTCCAAGTCCACTAGAGCATGGTTGCAGATTAAAGGCTGGAACATTTTGGAGTGGCCATCGCAGTCACCTGACTTAAATCCGATTGAGAACCTCTGGTGGGACTTAAAGAAAGCAGTTGCAGTGCACCAAGCCTAAGAATGTGACTGAACTGTAGGCTTTTGCCCATGACGAATGGGCGAAGATACCCGTAGATCGCTGCACGACACTTGTGTCAAGCTATGCTTCACGTTTAAGAGCTATTATAACTGTAAAAGGATGTTGTACTAAGTACTAAGATTGAATGTCACTTGGGGGTTGAATAAAACTGATAATGATGTGAGCACAGAAAAGACATTTGTGGTTATTTCATTATAAATGTTATGTTATATTTCACTGACCTACACGTGCCTCTTTGATTTAATTGTAAGCAAGATGACTGAATGATCAAAATCAATGTCAAACTGGCCAAAACACTCAATTTCAGTGGGGGTTGAATAATTTTGAACACAACTGTAATTACTTCAGACATTCCTTCTGGGATTGTTTGTGTTTTATCTTTATAGTCTTGGAAAAATGTCAATACAAGCAAAAAAAAACACAAAAAAAACAATACTTGTTCCGACAGCCGAGTTGCACTTCCTTGGCTTCAAATCACTGCTTAATGAGCAGACCCTTAGACTATGACAATTTTACACTGCCTTTCAAAGCTAACGCAAATTTAACTTGTGTAACTATGTTGTTGGGAGGGAAGCGGTTAAACGTAGCCAAGAGATGTATATTAAGAGATGCTTTACAAGTTTAAAATAAGAAACATCCCATTTTTATGGCATAATTCCAATGTGAATATTTTAGTCAGTGCTTTAAAATGTAGCACGTACAACCGTGCCCCCCCCATCACCTCTGTAGTCCATCAATACGTAACAGAGATGCATGAGAAGTGGAACATTACCTATTAGAAATTAATCTCTCACATGATAATGTACTGTAATGGTTGTGAAAGTAATTATTACATCTGAGACATTTTGTAATGTGTTATGCATTATTAGCACTTACATTAATTAAATGCTAATGTTAGACTAAACACCTAGATATAAAAGGAAGGTAATGCAATGTTTATTTAGCTAGAAATAAATAAATATATACTGTATATACTGTATATATACTCCCCTCCCAACAAACTGAAGGCACTTCACATAAAAGTCCAAAATTTATTGGAAATAAATCAACATTTCAACTTATTCAAGGTAAAGAATTTTGAGAAGCTGAATGCCTTATATATACTGTATATATATATATATATATATATATATAATGATACACACACACATTATGTTTATGGTGGAGGGCAAAAAGTGAGATTAAAAGCCTTCCCATAGCAAATAATACAGTTTATAAGTGTAGAAGACATTTACACATCCCAGCATTTCAGAGAACTGCTTTGCCCACAGCGCTCGTGTGCTACATTACCCATATGCAGCAAGGAACTCTGGGTAGGACATGCAAATGAGGTCTCCAATTCCTCACTTTTTTGAATCCAGGGTCTGTTTGAATACAGAACCCTCCTTGCCAGTGCAATGCCATACAAGATGGCTTTTTAGTATAGGTCAGGTTATGCAATGAGTCACAGCCACTCCTGGACATCTGTTTCTGGCTTATTATGCCCTCATCAGCAGGAGATAGGCCGTGACTCGTTGCTGTACATGAAATTCAAATAAATCCGCAAACTCAGAGATTAATATGTGAAAATATCAGTAAATTTTACTTATAGCGACGTTTCAGTCCCTGACGACTTTTATCAAGATATATATATATGTTACGGGTAAAGCCCGAAATGCGGTTAATCCTAGGATTACCAGGGGGCGGAGCTAGCGGCCATCATGAGTAGACGCATGTGAGCAGAGCTCCGGCGATCCGCGCCTAAATACCCAATCCAACGGCTTTTAACTGCCGAATTTAACGGCGAAAATCTTCCAGACAGCCTCCCAACAACTCCGGGCACCAGCATGGCACCACCTGAAATGCTGAGACTAAGTGAAACGGCACGATCAGCCAAAAAGGATAAAGGCCGCAACACCCAAGATGGCGGACCCGGGGACCCGAGCTCGCCGGCCTCTGTGGGGGAGAGTGAGGAGCTGGACTTGGGGGAACACTCTGAAGCCAGACCAGTTACAGACAAGGTACTGCACGCAATGTTACAAACACTTAGAACTACCATTCAATCTGACTTTCGAACGATAACTGCGGACATTCATAAAGAAATTAAGGAACTAGGAGACCGCACTGAAAACTTAGAGTGCAAGACTGATGAACTCTGTTTAGCTCACAACGAACTAATAGATGCTTTTCAATTGCTCAGATCCTCCCATGACTCTCTGGTCTTAAAGATGGCGGATCAGGAGGACCGCGCACGCCGCAATAATATAAGGGTCCGCGGTGTTCCTGAAACGATAAAACCTCCAGACCTTCTGAAATATTTGCTCTTGCTATTCCAATCCTTACTTCCTGAACATCCCGACACGGACTTTCTGATGGATCGTGCCCACAGAGTACCTAAACCGAAATCTCTACCACTAACTGCCTCAAGAGACGTTATTCTGCGGATGCACTACTTTCCAATTAAGGAGGCCATTATGAAGGCGTACCGTAATTCCCAACTGGGTGACTCCTATAAAGAAATAATGCTGTTTCCGGACCTCTCTTCCCACACAATGGCAGGGAGACTGGCATTCCAGAATGTAACGAAACTGCTACGGAATCATAATGTCCAATACCGGTGGGGTTTCCCGACCAAGTTGTTGGTCTGGAAGGACGGTCAGTTACATGTTTTATCTTCGGTGACCGACGGGATGAGACAACTGGTCGCCTGGAATCTCCTTGAGGATTACACCCCTCCCAGGGTTCCATCTACCTCTCCCTCGAAGGTATCCCCGGAATGGCACAGGGTGGATACTCTCAAGAAACCGTGAGGACTCGACCTGTCTCTCCTTCAATTTCCTTTTTTATGAGACCTGATATCTCTCCAGCGGAAATGTGAGTTTGGCCCTCTCCACTTAGCAAACTGAGGCTTTACCTTTCTGTTGTTGATCTAAAGAATACTCAGCCCAGGGGGCTTCAAAGAAATGGCAGCACGAAATCGGCACGGGCACAATAGGGCGCAAGTTGCCCGCTCCCTATGGTCGCGACGCCCCGACGCCCCCGATGCCTTCCTCCAATTTTTGGAGTAGACCCCGCTCAATTTTTTTGCGGAGGTTGTGAAGGTCTCTCTGAGACTATTGTACATAGTTTTTTCTGGGCTCTCACCCCGGACTTTTCCTTTGTGTTCCTGTTCTCTCTTTTTATTTTTCCTTTTTTCATCCCCACCTCTCTCCTCCTGTACCGGAGATTCCTGATGTTGGATGCACCTTTCCTACCGGCGGAACCGTATCCCATACAACCTAGAGGCTATGACATCTTGAATATTCATACTGGTTACTTTTTTGGTCGCAGAGTATTAAGGGAGGGTCCGAACCTGCAAGGTAACCTATGGCTGGATACTGTTTTTCGTACTTTTTACCATGAACAACTCTAATCTGAAACTATATTCTCATAACGTAAAGGGATTGAATATGCCCCACAAAAGACACGCTCTTTATGCAGAACTAAAGAAACAAAACCCAGACATTGTGTGTCTCCAAGAAACTCATTTCCGTCGTCGCCTATCACATCCGAATTTATATCTCCCAAATGATACTGTTCAATACCATGCGACCTCTCCTACTAAATCACGAGGGGTTTCCTTCCTTATCCATAATAGAGTTTCTTTTGACCTGCATAGAGTAATTCGAGACACGAAAGGCCGTTTTCTAATCATTGTATGTTCATTGAACCATGTTCTGTACACTATTGCTAACCTTTACTGTCCCAATACAGGTCAAAGTTCCTTTTTATGACATGCTCTAGGAAAGATTTCTCAGGTACACATGGGACACCTAATTCTCTGCGGGGACTTCAATCTCTCCTTTGACAGAGGTAGGCCCTCTGGATCTCCCCAAAAAGCTACTCGGACTGCTCTCAACCTTATGTCTGAACACCATTTACACGACACATGGAGACTATTCCACCCTGACGAAGTAGACTATTCCTACTACTCTCTTACACATCACACATATTCCAGGATAGATTATATATATACCCATAACTCCGCCCTTCCATTAGAGTCTGACTGCGAAATTGGTTTAATTACTTGGTCGGATCATGCCCCTCTTTTACTGACACTCTCAGGCTCCCATACTGCATTTGGCAAATCCCCATGGCGCTTGAATGAATCTATACTGTCTCACCCCGAGGCCAGTGCGGAATTTAGGGAGGCCTTAACCCACTACTTCAGAGAAAATGCGTCTCCAGAAATTTCTCCAGTAACTCTATGGCAAGCTCATAAAGCGGTAATAAGGGGAATCCTCATTAAATGGGGTGCTCGACTTAAACGAGAAAGCCAAAAACATAAATTGAACCTATTGAAAGACATTGACAGGATTTCCTCTTTACATAAATTCTCCCCCACCCCACTCTTAACAGACCAATTAAAATCCCTGAAGAAGGAATTAGAAGATCTCCATAAAAAGGAATATGCTTGGCATGCGAGACGCCTTAATGCTAAATTTTACTTATATGGAAATAAAACGGGCCGTCTCCCAGCCCACAGATTGAGGGGCCGTTTGATGCGAACTAAAATTGCCAAACTTCAGACTACCTCAAACTCCTATGTCCACCAACCCCAGCAAATAGCGAATAAATTTGCGGAATATTACGCCCAATTATATAACCTTCACTCAGATGCATCCACACCACAACCTTCATTAACTGGCATATTCACATATCTGACGTCGATCAATCTCCCTCAACTTTCTGACTCCCGGCATGATATATTGACGACCCCGATTACCGCTCTGGAACTCACGACAGTCCTTTCGTCCCTACCCTCTCGTAAATCTCCTGGTCCAGACGGATTCTCTTCTAAATACTACACAACTTTTGTAGACAACCTGACTCCACACATGCTGACCTTATTTAACTGGATGTTCGAATCTGGTACAGCCCCTCCTGACCTTTTAAAAGCCACGATTGTCACTATCCCTAAAGAAGGTAAAAATCCCGAGTTATGTTCCAATTATCACCCCATATCACTCCTAAACGTGGATATTAAGATTTACGCAAAAATATTGGCCAACAGACTGTCACCACTTCTTCCTGACTTGGTGTCAGATGATCAAGTGGGGTTCATTTTGGGTCGACAGGGCACCGACAATACAATTAGGCTTCTTAATATACTAGACTGTGTGGCTAGAGACTCTACCCCTTGCCTTCTCCTGTCTTTAGATGCTGAGAAGGCGTTTGACAGACTCAACTGGCTGTTTTTGAGACATGTCCTCCTTAAATTTAATCTTCCAGTACCTTTTATCTCAGCTATTTTCGCCCTATACTCCTCCCCCACTGCACAAGTATTAAACGCGGGTTTCCTTTCGGATACCTTTAACATAACGAATGGCACACGTCAGGGATGCCCACTATCACCCCTCCTATACGCCTTGGCATTGGAACCGTTAGCACAAGCTATTAGAGCTCACTCGGAGATAGAGGGAGTATCGAGTGGACCTAGAGAAAATAAAATTTGATTGTTTGCTGACGACATTCTACTCACCCTGTCTAATCCCACGTCATCACTACCCCATCTCCATGAATCTTTATCTCAATATAGCAGAGTTTCCTACCATAAAATAAATATGTCTAAAACACAGGCTCTAGATACACATCTCTCTCATGACCGCCTCCTTTTAAGAACAACATATCAATATGACTGGCGAGATACTTTTCTCACCTACCTAGGGATAAAAATTTCATTCTCACGTAGCACTATGTATAAATTAAATTACTCCTCAATGTTACCAATGATACGAGATTTATGTTCCAAGTGGACACGACTGGAATTTTCCTGGTTGGGGAGAATAGCCGTAATTAAAATGTCTATCTTACCTAAAATTTTATACATATTTCGAGCTTTACCCCTCTCCCCACACCCGTCCTTCTTTAAATCTATTCAAGGGGTTATTAACCAATTTATTTGGAAAAAGAAAAAACCCCGGGTCGGCTTCCGGGTCCTCACCTCTTCAGTGCCTCAGGGGGGTCTGGGACTCCCTAACATTACGCTATACTATAAAGCGGCTCTAATGGCCCTGTTGGGAACTGCGTTATCATCTGCCTCTGCCCCGCAGTGGACGATGTCTATTTACCTTTCTCTCCCTTTAAACTAACCGATGTGATCTGGCTCCCAAAACACACCCGACCTTCGCTACCTGTCCTTCTTCCGCTAGCGACTTTACTCCTACGCACCTGGGATGCAGTTCGAAGCCGATTATGTCATTATCACCCCTTCCATCTAGCTACACCACTTACGACATTATCACACAAAATTCACAACTTCGATGCCCGTTATTGGAAACCTCATGGTATATTGTACCTGGCGGACTTTTACTCTCCTACTGAATTCATGCCATACGACACATTAAGCAGACGTTGCGACTTTACACGCCCCCTCCATTTCTCTTACTTACAAGTTAAAACCTTCCTGTCGACATATGACATGGTAGGCCCAGGAAAGATCTCCATACCGGCCTTATCCCCATTTGAGGCTTACTGTATCAAACCCTACACACCGGCTAGACTCCTTTCATTATGTTATAAACTCCTGATAACCCCGACCCCCAATTGGAAGAATAGGTTTCAACTAAACTGGGAACGGGACCTAAACATCAATATTTCTTTAAATGAATGGACACGCTGTTTTCAGGGAGATAAAGGGAAGTTTAAAAGTGCCACGTTGTATGAAGCTCGGAAAAAGCTTCTCTACCGCTGGTATCTAACCCCCGACAGACTCAGCCACTTTTCCACCCCAAGCTCCTCTACCTGTTGGAGATGTTTGACAGACAGGGGCTCTTTCATTCACGTTTGGTGGCATTGTCCTTCCTTGAATCAACTATGGAGTGACATCGTGATTTTTGTGAACAAAATTCTGGGTACTAATCTCACTACTGATCCGATAGTGCTTTTATTACAAATATTCCCTACGGATACATCGGTCGCCCAACGGAAATTAGCGGCCCATATTCTTACGTCAGCTTATACCCTTATAGCATCCCACTGGCGTACCCCGTCACTCCCTACTGTACAAGACATCCGCCGCAGAGTAGGGGAAATTCGCTCACTAGACGCGATGGCGGCCTGGACTTCAGGAGTCCCTTACTCTACCAGAGACCACTGGCATCTCTGGGATAAACACTTTGGTACCTAAACTGTTATTAGACATGATAGGTTTGATTCGAACCTGTAGTTGTTCTCTCCGGTAGAGGTCTTTACTCTCTCCCTTCTCCCTCCCCCCTCTCCCTTTCCTTTCTCTCTCCTCCACATTGCCCTCCCTGATTTTATTTCCTTTCAATTGAAGAGATGTTCATACCGTTATACGGAATAAGGGACACTTGTCTCAGAGGAGTGTAATATTGTTTGCTCTTTTCTTCTTTGAAAAATTTTAATAAACTCTTTATACGAAAAAAAAAATCCTAGGATTACCCGGGTAATCCTGACATTACCCAAAACCGCTGGGTAAAGCTGCAAAAAAAATTAATATTTTGGACTTTACCCAGGTAATCTTAGGACTAACCAACTGCCCTTGGGTAATGGTCTGGAAGAACTGAAGAATTCGCACTTTACCTGGATAATGTGTAAATCTGAAGCTTCACCCGGGTAATCTGAGGACTATCCAGAGCTTCACCTGGGTAATCTGCAGAGCATCCAACCCCGCTTGGGTAATTAGAATTTTGCTATTATCTATAGATATTATCAATAAAAATGGCAAAAGACAAACATTAACCCTTTCGCTGCTGAGGCGTTTCACGCCTCTGTGCTGAGGTCATTTTTACCGGTTTTCCTCATCATGTTTAAACGTGTTTTGAAGGCTTATTTTAGTATATGACCCAGACATATTATATATCGTTCTTTCCGTCAGACTCGGCAGATTCATAATATGTCATTATTATATGTATACGTCATGTCCTGTCTGTATATTATAACACAAAATGCAATAAAAAATGAATTTTCAACGTGTAAAGTTTTTTTTCACATTTTAACATGCGAGCAATTGCGGTTATATTTTATATGGGGTGCGCTTGTTAAAAAAATTAGAAATGGGGTCTCGTTACATTTTTTTGGGGGGAAAATTACGCGATTTTTAACAAACGCACCGCATACAAAAATCGTTAGTGCAGCATCATTGTTCACATTATAATTGAAATGGGAACAATATTGCTGCATTAACAAACCAAAAAAAAAAAAAAAACTTGTTTTTTTTTTTATAATTTTTTTTTTAAATATATTTTTATTTTTAATTTTTATTTTTTTAAAAAAACTTTTTCACAGTCGTGTTTGGTATCGTTGGAACGGCCATGCTCTGGCCGATCCAACAGTACCAAGCTTTAACCCCTAGCTGCCACGGATCGGGAGATAGGGGGTTCATTGGAACCCCTATCTCCACCGTTGGTGGCAGCTAGGGGTTAACTCCAGGACTGGCGTCATCATGCTATGCACAATGACGCTAGTCCTCAGGCTCCCCAGGGGTTAATGACAGCCACCGTTTGGAAGGGCAGGCTGTGCCCTTCCAAGCGGTGACTGTATTAATCCCCTGCTCCCCGGCGATCGGGAGGGAGAGAGGTCCGAAGGACCTCCCCCCTCCCTTTCAGGCACCTCCTCCGCACATGCGGGGGGCGCCTGAATTAGATGTCGCTGCGATGACATCTAATGTCCCCGCCGGGGTCCCGGAGTGCTGGGCTGACATCCAAGATGTCAGCCCGCACCGGGGGGGTGCAGCAATCCGCCGGAATCCGGCGGATTGCTGCCTCCTGTGCTCGGATGCGCTGAGCGCGTCCATAGCACAGGAGAACCACTTAGCTGGACGCGCTGAGCGCGTCCATAGCAGCCAAGTGGTTAAAATGTATTGCGGATATAATGAATATACAGAGTGACAGGATATGTTTCTTATATGAATGTGAAAGAGTTACATGAGCTTTATTATGGGTCATATGTGCTTATATATCATTTATAAAACATAATAACCATCAGGTTACTCTTTATATAATATTTTTATCTTCATAAATTCATTTTCAGACAACTAATGCACAGAGTAACATCACGGTTATTTAGTGTGGCTTGTGACTGTGGATACAATTTCATAAAAGAAACAAAAAAAACTAATACCAGTTTGCAGCTTTACCCGGGTAATCCATGGAATTCAGTCAACTGTAACCTGCTGAAAACCCAAGAAAAGCGAAGCACCCAGAGGCGTTTGGATATTTTGCAGATTACCCGGATAAAGTCCGATGTTTCGTTGCACATGACACTTTATCCAGCAACACTAGGGTAATGTGCGAATTACCCGGTTAAAACAGAGCAGAAAAGCGGGGTACGCAGAGGCCTCTGGATACTTTGCAGATTACCCGGGTAAAGTCCGAAATTTAATTTCACTTCGGACTTTTGTTAATGCGCCTGGGTAATGTCAAGATCACCCAGGTAATCCTAGGATTAACCGCACTTCGACCTTTAACCGTAATATATATATATATATCACCAGAGTATAGCAGTATGTAGTGATACCTTTTTTATTGGACTAACATTACATTTAAAAGACAAGCTTTCGAGAGTGTGACCCTCTCGAAAGCTGGTCTTTTACATGTAATGTTAGTCCAATAAAAAAGGTATCACTACATACTGCTATACTCTGGTGATTTTGGTATCTGGACTAACAAATCTTATCTAATACTGTATCTATATATACATACATACACACAAGTATATATAAATAATCAGTGGAATTGTGCACATTGTTGACCCTCAAAAGGTACTTTTCTCCAGAAATAATAACAAGAAAAGAAAAAAAGTGGGTTTTAACACTTTCACTACCAAGTAAATATATAATAATCCAGAGATATCTGCATTCTTCCTCTATATCCCAAGATAGTTCTTGCCTCGGTGCAAAAATCCCATAAAGTTGTATATAAAAATTACCATATATGGGACTGCACTCGAGGACGTGAATAAAAAATAATTATTATTATATTTTATTATTATTATAATAATTATTAATTTTTATTCAAGTCCTTGAGTGCAGTCCCATATATGGTAATTTATATATATATACAGTGGCAAGAAAAATTATGTGAACCCTTTGGGATTACGTGGAGTTTTTGCATGAATTGGGTCATAAAATGTGCTCTGATCTTCATCTAAGACACAACAATTTGAAAAACACAGTCTGCTTAAAATAATACAACACAAACATTATACAGCATGTTTTCATGTTTTTATAGAACAGAACATGTAAACATTCACAGTGCAGGGTGGAAAAAGTATGTGAACCTTTGGACTTAATAACTGGTTGACCCTCCTTTGGCAGCAATAACCTCAACCAAACGTTTCCTGTAGTTACAGATCAGACCTGCACAACGATCTGGAGTAATTTTGGACCACTCCTCTTCACAAAACTGTTTCAGTGTAGCAATATTCTTGGGATGTCAGGTGTGAATTGCTCTCTTAAGGTCATGCCACAGCATTTCAATTGGGTTGAGGTCAGGACTCTGACTGGGCCACTCCAGAAGGCGTATTTTGTTTTGTTGAGGCCATTCTTTTATTGAATTACTTGTATGCTTTGGGTCTTTGTCCTGTTGCATCACCCATCCTCTGCGGAGCTTCAGTTGGCGGACAGATGGTCTTACGTTTTCCTGCAAAATGTCTTGATAAACTCTGGAATTAATTTTTCCATCAATGACAACAATCCGTCCAGGCCCTGAGGCAGCAAAGCAGCCCCAAACCATAATGCTCCCTCCGCCATGTTTTACAGTGGGGATGAGGTTTTGATGTGGGTGTGCTGTGCCTTTTTTTATCCACACATAGTGTTGTGTGTTTTTTCCAAACAACTCAACTTTGGTTTCATCTGTCCACAGAATATTTTGCCAGTAGTGCTGTGGAAAATCCAGGTGCTCTTTTGCAAACTTCAAATGTGCTGCAATATTCTTTTTGGACAGCAATGGCTTCCTCCGTGGTGTCCTCCCATGTACTCCATTCTTGTTTAATGTTTTCCTTATTGTAGCATGTGTTAGCATGTGCCAGAGATTTCTGTAAGTCTTTAGCTGACACTCTAGGATTCTTCTTTACCTCATTAAGCATTCTGTGCTGTGCTCTTGCAGTCATCTTTACAGGACGACCACGCCTAGGGAGAGTAGCAACAGTGCTGAACTTTCTCCATTTGTAGACAGTCTGTCTTAACGTGGACACATGAACATCAAGGCTTTTGGAGATACTTTTGTAACCCTTTCCAGCTTCATGCAAGTCAACAATTCTTGATCGTAGGTCTCCTGAGAGCTCTTTTCTGCGAGGCATGGTTCACATCAGGCAGTGCTTCTTGAAACCAGTAAACCCAAAACTGGTGCGTGTTTTTAAGGGGCAGGACAGCTTTCAGCAACACATCCAATAATATCACACTGATTGGACTCAAGGTTGGCTCACTCCTGGCTCCAATTAGCTCTTGGATTCATATACTTTTTCCACCCTGCACTGCGAATGTTTACATGTTCTGTTCAATAAAAACATGACAACATATAATGTTTGTGTTGTATTATTTTAAGCAGACTGTGTTTTTCAAATTGTTGTGACTTAGATGAAGATCAGAGCACATTTTATGACCAATTCATGCAAAACTCCACGTAATCCCAAAGGGTTCACATACTTTTTCTTGCCACTGTATATATATATATATTATATATATACACACACACTGTATAAACACATGAGCTCGCATTGAAATAAAATAATAACAACAATGAAAAATAGCATATAAACCCCTTTTTGCACACTTTTTTATTGCATGAATCGAGTTCATCCTGGAGAGAAATTACATTTACCGTGACATCCTCACTCCTGTCACCCTGTATTACTAAAAAGAAGCTACAAGGAGCAGCAATCACATTCACTGTAAAAACAATTCAACATAATTGAATCCCTTCACTAGCATCTGCACGTGCCTGAGATCAAACTAAAGCGACCTGGTCCTATTCTGAAGTGATGCATAGGAATTTCATTTATTGCAAAAAAATTCATTTGAAAATGGGATCCAGATCCTGCCCTTAAAGGAACAGCACTTCAGACATGACAGCCAACGTGCCACAACTGTTTGGCAAGCTAAGAGTTCTACTTTTCTTTCAAAGGAACACGAAGCTTCAACTCTTAGTATATATTTAGTAACACTTTTTGATCAGCAGAGGGAGCTGTCTGAATACTAAAGAAGATTACCGTCTGTAAAAATGTAACGTATGGACGTTACATACACTTTTACATTGTAGGTAATGGAAATTGGTTTTACATAAAACCACTGGGTCCTGACAATGGTTTTATGGAAGACCACTTGGTAGATAAAGGGATATGCATGTCTAGAAATACTTTTTTTAAATTGATATTTCTAGATTGTGAGTTCCTACGGGAATAGGGCCTCATCTCCTCCTGTACTGTTTGTCAAATGTTGTTCAATGTATTGTAACCCTGTCTATACTGTGCCTATTGTACAGCGCTGCGGAATATGCTGGCGCTTTATAAATAAAGAATAACAATAATAATATTTAAACACTTTTATACCTATAGATATAGAAGAATAAATCAATAAAAGTTTTAAAAATGTGTAAAAAAAATATCTATTTTCTTGCTTTAACCACTTGAATGCTAAGGACGCGCTCAGCGCGTCCTCAGCATTCCCGCTGGTGTGCTGAGGATGCGCTCAGCGCGTCCTCACATTGGGGTCAGCGTTCGGCCGGGTTCCGGCCGATCGCTGGCCCCTCCGGTGCGGGCTGACATCCTGGATGTCAGCCCGGCATCCGGACCACCAGCCGCCAGAATTAGGTGTCATCGCGGGGGCGCGATGACACCTAATTCAGGCGCCCCCCCGCATGTGCGGAGGAGGCGCCTGAAAGGGAGGGGGGGGAGGTCCTTCGGACCTCTCTCCCTCCCGATCGGTGGCTCTGCGGGGCTTAACCCAGGCATCATTTGGAAGGGCACAGCCTGCCCTTCCAAATGATGCCTGGCATTAACCCCTGGGGAGCTGGATCGCGAATCGGCGCTGAAAAGCGCCGGTTCGCGATCCTTTCCCGGAGCTGGCCGACATCTTGGATGTCGGCCAAGCCTCCGGGAACTCCCCCAGAGGACTGGCGTCATCGGTCCTAGACTTAACCCCTAACTGCCACCAACTGTGGAGATAGGGAGTTCCAATGAACTCCCTATCTCCCGATCCGTGGCAGTTAGGGGTTAAATTTTGGTATGGTTGGATCGGCCAGAGCATGGCCGTTCCAACGATACCAAACATGAAAGTGTAAAATTTTGTAAAAAAAAAAAAATAATGAAAAATAAAAATTAAAAAAAATTTAAAAAAATAAAAATAAAAAAAAAATAAACACTTTTTTTTTATTTTTTTGGGTTTGTTAATGCAGCAATATTGTTCCCATTTCAATTATAATGTGAACAATGATGCTGCACTAACGATTTTTGTATGCGGTGCGTTTGTTAAAAATAGTGTCATTTTCCCCAAAAAAAAATGTAACGAGACCCCATCTCTAATTTTTTTAACAAGCGCACCCCATACAAAATATAACCGCAATTGCTCGCATGTTAAAATGTGAAAAAAACACTTTACACGTTGTAAATTATTGAAAATACATATTTTATTGCATTTTTTGTTATAATATACAGACATGACATAACGTATACATATAATAATGACATATTATGAATCTACTGAGTCTGACGGAAAGAACGATATATAATATGTCTGGTCATATACTAAAATAAGCCTTCAAAACACGTTTAAACATGATGCGCAAAACAGGTAAAAATGACCTCAGCACAGGGGCGGGAAAAGCCTCAGCAGCGAAAGGGTTAAACTCTGTCATTTCATCTTCTCTGGCGACGCCCCTCAGCTAGGGGTGTTTCCTCAGCTCATACTTCCTGAATATTCCCCACCTCCTCCACGCCCACTACCCCACCCACTATTCCACCTATCAAAGCCTACCATGAAGTACATTTCTTGCTCCATCTTGCCCACAGCCACCATGCGCCCGACTACTACACATACTCAGCTATTACCCTCACCTAGTGTGTCACCCCTTTCCTATTAGATTGTAAGCTCTTGGGCAGGGTCCTCTCTCCTACTGTGCTGTGTGTTTAACTTGTATGGACATTTGCTATACTGTCTCTCTCATTGTACAGCACAAAGGAACTTGCTACCGCTTTATAAATGCCTGCGGCTGTATGAACTAGCACAAGCTGTGCAGCTCAGGACCTCAGACTGGGGAAACCGAGGAACTGAATATTAGCATATATGCAGCTGTGAAAGCAAAACACACTCACCCGCTGACTCGCTCACACACTCAAGCTTTCTCACACACAGACTCACTCACTCACTGACTCGCTCACACACCACTTGCGCTCTCACACACACACAGACTCACTCACCTGCTGACTCACTCCCACACTCACACTCTCTCACATACTCACTCATCCACTGACATGTTCACTTGGGCTCTTTCATGGTTTACATACTCATGGTCTCACTCAAACTCCCTCACACAGTCACTCTCTCACACTCTTTCTTGTGCTGTTGGCTCTTGTGCGCGCTCTCTCTCACTGCACCTTTTCTTGTGCTTTCTCTGCTTTATCTTGCCGTCTTTCTCTCTTTACCTTTTCATTCTGTGTCTCTGTGCTTTTCTCTGTTGTCCCTCTCTCTGATGTCTCTTTTTCTCCCTGTGTATATGGATTTCTTTCCTTCCCTGTCTCTGCAATAGCTGGGGGTGAAAGTTCAGTCCCGCCCTCCACTCAGCTCACAGTGCAAGAGGAAGGAGGAGCAACACAGTCACACATGCTCAGTGCATTTTTTATGTGTTCCAAAGTATGCACACTGATTGGTTAGCTTAATGTGCCTTCTCAGGTGGGTGCGGAAAACACCAAGAACGTAAAGCAGGTAAATATGAAAATATAGCATATTTACTTGCTTTTTATGCCTGCGGAATGATACTAATGACTCATTCATAAGGCATGGCATGTTTTTAAAAGCACTATAGCAAAGCATGCATGTCCCTTTAAGGGTTCAAAGCTGCTTTAGAACAGCCAGGCAAAGGGCAGAATACAGTGAGAGCTCTGGGGTCCCTCACTGCTGTGCAGGGATAAGATTCAGGGGGTTTTAATAACTGAAAATCCCTGTACAGTACAGATACAAGGTGTTACTGTAATTTCCATACACAGGCATTATGCAGCATATAGAGATCTTGGTATTTTTTGGAGGCTGCATTGCTAATAATCTCATTATGATCATTACAAATCCTCATAAGCAGAAGATCTCACCATTTTATTATCTTTATCACATTTACTGTATTTCATACAAAGTGCATTTCTGTCTGTATGCTGATATTGCAGACTCCATTTGAAATTGTAAAAGATAAAGAACACCATCTAAAGTTGAGAAGTTTTCATCCTGGCAATATTTCCTTAAACAATAAATGAAAACACGAGAGACTAAAAGTGAGCAAGCTTACATTATTTTAATATTTTAATGATCTCAGAAAAACAATCTTTACTGAAAATCAATTTTTTGCTTTGTGTTTCAGTATTAACTAATGCTTATGACTCAAATGCCATCGTAAAATATTTTTTTCAACGAACACCCTTGGCAACGAAAGGGTTAGAGAATGCCAAAATCTCAATAGAAAATTTAAAGCTCCCCATTTATATTGCATTTTCCAAAATGCTGCTACTGTGCAAGTGCTTAGTACAAATTATTGGTGAATGAAAGGCTCCAAGAAAACCTGCCATGCCTAGAGCAATGTTTTCAGCTTCTGTCATGGCAAACTCAATTTGTTGCGAAATAAGCAAAGTTTTCTCTGTGTCAGATTGAGTTTGAGTCAATTCAGGCTCTGGTAGTAACAACTCGCATATGGGCAGTGCAGCTGATTCTCTTCATTGGATCTTGATTATTTAATCAGTTTTGTTCTCCAGCAGACAAGCTGCAATAAGTTCTCATAATACTACATTATACGGCACGATCATTTCACCAGTTCCTTTTGATGCAAGATCCATTTTCGCTTACACACTGTAAGACAATAATCAGTGTTGATGTGTGGAGTTGAGTCTGATACTACTCGCTCCATGAGACATCCAGATTGTTTTTCTGCCCATCATAGCAGCAATTTCTTAAAAACTAAATTTAAATAGGTAAATGCCAAACGAAAAAATGCAATTTCTTACAGTGCCAAATCTTAATAGTGCTATAAACTTTACAGTGTATATATATTTTAATGTGGGCTTTATAAATAATTGTGTATAAATAAATATATCATTTTAGGTTTTTAAAGAGTTTAGTTTGTTAATATAATGAGAATCGCATTGATCTGCAAAAACAAAAAAACAAAAAAGTAGCAAACTGTATTTTTACAACACTAGCGCTGCAACACATTAATCCATTATACAATATTTGAACATAAGTGTCGAGCCATGTCATTGAGCGTTATTTTTAAACTCTTGATATTTGAGAAAACAGTTTTAGTAATAAATACCTAACTTCAGTACCAACACGACTAATGTTGAGAGGTTTACATTTGTTTATCTCCCAAGATATTACTTTCCCTTAAACCCTTATCGCCGGGCGGGTTGTTCTGCATGCGCCGTTGGTTGCAAGGGTACAGCCTGAGCTCAGCGGCAGTGAATGACACACCGCATGACCACTGTTGGTGGGCAGTACGCAGCCCATAGACGCCAGCAGGGCATGCAATGCCACTCCGCAGCATTGAATGCTACCCACCATGGGAACGGCATTGTACGTCCCACAGCTTTAAACAATTAACCTTTTACCACAGCGTGGCATACTATGACGTCCTTGTGGTAGGAAGAACTGAACGTCGTGGGGTGGCATAGCACACCCCACTGGTGTTTATGTGCCGTGACAGGCCCGCCCACCAGTGTACATGCCATGTGCGTCATTGGCTGCGGTAGGACTTTCGTTTCATATACTTATTTTTTATTATTGTTTCTTTTTTTCTTCTTCTATTGATGTATGCATCTGGGTATGATCCAAGGAAAATAGATGTTGGGCTGTGAGTGTCCCCCCTCCCCCAACACACACTGAAATATACAATGATCTCCCATCTAGATATCTAATTACCCAGGCTTTGCATTAACCTCCCTGGCTGTCTGATTATGACACTATTTTTAGTGTCAAAGAAGTAAATTTTTTTGGATAGGAAATTTAAAAAAGAATAATTTTTGCTTCTTCTGCTGGGTCCCGCCCCCCTGCATTGTGGAACGCATAGAGAAGGGAACCCGGAAGCAGGATGCCACGATCGGCCGGAGAACACATAGGGAAGACATCGAGGGAACGCAGGGACAAGATATGTACAAGCCCAAGTGTGGCTCGGGGTTACCGTTTTTGGTACTGCATGTTAACCCCGAGCCACACTCAGAATTATCACCAAGGAGGTTAGCATATGATGATTTATTTCAATCAAGAATAAAAATTTCATATCAAAATGTCTTATTAAACATGAAAATTAACATATGGATTATAATTTTTTTTTGCATAAATGTATTTTGGCAATTAAAAAGATTAAGCCAAGATGGAAGTGTAGCATACTGGTGATACATTGCGTAATATTATGAAACAACCAACATTTGAAAGTTATGTCAAGTTCTAAAAAAATATCCCTGTGTGCTTTGCCTTTTATATAATCTGTCAGTGAGGATGTGTGGCATCTGAGCTTGAGACAAATGAGAATAGTTAACATTGTAAAAGGAAAACCCTACTGGCAAAACAGCAGTTTTATGTACCAAGCTGGTGTGACATATGTCACAGGCAATTTAATGTTAATGCTATGCGATTACACTTTGAGAACTTATTAGTGACAGCATTATCCAGTAGTGTCACTTTGAAAAGACACTAAATTTATATTGTTATTAATTGCATGATCTTGGTCTTGGCAGAAACAATTACGCACTGAGCAACAGCAATGAGAGCAGACATATAATTTGATGCTATCTCTAAAAAATGACATTAAAAAGTCTACATCAGCTTAATCAAAAGAATAAAATTATAGCAGAGCTTTAAAAAGCAAAGAAAAAGAGGCTGTTACTTTACATTATTATTGGTTTTGAAGCCTAAAATTTCTGCTTAGATTTAGTTCTGCGTTGATGAAGTAAAAGAGGTTGCCCGTTTCCTACCGTGGAACTCAAGACACTAAATACATTTCTACTCACAGGCCCACATGTAGACATTCTTCTATAACTCAAGGGGCTCTCATTCTGGTTGTGACCAAGGCTCTCAGCAAACCGAGCCTTTCCCATCTTTCCGGGCTGTTACTGCAACTATCATTTCATCCCTATTCTATAACTAATACACTAGCAAAGGGACTGGAGAATTATCCTCTTCAAAACCAAGTGGTTTTCCATTAAGCCACTGCAAGGACCCAGTGGTTTTATGGAAAACCACTTCCCATTGCAAACATTGTAAACATGTATGTATCCTTCATAGATATATCTTTGAGATAGTGAGCTTATTTGATAGTTAGAAAGCTCCACCTGCTGTCCAAAAATGTGCTGCTACATGAATAACAACACAGCTGGAGTTCTGTGTTATTGTCAGACAAAAACAGATTGCCATTTGGTCAAACAGCTTCAACACCTTGGCTGATATTTCCAAAATGCTGAAACTTCAGAGACACATTCTGGAGCCCAACCACATTAAATAAAATGCCTTTCCATCACTCCAGAATATGACCAGATTGAGTTTACTCAATGTTGGGCTCCTGTAGAAACTTTTGAAGATCAAGTCTACTTGATCATGGTAGGGAAGGCAGCAAGGGAGAGACTAGCCATTTTGTTTAATTAATTTTACCTAATATATATATATATATATATATCAAATTACTTTGTTTCTTTGCTTTCTTGCAGTCAAATGAACCATACAATATATCAAGGGTTCACACCTAGATGTTCTTGGTAGTGTGTGTGTGTATGTGTGTCGGGATAGTGTGAAAGAACTACATAGGTTATGATTTGCATTATGTTAATACAAGTATAATGATTTTTATATTTTTATAGAACACATGAGAACAAAACATAAAAAAGATACATTTTCTTTAATAAAAGACTTACTGCTGTATGTGATATTAAATCCACGTCCAGACATTGAGTGATCTGCTTGAAATTCGAGTCGCAGTATATGATTGTTGCCGGTAAGATGAGAAGGAACCTCCGCCCCGGTAAATGTTCCTAATATTGGAGAATCCAATGAGTCACCATCTTTAATAGCAAGGAAATCAAACTGTGTTTCCAGATCAAAATCGTTAAATGACAAGTGGATTCTGCTGCCCGGATCAGATATTATTGTCCAGATACAGTTTAAATTATTCCCATATCCCTCTGGGTAGTCAGGTGATAGGACTGTTCCCATTGGTGCAGTGAAATTAGACAAGCAAGGAACTGTAAAAGAGGTAAAATAAATGAGTATTAGAAGCTTTTCACATCAGTTAGAAAAGTTTAAGCAAACGCTGCTCATTAATTTTATGATTGCCCAGTGCAAATGTAATTATTGGATAATATCCAAATGAAATATCCAGTCGTCAGCACTAATTGGTTTTCTTTGTTTCTGTGCATTCAGTTGATAACGATTCTTTTATGTGATAACATACACATACAGTGGTAAGTTGTCTACTATAAACATATTGACTGTAGGTTGTTAGTATTTTATTAACTTGTCTACTGACTACTAAGTAACACAATTCGAAGGACACAGGGATACAAGTAGTGCAAGATAATTACACAGGACAATGTAGGATAAAACAAAAGTACTTATTTGAGGCTTGAATTATACTGGGGTCATCTCCATAGCCAAATAACTATTAGCCTTTCTATATTTTATTGAACTGGCTTGACAAATTTAAGGAAGTTGAACATACGATAGTGAAACGCGTCTGAGTCTTAAAGTATTTTGGTTTCATTTATTTACTTTTTATGTCTCAAACATAATATTACACACAGGAGACAAAAACTTCAGGTTTCCCTTCCAAAACCTGGGAAGGAGCTAGTATATTGCTGCACTAAAACCCTTGAACACTTTTTACATATAAAAGAACAACCACTTTTACTAGCAAATTAATCAATCACAAAAATCAGAAAATAGAAACGCAGTCTAAAAACATTAAGATCAACATGCAGTTTTTTGGAGTCACATAGCAAAAAGCTCCCTTTAAGTGAGACAATTTCACTAACCCGATAAAATTTGTGCTATGGCTCAACACATTTCTACTGAGCTGTCTAATAAACATTTCAGGCCATATTATGATCTTCACACTAAAACGGGGATACTAAGGAGAAAAACCTGCGCCTGCAGGTTTCTCCTTAGCATCCCCGTTTTAGCGTGACAATACGGGGCAGGTGCTAATCCAGCATCATGCCCCGCAACGTGGCGCTAAGCCTCGGGTTGCTTGAGGCAGTGCTAAGCATCACCGCAAGCATCAACTCCATGGAGTCCATAGGACTCCATTGAGGCTTCCACTGCCGGTCACATGACCTGCAGGATCTCGCCTCGTGAGATCCGGCAGGTCGGCGGAGTAATTTGCAGAGGGAGATTGGGGGAATTTTTTAGCTGAGCGCCAAGGTTAGCGTTAAGAATGTAATATGGCCCGTCTTATTTTATTGTTATGAAAGCTAGAAGTGCCAGCAATCATGGACCCTGTTTTTATATTAGATGCTTTTCACACTAGAATACTAGTAACGTTTCAACCTATTTTGTCAATAACAAACAGGGGGAAATGTTGCTGGTACTCTAGTGTAGTCGTCTAACTAAAGCATCTTGTAAAAAGACACCCCAGCACAGCCCATGAGCACTTGTACTTCATCAGGATGTGACAGTTTTGTAGTATTAAGTGCACTGTGGAGCGGATCTTCCCCGTGTGAGTCAGTATTGTCTAAACCTTTTTCTTACGTGGTTGCGTCAACAACAGCATTTGACTAAGCATGGACAAGGAGAAATATTGAAAGAGGCACCATACGCATTTGATTTGAACCATTACCGTTTAAGGATCCGAATAATGTGAGTGTAATAATTATTGTAGGTGTAAGTAGATATTTCTTGATGTACTGCACTATATTGACTAACTGTTTATTGCCTATTGGTGAATAGGGAGTAGCATGACTATCTATGATGAAACATGCAGTTATTGAGCCAGGATTTTATTTTCAGGATCAAGTCAGTGTGAGTGTAAATTTGCAGGTCCATAGTTTTAGCTAATATTTGCAGAACTTCACAATGGATATGTTTTGTTTTTTTGAGTTCCTATTCTACTCTAAGCTCCATATTGGACTGTATGAAGAATTTATATGAATGACTAAGAAAATACATATTTTATTGTGGTCCAGATATTTTGCCATATACCCTATATTGCCAAAAGTATTCACTCACCCATCCAAATAATCAGAATCAGGTGTTCCAATCACTTCCATGGCCACAGGTGTATAAAATCAAGCACCTAGGCATGCAGACTGTCTTTACAAACATTTGTGAAAGAATGGGTCGCTCTCAGGAGCTCAGTGAATTCCAGCATGGAACTGTGATAGGATGCCACAAATCCAGTCGTGAAATGTCCTCGCTCCTAAATATTCCACAGTCAACTGTCAGCTGTATTATAAGAACGTGGAAGTGTTTGGGAACGACAGCAACTCAGCCACGAAGTGGTAGGCCACGTAAACTGACAGAGCGGGGTCAGCGGATGCTGAGGCGCATAGTGCAAAGAGGTCGCCAACTTTCTGCAGAGTTAATCGCTACAGACCTCCAAACTTCATGTGGCCTTCAGATTAGCTCAAGAACAGTGCGCAGAGTGCTTCATGGAATGGGTTTCCATGACCGAGCAGCTGCATCCAAGCCATACATCACCAAGTGCAATGCAAAGCGTTGGAAGCAGTGGTGTAAAGCACACCGCCACTGGACTCTAGAGCAGTGGAGACGCGTTTTCTGGAGTGATGAATCGCGCTTCTCCATCTGGCAATCTGATTGACGAGTCTGGAATTGGCGGTTGCCAGGCGAACGGTACTTGTCTGACTGCATTGTGCCAAGTGTAAAGTTTGGTGGAGGGGGATTATGGTGTGGGGTTGTTTTTCAGGAGCTGGGCTTGGCCCCTTAGTTCCAGTGAAAGGAACTCTGAATGCTTCAGCATACTAAGACATTTTGGACAATTCCATGCTCCCAACTTTGTGGGAACAGTTTGGAGCTGGCCCCTTCCTCTTCCAACATGACTGTGCACCAGTGCACAAAGCAAGGTCCATAAAGACATGGATGACAGAGTCTGGTGTGGATGAACTTGACTGGCCTGCACAGAGTCCTGACCTCAACCCAATAGAACACCTTTGGGATGAATTAGAGCGGAGACTGAGAGCCAGGCCTTCTCATCCAACATCAGTGTGTGACCTCACAAATGCGCTTCTGGAAGAATGGTCAGAAATTCCCATAAACACACTTCTAAACCTTGTGGACAGCCTTCCCAGAAGAGTTGAAGCTGTTATAGCTGCAAAGGTGGACCAACGTCATATTGAACCCTATGGATTAGGAACGGGATGTCACTTAAGTTCATATACGAGTCAAGGCAGATGAGCAAAAACTTTTGGCAATATAGTGTATCTCTGATCAATAGAATTGTCATGGTTATGTTTTTGTTTTCAATGATTGGTTTAGGTATTTAGGAATGTCTTTCTATCACTGGAATCTTTTTTTTGGTCTTTTATACCATGCAACGTTGTTCTATATACTGTAAATTTGACACCCTGGCTATGATTTTCTTTTCAGATTTATTTTTGGAGAAAGTATTTTACCAGGAAGGATATATTGAGATTTCTCTCGCTTTCACGTATGTATGAATGGCCTTATGATTTTCACTTGTTACCTGGATTTATTCTGTTTTATATTTGCCTTCCACATATCTTTTGTTATATTGATCAGTTTTATATTATTGTGTATAATTTGTATTATTCCTCTAAAAGCTGATGGTCTTGGTTTACCCCAATATGTAAATGCACCTTAAATGCTAGCATACCACAAACTGGGTATCTTACTCGACAATATCACAACTCTTACACCTGTCTGCTAAAAAAAGGTTATTATTCAAGGCACAATATCTATATAAACAGGACTTCTTTGGAATGTAGTCTATAGGACTCCTCTATTAACCCTTTGAATGCCAAAATTGCATTGTATTACATTAAAAAGCAACCATTAGCATATCATGACCCAATTTGCAAACCTTTGTAAAGCAAAAGTGGTGTGCCCCAGTGGTGAAACAAAATTCTTTGTTTTATTTCACTCCAGACACAATGTATTACTGTAAACAAGATGCAAATAACAGCTGCAAACCTCACTAACAAAAAAGCTCAAAAAGCTTTACTGCTGTATTACAAAAGCAAGAGAGGGGGCAGAATAAAGGGAGAGCTCTCACTACTGTACAAGGATAAGATTCAGGGGTTATAATGACTGAAAATCCCTGTACAGTACAGATACAAGGTGTTACTGTAATTTGCATATACAAGCATTATGCAGTCACATACAGATATTTTTATATTCTTCAATTATTTTTTGGACGCTTCATTGTTAATAATCTCATAAGCAGAAGATCTCACCATTATTATCTATCTGCATCACATTTACTGGATTTGACACAAAGGCCATTTCTACCTTGATGCTGATAACGCAGGCAAGTGTGAAATAATGTAACATGAAAGACATGTTATATAACCTTTATAACCTTTCATTCCAACAATATTTCTTAAATATTAAATTTTTTAACCATCTCAATATAAAAAATGCTGCACAAATTGTCTAGTTTACCCTATATTTGTTAACTTCACATCTCATGGTTTAAATAAATGTTATAATAAACATTTTTTATCTCAATAAAAAGGACTTGGTAGTGAAGGGGTATAGAAACTGGATCTATTGTTAAGTATTATTGCTAAATGAACTTGTTTTAAAGGCAACGTAGTCTATTACAGAGTATTTTAAATTTTACACAAAGATATCTACTAAGAAAAATAATCTAATATAGGTGGAATTAAGTATACTGTTCCATGAACAGGATTACTGAAAAAACAAAAGCTTCCACAGTAGGTTAATTAGATACATAAACGAGAAAAGAAAAGTAAAACAAGGATTAGTTAGATTAAAAACAAAGGAAGGAAGGTATGTAGAAGAGGATAAAAGTCTCGCTGACTGCCTCAGTGAATATTTTTGTTCAGTCTTTGCAGAAGAAAAGGAAGGAAAGGGACCTCAGTTAGGAGAGAACACTAAAGAGACATTTACATATCAGTTTACAGAGGAGGAGGTTCTACAGCAGCTGTCTAAAGTAAAGACAAATAAGTCAATGGGGCCTGATGGGATCCACCCTAAATTATTAAAAGAGCTCAGTGATGTAATAGCAAACCCGTTAACAGATTTATTTAACCAATCCTTGCTAACGGGAGTCATCCCAGAAGACTGGAAATTAGCAAATGTTGTGCCCATTCACAAGAAGGGTAGTAGGGAGGAATCTGGGAACTATAGGCCAGTTAGTCTTACGTCAGTAGTGGGGAAATTAATGGAAACCATGTTAAAGGAAAGGATTGTTGAACATCTAAAAACACATAGATTACAGGATCAGAAACAACATGGGTTTACCTCAGGGAGATCATGCCAAACTAATGTTATTGATTTTTTTGATTGGGTAACAAAAATAATAGACACAGGTGGTGCAGTAGACATTGCTTATTTAGATTTCAGTAAGGCTTTTGATACTGTTCCGCATAGAAGGCTTATCAATAAATTGCAATCTTTGAGCTTGGATTCCAATATTGTTGAATGGATTAGGCAGTGGCTGAGTGACAGGCAACAGAGGGTTGTGGTAAATGGAGTTTATTCGGTGCAAGGTCCTGTTACCAGTGGGGTACCTCAGGGGTCAGTACTTGGACCCATTCTATTTAATATTTTTATTAGTGATATTGCAGAAGGTATTAATGGAAAAGTATGTCTTTTTGCTGATGACACAAAGATTTGCAACAGGGTTGACGTTCCTGGAGGGATCAGCCAAATGACAAATGATTTAGGTAAACTAAAAAAATGGTCGGAGCTGTGGCAATTGAGTTTTAACGTGGATAAGTGCAAGATAATGCAACTGGGACGTAAAAACCCAAGGGCTGAATATAGAATATTTGATACAGTCCTAACCTCAACATCTGAGGAAAGGGATTTAGGGGTTATTATTTCAGAGGATCTAAAGGTAAGTAGTCAATGTAATAGAGCAGCAGGAAATGCTAGCAGAATGCTTGGTTGTGTAGGGAGAGGTATTAGCAGTAGGAAAAGGGAAGTGCTCATGCCACTGTACAGAGCACTGGTGAGACCTCACTTGGAGTACTGTGTGCAGTACTGGAGACCGTATCTCCAGAAGGATATAGACATCTTAGAGAGAGTTCAGAGAAGGGCTACTAAAATGGTGTATGGCTTGAAGGAGAAAAGTTACCAGGAAAGGCTTAATGATCTTAACATGTACAGCTTGGAAAAAAGACGAGACAGAGGAGATATGATAGAAACATTTAAATACGTAAAGGGAATCCACAAGGTAGAGGAAGGGAGTATATTTAAAAGGAAACAAAGTAGCAAAACAAGAGGACATAGTCTTAGATTAGAGAGGCAAAGGTTTAAAAGTAACATCAGAAAGCATTATTTTACTGAGAGGGTGGTGGATACATGGAACAGTCTTCCAGTTGAAGTGGTAGAGGCCAAAACAGTAATTGAATTTAAGCAGGCATGGGATAGGCATAAGGCTATCCTAAACAAAAGATAAATCCAGGTAAAGTATCCATGTAATTGGGCAGACTAGATGGGCTGAAAGGTTCTTATCTGCTGACATTTTTCTATGTTTCTATGTTTCTAATTACTGAAATACTTACATTACAGTAAAAAGAAACACAAGGCTCATGGCCTGTCCCCTTTTTCTAAAAATCCTTTGATTTGGTATGCAGCGATGATAAAATCATAAATATTTCCCAAATCTTTATGAAGATGTGTATGATGAAGTTTTATAACATGAGAGAACAATGTACGAGAAAACAAATAAGAATAGTATATTGCCATTGTAATCTCTATAATCCAAAACTTTCCAAAAATGATCATGGTGTATATATCGCATTGATATTTTAAATTTGTTACCTCGCCAGTCCTGAAAATCTAGCAGAATGATCAGGGAAACATATGACAAAGTGAGAAATCTGCAATGTTCAGCAGTCTCTCCATGCAGTGCAGACTGAAGCGCATATGTTTCAAACATATGTAATTATTAATCATTTCAATTTCTATGTATAAATATGTATTTAATACGTTTTCTTTTGATTTACTTGATGGGCATCTATAATTTCATCAAGAACATGATGTATTGTGTGTATATTACTAGCCTGAGTTCCTGCAGTCAATGGCGTGAAATAATGAACCAGATTGCAGTCATTTGCGAAAAATGAAACATGCCAAGTCCTCGTTTTTGCAGAGTTAATGTGCACTTGTGCAGTAGCTTTGACAAAATATCTATCTGCTCTCATTGCATAAGTATCACTCTCCACATACCATATGTTTTACAAATTAATGTGACTTGACCTCCAGCTGACTTCTACTTGTATCCATTATGATGTTGGACAGTGGTTCCCAACTTTGGTCCTCAAGTCCCCCGAACAGGCCAGATTTTAAGGATTACCTTTTTAAAATGCAGTCTGAATCCTGCAGTCCCTGAACAGCAAATCATATCACCTGTGCTGTGCTTCTAGTATCTGGCAAACCTAACCTGTTAAGGGGACCTGAGGAGCAGGGTTGGAATCACTGATTTAGGAGAATCATGGAAGATTGTCTCACTTAGACCATATTTGACATTTATTTAACTCATCCCCACATAAGAAAAAGATGAATGAAGATTTAGAAATGACTAAAACATAACCAAAGCAAGTATAGTAGACATCTCAGATGTATAAATCAAATTGCAAATTTAAATGTACATAAAAAGATCTAGAAGATAATACTAACAAACAGTTCTTTGTTTTGGCGTAGTTCGACTATTCACAGCTTACGATCATTCCAAAGTATAGGAGTATGATAAAGAGATAGTTACTGAATAAAATGGTTCTTTCCTGGCAACTAATTCACCAAGTTCAAAATATCTGTGATAATCTCTGTTGTATACAACAGGCACCACAAGTAGTTTCTCAATGTATCCTTTTAAAAAAGTATTTATGATATAGCTCATGCTCGACAAGTATTTTGAATTTTTGCTTCTGACATCTTTATCTTTTAATCCTGACATCTTTATCTTGTCTTTTTACTTTTGATGTCCCAGATGTAGAGGTCAATGTGTTCACAATACTCTCCCTCACCTGTTCAATGTTTTTTGTCCAAAATCAGCAAATCATTAAAAACTTAATAAAACCGTTGGATCATTTAATGCCACAATATATCTAAATTTCCATAAACTGACCAAAATATTTAACGTCTATCATCTTATGTTCTTAAAATTTTAAGCTCCCTGTGGAATCTGCTAGTGTGAAATGCTTTTAGCGATTGTTATGATTGGTGACCTACATTTTTATTTAATTTGTAACATTTTATTTTACTTCTTACTGGTTTAGTTTTTTTTAGTAGTTTTAATAAATAGCATGTAATGTTTAAGACTGAGAAATCGGTACTATTTTTATAGCCCCCATGTGGAGATAAAGAGGAGAGAATTACCCTGGGCAGAACATCAAGTTGACAGTGGAGTCAAGAAGAAGACTGTCCAACACTGCCCCAGAACAGGTCTAACACCACCTAAGGTAGAACCATAAGAGAGCTACAGGAGCCTCAAGCCTCTCTTTTGCTTTTGCTGTATGTAATAGAGACAACACCACCAGGAAAGAAAAGAAGGAACCATCCCTCCTCGTCTTACACGAACAATGCTGAGCCATTCAATATAAGCTCTGAAATAAGTAAGTGTCTCTCTATGCATAGTGATAGAAAAGTTGGAAGGCGTATTAACTAGCTGCACAATCAGTTTTTCTGTTCTTTTGTTTGGTTCTATGTAAACAGATTGGAAGACGTTCCCATGTTGTGCATATAAGTATCTATTATATTTAATGAAATTTGGGTGTACATCTTAAATATATGTACTTGCCACAAACTTACTGTTTAGTACAGAAAATATAAGCGTGGTCCTGGTGCGCTATGGGATATTGTTGATTTTCATAGATTGAAATATAGTAAGTTCCTACCGATTTTAGAATGAAATAAATTAAGAATGGATCGAGGACACCAAACAATATAGGGAGTTATCATTACCCGGCAGATAGCTAGCAAATGATGTCTACATAGGTTTCAACGGTCTACAACAGGTGTAATTTAACATAGAGCAGATATGAAGAGACTACATATGGTACCATTCTATATAACCAATATTTCAACTGTATACACATAGCTTTTATTTCTCTGTTTGGATATTTCCAGTGTGATAATGACAAGTATTTCCCAGTAACCTAGGTACAGGTGTGCATTTGGGGGGCACATGCCATCCCCATAAAAGTACCCTGTGCTCGCAGGTATAATCTATTTTCAACCAAGTTATACATTTTGTTTAAATACAAATTTTATTAACTGTAGAATAAAACTACTAGTGCCACAATGTAATGGCCCCACTTCCAAAGGAAGCATCACCTGGTATCGACAACCACATTACATAAAAAAGCAGTTGAAATCGTGATATAATTTGACACATGAGGTGTGTGCCTTTTTAATCCAGAAGATTTGATGACAATTGACTGACAGTTAAACGTAATATTACAAGAAAAAAAATCACTGTCCCATTGCTAGAATTATTATATGAAGGACATCTTGACCTTGCATCTCATAGAAGCCAACTTATTCTGAGTGTTAAATAAAATTGGTGCCATTAGTCGTAAAAAAAGAAATGATCTGATCGGAAACTTGATGTACCCTTTGATGGTGTAATATTTAGTAGTTGTTAAAATCTGCAATCATTATGTGTTTGATTAATGCATCTAAACTTTACTTATAAAATATAACCTCAGGATGCAAACGATTGATGATATTTTTGTAACAATAAACAAAATCTAATAAACATTTATGCCAAGTCCTTTACAGCAAGCATAATGTGCGATGTTGCATAATTTCAAATCAATCAATTATTAAAGTTTAATGAAGATCATAAATTCTAAGAAGAGAATCAACATTTTTAACAAACAAAAATACCAAAACACCATCTTAAATATTCTAAAGACTGATAACAGTTGATTTGTAAATGAACTATATATTCAGAAAAGTCTGGGTCCTGACTGATTTTACTTGCTTTACTTTTGAAATACCTTAATTTGTAAACAGAATTCAGCGCATCTACTAGATTGGTCTATATTTAAAGCACCACAAAAGAAAAGTGTGTGAATCATTTCATCAAGCACTGGTTTTGTATAGAGCTGTGCAATTCGTTGCATTCCGAATTGAAATTCGGACGAAATTCACCATTTTTGTGTTTCGGGAGCATTTCCTGAAACAAAATATCGACCATCGAAAATTTCGGATCGATTCGGTGATACGGATCATTTCGGTGATTCGGATCATTTTGGCGATCTGGATCATTTCAGGTGATTCAGGTCAGTTGTTTTTTCGTGTTTTTATGAGTTATTTCAGTTTTTATTGCTTATTTAAGAATGGCAAGTAGATTACTACCAATAGAATGAATTTTTTGTACTTAATTATTCTTTTAGGATTTTTAGACATTTTTTTGGGGCGAAATTTTAGGTTTCCTAACTTTTTTAAAGAAACAAAGCTTTTTAACCAATAGGTTTCAATGCAGCATATGAATCCACACACTGTCGGGCAGCGCCTCTCTGCAGTATAATTAATCCACCATATGAATCCGCACACTGCCGGGCAGCACCTCTCTGGAGATCGATTCATTGATTTGGATCGATTAATTTTTTGCTCAGTTAGTTTATTAATTTTTTATGAGTTATAATTAATGCAGCATATGAATCCAAACACTGCTGGGAAGTTCCCAGCAGTGTGTGCATTCATATGCTCCATTAATAATACTACAGAGAGGTGCTGCCCGGCAGTGCGCGGATTCATATTCTGCATTAATTATACTGCAGAGAGGCGCTGCCCGGCAGTGTGCAGATTCACATGCTGCAGCACCTCTCTGCAGTATAATTAATGTAGCACATGAATTTGCACACTGCCCAGACTTTCCCAGCAGTGTGTGGATTCAAATGCAGCATTAATTATAACTCCTAAAAAACTAAAAATTAGCTAATCAAAAAAATGAATCAATCCGAATCAATGAATAGATCTCCAGAGAGCTGCTACCTGGCAGTGTGCGGATTCATATGCTGCATTAATTATACTGTAGAGGGCACTTCCCAGCAGTTTGTGGATTCATATGCTGTGAAACCTAATTGTTAAAAAGTCTTGTTTCTTTAAAAAAGTTAGGAAACCTAAAACTTCACCCATAAAATGCCTAAAAAATTCCTAAAAGAATAACTAAGTAAAGAAACTTTCATTCGTTTGGTAGCAATCTACTTCCCATTCTTAAATAAGCAATAAAAAACGAAATAACTCATAAAAAAGCGAAAACCCAACTGATCTGAATCACATGAAATGATCCGGATCGCCAAAATGATCCGAATCGCCAAAATGATCCGAATCGATCCGAATCACCGAATCGAAATGATCCGAAACGAGAGAAAAACTGTCCAAAATGGTCCATAACAAAAAACACCCAAAAAAAACCCCCGAAACGAAACAAAGAAAGGGTCATGCACATCCCTAGTTTTGTAACATGCAGATCTGAAGAGGTTTGCTATTTTTTTAGATTTTCCTTTTAGCCAATCAGTTGAAATGTATCCAATCAATTATTTGAAAATAATTGGCTGGGTGGAGTAGAGGTAACATCACTGCTCTGCGTGGAGAGAGCCTGTGGAGTCATGGGTTTGATCCCGACGAACACCTCTCCAGTAAGTGTCCTTGGGCAAGACACCTAACGGTACATACTCGCCAACCAGGATATACTTGAAAACGAGAAAAATCTCAAAGTATCCTTCCTGGTAAAATCCTTTCTCAAAAAAAAAAATATCATATGATTATTAATTTTATATTAAAAAAAACCACTCAGACATTTGAATAATTCTCAGAATTCATTAAAAATGAGAAATGCTAATCAAAATAATAATTCAAATAAACCATTATATGTATTTTATATCATACAAAAAAAAATTAAAATTGCATCTAGAATCTCAACAACTACAGTTTGGAAGATAATTTGTACGGTGACCCATCAAGAGCAAAGCACTGCGAATCTACTTATCGTACCGTGAGTGGGCTGCTAAGAGGAACAAATGGCTCATCATCACTTAACGATCCACTCTGTCCTAACAGAACAGTGAATTTTTAACTCTTCAAAGGATATATGAGGAGGAATGAATTGGAAGCACCTGCAACATGTATTCATGTACCTTAAATCCCTAAGATTATTACATGCAGTAAAAAAATAAAATATATACACACACAATGTATGTATCCTCAACATGTATGGTTAGTTTAATGCTCTATATTTTTTATGTTGTACAATATTCTTATCCAATTTAAATAAATTCAAAAACCCAACTTCCCATCTTTCTAGGATGTCATTAGGCAAACAATATCTATAATAACGAAATACGTCCTGGAATTTAGTTTTAAATAATAATGGTGGTAAGAAACGCTATAGCTGCAATCAGAATGTTTTCAAATAAAAGTTTGACATTCCGTATTGCGTGCTGTGAGCCTTAGTAACATTGCTGACAGTGCGAGAAATTGTTTGGGGAAACGATATAATAAAAATAAAAAAAAGTGACAAGATGCCCTTCAGCACAAAGAAAAAAAGGTAGATGTGAGTATTACTACATAACTGCTTCCACACGTAGAGTTGAGTTAAATTACACTATTAAAGAAGCGTAACCGTGCCTAGCTAGAGATATTTTCACAACCTGGCACGCAGTGATAAAACTCACTGACACTCTTTCATGACAAGCTATCCACCGTCAGCTTATGAATAAAGACACTGCTCTACATTCATACTTAAAGAAGCAAATTTAGAAAAGAAATTATCATTGTTTCAACTCACTGCCAAAATTCAGCTAGCTAATTATTTTTTTTCCCCCAAGTAAAAAAAAGTGTTACACTGTTTTTATACACAAGTTTAAAGTCTACTCAATAAATGTGACTTTGAAAAATGGCTTTAACAATTAATAATTAATGACTTTAACAATTAAAACAAAAAATGAAAACAAAAAATAAGAAACAAAAGACTGGGGGGGCTTCTGTAGAAATAGATTATTTTCTATTGAAAGCTATTTTTTCAACACAATTCACAGAGAAGACTGACACGGTGCTCTGAAATAAAACATTGTGGTTTTGTCTGGTTTTGTGAATTATTTTGTCTTCAGAACATACTTGATAATATAGGAAAATGTCTAAGTACTCTTAATGTATTTTTCATCATGCAAAATAATTTTGTATTTAGATGATGTCTACCTTTCACCAAAATACATATCATTGTGCAAGTCACATGCTAGAAAACAAATTAATGTACGAAAATAAATATGTTTTTTTTACACTTAAAACATAGTTGTACTTACATATACATATTGGTATGTTTGCAGACCACTGGTTGTTTTCTTTACAAACAATAGATTTCTGCCCTATGAGTTCAAATCCGAACTGGCATTCAAATCTAAGAGCATCTCCGTTTGAAAATCCGTCACCTTCTCGCATCCCATAGAGTGGAGTTCCCGGGTCACCACAGCTTTCCTTCTCAATTTCTGCAAGTTTGAGAATAAATGTGTAATCAGCGATAAACAATTCACTGAAATCGCTTACACGTCATTTTAGCACGGTTCCCAGGAGCCCAGTTATTCTGCAATCATTAGAATATGTTTCTTAACCCATTTGTGACTAGTGGTAAGGCCATTAAATTCCAGTGGCCATCCAAAGGTTAAACTTTTTCTTTGATATCCTGAGCCTCGCAATCATACCTTGTCCTCTTTATGTGTGATATGAAAGCAAATCAAAAAGTAATCTCACTTCTCCTTTGCAGTTGTTAACAAGGCATATGTAACATCGTACTACGCAATGCAGGGTTACACAGACAGGATAGATAAGTTTGCAGTCATATTTTATCCCTATCTTAAGTGATTCCACAGATTGTTGCTCCTCTTCATCCACACGACAAGAAATTATTGTACAGAAACTATATGAGAAAACACTAGGCTGATATCATTCCCTTGTGGGTAGTTGACAGCCACCCTTCAGCTTCCACTCAAGCAGAAGTCCTCTTCTGCCTAATCCAAAGATGGTGGATGGCTGCTAACTACTTACAAGTTGAATGATAGCAGCCTAGTGTTTGCCTCTTTTCTGTATAGTGGTTTCTAGTATGTAACATTGACAATTTTTAACTTAAAGTACTAAAATTGGGAATTAGGGATAAGAGTTTATCATTTTGAGAGCACATTTCAGAACTATAGATTAGCCTCCTACAACTCCAAGAAACATCCATCTATTTTATTGTGTACTGAAGTGCAAAGAAGATTTTCAAAAATATGTGTAAGGTTCAAACTTACAAAGTAGATCCCATTCAGGTTTCTCGTGGCAATGGGTGGCCCGAGGCATCGACAGCAACGAACAAGCAATCACACTGAAAGGTCCAAGGCATGCTGACTTTTTTAGGATAGGGCATTACAACGTGTTGGCTCTGGACTTGATAAATGCTAGAGTAGAGAGTTGAAACGTTGTAAAGCTTATTCATAATAAATCAGCCGTGTCTTGGACACTATAATGTGACTGCATTCTTGTTGTTTGGGCTGAAGCGCAAAGAAGAATGTCAATGATTCTTTCCATCAATTTTGGGGAAGGAGGGATAGAAAAAGGTGGTGTAAGGAAGCCGCAAAGAGAAGAGATGTTTTCATGGGTGAGTTATGGTCTGGACTATGGTTCGCGTGGTATGTGTACAATGATTATGTATGGGTTCAAGGGACAGTTGTGGTCATGTTTGAAGGACGGTTGTGGTTGTGGTTATAAAGGCTTTGTGAATCTGAGCACTAGCTAGCTGCAGAGTAGATATTTGCTTGAATTACCAAGTGACCAACAATTTCATGTTGCCCCATCAGCTTGTAAAAACGTTATTTGGTGTATTATGAGCTCTTTATTCCTTTCAACTTTTTGTTTCTCAGCAGTGATTTTGTGAAAAACTGTGGTAGATGTGAGTATTACTAAATAACTACTTCCACACGTAGGGCTCTATAACCTGGTTAACACTAGTGCTCACATAAATGAGCGCTACCACTCACATTGGCACAGATCACCTCAGAATCGCTAATGAGTTTAAAAATACAGAGAATCAGTATTTGCGCTTTTTAGCGCTTGCTTACTGTACTTTGAGCTCCCTATACTTAACATGGGGAGCACAAAGTGCAACAACTCCTTAATTAGCATTAAGATCACAAGGTACTAACGGTAATTCCAAAGAGCTGTCGCTAACTAAAAAAGTTAACACCAGCTCTGATCTGCTACAGAATCAGCAGCTGAACCCCCCCACTGAAAAAACAAATACTCACCTTTCATCCCGTGTTGCGTACGTGGCCCAATCCGCCACTTCTGGCTGCTGGGAGCAGAGAGACTGGGAAAAAGTCTCCAGTCTCCCTCCATGATCACTCCAATGACCAGCAGGATCTCACGAGAAGCGAGATCCTGCCGGTCATGTGAACTGGCAGCAGAAGCCTCCATTGAGTCCATAGGACTCCATGGAGGGGATGTTCGGCACGGCGCTTTAGAGCTTCCCCAAGCATCCAGGACCTTAGCGATCGCTATGCTGCAGACTGCTTGATTTAGCACCTGCCCCGTTATCCACTGGGAAATCGGGGGAGGTTAGCAAATGCAAATTTTTCCCCTTAGTGTTCCCGTTTTAGCGAGGCTCAAGTGATAGGGCCTGTAGATTTGGATTAAATTACAGAGAAAAAACTGGGAGAGTTCCACCTTTAACCAAGGGAGGAAGTGGACTCCTGTTTGACACATTTTCTAGTGACCCCCAGCATGCAGAATTAGCCAAACAACAATGGGAAATGGGGAAACCTAATATCAGTCCTAGTAATGGCCGATTTATAGACACAAAGGGGGTTAGTAGAGTATAGTACGATGAGTATAAAAAAAATAAGCCATGGTCCTGGAATGCAGATATCAGCAAAAGCGATATTCTCCTTCACGAACTCCTCGCTCGCTATTAGTGAAGTCTGTAATACACCATCTGGTTTGGTACAAAGCAAGATAAATATATAGAACGCACTCTCGGGTAAACAGCCAATGATAGGGCGCCAAACAACGCATGGAATGAATACAGTCGTAACTATCTTCTGATTGGATAGCATCACTAATCTTGCACCAAAAAGCTCTGGGATGATGCCAAGGCAATGACACATGGGTTGTAGGCACCCGTGGATGATGCACTTTAGCCAAGTTACAAACAGACCTGATGCACAAGCAAGCAGCGTCAATATCGATGCGGACAGGAACAGGAGTGGACTCAAGAAAAGCCGCATCAATGGGTGAGTCTGAGGCACCAGTGTGACAATGGCTGTCAATACCGGAGTGCCGAGTCATGACATTGTTGAAGTAAAGTGTCTAAAACTGGCAGTAATCCGTATCACATATTTTTTTTCTCACGGGAATAAAAAAAAAGCATCATAATTAATTAATATTTACTTTTTTGTGTGCAGCCATATACACATGCATGTGGTGTAGTATGTGCAAATATACAAGTGCGTAAGAAAAGTATGCAATGCAATGCCGGCTGGGTGGAGTAGAGGTAACATCACTGCTCTATAACTGTGGAGAGAGACTGTGGAAACACAGGTTCGATCCTGGCAAGAGCACCTCTCCAGTAAGTGTCCTTGGGCAAGACACCTAACGGTACACACTTGCCGGGTAGGACATACTTGAAAACGAGAGAAATCTCAATGTATCCTTCCTGGTAAAATCCTTTCACAAAAAAAAAAAAAAATAACAAGAAAAAAAATGTCTTCTGCACTTGTTTCTATATATTTCCATGTGCAACAAAACACTGTCAGAGGTTTTAGTTTGCTTAAATGACCATTGAAGCGTAAGCTCACTCGGCCCGTCAAGGCACCTCTGGTAAAAATCCTTTAAAAAAAAGGAAATAAATGTTGACACATTTCGTTTTGTAGCAGTACAGCGGCTCATGCAGCTATTTAACCTATTGGTGCGCTGCCAAGTAGTACAGGACTACAGAATGCGGGAGAGAATGTGCAAGATTATTTCTGCTCAAGTACGCTCTAAATATTTGAGAAGAACTGAATATTATAAAACTGCCACCCTATCCTCAAAGAAGTAAATCTAAATGACCGTGTATAATTAATAATACTGCCGATTAATTACCAAGAAGAAACACGCCGTTTTTTTTACAGATTTCATAAGTATATTTAAGCACAAGCCAATTTAAAAGAAATTAAGTGATGACCTTTGATTGTCAGACTTTTAAATTGCAATTGTTAAATGTCTGGAGACAAGACCCGTCTTTTGTAACGTAATCCACAGTCTTTAATAGTGCTAAGTCTTCCTGATTTTTTCTGCCGAATGGCAGGTCAACACAATTAGTCACGATTAGATTAAATTGGCGTGCATTCTAAAGTAAAGAGGCACAAATTATGATTGTTTAAAAAATGAAACATAAATATTTTGACAAATTCTCTTGAAATTCTGACAAATACCAAATGCTCTTATTCCTGTTTACAGCAATTGCAGAGCTTGGTCTCTAAAAGGAACAAATAATAATAATATTTTTAGATGTTAATTCATTCTACGGAGTGTGCAGCAGCACAATGAAGGCCGTGAAGGACAGTAGCTATGGTGCAAATTATTAGCGGATCATTTATTATCTGAACTGAGTAAATGGGCAAATATTTTAGGATGCAATGAAGCAGATTTTAATATATAAGAAATATTATCTATGCACTTACTGGTCAAAAATGTCACACACTAATTTTTAGCAGGAGCACCATTCGCTGTGATTATGACACACATTCGCCGCGGCATCATTTCGATAAGCTCATGTAATATCACAGCATTTATTTGTGTCCAGAGGGGCAATAATTTGTGGCCAAGATCTTGTGTTAATGGGAGCGTCACAGCGCTGCGTAAAGTCTTCTCCAGCACATTATCCCAAAGATTCTCAATGGGGTTAAGGTCTGGACTGTGCGGTGGCCAATCCAGGTGTGAAGACGCTGTCTCATGCTCCCTGAACCACTCTTGCACAATTTGAGCCTGATGAATCCTGGCATTGCCATTTTGGAATATGCCCGCTGTGCCATCAGGGGAGAAAAACCCATTGATGGAAAAAGAGAAAAAAACATTGATGGAAAAACCTGTGCATTCAGTATATTCATGGAGTCCTATGACCTCATTTTTTGGGCACATAACGTTGCTGAACCTAGACCTGACCATCTGGAGCAACCCCATCTGGAGCAACCCCAGATCATGACAGGCTTGTATGGGAGGTGGTGACTTTTTATTTTGTATATATATATATATATAAAACACGAAATAAGAGCACTCCATATCAATGAAGGTTTTTTGAAATGTGTTTTTTTCTTGCACAAAATGGTGGATGAAGGTGGTCATTGATATGGAGTGCTCCTTTTTCATGTTTTATATCTTTGGTCTTGGATGCACCCGCTCGTGTTGCAAGTTTAGGTTGAGTGCAACCCGCCCTGTGGTTTGCTTCTTATATATGGAGAGCTGACTACTTTCTTGGGTATGCACCCCTCCCTGTTCACAGGTGTGTCCCACAGTGACAACCTATAAAGGCTAGTGCCTGCTGGGGAGCTCCAGGGTGAGTTAATTCTGTAAATGCAGATACAGTCACGTTAGATAGGACCTGTCAACGATGGGGTACATTGGCGACTGACAGGCTTACGCAAACTATGATCATACTTTGTGAACTGAATCCCCATCATTTTACCTCAGTCAAGTTTTTTGAAATGTGTTTTTTTTCTTGCACAAAATGGTGGATGAAGGTGGTCGTTGATATGGAGTGCTCTTTTTTCGTGTTTTGTATTTTTGGTCTTAGATGCACCCGCTCGTGTTGCAAGTTTAGGTTGAGTGCAACCCCCCTGTGGTTTGCTATATATATATATATATATATACACAAAATAAAAAGTCACCACCTCCCATACAAGCCTATATATATGTAAATTCGATAGTCTGTGTTGGTCCAGATGCCAAAATCACGAGTATAGCAGTCTGTAGTGATACCTTTTTTATTGGACTAACGTTACATTTAAAATACAAGCTTTCAAGAGTGTAACCTCTCTTCTTCAGGTCTGGATGCTTACTGATCAGTTCCTAGAATTGAGCATTAGGACGTTAAGGGTCACATGGGTGGGGGGATTAGATGTCGTAAAGAGTGAGAGTCAAATGGTATGTTCAAAATGGGAAAATGAACGCATGAGGGATCTTACCCCTGATAATGTCCATGGACTTGTCCATTCCCCCCATATATGTCCCACTACCCCCCCTCCACCCCATATGCTTTGGCAATGCTAAAATGTATTTGGTCCTGCTAATAAAGCTTATTTTGATTTGATTTTGATTTGATTTGATTTGATCTTGGGCCCATATTACAACAACAGAGATAAGATCATACAACTTGAATGGAAAAGAGAAAAAAAACAACAAAAAACATAGAACAGTGAAGGCTGAAAGAGACATGAAAAAAATCAAAAAAAAAACAAGCATCAGCCAGAATTTTGAATGTTATGTGACGTTATGATAATGGGTTAAAAACCCAGAGTCCATGTTGATTTTAATAATGTATAAAAAGACTACTTAATGGTCTGTAGGCTAAAACGTTAAAGGAACATCATGAAAGGATACACCTTTCTGTTTAATATGTTCCATTTTTGACTATGAAGTCCTTTTCTTTATAAAATTTGCCTTACAATAATAAGTATATAGCTGTTATTTAACTACTCAAGGTTAAACATTGACTTGGAGATTATTATTTTTTTTGGAATCATCATGTGTTACAGATGTTCATTTCCAAACGTATTACTTACGTGGCCCGTGGGTTCTTAATTCTCTCCGACCCTCGAATCCCATTGCTATAACTATGCAGTGTTATGAATTGGAATTACCCTTTTATTTGTTGTATATTATCCCCCCGAGCCGTCTAATACGCTGTGCATTCAATGTGCAAGCAGTCTGACAGAACGCAATTAGCATTAAGAGTTATAAAAAAGTAAATCCGCAAACTGTGCAAGATTCCTTTTCAAGCCACGCGCCGCACGCCTGATATGTAAGTTACGCAATGCCACATTTGTTTCTGGGAATTATGGATTAACTGTAAATTACTAACAGCAGAATTTATGACATGTCACATCACGTTGGAGAGAATATTACCTGCATTATATAAAAGCACCCAGAGTCCCATTTCCTGCATCCTCCTGATTGTAACGCTACCTTTCATTCTTTGCGTCCAGTAATTAGCGAGCATTATAAATAAACGTAGTTACTTAAGAGTATTTAAGACTCACGTCGTTAAGAGGGTCAAAGCTCTTAGTTAATGTAGGTCAGGGTTAATCTGTTTTCTATCAAATTATTTACAGTAAAAATTCTACAATATTACTATACTGGATTAACATTAATTAGCTGCAGCTGCTATATTGTGCTTCCTCATTACCTTCACATTTCATTTTGACTGCTTTCAAGAGCACAATAGACCTCTATTAAATTGTCCTGGCTGTCTGACTTTTTTTTTCCCTTTAACCCCATCGCTAGCAAGATCAACTATACTCTATCTGCAGGGAACCTCCAGGTGCCCTATCATAGAGCCTAGTCGTTATGGTGTTCCACAAGAGCAATGCAAAGGAATTACATTTATTGCAAATAAAAACTATTTGCATTTCTGCTCCAGTACATGCCCCTAAAGTTTAAACACCATGGTCAAGATGCCGGAGCCGCCAACACTTTTTAAAACCAGCTGGGGATGCATCTCTGACATCTCCCTGGCTGATCCTGCATGAAGTCCAGACCTGTAGTAACTATTTTTGGTCAGCGGATGGTGATCCATCATAGGACTTACACTATGAAAATCAATGACTGGCATTTATTTAAAAAAAAATATATATATGTATATATACTATATTTAATATTGCAGAAACCACCTGCACATCATAGCAATTCAAAGAATTGCATCCCAGAGCTCCTGTGCCACATTCTCCATATGCAGCAAGGAATTCTGGGTAGGATATGCAAATGACCTCTGTCTGACAGGAGCTCTGGGATGCAATTCTTTGAATTGCTATGATGTGCAGGTGACTTCTGCAATATTAAACACACTTATTATAGTGTGGAGGCTTTTTATCTCACTTTTAGTTCTTCACCACAACCTTTATAGATACTTACTTACCTATGGTCCAAGCATCCACTGCAACTGGTCATGCCTGCCTCCTAGCTGATGAAGGTTCAACAAACCTGAAACAGCGCTGTCCTAGGAGTGGCTTTGACCAGTTGCATAAACCTTATCTCTGCTACAAAGCCACAGTGCGACATAGCATTGATTTTAGGGTTCTGTGTAATAACAGATCCAGGATGCATAAAAGTGAGACAGAGGTCATTTGCATATCCTACCCAGAATTCCTTGCTGCATATGGGGAATGTGGCACAGGAGCTCTGGGATGCAATTCTTTGAATTGCTATGATGTGCTGGTGGCTTCTGCAATATTAAACACACTTATTATAGTGTGGAGGCTTTTTATCTCACTTTTAGTCCTTCACCACAACCCTTATAGACACTTACCTATATATACTATATATATATATATATATATATATATATTATATATATATATATAAAAAATCACACATAAGTCCTTAATATTATATAATATTAAAAGTATTTAGTCAGCCACCAATTGTGCAGGTTCTCCCACTTAAAAAGATGAGAGAGGCCTGTAATTGTCATCACAGGTAACTTCAACTATGAGAGACAAAATGAGAAAAAAAAATCCAGAAAATCACATTGTCTGATTTATAAAGAATTTATTTGCAAATTATGGTGGAAAATAAGTATTTGGTCTCCTACAGTACAGTACAAACAAGCAAGATTTCTGGCTCTCACAGACCTGTTACGTCTTCTTTAAGAGGCTCCTCTGTCCTCCACTCGTTACCTGTATGAATGGCACCTGTTTGAACTTGTTATCAGTATAAAAGACACCTGTCCACAACCTCAAACAGACACACTCCAAACTCCACTATGGTCAAGACCAAAGAGCAGTCGAAGGACACCAGAAACAAAAATTGTAGACCTGCACCAGGCTGGGAAGACTGAATCTGCAATAGGCAGCAGCTTGGTGTGAAGAAATCAACTGTGGGAGCAATCATTAGAAAATGGAAGACATACAAGACCACTGATAATCTCCATCGATCTGGGGCTCCACGCAAGATATCACCCCGTGGGGTCAAAATGATCACAAGGACGGTGAGCAAAAATCCCAGAACCACACGGGGGGACCTAGTGAATGACCTGCAGAGAGCTGGGACCAAAGTAACAAAGGCTACCATCAGTAACACACTACGCCGCCAGGGACTCAAATCCTGCAGTGCCAGACGTGTCCCCCTGCTTAAGCCAGTACATGTCCAGGCTCGTCTGAAGTTTGCTAGAGCGCATTTGGATGATCCAGAAGAGGATTGGGAGAATGTCATATGGTCAGATGAAACCAAAGTAGAATTTTTGGTAAAAACTCAACTCGTCGTGTTTGGAGGAGAGAGAATGCTGAGTTGCATCCAAAGAACACCATACCTACTGTGAAGCATGGTGGCGGAAACATCATGCTTTGGGGCTGTTTTTCTGCAAAGGGACAAGGACGACTGATCTGTGTAAAGGGAAGAATGAATGGGGCCATGTATCGTGAGATTTTGAGTGAAAAACCTCCTTCCATCAGCAAGGGCATTGAAGATGAAACGTGGCTGGGTCTTTCAGCAGGACAATGATCCCAAACACACCGCCCGGGCAACGAAGGAGTGGCTTCGTAAGAAGAATATCAAGGTCCTGCAGTGGCCTAGCCAGTCTCCAGATCACAACCCCATAGAAAACCTTTGGAGGGAGTTGAAGGTCTGTGTTGCCCAGCGACAGCCCCAAAACATCACTGATCTAGAGGAGATCTGCAATGGGCAAAAATACCAGCAACAGTGTGTGAAAACCTTGTGAAGACTTACAGAAAATGTTTGTTTGTTTGATATATATCCTTTGTTGGCAATGACAAAGCATTGAGATGGACTTTTGATATTGACCAAGTACTTATTTTCTACCATAATTTGCAAATAAATTCTTTAAAAATCAGACAATGTGATTTTCTGGATTTTATTTCTCATTTTGTCTCTCATAGTTGAAGTGTACCTATGATGACAATTACAGGCCTCTCTCATCTTTTTAAGTGGGAGAACCTGCACAATTGGTGGCTGACTAAATACTTTTTTGCCCCACTGTATATGTATATATATATATACAGTCAGGTCCAGAAATATTGGGACATCGACACAATTCTAACATCTTTGGCTCTATACACCACCACAATGGAGTTAGAATGAAACAAACACAATGTGCTTTTACTGCAGACTGTCAGCTTTAATTTGAGGTTATGTACATCCAACTCAGGAGAACGGTGTAGGATTTACAGCAGTTTGCAGATGTGCCTCCCACTTGTTAAGGGACCAAAGGTAATGGGACAATTGGCTTCTCAGCTGTTCCATGGCCAGGTGTGTGATATTCCCTCATTACCCAAATTACAATGTGCAGATAAAAGGCCCAGAGTTCATTTCAAGTGTGCTATTTGCATTTGGAATCTGTTGCTGTCAACTCTCAAGATGAGATCCAAAGAGCTGTCACTATCAGTGAAGCAAGCCATCATTAGGCTGAAGAAACAAAACAAATCCATCAGAGAGATAGCAAGAACATTAGGTGTGGCCAAAACAACTGTTTGGAACATTCTCAAAAAGAAGGAACGCACCGGTGAGCTCAGCAACACCAAAAGACCCGGGAGACCACGGAAAACAACTGTGGTGGATGACCGAAGAATTCTTTCCCTGGTGAAGAAAACACCCTTCACAACAGTTGGCCAGATCAAGAACATTCTCCAGGAGGTAGGTGTATGTGTGTCAAAGTCAACAATCAAGAGAAGACTTCACCAGAGTGAATACAGAGGGTTCACCACAAGATGTAAACCATTGGTGAGCCTCAAAAACAGGAAGGCCAGCTTAGAGTTTGCCAAACAACACCTAACAAAGCCTTCGCAGTTCTGGAACAAGATCCTTTGGACAGATGAGACCAAGATCAATTTGTTCCAGAGTGCTGGGAAGAGAAGAGTATGGAGAAGGAAAGGAACTGCTCATGATCCTAAGCATACCACCTCATCAGTGAAGCATGGTGGTGGTAGTGTCATGGCATGGGCATGTATGGCTGACAATGGAACTGGTTCTCTTGCATTTATTGATGATGTGACTGCTGACAAAAGCAGCAGGATGAATTCTGAAGTGTTTCGGGCAATATTATCTGCTCACATTCAGCCAAATGCTGCAGAACTCATTGGACGGCGCTTCACAGTGCAGATGGACATTGACTCAAAGCATACTGCAAAAGCAACCAAAGAGTTTTTGAAGGGACAGAAGTGGAATGTTATGCAATGGCCAAGTCGATCACCTGACCTGAATCCCATTGAGCATGCATTTCACTTGCTGAAGACAAAACTGAAGGGAAAATGCCCCAAGAACAAGCAGGAACTGAAGACAGTTGCAGTAGAGGCCTGGCAGAGCATCACCAGGGATGAAACCCAGCATCTGGTGATGTCTATGCATTCTAGACTTCAGGCTGTGAATGACTGCAAAGGATTTGCAACCAAGTATTAAGAAGGGAAAGTTTGATTTATGATTATTATTCTGTCCCATTACCTTTGGTCCCTTAACAAGTGGGAGGCACATCTGCAAACTGCTGTAAGTCCTACACGTTCACCTGAGTTGGATGTACATACCCTCAAATTAAAGCTGACAGTCTGCAGTTAAAGCACATTGTGTTTGTTTCATTCCAACTCCATTGTGGTGGTGTATAGTGCCAAAGATGTTAGAATTGTGTCGATGTCCCAATATTTCTGGACCTGACTGTATATATATATATATATATATGTATATATATTGTGGTGATGGACAAAAAGCGAGATAAAAAGCCTCCACACTCTAATTAGTTTGTTTATTATTGCAGAAGCCACTTGCATATCATAGCAATTCAAAGAATTGCATCCTCATGCATCCCCATGTGCAGCAAGGAACTCTGGGTAGGATATGTCATTTGCATATCCTGCCAGAGTTCCTTGCTGCACATGGGGAGTGTAGCACAGGAGCTCTGGGATGCAATTCTTTGAATTGCTATGATGTGCAAGTGGCTTCTGCAATAATAAACATATTTATATATATATATATATCATGGTCTGAAGAAAGTTCCAGAGTGGAACTGAAAAGTTAAGTTGTTATGGATTAACAAATTAAAGAAATATAAAGAAGAATTTTGAGCCTTTGAGTGCCGTCATACCTTGTAAAGTATATATGTCTTTTGAAGCCACTTTGACGGAGCACCAGGCGGTGAATTGGACTAAAAAGAACAAAGCGTGAGTGCATGACTTACATGAATATATATATATATATATATATATATACAGTTGTGTTTAAAATTATTCAACCCCCAATGCTGTAAAGGGTTTTAGGGAATTTAGTGTACATTTGTAATTGTATTCAGAATGAAATCCTACAAGGACTTTTTAAAGAACCATATGCAACTAAAATGACATCAATTGGTTTTGTAATACAGTAGTAAATGTTTCTTTTGTGAATTCTTCATTGACACAATAATTCAACCCCTTAAAGACTACCACTCTGAAGAACAGAGGTTCATTCAAGTGTTTTCAATCAGGTATTGAAAACACCTGTGGATGTCACGGAGCAGCAATAAAGCATAATAAGCACCAATTAGGCAGCTTTAAAATGACTGTGATACTCAGCTCCTTCTAGACATTTACTGGTGTGGTTACAAACATGGTGAAGTCAAGAGAATGGTCCAGGAAGACAAGAAGAAGGTGATTACTCTTCACAGGAAGGGCAATGGCTATAAGAAGATTGCAAAGATGTTAAACATACCAAGAGAGACCATAGGAAGCATCATTCGTAAATTCAAGGCAAAGGGCACTGTTGAAACGCTACCTGGTCGTGGCAGAAAGAAGATGCTGACTTTGACTGCTGTGCGCTACCTGAAGCGTAGAGTGGAGAAAAGTCCCCGTGTGACTGCTGAGGAACTGAGAAAAGATTTGTCAGATGTGGGTACTGAAGTTTCAGCTCAGACAATACGGCGCACACTGCGTAATGAAGGCCTCCATGCCAGAACTCCCAGGCGCACCCCCTTGCTGTCTCCAAAGAATAAGAAGAGTCGACTGCAGTATGCCAAAAGTCATGTGGACAAACCACAGAAGTTTTGGGAAAGTGTTCTGTGGACTGATGAAACAAAATTAGAACTGTTTGGGCCATGGATCAATGCTATGTTTGGAGGAGGAAGAACAAGGCCTATGAAGAAAAGAACACCTTGCCTACTGTGAAGCATGGCGGGGGGTCAATCATGCTTTGGGGCTGTTTTGCTTCTGCAGGTACAGGGAAGCTTCAGCGCGTGTAAGGTACCATGAATTCTCTTCAGTACCAGGAGATATTGGATGACAATGTGATGCAGTCCGTCACAAACCTGAGGCTTGGGAGACGTTGGACCTTTCAACAGGACAATGATCCCAAGCATACCTCCAAGTCCACTAGAGCATGGTTGCAGATTAAAGGCTGGAACATTTTGGAGTGGCCATCGCAGTCACCTGACTTAAATCCGATTGAGAACCTCTGGTGGGACTTAAAGAAACCAGTTGCAGTGCGCAAGCCTAAGAATGTGACTGAACTGGAGGGTTTTGCCCATGACGAATGGGCGAAGATACCCGTAGATCGCTGCAAGACACTTGTGTCAAGCTATGCTTCACGTTTAAAAGCTGTTATAACTGTAAAAGGATGTTGTACTAAGTACTAAGATTGAATGTCACTTGGGGGTTGAATAAAACTGATAATGATGTGAGCACAGAAAAGACATTTGTGGTTATTTCATTATAAATGTTATGTTATATTTGTCTGACCTACACGTGTCTCTTTTGATTTAATTGTAAGCAAGATGACTGAATGATCAAAATCAATGTCAAACTGGCCAAAACACTCAATTTCAGTGGGGGTTGAATAATTTTGAACACAACTGTATATATATACACATACAGCACATACAGCCAGGTAGTCATGCACTCACGCTGTCACGGATCCCCCTGGTTACCAAGATGGTGGTCCCTTTACGCAGACCGCTCACTACCCTTCCGATCCTTAGAGTGGTCGGCACGTCTAGACAGATACAGAATACGTCAAGATAGGTATACACAAAGAACGATACTAGGAGGGTACACAAGACCTTAGAATGGTTGGCTCTTCCCAAGACCTAAACAATAGAAGAGGTAGTCTGATGCGTGCTTAGGATGCCACACAGACTGACCTCAATACTAAGATAGAAGAGTAAACGCCAATACCAGGGGTTATGCACAGAATAGTTAGTTTGCCAATGCCAGGGGTCGGTACACAGAATGGTTCGTTTGCCAATGCCAGGGGTCGGTACACAGAATGGTTCGTTTGCCAATGCCAGGGGTCGGTACACAGAATGGTTCGTTTGCCAATGCCAGGGGTCGGTACACAGAATGGTCAGTTTGCCAAATGCCAAGGGTCAATACACAGAATAGCCAATAATTTACAACAGAATACAAGAGCTCTGCGGGAAGTAACTACCACGTCAGGGCACCAGTGAGAATGAGAAGCCGGGCTTTAAACTCTGCGGGTCCGCGTCATACGCCTGGCCCCGCCCCCCGGCGTCCCACGTGTGCGGAAGCGTTCCGCGATATCACTCGGCGCCTGGCCAGCGAGCAGCGAGGAAGCCGCTGCCAGGCGCCGGGAGGGGGGGCCGCGGACAACCGTCACAGAACCCCCCCCTCTACGGGCGGCCACTGGACGACCCCCAGGGGCACAGGGATGAGCCAAATAGAAGGCCTTCACCAAGCGAGGGGCATGAACCTCAGTAGCCGGAAGCCAAGAGCGGTCCTCCGGACCGTAGCCCACCCAGTCCACTAAGTACTGAAGGACCCCCCTAGAAACCCTGGCGTCCAGAATGGCCTTAACTTCAAACTCCTCCTCGCCCTCCACAGAGACCGGAGGAGGAGGGACACGGACCCTGGTGTACCGATTACACAAAAGCGGTTTTAAAAGGCTCACGTGGAACACGTTGTGTATCCTGATATGGGAGGGCAGTGCCAAGGCATAGGAGACCGGGCTGAGTCGCCGCAGTATCTTGTAAGGGCCTATGTATCTGGGGGCTAGTTTCATCGATGGCACTAAGAGCTTAATGTTCCGCGAAGAAAGCCAAACCCTGTCCCCGACTTGATACACAGGTGCTGGTCCCCTACGTCTATCGGCCTTCGTTTTCTGGACAATACTGCTCCTCTCCAGTGCCTGTTTAACCCTCCCCCAGGTCTCAGTCAATGACGCCAAGTGCTCATCCAGAGCAGGAATCGCGGTATCAGGAAATGCAGTGGGAAGCACGGGAGGATCAAATCCGTAAACCGTGAAGAAAGGGGAATGACCACTGGCTTCACTCACGGCACTGTTTAGGGCATACTCGGCCCAAGGTAGCAGGTCTGACCAATTATCCTGTCGTTCAGATATGAAACACCTGAGATACTTCTCAACATTTTGATTGGCCCTTTCTGCTGCCCCGTTCGTTTGGGGGTGATAGGCCGAGGAGAAGGACAGGTCTATTCCCACATTCTTGCAGAACCCCCTCCAGAATCTGGAGACAAACTGGGTCCCCCTATCAGAAACAATCCCAAGAGGGATACCGTGTATGCGGACCACGTTGGCGATGAAAATGGGCACCAGCTCGGCTGCTGACGGTAGCTTCCGAAGAGGAACATAGTGACCCATTTTGGAAAAGCGATCTATAATCGTGAGTATAACAGTATTCCCTTTGGACTCGGGTAACTCTACTATAAAAATCCATGGCTATCTGCGACCATGGTCGTTCGGGGATAGGCAGGGGCTGGAGTAAACCAATGGGCGCTGTCTTAGGACTCTTATTTCTTGTGCATACCTCGCACACGGCTATGTAATCTTTAATATCCCGGCGCATCGTGGGCCACCATAGCAGTTTTCGGATGCTAGCCACTGTTTTGTGGTGATCCCCATATGCCCAGAGGTTTTATTGTCATGGTAAATCTTAAGGACTTCTTCTCTTTCCTTCTCAGGTACAAAGAGCTTCGCGGGAGGCCTCCCCCCCGGAGCCTTATCTTGGACAGTCTGCAATCGGATCATCAGAGGGGATGAGACACTAATCGTGGTAGAGGCTATAATCCTCTCCTGAGGTACAATGGGATGTTGATCCTGCACGTTATGTTCATAGGATTCATACTGTCTAGATAACGCATCTGCTTTAATGTTTCTTGACCCAGGTCTATGTGAGGACGAAATTAAAACTTGAAAGAAACAAAGACCATCTCGCTTGTCTGGCGTTCAATCGTTTCGCGTCTCCAATGTACGTGAGATTCTTATGATCAGTTATGATAACGATTGGGTCCGTAGATCCCTCTAATAAGTATCTCCACTCTGCCAAGGCTGCGATAACTGCTAACAACTCTCTATTACCGATGTCATAGTTTCTCTCGGCCGGAGACAACTTCCGGGAATAGAAGCCGCATGGATGCAAAGGTTTATCGGGTGCCCGCCTTTGGGACAAGACTGCTCCAAGACCGAGTTCGGAGGCGTCAACCTCGAGTTGGAAGGGCAGAGCTGGATCAGGATGTCGGAGAACAGGGGCAGTCGTGAATGCCTGTTTGAGGGCCTCGAAGGCTTGCCTGGCCTGGGGTGTCCATTTCTGATTTCCCACCCCTTTCCTAGTCATGGCCGTGAGAGGAGCTACCAAGGCCGAAAAGTCTTTAATGAACCTTCGATAATAGTTGGTAAAACCTAGAAACCTCTGAATGGCTTTAAGCCCTTGGGGTAGGGGCCAGTCGAGGATTGCCGACAATTTACCAGGATCCATCTGAAACCCCTCAGGGGTTATGATATACCCAAGGAAGTGCACCTTCTCTATATCAAATAGGCACTTTTCTAATTTGCAGTATAAGCCGGCCTTCAATAGTCTCCTTAACACTTGTTGCACATGGGCGTGATGGGTCTCCTTATCTGGAGAGTATATCAGGATGTCATCGAGATACACTATGACGAATGTTTGCAGAAAATCCCTTAGGGTGTCATTTATGAGATCCTGAAACACAGCTGGCGCGTTACATAAGCCAAAGGGCATTACCAGGTATTCGTAATGCCCGCTACGCGTATTAAAAGCCGTCTTCCACTCGTGCCCCTTTTTCACCCTTATCAGATTGTAGGCCCCGCGTAAATCGAGCTTCGTGTATATACGGGCCCCTTTCAGTCGGTCGAACAACTCTGTTATAAGGGGTATGGGATATGCATTTCTTATGGTTATTCTGTTTAAACCTCTATAATCTATGCATGGTCGCAAGTCTCCCTCTTTCTTGGAGACGAAAAAGAAACCAGCTCCTGCTGGGGAGGAGGACCGTCTAATGAATCCACGCTCGAGATTCTCTTTTATATACTCCTCCATAATGTCGTTCTCCTTTTGCGACAAGGGGTATACATGTCCTCTGGGAGGCATAGTACCGGGGAGTAACTCTATGGCACAGTCATACGGGCGATGTGGTGGTAAAACCTCAGTCCTGGCCTTCGAAAAAACCTCCTTTAATGCCTGATAACAGTCAGGGACTACTGTGGATAAAGGAGGTGCTGTGGCGATATTAAGGCTACCAATAACAGTGACCCTGCCCATGCATTTCAACTGGCAACTGGGACCCCAACATTTTATGTCTCTCTGGACCCAATCAATCACTGGGTTATGCTCAGTCAACCATGGAAACCCTAGGACGACGGGGCATGAGGGAGAGTCAATAATCTGGAATCGTATGGTTTCCCGGTGCAAAACCCTGTGTTCATGCATACCTCTATAGTGTCGTGGGTGATATGGGGACATGACAAGGGTTTCCCGTCTATGGCCTCCACCATTAGAGGTCTTTCTTTGAGAACTAGAGGCATGAGGTTCTTGGAGGCAAACACTCTATCCATAAAGTTACCTGAGGCTCCAGAGTCTAGGAACGCCTCAGTCTCGAGGTGCACCCCTCCCAGGTTAAGGAGATGGGCACCAGAATCCGGGTTTTTTTTTTTTCGTTATCAACAAAGGAGGCATAGAGCGAACCGATTACCTGGCTAGTAGGTGTTCTCTGGCCCGGCTTGCCAGTGTCACCCCTGCCACCCCTGGGTCTTTGAGGACATTGAAGACGAAAATGCCCTGCCCCGGCACAGTAAAAACAGAGCCCCCTTTCCCTTCTGTAAGTTCTCTCAGCCTCTGAAATACCTGTTCTACCTATCTGCATGGGTTCTACGACCGGTAGATCGGTTCTTTCTGGCTCTGAAGTACCTGACGTATTGGTGTGTCTGGGTACCAAGGGTAAAGGAGGCAAAACCCTTCTGGGTCTGTCTCTAGAATGCCTCCTGTCCCTAATTTGGTCGTCCATGGCAATACAGAAATCAACCAAATGGTCCAGATGTTCTGGCAACTTCAAGGGAGCCAGCTCAAACATCAAAGCCTCGTTCAGGCCTTCGGTAAACGCCAAGGTTAAAACGTCGTTAGGCCAGTGTACCTCAGAAGTCAAGGTCTTAAATTCTATGGCATAGTCGGAGACTCTCCTATTACCTTGCTTAATGTGGAATAAGGACCTGCCTGCATTGGTGGCCCTTCTAGAGGGATCAAACGTACGTTTTAGTTCAGAGGTAAAGCCCTCAGTCATATATGATGGGCTTTTTGTTTTCCCACAATGGCGTGGCCCACAGTAACGCTTTATCAGTTAAATGGTTAATTAGGTAGCCTACTTTGGCTTTATCGGATACACAGGAGCCTGGATTGTTCTCGAATAGAATCTCTAGTTGGGTCAAAAAACCCCGACACAAGTTAGGCGTACCATCATAGCGTACGGGTGCCTTCATACTGAGCCTACACCCCTCGGGTGAGGCCGAACTGGCCCTAGGCAATACTGGTTCTGGAGGACTTGCAGTACCAGTAGTGGATCGATTCAACAGGGTTTGCAGAGCAAGAGCAATTTGGTCCATCCTGTGGTCCTGCTCTTCTTGTCGGGCTGCAATTCTTGTCAACTGAGAAGAGAGGTCTGCGGGATCCATTGGCCCTGACGTAATGTCACGGATCCCCCTGGTTACCAAGATGGTGGTCCCTTTACGCAGACCGCTCACTACCCTTCCGATCCTTAGAGTGGTCGGCACGTCTAGACAGATACAGAATACGTCAAGATAGGTATACACAAAGAACGATACTAGGAGGGTACACAAGACCTTAGAATGGTTGGCTCTTCCCAAGACCTAAACAATAGAAGAGGTAGTCTGATGCGTGCTTAGGATGCCACACAGACTGACCTCAATACTAAGATAGAAGAGTAAACGCCAATACCAGGGGTTATGCACAGAATAGTTAGTTTGCCAATGCCAGGGGTCGGTACACAGAATGGTTCGTTTGCCAATGCCAGGGGTCGGTACACAGAATGGTTCGTTTGCCAATGCCAGGGGTCGGTACACAGAATGGTTCGTTTGCCAATGCCAGGGGTCGGTACACAGAATGGTCAGTTTGCCAAATGCCAAGGGTCAATACACAGAATAGCCAATAATTTACAACAGAATACAAGAGCTCTGCGGGAAGTAACTACCACGTCAGGGCACCAGTGAGAATGAGAAGCCGGGCTTTAAACTCTGCGGGTCCGCGTCATACGCCTGGCCCCGCCCCCCGGCGTCCCACGTGTGCGGAAGCGTTCCGCGATATCACTCGGCGCCTGGCCAGCGAGCAGCGAGGAAGCCGCTGCCAGGCGCCGGGAGGGGGGGCCGCGGACAACCGTCACACACGCTTTTCCGTTGGTGGTTGCCTGGTGCCTGCGGCCGGCTTCAATAATATATCCAATTTGCAAAAATGCGGCGGCACTCCAGAACTGTTAAAATTTATATATTTATTGATTCATTAAAATAGAGTCAACGTTTCGGCTCCTACCCGGAGCCTTCCTCAGGACATAAGATGGGACATAAGGACATGATAAATCCTGAGGAAGGCTCCAGGTAGGAGCTGAAACGTTGGCTCTATTTTAATGGCTCAATAAATATATTCATTTTAACAGTCCTGGAGTGCCGGCCGCATTTTTGCAAATTGTTATATATATATATAATATATATATATATATATATAAAATCTTTATTTTGGGCTACATTATGCATATATAGTTTTACTATGACGGTATTAGAGAGCAGTTTTCCATTAATTAATTGGGTCCTGGTAGTGGTTTTATGGAAAACGAGTTTGAATTGTTTAACACCTTCTCTATCCTCAGTAACACTAAAAAACACTACATAAATGCTTGTTATGATTAAGTAACTATGTATTGTTGTATTATGTTTTGTTTGTTCCAAACAATACATAATGAATTTCTATCGATTCCTCGATCTGCTTAAATATAGTCTATTGGCAAATTAATCATTTTGTACAGTCCACCATATTATAATGGTGTTCTACGGCCATAAGCGATAAGAAAATGATTTGCGGGTATTTTCACAGTGGGACAACCCTTTTACAGGCTTCTAAAAAAGTAATGGTGCAATTGTGATAAATTTGACTCTATTATTAAATGTGATGGATTGAAGCTTTCAGCCAAGAATTTATTTGCATTTCATTACACACAATTCTCAGTGGCAGAAGAAGAATGGATTTATGGGAAATGGCGGATGGAGAAGTCTTTCTGCAAGCTGTCTGATATGTACAGATCTTAAAAAAAATGTAAAAAAAAATCTGTTCATTGCATTCGTGTAGTTTAGTTTTAATTAAAATGAGGCCGTTTTAACTGTGATTTTTAAGGAAAATAAAAAATAAAATAAAATGCATCACTGGAATAAAAATGTATTTATTACTTTTGTATATTTTTAATTTCACGGAGCATAACAGTTCCTAATTCATACGTGTGTGTGTGTGATTTTCTTGCAGAATATGATTTTATAGTCAATTTAAATGCCAAGTTCATATTTCAAATGTTAATTTCCGTACAATGATGTTGCAATGCATTTCCATGTGATGACTGCACATAATCTGCCCATTAATCTTTTTTTTTTCCCATAGCTTTTTATTATATCATGCAGTATTCCTGATGCAACATTATTTTGCAGGTGCATATAAATTCTTATTTCAAATATTAAATGACTTATTGCTGGCTTCAATCTCTGTAAGATATAATGAATTAATGCTTCTTTAAAGAGGCCTGTAGCAAAGCAACAGGAAGTTCATACGGTCTCATAAAATTCTTTTGAAAGATACCCGTTTTATTATTTTGCAGATCATTACACTTCATTACTACATTAATTAATCTGTGAACCAGGCAGCTTCTATTGATGTATATCGACTTTCTATCTTATATGGTATGATTATTCAGTCTAAGTAAAGTCTTTGCTTTTACTCTATTCCAGTAATATTTCATCAAACTCTCCATGACATCTACATTACTCATCATCCAAAAAGAAAAAGCATAAGGGTCTATTCACAAAGCGCTGAGATTGCATGCAATTTCGGTGCCTTGTGTTTCGCCGCATTTCAGTGCATTTCTGCAATACCATTTCGCCAAAAATACGGTGAATTCAGTATTTAGCAAACGTTCACTGTATTTTTACAAAGTTGGAGTCAACAAAGCAGTTATCGTAGGTTTTTACTACAGAGACACTACAGGACAATATATACCAACTGAGGAAGGCTGTCATAGCCGAAACGCATCTCGGTCGGTACCTTTTATGTCCCTTTTATTGGAATAAATAGAATTTCATTTTTTACCCTTTATCGGCTGTTTTTTGCTACTCCCAACCTGATATCCTATCACCATTCGAGCCATAGGCGAGAAAAAGAGGTCCAGGCACCTACTAAGGCTGGGGTCAGACCAGCGCACTTTTAACGTGCGTTCTGGCGCACATAATTACGGCCGCACTAGCAGCAGATGATGGGCAATGACGGCCAATATACGATGTGCGGCCGCACAAAAGTCCGGCCATGCAACGCAAGTGGAATTTGAATGCATTTTTTTGAGAAAGCTGAACCGCTAGTACTGACGTACTGAGTGTTCAGCTGCGGCATAGCGGTATGTTTGCGTGATTAGGAGATGTCAAACGCTGCTAATGTCCAGCCAACATAACGTCCAGACGCAAAAAGAGTTTTATTGAGGATCCGTACAAAATCACGCCCGAAAATGCGCGTCGTCTGACCGTTTTTGCGCATTCCGTGAAAAAATACGTCAATGCGTTCGGACACACTTTTTCACGTTCACGGGAAAAATGATTTAGTCTGACCCTAGCCTTAGAGTGCCTAAGGCTATACTGACCAAGCCTGAGATTGAGAGGCTCCTGAATTGGTGAGTGAATTGTGAATTTACCTCTGTCTGATTATCCTGCAGTATTACGCTATGAGAGCATTGTCTTCCATCTGTTTTTAACCCATTTAGGATTTGCCACTTGTTAAAGAAGGGAAGTGCCACTCTCTACATGGCCATAGGCGATTAAACCTAGAGCCGGGAAATCTTTCAGCTCATTTAAATGTGAGTGGTATATACCCCTATTAGTAATATTGTTTCTTTTTGCTCGACTTGTTATAAGATCTCCTGCACCAAAAATTTCCCTGTGTGCTTCTCTTACGATATTTGAGAAACATTGAGGATGTGACGAATTTACCACCGGAATAAGAAGAAGCACCATAATCATTGGAACTTCTGGGTATCCCCCCCTCATTCTTTTTGTCTGCTATATGCACCATTGCACCTGATTGAAATATTGGACTCTATCTGCACTTTGTGTATGTCCATAGGACTGATATTGGACATTAGTTGCGCACTTTATTGACTATCAATATCAACTCTTTATAGGAAAGTCATTTCCACGTATCCTCCGATATGCACTATTGCACTTAGTCTTGCTGTTTCCATTTTAAAGGCACTGCTGCACTTTGACTTGCTGCACTTTTGTATTACATTATTGATGCACTTTTATTGCATTATTTATGCATGCATATGTAAATGTTCCATTATATAACAGTGTTGTGCACTATTGATGCGCTGTCAGGGACGTTTGCTATATTTTCCTCAAAGAGCTATCGGACACTGACGAAATACGGTGAATTGTGCCAATAACTGTCAAATTGCGCCGATTTGGTATCGGCGAATTCCTCCAGACTGGAAAGATAAAGGAAGTCTCTCATTCTCTTAGCTGGAGTTTAAATCAGTAAAAATTTATTCAAAATGTGACCAAATTATAAAAAAATGTCCTGTAAAAATAATAAAAAGGTCTGTTACAAAAATTTAAAAAATCATAAATAATAAAAACCAAAAATGTTGTCTAAAAAAAAAAAAAATACAAAAAGATATTAAAAAAATTAAAGAGAAGTCTCCGACTCTGTTTTGGGGGTGTGCTGCTCGTTTGTGATGCCATTTCAGTGACCCCAAGGCGGCTACGATTTTGTCTGTTTGTCTGTTACAGTTGTCTGACTTTTATAATAAAAAAATGTAATATTAAAAATTTTTTTTAAAAAGAATAACCGGTCTTTTAAATAAAAATTAAAAAGATATTACGTTTTTTTACATGGAAGCCTATGGGATTCACCTGTTTAAACCTACGCGGCTATGATTTTTGTCTGTTTGTACAGTTGTCTGACTCTTATAATAAATTTTTTTAAATATTTAAAAAAAAAAAAAAATTTAAAAGAATACTCCGGTCTTTTAAATAAAAATTAAAAGAAGATATAATTTTTTTTTACATTGAAACCTATGGGATTCACCTGTTATAATATATCCATGTGTGAGCTTGGGTCAAATATATCCATGTGCGAGCTTGGGGCAAATATATCCATGTGTGAGCTTGGGTCAAATATATGGATGTCTGAGCTTGGGACAAGTATATTCATGTGTAAGCTGGGGGCAAATATATCCATGTGTGAGCTTGGGGCAAATATATCCATGTGTGAGCTGCAGCAAATGTATTCATGTGTGAGCTGGGGCAAATATATCCATGTGTGAGCTTGGGGCAAATATATCCATGTGTGAGCTTGGGGCAAACATATCCATGTGTGAGCTGGGGCAAATATATCCATGTGTGAGCTGGGGCAAATATATCCATGTGTGAGCTGGGGGCAATATATCCATGTGTGAGCTGTTGGCAAATATATCCATGTGTGAGCTGGGGGCAATATATCCCTGTGTGAGCTGGGGCAATACATATTCATCTTCTTATACTGTATTTTTCTTCTAAGACTTAAGCACATAATTAGTTCAAACAGTCGAATGAAGTGTTTTTTCAATAAATCAGTATTCAGGTCTAATTGCAGGATTGGCACTTTGAGACACATAAGTTGGTTCAACGATACAGTTTGGGCACTCGGGCTCAAAAAGGTTCGCCATCCCTGCTCTAAGGCAATACAAAAATAGGCAGCTGATCATTATTTGCAAGAAACTAGGTGCAGATGAACAGTTAAACAATTAGGTAGGGACCTTGCGGTCTTCGTTTTATCAGATACGAGTAACAATACTTCAGTAGTAATCATGCTCCTTCTCATAGCATCCCAGCTTGATGCAGCAATATATACTTCAGGCTAACAAACTCAATTTGATCACCACCGAAGATCAAAATAAATTATCCACAAGCCTTGCAGGTGCAACTCAAATAGTTGCTATACAACAAAATTTTTGTCCATTGACATAATTACGCCCTACGCGCGTTTCACTGCCGCATTATCGGCAGTTTCCTCAGGAGCTAATCAAAAGTTAATTTTTATCCGAAAGGTAACTTGGGGAGACGTTCTCCTCATCTTGAGGTAGAGGTCTTTTTTTCTACACTTCATATATACAGTATTTGTAAAACAATGTATCCCGTATTTAAAATAATGATTAAAATATTGCATCTTAAATTGTTAAAGTTATATTCCATTAATAATTTTTTTTATATATTATATAAGTAATGTAGAAAATTTAATTATGGCTCTGGTAAGTTATTATTATTGTCATCATTTATATAGCGCTAACAGTTTCTGCAGCTCTTTACAATAACCAAAGGAAACAAGATACAGATAAACTGACATATGATGGAAACAAGAGGTGTTGAGGGCCCTGCTCATAGTAACTTACAGTCTAGAGGGTTTAGGGTTTTCCTCAACAAGGGGAATTTTACTGCACGGCAGGAACATTAGTGCCAGTGGTTTGAGAATGGTGGGGCCATAGAAACAGCTTCAAACATTTGTGAGTAGGTGAGCAGAGGGATGAGTTGCGTCAGTAATGTGGTACACTAATCTGAAGAGATGGGTTTTGAGGGATTTTTTGAAGACCTGAAGATCAGGGGAGAGTTTGATAGGGCGAGGCAAGTCATTCCACAGGACCGGAGCTGCCCTTGAGAAGTCTTGGAGTTGAGAGTTGGCCATGCGGTTGTAGACCGATGACAGGTGGAGATCACCGCCGACCAGAGTTGTCTAGACGGAATGTGTTTGTGGCGTAACAAAGACATGTAGGGAGGGGTTGAGTTATTGAGTGATTTGAGCGTCAGCGTCAGTATTTTAAACTCTATCCTGAAACGTACAGGAAGCCAGTAGAGGGACCGGCAGAGGGGGGAGGTACACGAGGTGTGCCTGGTGAGAAAAACAAGCCTGACATCTGCATTCATTAGAGATTGCAAAGGGGCAATAAGGGAGTTGGGGAGGCCAATAAGGAGCGATTTGCAGTAATCAAGTCGTGAAATGACAAGAGCATGAGTTTACAACATTCTGGTTAAGTTCACACCAACCTTGGAATAGGACTCAGTGTGTATAAACAAGTGTTTATGATATGACCACATTTTTTGGGAGGCGGGTGGGGACTAAAGTGCTTTGTGCAGCAAAGTTCCCCTTATAAAAAGGTTTGGCTTTCCCAGGTCTTGCAATATTTATATGGTTTATAAAACACTTATGCGTACAGCATTATCCAAGTGATTTAATAAGAAAAAGTCATTCTAGAAATAATTTTGCAATCTATTATTTGGATTTAACACATGCAATAAACACTATAAAAAATAACTCTACCTTTGAGGCTAGTAAGAGAAGCACAGGCGGTGCAAATGTGTCACATGATGCAGTTTATTTGCACTGCACGCATTTTTTATATACATTGTTTCTCTCTAGGAAATGAAAAGTTGCTCGCCTATACACGATGAAGTCAGCGCTAATTTACGTAGCGTCTCTTGTATTTTTAGCATTAAATTATTTTAACGTACAGGGCTTACGTGCGCATGACTCATAGTTTTACACGTGTCTTAAATCCTGCCCTTTTGTATTCCAAGATCGCTACATCCAACGTTGCTTTATGTTTTGCTTGTATGTACCTATATATCTCTTTTACTATTTTAAGTGCTAGTTTATTTATTCATTTATTATTGACCTCATCATATTGGCTTTTCCATGCCAGTCGAGAGCAGTTTCATGAATGTTTTTTTTCTGCTCTCCGCGTGTTCCATCCTTCCTATACTGTTTAACCCCTTAACGCCGCAGGACGTACATTTACGTCCTGCATTAGGCGGGCTTTGCCGCCGCAGGACGTAAATGTACGTCCTCGGCGTTTAGAGCCCCCCCGGGAGATACTCACCTTCTCCGGTCGCTTCCCACGCTGTTCTGACTCCCCCGGAGTCAGATCAGTGTGATCCCTCCTCCGGCGTTGTGACGTCATCGCGCCGGTGGCGCGATGACGTCAGTTTCAGGCGTCCCCCCCGCCGGAGCAGGGGAAGCGCCTGGAGGGGAGGGGAGGGATCCTTCGGATCCCTCTATCTCCCGATCGCTTGGTCCCCGGCGGCTGTGGCCAGCATCGCTGGAAGGGTCACAGCCTGACCTTCCCAGCGATGTATGGGGGGTTAACCCCTTAGCTGCCAGGTCGCGACCGGGCACTAATTTGTGCCCGATCGCGGCCTATTTCCGGTGGGGGCCGCCATCTTGGATGGCAGCCCCCACCTCTGGGTCACCCCCCGGTCAACTGACTCATCGCGCCATGCGCGATGATGTCAGTTAACCGGGGAACCCCCTAGCTGCAAAGGGATTTCCCATGGAAATCCCTTGCAGGAGATAAAGGGGTTCTTTGAACCCCCCTATCTCCTGATCGGTGGCAGCTAGGGGGTCATGTATGATATTGCTGGAAAGGCCAGAGCATGGCCTTTCCAATGATATCAAACATGACCATGGTAAAAAAAGTGAAAAATAAAAAGTGTAAAATAAAGTAAAAATAAAAATAATAAAAAATAATAAATATAATAATAAAAAAAAATTTTGTTTTTTTAATGCAGCACTATTGTTCACATTTCAATTATAATGTGAACAATGATGCTTCACTAATTGATTTTTTTTTGGGGGGTTTAGCTAAAATCACGCAATTTCTCCCCAAAAAAAAAATGGGTTCACCGTTCTAATTTTTTTAACAAATCTACCCAATAGAATATGACTGCAGAGCCTCGGATAATAAAATTAAAAAAAAAAAAAACACTTTACACACTGTGGAAGATTGAAATTTTATTGAAAATTCAAATTTTTTTACATTTTTTGTTATAGCATTTTGCAGGGCATGACATATACATATAATAATGATATATTATTAATCTGCCGAGTCTGCCGGAAAGAACGATATATAATTTGTCTGGGTGGTATAAGAATACGTGACTTAAAAATGGTCAAAATGAGCTCAGCAAACTTCTACTTCCGAAACAGCGCCGAAGTTGTAAAATTACTCCCGTCCTTAAGGGGTTAAAGTGTCTTTTGGAATCTGTAGAGAGAAGTTTATGAATACGTAAAACAAAAACAGAAAGGTTGTGTATATTTTATATGCTATTCTTCCACTTGCTACTAGCTGTGCTATTTACTTATTTAGTTCAAAATGGGGGGATTTTTAGCACTTTAGAAGTTATATATTGAGGAATAGGTTCGGAACGCTTGCTGTCTGCATGTTTTCCTATTTGCTGTGGAGAGAGGAGCTTTTTCTTTTGGACATTTTATTCTTTGTGCATCACTATTTCCTCCCCTGGGACCTTTAACACGAGCACTCTTTGCTATTTTTTCTGTTTATATTTTAAAATGGTATTTACTTAATCATTTTAATTTGTTAAACCCTTCACTACCAAGTAGTTTTGTTATAAAAAGAAAAAAATAGAACATTAATTTCAAACACTGGATGTGAAGTTGATTAAATACGGAGTTAAATAGAAATTGTGCAAAGAAATTGTTGTTTTAAGATAAAATAATGCAAATTCGACCTTTTTTTAATTTTTCATGTATTCGTTTATCCTTTACAGAAACATTGTTGGAATGAAAGGTTGTAAACTCTAGATGGTGTCCATTAGCTCACAGGTGGTCTGAAATTTCAGCATACAGGCAGAAATGGCCTCAGTGTCAAATATAGGTAATATGATAAAGATTGTTCAGATCTCCTGCTTATGTCGATCTGTAGTGATCATACTGAGATTATTAGTAATGTAGCTTCCAAAAAATACCAATAGAATATAATGTAGCGCTGCTTTAAAGACTGTGTTCTGCTGCATTTAATTAATATGGCCACCAGAGGGAGACAGAGACCATGGTAAGATTATGCTGGACAAGCAAGGAAAGCACTGAACTACATTTTCCATGATGCTTTGCGTGAGGACAGGAAGTGGGTGTGTAGGAAAGGAAAGGCATCAGCAGCCTCGTGGAAGGCATGCTCAGAGTGAGCTGGGAGCTGAAAGGAGAAGGACGCAGGCAGAGCTGTTAAGGATCGTGACCAGGCCAGAGCGCAGGGGCTACCTCGCTGGTACTGGGGATTGGGACAGTGACCCTGCGGAGATCTGTCTATACCAAGCTGGGAGGTCTGAGGACAAGAAGCTGGTTCCGGCTGGACCCCGTGTAAGGAGACTGCGATGATCCATTGGGAGTGCAGGCAGTAAACCGTTGTACGCAGTGTGGAGATTGGACAAACAGGGAGCGGATCCGGTGGCACAGAGTCCCAGTAAACAGCGGAGAGAAATCCTTGATCGGGTCCTGAACAGATTACCTATCGGATGGGTGAGAGGCCTCCCAGGCCGCAGTAGTAAAATAAAGAAACGCACGCTGCAGCATTGTTTAATTCCACAGGGCCCCAACTTGACTAGTCGAAGATTTGTTTGTTTTATTCACTGGCCAGTTGAATCTAGTACCCGGGTACCAACACACGCATACATGTACACCTTCTTGGGACACAACCTGTACGGGGCTCACATTTCAGCAACGAAGGGGTTAAAATTCCTTTTTCTCTTTTCCGCTGCGCGTTTCTCGCATTACGAACTTCTGTAAATATATATGTATACCGTGCTGCTCTATATATGCCAGTTTATTTGAGATCAGTAAACTATATAAATTATAAAATCCACAACAGTGCTGGTGTATATTTATTCCCTAGTGCGGGGAGACTGACCCGAGGTTTAAATTCAGCGGCTCCTCCGGGAGTGAGCGCTACAATAATATTATCTGTATGTGCTGCATAATGCCTGTGTATGGAAATTACAGTAACATCTTGTATCTGTACTGCACAGGGATGTTCAGACATTATATACCCCTGAATCTTATCACTGTACATCTCCTCCCTTATCAGCAGGTATATCCCATCCTGTCCAATATGTTCTGCCAATTGTCAGAGATTATAATCTCCCTTTAGCCGCAACCCCAACTCTCACCTTAAGGACGTCACCCGAATTGCCCCCTTCTTGTGGAACTCCCTCCGCGCAACATTAGATTCTCCTCATTTCTCCAGTCCTTCAAGAAGTCTCTGAAAACACATTACTTTAGAGAAGCCTATCGGCTCACTCCATCATCCCCTTGTACATTTCTTGCCCCTACTTTCACCCCACTACTTCACATACTCTGCCACTTACCCTTGCCTAGTGTGTCCCCCTTCTCCTCTTAGATTGTAAACTCTCGAGCAGGGTCCTCTGTCCGAATATTCTGTGTGTTTAACTTGTATGGACATTTGCTATTCTGTCTCTCCCATTGGGCAGCGCTACGGAACTTGTTAGCACTTTATAAATACCCGTAATTCTGGCTTGTGTTTTGTTTTTTCAAGTTGTCAAGATCTTATCACTGTTGTTTTATGGGCCTAATATCTCTCATTCATTTGTCTGTTTGCCCTTTTTGACCATAATATTTCACTCTCACTATTTACGACATCTATCCCAACCCCCAACTCATGGGCCCTTTAATGTTCAATTCTATGATTTTGGTCAATATAGCTTGCAGACCTGAACAAGAGAAGTACACTCTTTTATTTCATACGTAACATTAGTCCAATCAAAAAAAGGTACTACTACGTACTGCTATACTCTGGTGATATATATAGATCTACTGTCAAGATGAGGTACATTGATGTTGTGACAGGCTTAAGAAACATACTGTATGATCATATTTTGTGACTAAATCCCCATAATTTGATTCTTGAAGTTAGGTGCTAATTTTTTTTAAAAAATGTAGTGTACGTTTCCCTGTATGTTGTATTTATTTGTGTTATAAGCGCCCACCTGTAATGTTATGTTTAGGTTGAATAGAACCTTCTCCTCTGTCATATATATATACTGTATATATCCCATTTCACTGAGTTCTATATAAAAGGATGAAGGCTGAGTCACTATATTTCTTACATACCACAACATGTAGTGGTGGGTTGACGTTATATAAATGCTCTTTGACCATAGAGTTCCATTACATCCGTGCCTCCTGTGTGTTCACTGCATCCTGGGCCCGTATCCTCACCCACCAGTCTGGATCCCTCCCTGACACCTTACAGTCTCCATTTTACCTTGCGTATTCTGGGGTAGGGGCATTGATACTAGCACCCGGCCCTGGAAATGTCACGTAATCCCCCAGAATAATTGAAACCGGTCCCTGTACTCAGAGTTATATCTACCCCTCCGAACCTTAGAATGGTCGGTACTTCTAGATGTATATATATATATATATATATATAATAGAGTGTACTGTAATATGATCATAAGTAGGATAGGATAAACAGAAATAGAGATCATACACATGGGGGGGGGGGTTCGTCGCTGTATTTATTTATTTATTTATTTATTTATAAAGGATTTTACCTGGAAGGGTACATTGAGATTTCTCTCGTTTTCAAGTATGTCCTGGGTTCAAGAACATTGAAGTGTTACAGTTACAGAAATACAAAGTAATATAATGCAAGATATTAACCCCTTAGTGACCGGGCGGTTTTACACAAATCCGTCTTTTAGTGACAGCTGCTGTTTTTACGTTTCTGCGCTGTTAGTGTTTAGGTCAAATTTTCCTCTTACTCGTTTATTCAACCCACACATATTATACACCCTTTTTCCCACCATTAAATGGACTTTCTAGAAATACCATTATTTCCATCATATCGAATAATTTACTATAAAAAAAATATGAAATATTATGAAAAAATGGTAGAAACACACTTTTTCGTAATTTAATCCCCAAAATCTACAACCACCCAAAAAGACCCCGGCTAAATAGGTTAAAAATTTTGTCCCGAGACTAGAAATACCCAATTTTTACATGTGTATGCTTTTTAACCCCTTCACTGCTGAGACAGTTCACCTATGTGCGCTGCGCTCATTCTGACCATTTTGTGCTAATTATTTTGAGATGACAGCCTAGGTCCTATTTAATTAAACCCCCCCAGACAAAAAAAGGTTTTTAAAAAAAACTTTTTTTTTCCCTAAACCAAACCTGGTCATGTTTGGTATCATTGGAAAGGCTATGACCAGGCCTTTCAAATGATGTCATATATGACCATCTAGCTGCCATGGATCGGGAGATATGGCGATCCTTAGGATCCCCTTATCTCTACATGGCAGCTAGATGGTTAACTGGCCCACTGACATCCTCACACATATGGTGAGGTTGTCAGTGGGTGGGGGGGGACCTGGAGGCTTGGCTGACATCCAAGATGTCAGCCCCCCTCCAGGTTCGAATCGCGTTTTGGCGCCAATTGGCGCCAAAACGTGATTCGGCAGCAAAACTGTTAATGCTATACACCGCTGAAAAGGGGAGACTCTCTCCTTTTCAGCAGTGCAAACAGCATCTCCCTAGCTTCAATGGTTGGGGAGATAGAGGGCTCCAAAGGAGCCCCCCCTCCCCTCCATTGATTTGCATGGGGATGCCTGCTGATGACGTCACCACGCAGCGTGGCGACGTCATCAGCCTCACCTGCCCATGTAAATCACATGGGCAGGCTTCCTCCCTGCCAGATCGTCGAGGGATCCAGCGAGGGAGGTGAGTATCGGGCAGGAGGGGGATTTGGCGCCGCTGACGTACCCTGTACGTCCGCGGGTCTAAGGGAGACCTGTGGACAGGACGTACAGGGTACATCAGCGGTTCTTAAGGGGTTAAAAAACAACACAAATATACAGATTAACAGAAAATAAATATGTAGGAAATATAGTCACTAGGTTACATGTTTACAGGTGCATTCTGTATTGAGGTATGTTAGTAAGGAGCTCTTGAGTGACTTAAGACTGGGGGAAGATTTGATGGTATCTGGGAGGTTATTCCATAATTGTGGTGCTCTGTAGGAAAATGAGGACCGAGCCACTGTCTTTTTGTATTGTGGTATTGCAAGTAAGGTGCTGGTCCTGGTGACTGTAGCCAGAAGTCACACACCAGAGTCGTTATTTACCAAGCCAGAAGTCACACACCAGAGTCATTATTTACCAAGCCAAAAGTCACACACCAGAGTCGTTATTTACCAAGCCAAAAGTCACACACCAGAGTCGTTATTTACCAAGCCAAAAGTCACACACCAGAGTCGTTCTTTATCAAGCCAGAAGTCACAAACCAGAGTCGTTATTTACCAAGCCAGAAGTCACACACCAGAGTCGTTATTTACCATTCCAGAAGTCACACATCAGAGTCATTCTTTACCAAGCCAGAAGTCACACATCAGAGTCATTCTTTACCAAGACAGAAGTCACACATCAGAGTCATTCTTTACCAAGACAGAAGTCACACATCAGAGTCATTCTTTACCAAGCCAGAAGTCACACATCAGAGTCGTTCTTTACCAAGCCAGAAGTCACACATCAGAGTCGTTATTTACCAAGCCAGAAGTCACACATCAGAGTCATTCTTTACCAAGCCAGAAGTCACACATCAGAGTCATTCTTTACCAAGCCAGAAGTCACACATCAGAGTCATTCTTTACCAAGCCAGAAGTCACACATCAGAGTCGTTATTTACCAAGCCAGAAGTCACTCACCAGAGTCGTTATTTACCAAGCCAGAAGTCACACACCAGAGTCGTTATTTGCCAAGCCAGAAGTCACACACCAGAGTCGTTATTTGCCAAGCCAGAAGTCACACACCAGAGTCGTTATTTGCCAAGCCAGAAGTCACACCACACCAGAGTCGTTATTTGACAAGCCAGAAGTCACACACCAGAGTCGTTCTTTATCAAGCCAGAAGTCACAAACCAGAGTCGTTATTTACCAAGCCAGAAGTCACACACCAGAGTCGTTATTTACCATTCCAGAAGTCACACATCAGAGTCATTCTTTACCAAGCCAGAAGTCACACATCAGAGTCATTCTTTACCAAGACAGAAGTCACACATCAGAGTCATTCTTTACCAAGACAGAAGTCACACATCAGAGTCATTCTTTACCAAGCCAGAAGTCACACCACACCAGAGTCGTTCTTTACCAAGCCAGAAGTCACACATCAGAGTCGTTATTTACCAAGCCAGAAGTCACACATCAGAGTCATTCTTTACCAAGCCAGAAGTCACACATCAGAGTCATTCTTTACCAAGCCAGAAGTCACACATCAGAGTCATTCTTTACCAAGCCAGAAGTCACACATCAGAGTCGTTATTTACCAAGCCAGAAGTCACTCACCAGAGTCGTTATTTACCAAGCCAGAAGTCACACACCAGAGTCGTTATTTGCCAAGCCAGAAGTCACACACCAGAGTCGTTATTTGCCAAGCCAGAAGTCACACACCAGAGTCGTTATTTGCCAAGCCAGAAGTCACACCACACCAGAGTCGTTATTTGCCAAGCCAGAAGTCACACACCAGAGTCGTTATTTGACAAGCCAGAAGTCAAACACTAGAGTCGTTATTTGCCAAGCCAGAAGTCACACACCAGAGTCGTTATTTGCCAAGCCAGAAGTCACACACCAGAGTCATTATTTGCCAAGCCAGAAGTCACACACCAGAGTCGTTATTTGACAAGCCAGAAGTCACACACCAGAGTCCATATTTGCCTAACCAGAATTCACAAACTAGAGAGTCGTTATTTGCCAAGCCAGAAGTCATACACAGGAATACAAGATACTTTAAACGCAAGTAGCACTGCGGGAGACAAGAACCACGTCAGGGCGCTGACCTGAGCTGACTGAAGGGTTTGAAACCCGATGGCGCCACGTCACTGCTCCGCATCCCGCCCCTCCGGCCATCATGTGACCAATGCCAGCGTGCATATCACCCGGCGCTCGGCCAGCAAACGGCATGGAGGACGCTGCTGGGCACCGGAGGTACGTGACAGGAACAAACCGAAGACTGCAGATGCCGGCAGCTTACTAAACTGTCAATTCGCCAAATACTGGCAAAATGACAGCAAGATACGGCACAGTTTGGCAATCTTCGGCGGCAGCAAAATTGTCCCAATAGACAAGTAATGGTTAATCTATTCATAGAACACCGAACTGCACCAAAGTTACAGCGAAATGCCCTGATTTTCGTGATTCAGGGCAACAGGTTTAAACAGGCGAATCCCATAGGATTCAATGTATTTAAATAATATTTTTATTTAAAAAATAAAACAATTATTCTTTTCACATGCAGAAAAAAGTATTTTTTTTAACAGCTTTTTGTTACCATTTTTCTGCCATTTTTAAACAAAGGTTTTTCTTTATACAGTAATAGACCTTTGTTATTTTTTAAAGAACATTTGTATTTACAAACATTTCAAAGCAATTTTATGCTTTAACCCTTTCCCACTGCATGGCGTACGCGGGCCTTGAAGCAAAGTACACCCCACTAACTTAAATGGGCCTCTTTTAGCCCCACTCACTACCTGGCGTGCGCCATTCGATGCTGCGGGATGGCCTGGCTCAGGCCGTCCCCCAGCAGCCAATGATGCACTTCTGCTGCGTGGACAGGCCGAAGGAGGGCTGCCAAGGCCAGTTCGCCACTCTTTGGCAGGCTTCAGCGATTTTCTCTATCTTTTTCGAGGGTCTTCGACAACTACATCTTCTTCACACCTCTCCAGTATGTGTCCTTGGGCAAGACAATTTACGGTACATACTCGCCACCCAGGAGATACTTGAAAACGAGAGAAATCTCAATGTATCCTTCCTGGTAAAATCCTTTCTCAAAAAAAAAAACTGTTATAAAGTGAATTCTCCATAGATTCAGTGAAATGGAATCCCCGAAGTGCAAAACGCTGAAATTTCAGTGCTTTGTGAATAACCCTTTAAGTATTGGTAACATTAATGTACATGGTAACATTAATGTACAGTAACCTCACACAGGGAATCGCTACAATCGGGTTGCGAGCCTAGTTTGCGGTAAGAATAGAATAGAGATTCCCAATGATAAGATAACTACAGGAGACGCTATGTGTAATGTTATGTATAACGACTCCTGTAGTTATCTTATTGACAGCTATGGAATGGGACCCAAAGTCTATGGAGTTGGAAAGTCTACAGCTGCTCTGGTTAAGTTTACAATTCGGTCGGAATCGATTCCATGATATGCTAATTGATACATCTGCTATCAGTTTGGTATGTGCAATTCAATTATTTGTAGACTTTAACAACTCGTTTATTAGCACTGCGTAAATATTTGATAAAGTATTCCTTGTAAAGGTGGGTATAAATTTAAGAAACACTCTCAGGGCGCTCTGTGTTCTTTGATAATGGAGAAATGGGATCACACTTATGCTATGTTCATAATCGAAATTTTGACAATAAAATTGCATCAGCAGTCAAGTATGAAAGCATTGATATTGCCGGATAATTAACAATAGTGTACTTTTTCATTGCGTAATTAATTAATCATGTGAGATTAGGTATTAGAATTAGGAATGCAAGCTACCTCATTAAATTTGTACTTTAAGAATCCAGATGCTCCTCTCCATACAATGCCGACATAATTATACCCAGTTCTATTATTCCCAAACAAAGAGGCATCTGACACTTATGAAAGTAAGCTTATGTGAAGACTATCCTCACAAAAGATGTTATTATTGTTCTGTATCCGCATTGTGAACATCCCGATGAATGGGATAGGCAAGTAGGGACCGATTGTACGTTTTGGAAAATTTAAACATACAAGTTTAGGTTTTTAATCTCAACATCTTTGTGTTTTGCAACATAAAGGACTATAATACGTTATTGGGTACTCTACAAATAAGTAGGGAAAGCTTGTATGTATCGAACAGAACAATACTACGAACAGGTTTACCACAATTTCAAAATATGTGCATCATGAATCCAGCTCAAAGGCATGGAGAAAAGACAGAAGACCCCATTGCCAGGGCTGACTCAGTTGAGATCTGAGGCTCTTGTTGACTTTTTTCTGGCAATGCATTAAAAGAGCTGTCCTGACTATCTACATGTCGTCTGCAACCGTGCTTTAGCCCCACGTCTAGATTCCTACACAACACATGCAGTAGGCCATTGGTGTAACTCCTAATCTGTTTAGATTAGCACCCCTCCTTGAAGGACTTCTGTATTGAAGGATGTTTGTCCTGTATACACCTCACTCTTGCACTGTTTGTTGTTGATGTGCACATAGCCTGTGTATATTAACCAACTCTGTTGTGTCCTGAGCCGTGCCCAATGCCTACCACAATCCATGGTGCCATGGCCTGTGTGTACCTGTGCCAGGCCCTTGACTGCACCACCAGCCCCTGCAGTGTGCCAGAATCTTCCGTCCCTGCTGTGTAGTTGAGTCTCTCTCTCCTGCTGTGTACCCAACTGTCCTGCTTCTGATGTGTACCAGAGTCTCCTACTCCTGCCATGTACCAGAGTCTCCCGCCCTTGCAGTCTTCCATGTCAACTGTTTTTCAGCTATCATCACTTGAGTATTTCCAAAGGATTTGATTATGTATTATAGCCTGCATGTCACGGGGGCACCAAGCCTGAGCCGATATGGAGTCCCTAGTCAGGGTTGATTGCAGTTTAGGCAGGAGTGCAGCTGGTTTCATAACACGCACAACAGGAGATGTAGACGCCACACAGCTGGGTAGGGAAACAAGATACACAGGCCAGGAGGAACGGCAAGGTTAAAAGGAGTACCCAGAAAAACAGGCACCAGCAGTAAAAGGGAGCCCTAATCTAGAATATGGTCCTTAAATGGTCATCTAAGCTAAGGATGGGTAAAATACTGCTGGGGGAAACACAGAAGTAAACACAGAACAAGAGGGGCAAATCCAGAGACGTAGATAATAAACAAGAGCCAAAGTTAGAAACCAGAACAAGTAGTCATACAAGAGTCAGGAGACATGAACTAGAATGGGACATCAGAACAAGCTAAGGAGTCGGTACACAGGAAATCAAGAAGCACAAGGGATAACATTATATAATAGTCAGCAAAGCCAGGGGTCATACATAGTATATAATATATCAAAAATATAGAAACATGTATCAGGATAAAAATAAATAAATGACAAGGAGAAAGAATATAGTAGAACAAAACCGACAAGGGAAACAAGGAACCAGAAATAAACTGAACAGAATATACAAAGTGAAGTTATAACATAGGCAAATGACAAGCAACAGGAAAATATCAGTAAGCAGGAGAGACCTTTATGAAAGAGCACTGGGAAATGAGTCTTCTACAGCGAGTAGGCCAGTGTTCACCGGTCAGGTGATCAAAGACCTGGTAGGCTAAAGGGAAATCCTGGATCAGAGAGAAAGGAGTGAATTGCCAAGACAAGGGTTAAGAGCTGGCCCGGATTGGTTTACCATATGGCTCAGGGCTGGAAATGTGACAGCGTATAGGAGCTCTAATACATCCCCAGTGCACACCTGACAATATTAAGGGGGGCGTGTAGAATTTACACATTGGATGGGCTTCCATGCAGCGTGCGCATAAAAATGGGACAGAGTTTGAAGTATGCACAGATCCAGCGGCTGCTTCTGAGACTGTGAATGGTCTCATCAGCATGATCTCTGAGTTTTGCCATCACTAGTGACTGGCAGCCGAGATACACAGGTGTGGGTGACGCTGGGTGGGGTGGAGGAACTACTCCACCCAGGATTTTCATCCAATTGGGGCAGTGGGGGGAGGGGTGCACTCCTCACATCCTGACCACTTTACTCATTCTGACCACTTTATAGTTGTAGAGTGTCCCTATAGAGTGTAAAGGCTCATCCAGACGTGGAACCCTTGCTCGAGGTGCCTAGAGGGTGTCAGCTATACCCTCCTGATGAGGCCCAATAAGGCCGAAACGATCGTCGGGGGTTGCTGCACCTCTCGTGCATGGATGACGTCCTTGGCAATCAGTGCTGGGTGTAGCAGGCTGATTTGCATATGGAGCATTCGTCCCTGTAATGGCGCAATCAAGCTAAAACCTTGTTGTGAGCCCTGAGCCGGCCCCACCGTAGAGCAGGCCACTAGTGCTGTTGCTCGTTCTCAGGACCCTCACAAACCCCCTTCCTTTTCTCCCTTTAATTTAGAGTTTATTAGAGAATTAAAACAATCTTAATTATAAATAATGAATAAAATGTGTCAAAACTGAATTTAAATATAAGAAAAGTGATAAAAATGTAATTTACATTTGAATTCAATAAAATTTGTATAAAAGGAAACGTTTGTGAGACATGTTGTGTCAATTAAGGTGAACCGAAGAGAAACAAGTGGGTTCAGAGATAGACACTTCACCAACCGCTGGAGAGTGAAAAGAACCAGTTCTTCTTTTCTGCCTTTAAAGCGTACAGCTCTGCGCTTACTTCAAGTACATAAAGGAGAACTACATGTGCTTTATCTAAAATCTTTAAATGTCATTAAGCTTTTTTCCTCTGTGCTGTCAAAAATGGTAATAAGGCTGCTACACAATTAAAAGCTATTTGTGTCAAACCTTTTTCTCTAACACGATTGCCTAAAATTTAAGGACAAAATGTAATTTCTAACACATTTGGAAAATTGTTTTCCCAATGCCTTGACTTTCGAAGAACTCTGAAACATGATAAATTGTATCAATGGAATGTTTGTTTGCTAAGGAAACATATGGAGGCATAATCACCCAATGAATAATGTTCAGAAAACATAAAACCTGAAATCCCTGAGCCAGGTTGGACTGTGCTTGATCTGTGGCAAACATATAACTTGATAAATAATTCCTTGTTGTCCACGAGCCAAAACATTTCATAAAAATGTCCATTATCTGATTATGGTCATAGGACATCTAGGTTTGTATTGATCTGTTGAGGGTAGCCTGACAGATTCAACAGGTTTTCAAGACTTTTTAGAAATTTGTAAATTATATTATTGACAGATATTATGGGATTAATGTGGGTACACATTAGATTTAATTTTTTAACACATTTTTCTTGATTTATTAACCCCTTCAATACCAACTGTCACGACCCAGTGGTTTTATGGAAACATGTTTTTCCATTACCCTCACAGTAAATATGTACAGAGACGTCCCACTGTGTATGTTCACTGTAAGTAAGCATTATTTGACAGGCAGAGAGCTCCCTCTGCTGGCCAAAAAGCACAGCTACATTTACACAATCACTTGGACTCCGTGTTTCTGTGTACGTAAAACAAATCTCTGAGCTTTTCAAATAATTTTAGCAGACTGACTTTCATATCCAACGTATTTTCAGGGGCATGTTCAATAGCCCATTCGCAAATGAGATTCTGTTGTATTGCTATAGAATTAGACCTCAGCGAGTATGCTAGATCTTGGTAGTGCAGGGGTTAATCATAATTTCAGCCTATTGAAAGTTGAATTAATTTCCAATCAGAAGGAACTTACCTATGCAAAAAAAACACTGATATACACATAAACAGTTTTACACACGCACACAAATTGAATTATTTTACAAAAACTAATTTCAAATATGCATTAGTTTATATTTATGATATTAATATTTGATCAATATATTTTTTATCATTTTCTTTTTTTAATGTTATTAATGTTCTATCCTCAGGTGGTGTGATCTCATAATTTTTTTAAATAAATTAATTTAGCAAATAAGTGTCAGGAGATCTGAAGCTCAGATTTAAGCACACAATACATTTAGGACGGTGGATATGTTGTCTATCAAATGACAACTGTGACAGACTCAGCCATCACTGGGGCAGTTGGAGGAGTCTGGGGGCTAGCCTCCTTCCTACTCACTATGGGCCAAAGGTGCTACCTGCGGTTTGCCAAATGGATTACCCAAGGAATCCAGGATTTATGTTGAACTGTGTCTTGGCATCCTTGTGGGCACGCCTCACTTTTCCATCATGTAGATTGAAGGGGGAGATTTCTCTAGCAACCAGATTAAGATAAGGGTTGCCTAGTGACTGTGTAAACTGTCCATTGTTTGACGGTCCCTTCCCTTGTTCGCTTATTGGATCTGTTGATCTTATCGGTGTTTTATTCATGTTCATTAACTGTACATATCTGTATGTGTGTTTGAGTAAAGAGTTAGTTCTTCTGTTGTTACTCTGAACACTGGTCTCGCCTAGTGATCTGGGGTAAATCTTTATTATTTTGGGAGTTCATATTCCTGCCTGAAATGTTACTGGTTCTGCCTGGGTTTGGCTGAGGTTCTGTAACGGTGGGCCCCTGATTGGGCCATCGTGGTGGTTAGAAACAAGGAGTGAAGCCCTTAAGGCTGATGAGCTACTGACTGGATAGATAAATAAAACAGACTAGACAAGGAGCACCAAAAAACAGAACTGAATTGCCACTAAGCTTTGAAGGTTTCAATATCGACAAACAATTTAGGACACGCTCAGAAACAACCAATGTATGACAGTATATGAATTGTTCAGGCTGCAGGGCAGTCAACAAACTGACAGAATAGGCAATACAGGAACTAAACTCCACGTCAGGGCGACTCAGGAACCAGACAGACACAAGGGACAGGAGGACCAGAAGAACTAAAGGAATGTTAAGCTGGGGTAGGTCCTTTAGTTGGCCTCTAACTAGGGAGAATACCTCACAAAGTAATAACAGAGCAGTGGAACAAGAAGAGGGGGGGAAACACAATATATACAGACAGATTAACTAAAGAGGTCCTTATATGCGGCCTCTGAGTATACTAAACTAAGACAGACAAGGTACATGAAACATAAAACATACAAGAATGGTCATACAGGCAGAGGTTGGCAACAGATCAGCATATACAGTACCAGGAGTGGGTAGTAGGGATAGTCAGAAATACAGCAGAGGTCAAAACTAGGGATGAGCTGTTCGGGTTCGGACGGTTCGGAGTTCGACCCAAACTTTGGCAGTTCGAAAGTCCGCAAACTTCGAACTTTTTTGGGTGTGTTCGGTTCGAGTTCGAAAAAAAAAGAAATTTTGAAAAAAGTATAGAAAATGCTTAAAAAAATACTAAAAAATCTAGAAATAAAGAGACTCTTTACTGCAGAATATTATAAGCAACGGTTTATTAGATATTGAATTAAAAACTAATGCGTACGTGGAAAGATTATCAACTCTAAATGACCTCTGTTCACAAATGGGCATAATACCAGGTGTTTTTAGTCTGATAATCAATTTGATACATTGTACACTATACTGAGGGGGTGGGGTGGTGTCTGCTTCTGATTGAGATTTGAGAATTAATTTCCCTCCTAAAACATCCTAATATGCTGCATTTAACCCTTTCGCTGCTGAGGCTTTTCACACCTATGTGCTGAGGTCATTTTTAACGCTTTCGCTCATCATGTTTAAACGCGTTTTGTAGCCATATTTTGATATATGACCCAGACATATTATATATCGTTCTTTCCGGCAGACTTGGCAGATTCATAATATGTCATTATTATATGTATACGTATATTGTCTGTCATGTCTGTATATTATAACAAAAAATGCAAAAAAAATATAATTTTCAATAATTTATTATGTGTAAAGTGGTTTTTTTTACATTTTAACATGCGATCATTTGCGGTTATATTTTGTATGGGGTGCACTTGTTAAAAAAATTAGAAATGGGGTCTCGTTACATTTTTTTTTGGGGAAAATTTCGCTTTTTTTAACAAACGCACCGCATACAAAAATCGTTAGTGCAGCATTATTGTTCACATTATAACTGAAATGGGAACAATATTGCTGCATTAACAAAACAAAAACAAACAAAAAAACGTATTTTTTTTTTTAGATTTTTTTTTTTTTTTTTTTGTAACCCTTTCGCTGCTGAGGCTTTTCACACCTCCGTGCTGAGGTCATTTTTACCGGTTTTGCTCATCATGTTTAAATGTGTTTTGAAGGCTTATTTTAGTATATGACCCAGACATATTATATATCGTTCTTTCCGTCAGACTCGGTAGATTCATAATATGTCATTATTATATGTATACGTTATGTCATGTCTGTATATTATAACAAAAAATGCAATAAAATATGTATTTTCAATAATTTACAACGTGTAAAGTGTTTTTTTTTCACATTTTAACATGCGAGCAATTGCGGTTATATTTTGTATGGGGTGCGCTTGTTAAAAAAATTAGAGATGGGGTCTCGTTACATTTTTTTTGGGGAAAATTACATGATTTTTAACAAACGCACCGCATACAAAAATCGTTAGTGCAGCATCATTGTTCACATTATAATTGAAATGGGAACAATATTGCTGCATTAACGAACCAAAAAAAAGAAAAAAAAAATGTTTTTGTTTTTTTTTATATATTATTTTTAAATATATTTTTATTTTTAATTTTTATTTTTATTTTTTTTAAAAAACATTTTTCACAGTAGTGTTTGGTATCGTTGGAACGGCCATGCTCTGGCCGATCCAACCATACCAAACTTTAACCCCTAGCTACCACGGATCGGGAGATAGGGAGTTCATTGGAACTCCCTATCTCCACCGTTGGTGGCAGTTAGGGGTTAACTCTAGGACTGGCGTCATCGTGCTATGCACGATGACGCCAGTCCTCAGGGGGAGTTCCCGGAGGCTTGGCCGACATCCAAGATGTCGGCCAGCTCCGGGAAAGGATCACGAACCGGCGCTTTTCAGCGCCGATTCGCGATCCAGCTCCCCAGGGGTTAATGACAGGCACCATTTGGAAGGGCACGCTGTGCCCTTCCAAATGGTGCCTGGGTTAACCCCTGCAACGCCGCCGATCGGGAGGGAGAGAGGTCCGAAGGACCTCCCCCCTCCCTTTCAGGCGCCTCCTCCGCACATGCGGGGGGGCGCCTGAATTAGGTGTCATTGCGCTGCCGCGATGACACCCAGTTTCATCGGCGGCGGTTCCGGATGCTGGGCTGACATTGAGGATGTCAGCCCACACCGGGGGGGCCAGCGATCGTCCGGAACCCGGCCGAATGCTGACCCCAAAGGGAGGACGCGCTCAGCGCGTCCTCCGCACAGCGGGAGCCATGTGGAGGATGCGCTCAGCGCGTCCTCCGCATGGAAGTGGTTAATAACATTTTTCATGCTCATGTTTAGTATCCTTGGAAAGGCCATGCTCTGGCCAATCCAATGATATCAAACATTAACCCCTAGCTGCCACGGATAGGGAGATAGGGGCTTCATTGGAACCCCATATCTCCACCATTGGTGGCAGCTAGGGGTTAACTCCAGGACTGGCATCATCGTGCTATGCACGATGACGCCAGTCCTCAGGGGGAGTTCCTGGAGACTTGGCCGACATCCAAGATGTCGGCCAGCTCCAGGAGAGGATCACGATCCGGCGCTTTTCAGCGTCGATTCGTGATCCGGCTCCCCAGAGGTTAATCACAGCCACCGTTTGGAAGGGCAGGCTGTGTCCTTCCAAACGGTGCCTGGATTAACCCTCTGCCCCCCAGCGATCGGGAGGGAGAGAGGTCCAAAGGACCTCACCCCCCTCCCTTTCAGGCGCTTCCTCCGCACATGCGGGGGGGACGCCTGAATTAGATGTCATCGCGCCTCCGCAATGACATCTAATTGCTCCGCCGGGGTCCCGGAGTGCTGTGCTGACATCCAAGGTGTCAGCCCACACTGGGGGGCACAGCAATCCACCAGAATCCGGCGGATTGCTGCTTCCTGTGCATGGACGCGCTGAGCGCGTCCATAGCACAGGAGAACCACTTGGCTGGACGCGCTGAGCAGCCAAGTGGTTAACTGGTGTTTGAAAAAAAAAAAAATAACATCTAAGGCTAGGGTCAGATGAGCGCATTTTGTACGGACTGTGCGTCCGTGCAGTACGGACGTACTTACTGACCGACAACAAGGTAGTGGCCAAACAGTCCGTATTTTTTGACTGATGTAGCAGGGAAAATAAATTAAAATGAAAAAACATTCTGTCCGTCAAAAATGCTGGACGTATAAATGCAGTCCATCTGACCTCGTTTCATCACTCACATACAAAGCTACACGGACGTTGCGGACGTGGCGCACTCCGCACGTCCGTTCTAGCAGTATTACGTTCTAGCCTAACCTGTGTCCGTTTGCCGCGTCCGCCATGTATCCGCACTTCCGTGCGGTCGTACTTCGTGTGTGGGGCTCCATTGGTCAGAATGCTATGCTGCCACGGAGGTACAAATGTGCGGCAACACGGACGTGATAACTGCGCTCGTCTGACCCCAGCCTTAAGCAATGTTATTTTTCACCTCGGGATTAAACATTCACAGGGTTATTCAGAGAGTTGTGAAAAGCAGGAGAATAACTGGAGAAGTGAAAATTATAGGTCAAAATAGCCAAACCAGAAAAATTCTCCCATTTAACTCACTTTACAAATTGGCTATATGATCTAGATTGTTCTCTTGTCCTGCCAGTTCTCCTGGCTTTCACCTCTCTCTCAGGGTTGTTCAGAGAAAGGTGAAAACCAGGAGAATGGCAGGAAAAGAGAACAATCTGGACCAAATAGCCGATTTAGAAAGTGAGATAAGGCTAGGGTCAGACTAACGCATTTTTCACAGCGACCGTCAAAAAGTGCGTCCGAACGCATTGCCTTATTTTTTCACGGAATGCGCGAAAACGGTCATACAATGCGCATTTTTGTGCGTGATCTTTTACGGATCCAAACCAGGAAACTTTGGGTGTCTGGACGTTATGTTGGCCGGACATGAGCAGGGTCTGACATCTCCAAATCACGCACACATGCCGCTAGTGGACGCAGCGCACTCTGTACGTCCGTACTAGCGGTTCTGCTTTCTCGAAAAAATGCGTTCATTTTCCACTTGCGTTGCGCAGCCGGACTTTCGTGCGACCGTACTTCGTATATTGGTTGTCATTGCCCGTCATTTGCTGCTAGTGCGGCCGTTATTAAGTGCACCTAAACGCACGTTAAAAATTCGCTAGTCTGACCCCAGCCTAAATGGGAGAATTTTTCTGGTTTGGCTATTTTGACCTAGAATTTTCCATTCTCCAGTCATTCTCCTGCTCTTCACCGCTCTCTAAATAACCCTGACAGGGTTATTCAGAGAAAGGTGAAACTCAGGAGAATGACTGAAGAGAAAATTCTAGGTCAAAATAGCTAAACCAGAAAAATTCTCCCATTTATGTCACTTTCCAAATCGGCTATTTGGTCTAGATTGTTCTCTTCTCCTGCCAGTTCTCCTGGCTTTCACCTCTCTCTCAGGGTTGTTCAGAGAAAGGTGAAAAACAGGAGAATGGCAGGAAAAGAGAACAATCTGGACCAAATAGCCGATTTGGAAAGTGAGATAAGGCTAGGGTCAGACTAACGCATTTTTCACAGCGACCGTCAAAAAGTGCGTCCGAACGCATTGCCTTATTTTTTCACGGAATGCGCGAAAACGGTCATACGATGCGCATTTTTGCGCATGATTTTTTACGGATCCAAACCAGGAAACTTTGGCTGGACATGAGCAGGGTCTGACGTCTCCAAATCACGCACACATGCCGCTAGTGGACGCAGCACACTCTGTACGTCCGTACTAGCGGTTCTGCGTTCTCAAAAAAATGCGTTCATTTTCCACTTGCGTTGCACAGCCGGACTTTCGTGCGACCGTACTTCGTATATTGGCCGTCATTGCCCGTCATTTGCTGCTAGTGCGGCCGTGATTAAGTGCGCCTAAACGCACGTTAAAAATTCGCTAGTCTGACCCTAGCCTAAATGGGAGAATTTTTCTGGTTTGGCTACTTTGACCTAGAATTTTTCATTCTCCAGTCATTCTCCTGCTCTTCACCGCTCTCTGAATAACCCTGACAGGGTTATTCAGAGAAAGGTGAAACTCAGGAGAATGACTGGAGAATGGAAAATTCTAGGTCAAAATAGCCGAACCAGAAAAATTCTCCCATTTATCTCACTTTCCAAATCGGCTATTTGGTCTAGAATTTTCCATTCTCCAGTCATTCTCCTGCTTTTCACCGCCAAAAAAATCCGTAAACTTTTTCTGCGTGTCCGAAAATGTCTCCTCTTTTCATATAGACTGCCGCCCCAAGCAGTTGTTTATGGATAGATTAAAGGAAAAGCATTTACTGTCATTTGAAATGTCATTTTTTGGTTTTTACATATTTCTATACATCCTAGAAATCCGCCACTTCACGGGCAGGTTATGGGGACCTCCTAGGCACGATATGTGAAGGAATTTTTCGTTTTTATTTTTAACCCTTATTTCATGGAAAACTCACTGTCCCTTTAAAAAGTTTTGTTTTAACTTTTTGTCCTTGTTTCCTGTCCCCCAGGGCACTACCCGGACCCCCATACACCTTTTATGTCAAATATCTAGCATATATGCCCTCTTGGAGGGCACTCTAAAAACCGAATTTTCAGCCCCATTGACTTGCATCGAGTTCGAGTTCGGGTTCGGTTTCATATCCGAACATTTGGAAAGTTCGGGTTCGGCTTCGAACCGAACTCGGGGAGTGTTCGGCTCATCCCTAGTCAAAACCAGAATACCATGAGACAGGAATGCTTTGCAGCAACACAGGGAACATGAACCAAACAGAACCACCATGAAACTCCACAAACCGTCAATGAGGCTCTGTGCTGTTGGGAATATATAGGGAGTGGGACCGTGTGATTGGTCCATGTGACCCCAGACCAGGAGATCATAACAGAACCCCAGATCAGCCCTAGACAGCACAGCCAGACATACCACAGGGAAAAAAACAGACATGAACCCTTCACCACCAGGGGGCAAGGCCGAGACGTGACAGGTTCCTGGATTTTGGGTTCCAGCTTGGAGAAAGCTGTAGGGTGATGGAGGCACACAGTCTGAGTGCCAGGCGGTCTGTCACAACCACCGTTTTACATTTTAATAAGATTTAAATTTTCCAATATCCATAACGTATTTGTGTATTTTAATTTCTGTCCATTATCAGGTTGTAAACAGATTTTTGTTTTCCTCAAAAGACAACAGGAGTATAATATAATTTGTATTACTATCGTGTGTTACAGCATGTTACAGTCAGGTCCAGAAATATTGGGACATCGGCACAATTCTAACATCTTTGGCTCTATACACCACCACAATGGAGTTGGAATGAAACAAACACAATGTGCTTTTACTGCAGACTGTCAGCTTTAATTTGAGGGTATGTACATCCAATTCAGGTGAACGGTGTAGGACTTACAGCAGTTTGCAGATGTGCCACCTACTTGTTAAGGGACCAAAGGTAATTTGGACAATTGGCTTCTCAGCTGTTCCATGGCCAGGTGTGTGATATTCCCTCGTTACCCCAATTACAATGTGCAGATAAAAGGCCCAGAGTTCATTTCAAGTGTGCTATTTGCATTTGGAATCTGTTGCTGTCAACTCTCAAGATGAGATCCAAAGAGCTGTCACTATCAGTGAAGCAAGCCATCATTAGGCTGAAGAAACAAAACAAACCCATCAGAGAGATAGCAAGAACATTAGGCGTGGCCAAAACAACTGTTTGGAACATTCTCAAAAAGAAGGAACGCACCGGTGAGCTCAGCAACACCAAAAGACCCGGGAGACCACGGAAAACAACTGTGGTGGATGACCGAAGAATTCTTTCCCTGGTGAAGAAAACACCCTTCACAACAGTTGGCCAGATCAAGAACACTCTCCAGGAGGTAGGTGTATGTGTGTCAAAGTCAACAATCAAGAGACGACTTCACCAGAGTGAATACAGAGGGTTCACCACAAGATGTAAACCATTGGTGAGCCTCAAAAACAGGAAGGCCAGATTAGAGTTTGCCAAACAACACCTAACAAAGCCTTCACAGTTCTGGAACAAGATCCTATGGACAGATGAGACCAAGATCAACTTGTACCAGAGTGATAGGAAGAGAAGAGTATGGAGAAGGAAAGGAACTTCTCATGATCCTAAGCATACCACCTCATCAGTGAAGCATGTTGGTGTAGTGTCATGGCGTGGGCATGTATGGCTGCCATTGGAACTGGTTCTCTTGTATTTATTGATGATGTGACTGCTGACAAAAGCAGCAGGATGAATTCTGAAGTGATTCGGGCAATATTATCTGCTCACGTTCAGCCAAATGCTGCAGACCTCATTGGACGGCGCTTCACAGTGCAGATGGACAATGACTCAAAGCATACTGCAAAAGCAACCAAAGAGTTTTTGAAGGGACAGAAGTGGAATGTTATGCAAGGGCCAAGTCAATCACCTGACCTGAATCCCATTGAGCATGCATTTCACTTGCTGAAGACAAAACTGAAGGGAAAATGCCCCAAGAACAAGCAGGAACTGAAGACAGTTGCAGTAGAGGTCTGGCAGAGCTTCACCAGGGATGAAACCCAGCGTCTGGTGATGTCTATGCGTTCCAGACTTCAGGCTGTGACTGACTGCAAAGGATTTGCAACCAAGTATTAAGAAGGGAAAGTTTGATTTATGATTATTATTCTGTCCCATTACTTTTGGTCTCTTAACCTCCCTGGCGGTCTAATTTTTTCAAAATTTTGTGTCTAAAAGCGTATCAATTTTTTTTTAAAGGAAACGTGTTTTTGTACATAGTTAGCATGTAATAATTAGGAATCACGCACTGAAATCCGTGCAATCAAGAGTAAAACTGGTAAAATCCTTTATAAATTAATTAATTAATTAATTAATTAAAAAAAATAGTAAATACACGGAGTCCGATAAAGTTTGAAACACGAAATAATAATTTATTATCCCAAAAATAATTATCCAAAATAATGCAAATAAATGATATTCAATAAAATACAACAAAAAACAGTGAAATCTGTCTGAGAACAAGGGTGAGACGATGTATTGTCTATTTCTTATCCTGTACTGCCACCTAGTGGCCGTTCATAAACATTTCCATTTGTATTCAGTGAGTTTTGTGAATGAAATTTGCTGCGGTCCAGCCTCTCTGCATCATGTGACTCGCAGGGAGCCATCCAGGAAGCAGCTCGCTGTGATCACACTGCGGGGACAGCGAGGGAGCCAGGAGGAGGTGAGTAAACATCCAGCCCGAGTGTGGCTCGGGGTTACCGTTCGCAGTAGCGAAATTTAACCCCGAGTCACACTCGGGAATACCGCCAGGGAGGTTAACAAGTGGGAGGCACATCTGCAAACTGCTGTAAATCCTACACCGTTCACCTGAGTTGGCTGTACATACCCTCAAATTAAAGCTGACAGTCTACAGTTAAAGCACATTGTGTTTGTTTCATTCCAACTCCATTGTGGTGGTGTATAGAGCCAAAGATGTTAGAATTGTGTCCATGTCCCAATATTTCTGGACCTGACTGTATGTTTCTTTTCAGATTTTTATTTTGACACTTTAACCCTTATCCATTCAGGATTAAAAATTATTCTTTCCATACGTCATAATATTATCCTTAATAATATGTTTCACTTTATTAAGTTTGCCCCGCCCCACCAAAAAAACAACAACTTTTTTTTAAAACGCTTACCTTTGTAATTCACCTTGAATCCAATGGAACCAATGCTTTCATCAGTTTGGAGGTGCAGCCACATCTGGTTAGTTAAGCTCACAATTAAATCAGGTACAAAGCTTCCTGTTAACCTGTGACAAAGGAAAATAAATCCAAGTAGTCCATTAACCGACTTACAATATAAGGGGTTACTTACTAAACACAAATGTTTAGCCTTGTTACAACCACAATAAACTTTGACAATCCAGACAAGATTAAAAAAAATAAATCAAACAACATCATGAGAATTTCATTGATGAAAGCATCCTTGCCATTCTTTGAATCTCTCTACTAGGATCGCCAAAGTTCTGCAGCCCAAAAGCAAATGAAATTCGCTTGCTGCAAACAAATTTTGTTTGCTTTTGGGCTGCAGATGGTGCCCCCCAAAGTTTTAGCCCTGTGGGGATAATGCCCAAAGAGTTAAAACTGTGTAAAATCAGCAAAATGAGTGTCGGGCATCGGCATTCAGCAAGCGGATACATTGTAACAGGGAAGCACTCACTGCAACTGTAACTCAATTTGGCACCATCTACTGGCCAAATATGTTAGTACAAGAAAAAAAAAAATCATTGGCAGTATTTTTCAAGAATTCCTTCAGTATAATTAATTAAAAATTATTAAAAAATATTCTTAAAAAAAAGTGGTTTCTGTCAATGTTTTTTTGGAAAATCACTTGGTAGCGAAGGGGTTAATAATAGGTAATTAACCAATAGATAACGGGTTAACTCGCCATGTCTTTCTGCCTCTATATCCTATAAATGTTTGCTTGTGTTTTTGTTAAAAAAAAAATTGGGAGAATATAATTGTGGCTCGACATCAAAATGCTTTCTTTTTTTACCCATATGCACGTGCAAAGCCCACATCATTAGAAACCCACAGAAAACGTATTCATTACAAACTGTAATCATCCCCATACACTTTCATTTGCTTTATAATAAACAGGTAATCACGTAGAAGAAGTGTAGGCGGAGAAATGAAAGGTGGACAAGCAAAACCAAACACACACTCCCTCTGTGCATGTGGAAAGAGTCTGTTCTATACATTATGTTAATTCCTGTTTAAAAATATTCTTTATCTTTCATTTGCATTTCATAATAGTTGCATGTGCAGCTCATATATATTTTGACACTGGAAATAATAATATATTTTAAAAAAGAATATATATATATATAATATCCAACAGGTGCCTGGTATTCAACCCTTAACAAAAGATTTTCCTTGCTCTGGTGCTGATATACCGTATAGGTAGAGGTCATGGAGGATGAACAGAGCACTCAGGAGACTTGGTATCGATACCAAGTCTCCTGAGTGCGCTGTTCATTCATCCTCCATGATCTCTCTCATATATATATATATATATAACAGTTGTGGTGGAGGAAAAAAAGTGAGATAAAAAGCCTCCACGCTAAAATGGTTATTTTTATTATTGCAGACGCCATCTGCGCATCACAGCAATTCAAAGAACTGCACTCCAGAGCCCCTGTGCCGCATTCCCCATATGCAGCAAGGAACTCTGGGTAGGATATGCAAATGACCTCTGTCTCACTTTTATTGCATCCTGTGTCTGTTATTACACAGACCTCTTAATAAATGCCATGCCATACTATGGCCATTTTTAGCAGAGATCAGGTTTATGCAACTGGTCAAAGCCACTCCTAGGACAGCGCTGTTTCGGGTTTATTGGACCCTCATCAGCTAGTAGCTAGGCATGACCAGTGGATGCTTGGACCCGTAGGGCAAATCAGTACTTACAAACAGTTGTGGTGGAGGACAAAAAGTGAGATAAAAAGCCTCCATGCTATAATGGTTATGGTTATTATTGCAGAAGCCATCTGCACATCACAGCAATTCAAAGAACTGCATAAACCTGATCTCTGCTAAAAAAAGGCCATAGTATGGCATGGCATTGATTTAAGGGCTCTGTGTAATAACAGACACAGGATGCAATAAAAGCGAGACAGAGGTCATTTGCATATCCTACCCAGAGTTCCTTGCTGCATATGGGGAATGCAGCACAGGGGCTCTGGGATGCAGTTCTTTGAATTGCTGTGATGTGCAGATGGCTTCTGCAATAATAAAAATAATATATATATATAATTTAATATTCACTTCCACGCCAGATTTTTAATTGTTTTTGCAAATTCTTGTAAATTAATCCATAAATACGATACTTTACGTTTTAATACCAAAAAGATTATAGGTTTAATACCAATAAGATTATTGGTAATAAGACCAATAATTTAATACCAATAAGATTATAGCATATTATATAATACAAAAAAAATAATGCATGTAGACACTTACTCTTGCAAAACAGTCTTTGGATCACCAACTTCTCCACCATCACCAATCGTCAGCGTGTCATATCCTATTTCTAGGTCAAATTCTTCAAAATTTATCTGAATAATCTAAAAAAAATAAAAAAATCCATTAATAATAATGATAATACTAATTACAATATATAATACAATATTATTGAAGCTTCACATGCTGTTGTTTTTGAATTTCACTCTCTGGATTTCCAAACCTTGTCTTCGTTGAACCAACGGTAAACAACGGCAATTGGTGGATAACCCATATTGCTTTCTACTTGTCCAATCTAAATATAAATCTAGGGATAGTTGGGACTACAGAGAGTTAACTAAACTTGTATTTTCCAATCAAGAAAGTTGGGGAAAATAAATTAAAGAGGTCTTCGAGAGACAAAGAACATTTCCTGCATGTACTCGAAATCTAATTCTTATTAATTGGGATTTTTTCTCACACATCCAATTTCTTGACTTCCACACGGGCCAGATAATTATCGTGGTTGAAGGATATCATGATTTTCTATAGGTGAATAAAAAAGAACATCAAAAAAATGAAAATATTAATAAATATTAATGAATTTTGTGGGGCTCTGACACGAGGCTAGCAGAAATGACCAAGTTCATGTTCTTAAACAAGAACTTCGTGCCTCAGAGACATCATTAATGATTCATAAGCGCAGTCAATTGCACCAAGAACATTAAGAAATGGAGAAGTATTCTAAAAGGCATGTTTAATTTCTACCTCACTTCAAGGCTCTGTTGGGAATTTAATGAGCAGTTTTTAATACATGGATTAATATCAAATAAAACACTTAAAGCAAAGTAGTAAAACATTTATTTTCTCTTTCACTTTTTGGAGCTTTTATAAAATGTATGCATTTGATTTATGCTGAAATACATGCATAAAAACCTATGCGAAACAGGCAAGTGTATCAGCAAACGGTGCACGCATTCTAAATACTCTGATTTTGTACTTATACAAGTATTTATAAAGAGCCAACAAATTCCTTGGCGCTGTACAAGGGGAGAGACAGAATAACAAATACACATACATGTTACACACACAGAACAAAAGGAGTGAGGACCCTGTCCGAGAGCTTACAATCTAAGAGGAGAGGGGTGACACACTAGGTGATGGTAAATAGGGTATGTGAAGTAGCGGGGTGCATGTGAGCTGAATGGGAAGATGGAGCAAGAAATGTACAATGGAGGATTATGGAGTGAGTCGATAGGCTTCTCTAAAGTAATGCATTTTGAGAGACTTCTTGAAGGACTGGAGAGACGGAGATAGTCTAATGTTGCAGGGGGGAGTTCCATAGAAAGGGGGCAACTCGAGAGAAGTTGTGAAGGCGAGAGTTGCGAGTACGAAGAACTGATAGCATCAGATCATTGGCAGAGCGAAGCGGTCGGGTGGGATATACCTGTTAATAAGGATGGAGATGTAGGTAGGGGTGCAGTTATGGAGAGCTTTGTATGTGAGCACAGGTAATTTGAACTGGATTCTAAAGGAAACAGGGAGCCAGTATAGAGATTGACAGAAGGGTGAGGTGTGAGAGGTACGGGAGGTGAGGTAGATGAGTCTGGCACACGCGTTCATTACAGACTGCAGAGGGAGAATCTGGGATCTCTTAAGGCCAGGGAGAAGGAGGTTACGGTAGTCAAGGCGGGAGATAATAAGAGCTTGGATGAGCATTTTAGCAGAGTCCGGATTAAGAAAGGGATGGATGCCTTCAATGATTTTTAGGTGGAAATAGCAAGATTTGGTTAGTTACTGTATGTGAGGAGTGAAGGATAGATTTGAGTCCAAGAGGACCCTGAGGACATAAGTAGAAATGTGTGTGTGAAACAGCTTTGTTCACTTGGCTTGAGATGGCCACCATTAGCCTGCAAGACAAGTAAAGCATGATGACCACAAGGAATTTTGCTTTAAATCCAAGATGGTTCCCCTAATGTTTGGTGTGGGGGGGGCAATAAGTGTATTTTTATTTATTTAGATTTAAATATACTGTAATTAATGTAATTATGCTTATTTCTATTTATAAAAGTAGTACTGTGAAACAACAGGACAGGTTGGGGGTTAATCCCCAACAAAAAATTATGTTGTTTGACGTGGCACAAAAGCAACTCTGTTGCAATTACAGTAAAGTCCGGCTTACCCAATAAAAACAGGGGAAGCTTTACACAGGAAACCTACTGCCATGCTTCAATTTCCCCCGTCGGAAGGGCTGAAGTTTACACTAGTTGCAAGAAGGGCGATTTGCGAATTACCCCCATTAAATACAAAATATCATTAATTTAGAGCAGGAATGTCAAATTCTGGACCCCCCCCAGATCTTTACTGCCTACAATTCCCAGAATGCTACAAATAGCAACAATGCAACAAATAGCCAGAGAATCATGGGAGGTCTAGTTCAGAACCATCTGGGGGGAGCAGAGTTTGAGATCCCTAATTTAGAGTATATCTAAATTATACGGAATATATACTTTTAATTACACTATCAATTTATAAATTACCAAATGGAAACCCTGATCTTGCAATGCTCTAGGTTTAGACGTGTCTCACACACTGCATCCAGTCAGCAGAAGAGACTGGGAGGATGTAGTCCACAAAATCCACAAAATCCCTTAAAAGTGTGAACAGTCAAAATAGCTCCTTGGGAAGCGAAGGCTGAAAATCAAAACTATCCCATAGTGAAAATAATCATATTCATTTCTTTATTGGCTGTATTCCAGAGCTGAAAAAGTAGAATAATGTAGAAATGAGAGGGTATAATACTGTGTTTATGGTATGATGCGTTTTAGAGGTTTCACAGATAATAAAAGTACAGAAAAGTAAAGACAAGACAGACTGCATGGCTCCTTCCCCTCTGCGGCCCTAACCCTGCATCAAGGTATCCGGATCCATCACGACGTCCCCTATTCTCAACCCTATTTTCCTGACCGCATATTTATGCAATTGTATTTTATGTTTGCCTTTATTTTAAAATCTCCCTCCATTTCTGTTAGAAAAAAACCTCTGTTCCCCCTCCCCTCCTCCCCCCCTCCACCATGCATGGTCACACAATGTGCTTTCTCATAACCCTATCCACTTTATTCACAGAGCACACACACACAAGACAGACTGCATGTCTCCTTCCCCTCTGCTGTCCCACCCAACCCTTCCCATCCACCCTCCCACCCAGGGCAGGTCCATAATTTCAGGTCTCTCTTCCAGCTGTCTTCACTTCTCTCTCTAATTATTCTCACTAAGTCCAGGCTTCTGGTTCTTCCTATGCTGCCCTGCTTACCATCTTTACATTCCCTCTGCTCCTATATGTTTCACCTACCCCAGTCCCTTAGATTGTAAGCTCATGGGATGTCTGACTGAGCACTTGATTAAGTGCTGTACTACCTGGACAGTTATCCTACGGGCAGGGTCATCTTTTCATTATGTATCGTGTACATCTCCTGTTTGTGCTCCCCTATTGTAAAGCGCTGAGGAATATGTTGGCGCTGTATAAATGCCCGTATAATAATAATAATTATTATTATTATTATTATTATTATTATTGAGTAAAAATAAGTTCACGTTTTGGAAGATAATAGTGTGTTAGAAAATGCCAACATTAGGAATTTTATTTTGGGATATTTTTTCTATTACAAAAAATAGATAATATGCTTTGATTGTTAAATCTTTTAGTATCGCTAACTTTATATTCCAGCCACCCCAACGATAAGTTGAGAAGACTCTTTACTGAGACTTTTCAAAGTTACTGTGTCCATAATAAAATTACAGTGGATTGTAATGTCCTGCAAATCAGCTAATTGCATCTCATAATTAGGAATTTGTAATCACCTACAAAGAGTCAAAATATCTTTCAGAGAGACGTTATCTATTTAATCTGAACAATTTTATCGTTAGCAATGTGGTTAACACCAAGGGTAATGTAAAAAATATATAGTAATTAGTAAACTGTCATATTTCAACGTAAGGCAAAAATAATTAAAATAAAGACCATCAGTACATTTATTTACATTTACTAATTACAATTTTATTTCACACCCCAACACAAATAAAAAACCGTGAACACACATTAAACACCATGAAAAAACCCACATGCAATAGACAAGTAGAGAGATGGCTAGAAACATAAGTCCCTTCTTTGTGCAGGAAACACAACAACCCTAGAGAATCCTATCTTGTCATAGGTCTGTCATCAAGTCATAAGAGTCACAAGTTAGAGCATAATGTGCATTCACATAGTTAGCAGTTATTTATTTACTATACACATATACACTGCCTGGCCTGTAAAAAAGGTCACTCTAATATTTAATTTGATTGTCTTTCACACCGATAACAGTATGCATTCGCCATGGAAGCGTTACATTAAACTCATTAAATGTTACAGCATTTATTTGCGTCCAGAGTGGCATTAATTTGTGGCCAAGATCTTGTATTTATGATGGGAGAGTCGCAGCGCTGCGTAAAGTCTTCTCCAGCACATTATCCCAAAGATTCTCAATGGGGTTAAGGTCTAGACTGTGCGGTGGCCAATCCATGTGTGAAAATGATGTCTCATGCTCCCTGAACCACTCTTGCACAATTTGAGCCCGATGAATCCTGGCATTGCCATCTTGGAATATGCCCGCTGTGCCATCAGGGGAGAAAAAACCCATTGATGGAAAAACCTCCTCATTCAGTATATTCAGGAAGTCACATGACTTCAGTTTTGGGCACATAATGTTGCTGAACCTAGACCTGACCAACTGTATCAACCCTTGATCATAACGGGCTCGTACAGTAGATGGTGCCTTTATTTGGCCTGGCAGTGTATTTTAGTTCGTACATTGAATCCCAACAAGGTAAACAGCACTGTTTGTTAAACCTACACAATAAAATAACAGTTACAAGCATTTATAAAGCTCTAACAAGTTCCGTAGTGCTGTACAAAAGGAGAGACAGAAAAACAAATATACATACAGATTGTAAATCCTCGAGCAGGGTCCTCTCTCCTACAGTTCTGTGTGTGTAATGTATATTTATTTATAAAGTATTTTAGCAGGAAGGATACATTGAGATTTCTCTCGTTTTCAAGTATGTCCTGGGTTCAAGAACATTGAAATGTTACAGTTGATACAGAAATACAAAGGAATAAATGCAAGATATTAAAAAAACAACAGCACAAATATACAGATTAACAGAAAACAAACATGTAAGAAATATATTCACTATGTTACATGTTTACAGGTGCATTCTGTATCGATCAAATCTTCCCCCAGTCTAAAGTCATTTAAGAGATCTCTATTAACATACCTCGATACAGAATGCACCTGTAAACATGTATCATGTAACATAGTGACTATATACAGAATGCACCTGTAAACATGTAACATAGTGACTATATACAGAATGCACCTGTAAACATGTAACATAGTGACTATATACAGAATGAACCTGTAAACATGTATCATGTAACATAGTGACTATATACAGAATGCACCTGTAAACATGTAACATAGTGACTATACACAGAATGCACCTGTAAACATGTAACATAGTGACTATATACAGATTGCACCTGTAAACATGTATCATGTAACATAGTGACTATATACAGAATGCACCTGTAAACATGTAACACAGTGACTATATACAGAATGCACCTGTAAACATGTAACATAGTGACTATATACAGATTGCACCTGTAAACATGTAACATAGTGACTATATACAGAATGCGCCTATAAACTTGTAACATAGTGACTATACACAGAATGCACCTGTAAACATGTAACATAGTGTCTATATACAGAATGCACCTGTAAACATGTAACAGTGACTATATACAGAATGCACCTGTAAACATGTAACATAGTGACTATATACAGAATGCACCTGTAAACATGTAACACAGTGATTATATGCAGAATTCACCTGTAAACATGTAGCATAGTGACTATATACAGAATGCACCTGTAAACATGTAACTAACAGGGTTATCCAAAGAGATCCGAATTGCTTGAGAAAGGTAACCGAACGCTGAAAATCAGTGTTCGGTTACCTTTCCAGCCCATTCGGCTATCCAGAGAGCAGGTAATTCGCCAAATCCTGGCGAATTGCCTGCACATACGGTGCCTGTTCGGTGTCTGTTCGAGGGCAGTGAATCCCCATAGAGAAGCAATGCTTCGGCTATTCAGATAACACAAACCAGCAGTGAAAGGTTCCCCTAATGCCCTGCCATTCGGTGGTTTAATTCGGCAAGTTAATTCAGGAGAATCCCATAGGCTTCAATGTTAAAAATATTCCGGTTTTAATTCAATATCTAATAAACCGTTCATTATAAAATTCTGCAGTAAAGAGTCTCTTTATTTATAGATTTTTTAGGATATCTTAAGCATTTTTCTTAATTTTTTTTTTTTAAAAGTCAGATTTTTTTTTAAGTTTTCTTCTTTTTTCTGTAACAGCCCTTTTTATTATCATTCCCTGGACCTCATATGCAAATTTCAGACATTTTCACTCAGTAGTTTCTTTGCAAACAGCTTTTCACTTTCACATTCATACAAACTGTTTTGCTAATTTATTCACCTCCCTCTGTCTGCCGTGTCGGCTTTTTCTCGCCTTTTTCCTGCGGCTTCGCTGCATGTGATCGGCTCCTGCTCGGGTTTTTCCGGCGTCTTCGACGGGTTAGTCCAGATGTTTTTGAGGGTTTTCGGCGTGCATTCGGCAGGTTTTGCGGTTAGTTTTCGTCAGGTTTGCGGTAGCTTTTCCCTGCAATTCGGGGGCCCTGTGGTGCTTGCTGAATACATCGCAGGGTCACCGAAATGGGATCGGCAAAAGGAACCGAATTGAAGAGAACGAAAAGTCACCGAACGTGCGGTGACTTTTCGAATCTCTTTGGATAACCCTGATAGTGACTATATACAGAATTCACCTGTAAATATGTAACATAGTGACTATATACAGAATGCGCCTGTAAACATGTAACATAGTGACTATATACAGAATGCACCTGTAAACATGTAACACAGTGACTATATACAGAATGCACCTGTAAACTTGTAACATGGTGACTATATACAGAATGCACCTGTAAACATGTAACATAGTGACTATATACAGAATTCACCTGTAAATATGTAACATAGTGACTATATACAGAATTCACTGTAAACATGTAACATAATGACTATATACAGAATGCACCTGTAAACATGTAACATAGTGACTATATACAGAATGCACCTGTAAACATGTAACACAGTGACTATATACAGAATGCACCTGTAAACATGTAACATAGTGACTATATACAGAATTCACCTGTAAATATGTAACATAGTGACTATATACAGAATGCACCTGTAAACATGTAACACAGTGACTATATGCAGAATACACCTGTAAACATGTAACACAGTGACTATATACAGAATGCACCTGTAAACATGTAACATAGTGACTATATACAGAATTCACCTGTAAATATGTAACATAGTGACTATATACAGAATTCACTGTAAACATGTAACATAATGACTATATACAGAATGCACCTGTAAACATGTGACATAATGACTATATACAGAATGCACCTGTAAACATGTAACATAGTGACTATATACAGAATGCACCTGTAAACATGTAACATAGTGACTATATACGGAATGCACCTGTAAACATGTAACATAGTGACTATATACGGAATGCACCTGTAAACATGTAACATACAGGGTTATTCAGAGAGCGTGAAAAGCAGGAGAATGACTGGAGAATGAAAAATTCTAGGTCAAAATAGCCGATTTGGAAAGTGAGATGAAAGGGAGAATTTTTCTGGTTTGGCTATTTTGACCTAGAATTTTTCATTCTCCAGTCATTCTCCTGCTTTTCACGCTCTCTGAATAACCCTGAGTGTGACTATATACAGAATTCACTGTAAACATGTAACAGTGACTATATTTCTTACATATTTGTGTTCTGTTAATCTGTATATTTGTGTTGTTTTTTTAATATCTTGCATTTATTACTTTTTTTTCTGTATCAACTGTAACATTTCAATGTTCTTGAACCCAGGACATACTTGAAAACGAGAGAGAAATCTTAATGTATCATTCCTGGTAAAATACTTTATAAATAAATAAATACATACATACATACACATTACACACAGAACAGTAGGAGAGAGGGCGACCCTGCTTGAGAGCTTACAATCTACGTTATTCATTTGTGAATGTTATATCTGTTATCTTGCATTAATGAAACAATGAACACATCTAAAGCACTGCATCTAGAAAAAGTATCTGCTAATGTAGATGAGGTTAGTGGCATTTTCTTATTTTTTGTTTTTAGAGGTTTTTGTTGGCAATAATGCACAATGTAACACTTTTTTCTGTAGAATCATTGCGAATTCTTCTTTCGCTACCTAATGTAAGTTGTATTATTTCTAACTAGTACTATTTATCACATATAATCATCTACAGCTAAAGAGTTAAACATTACAATTAAGTAACAATGCTTACCTTATTAGGATTTTCAGCAGTAATAATCCAGACACATTGAGCATTGCTGTCATATTGGAATGGAAAGTTAGGGGATGAGAATATACCACTTGGCCCTTGTAGATTTGACCCACATGTCTTCACTGGAAGAAATATAGGAAAAAGTACATTTTAATATGTGTAAAACGATGCAAAATAGTACAATGTATTTATATTGACTTTAATTCCTACATATTTATTTTTGCTGTTAATCTGTATATTTGTTTTTTGTTAATAACTTGCATTTTACTACTTTTTATTCCTGTAACAACTCAATGTTATTGAACCCAGGACATATCGAAAACGAAAGAAATCTCAATGTATCCTTCCTGTTAAAATCCTTTAAAAAAAATAAAATAATAATAATATATGAGGTTTAAGAAATATATGTAAATGAAAAATGCAAATAACCAACACTCTTCACTAATGAATAAATATTTTAGTTTTTCAAGCTTTTTTTCCTTCAACCATATTAGTAAACATAGAAATCATAGTTAATGCATACAAAAGATAGAAACAACACAATTCTGAGTATGATAAAATAAATAGCTCAGAAATGTTTTATCCAAGCAGGTCCCTCGTGGGATCAAAATGAATCTATTGTAAAATTTTGGGGTGGGTGATTGAGTTGCACTGCTGCTAATTTGACAACGGTTTTATCCCCAAACCAATGTATGTAGCCTTTTATGGTTATTATGTTTTAACCCCTTAAGGACGCAGGGGTGGTGCCATTAAGGGGTCGATTTCGCCAGGTGCTGTCGCGCGGCACTGATTCGGAGCCCTCCCCGCAGCCTGTGCGCAGTGTGCGTCATTGGCTGCAGGGGACGGCTTGATTTCAGGCCGTCCCTGTGCAGCCAATGACGCGCGCCACGAGTCAGCACGCGCAGGCTGCGGGGAGGGGCCGTGGCGACCCCATTGAAACAGCGGGGCATACCTGTACGCCCCGCGTCTTCAAAGCCCGCCCGCTGCCAGGACGTCATGGAACGTCCTGCGGCGTTAAAGGGTTAAATCATATGTTTTCTATTATTAGGATACCTAGGCATTTTTTTTATTAAGTATACACCAGTGGCCAAAATGGTTGATACACCTTCTGATTTTGTTAGTTTTGGTTGACAAGAAAATTCCTCTGCTTCCCTGGCCTGGAAATAGCCCTGACTTGAATCCCATCGAAAATCTGAGGTCAAGATTGAAACGCATGGTCTCGAGCAAGGATCCAAGCAACAAGTGAGGACTCGTTGAGGCTATAATCCATTCCTGGCATCATTTGATCAGAGAAGAGGATGTCAAAAGACTTGTAGAGTCTTGTGATGGATTGAACATCCCCATGTTAAATTCGCATTCGAACTCGAACACCCGAAAAAATTCGACCGCAAACTCGAACACAATGCGAACACCATTAAAGTCAATGGGGCTCGAGTGTTTGAAAATTAACCCTTTCACTGCTGAAGACATGTGGGACACGTCCTCATTGATGCACGTTACATGCTGAGGACGTGCCCCACACGTCATCAGCTGTGCGGGACCCCCGGCGGAGATACTCACCTCTCTGTCCGGGGTCCCACGGCGTTCTGACTTCAGCGTCCTCAGACGCTGAAGTCAAGCTCCTCTCGGCGTAAATGACGTCATCGCGCCATGCGCGATGACGTCATTTCCAGGCGACCCCCCGGCAATGCCGGGAGATAGCCTAGAAGGGGGGGGGATCCGTTCGGATCCCTCTCCCTCCCGATCGGGAAGGAGCAGCGCTAAAAGCCAGGCACCGCTTAAAAGGGGAGAGTCTCCCCTTTTAAGCGGTGCCTGGCTTTAACCCCTCAAGTGCTGGGTTGCACTTCAGCGCCTTGCGGCGGCGAAGTGCAGCCTATCTCCGGTGGGGCCGCCATCTTGGATGGCGGCTCCACCCCCGGGACTCCCCTCGCTGTCTGATGTCATCACGCATAGCGTGATGATGTCAGATAGCCGGGGAACCCCTAGCTGCCGGGGATTTCCCAAGGAAATCCCCTGGTGGAGATAGGGGGTTCATGTGAACCCCGATATCTCCAGAACTGTGGCAGCTAGGGGGTCATGGAGGGTGTCATTTGAAAGGCCTGAGCATGGCCTTTTGAATGATACCCAACATGACTAGGTAAAAAGTAAACTACAATAATAAAAAAAAAATTAAAATAATAAATAAATTTAAAAAAAATAAATAAATAAAAAAAACATTTTTTTTTTTGTGTGTTGTTTTTATTAATGCAGCAATATTGTTCACATTTCAATTATAATGTGAACAATGATGCTGCACTAATGATTTTTTTCTATGGGGTGCGTTTGCTAAAAATCACGTAATTCCCCCCAAAAAAAGTAACAAGTCCCCATTTCAAATTTTTTGTACAAGCGCACCCCATAGAAAACATAACCGCAAACGCTCATGTGATAAAATGTGGAAAAAAACACTTTACACACTGCAGATGATTAAAAATTAAATTTTTATTGTATTTTTTGTTATAATATACAGGCAGGACATGACGTATACATATAAAAATTATATATTATGAATCTGCGTAGTCTGCCGAAAAGAACGATATATAATATGTCTGGGTCATTTATTAAAATGTTGCTTTAAAATCGTGTTTAAACATGATGAGCGAAAGCGGTAAAAATTAGCTCAGCACACAGTGGTGAAATGCCTCAGCAGTGAAGGGGTTAAGGCCCCCCCCAAGCCCTGGGGGACAGGAAACAATAAAAAAAAAAATTTGATTTTTTTTACCCTTTCACTGCTGAATGCTGAGCCATTTCACCGCAGTGCGCTGAGCTCATTTTTACCGCTTTTGCGCATGTTTAAATGCGATTTGAAGCTATGGGAAATGTTTGACCAACAAGGAGTGGGAAATGTTTGGCCAACAAGGAGTGGTAAAATGTTTGACCAACAAGGAATGGGAAATGTTTGACCAACAAGGAGTGGGAAATGTTTATGAATCCTATAGGCTTCAATGTTAAAAATATTTCCGTTTTAAATCAATATCTAATAAACCGCTTATTATTATATTCTACAGTAAAGAGTCTCTTTATTTTTAGATTTTCTAGGTTCTTTTAAGCATCTTTTTTTAAAAAAAAATCGAACTTTCCTCGAACGTCCCAAAAGATTCGAAGTTCGCGAATTTTCGAACAGCCGATGTTCGAATCGAACTTCGAACCGGCAGCCCATCCCTAGTAGAGTCAATGCCTAGAAGGTGTCAGGAAGTAGTTAAGGCCAAAGGCTATCCAACACGTTATTGAAAAAACACATTGTGACAAACTTGAAATGATAATTGTTATGCTATAAAAATAGCCAAGATGCATTATGGGACATTTCCAGACAAGATTTAACTTCTTTAAAGATTTTTTGTTGTTAAGGCATTCATTTACTAGATTACATTTTACTTGTGCAACGACATTTATAGAGATTATTACATAAAAAGTATTTTAAACTGCAAAAGTTTGTAAAAATGTAAGGTGTATCCACAATTTAGGCCACCAGTGTAATATTTAACTGGGCATGCAATGTGTTTTTTTGCTGTATGACCAGCCATAATAAAACATTCACTGAATGAGTTAATAAGTGTCAGGAAAGGCTGGGTAAATCATTAATTCCTTTAGAGGCTATAATTAAAACGTTTATTGGGGGTGTTTAATCAATTATCCTGTCCATGCGCGTCCTAACTGGGGCTTGTAGGGTTCTGTCAGGGTTTCCTACCGCGACCCCTGGATGGTGCTCCGGTCCCGGGCGTTGGCGGGCATTACAGCGCTCGTGGCGTCCATCGTTCCTCCTCCCTCGTGGCCAGGATGCGGAGTGGACCGCGCATGCGCGCGCCTTTCCGGGCTAACAGTGAACGCCAGACGCCGGAACGCTTAGAACAGCTGACGGCGGCGCACACGTCATCAGAGACTGCCCCGGAGGTTCCCCATAAAGAGTCGCTTGTCCAAGAGTTCGGTACTAGTTTATTCTAGTCTGTTGCGAGAGAATCTTTGTTTACTATTGACTGTGATCCTGACTTTTGCCTGTAATACGACTACGCTGCCTGCTTTACTCCTTCGACCTCTGCCTGGAATACCGATTACGCTGCCTGCTTTAATCCTTCGACCTCTGCCTGGAATAACGTTTACGCTGCCTGCTTTAATCCTTCGACCTCTGCCCGGAATAACGATTACGCTGCCTGCTTTAATCCTCTGACCTCTGCCTGGAATAACGACTACGCTGCCTGCGGTGCACCTGCAATTCCTGTCTGGCAGATATCGCTCAGCTCTCCTGCCGCTTCATGACAAGGTACGTCTTGCATATTGGTTCCAACACTACCTTCGTTACGTGCAACCCTGACAGGTTCACAGTAGCAGACATCGATGTCGATGCCTTACAAATAATTGTTATTGATGATCCAGTCATATCTATTATGTTGCCGAGGATCTGTATCAATCCGCTGTATATTTAATTTTGTGATGTGAATTCTGGGCTGAATACTCAAATACATAAATTATATACACACACAATATATACTTTAACAGCTGAAAGATCATAAAACATGACAAAAAGATTTAACTTTTTTTAATCTCTTTAGAGAATTCGCATCAAGTAGTTCACAACAAACGAGCAGAGCCAGTGGATACAATGGATGTAACTTAGTTTTGTTTTAATATGTAGTAGCACACACTTCATCCTCATTGGTCAGAAAGTGTACATAGGAATTAATTAGCAACATACACAATATCATATGTTTGTTTCCTCATTTGCCAAAGATATACAAGTTATAAACAGACCTCTGTTTAATTGAAATGAAGATTAAACCTCTACATACTGTTATGCAAACTCCTAAGAAATATATGGCCTTTTTATGTTTCATAGAATATAATCTGTCGTATGGTACGTTTACTTATTAAAGAAAAACCTATATGTAAAAAATTCATATATTTTAGCATTATTTTCAAATTCCTCTCATGTATGCACATTTCACAAATACAACCAGAATAGAAAAATGTATTTTAGCTCCCTGTTCTTTAGTTTTCATTCTAAACAGTAACCACTTAGACTGAGGAATTGATAATTACTAGTGAAAGGCGTTAAAGTCATATTATGCTTAAATCTTTGAATATTTTATAATATATATATGTTACGGTTAAAGTCTGAAGTGCGGTTAATTTTAGGATTACCAGGTTAATCCTGACATTACCCAAGCGTCGTTAGCAAAAGTCTGATGTGAAATTAGATTTCAGACTTTACCCGGGTAATCTGCAAAGTATCTAAAGGTCTCTGGGTACTCCGGTTTACTGCTGTGTTTTACCTGGGTAAAGCGCACATTACCCTAGTGTTGCTGGATAAGGCGCGATGTGCAATGAAACATCAGAATTTATCTAGGTCAACTGCAAAGTATCCAAACGCCTCTGGGTACTACGCAGGTTACAGTTGACTGAATTCCGAGGATTACCCGGGTAAAGCTGCAAACTGTTATCTGCCTGATAACAAAATTGTATTTTTAAATTTTTTACCAAATTGTATCCTCAGTCACATACTACACTAAATAACCGTCATGTTACTCTGTGCATTAATTGTCTGAAAATTGATTTATAAAGACAGTCTGCAGATCATCCGGGTAAAGTGTGGATTTTTCAGCTCTTCCAGACTGTTACCCAAGGGCAGTTGGTTAGTCCCAAGATTACCCGGGTAAAGTCTGATTTTTTCATTTTTTTGCAGTTTTACCCAGCGGTTTTGGGTAATGTCAGGATTACCCGGGTAATCTTAAAATTAACCACACTTCGGGCTTTAACCGTAACATATATATAAATCACCAGAGTTTAGCAGTACATAGTGATAACTTTTTTTATTGGACTAACGTTACATTTAAAAGACACGCTTTCGAGAGTATAACTATCTTCTTCAGGTCTGGAAGCTTTACTGACCAAAATCATAGAATAGAACAATAAAGAGCCAAGAAGAAGGGGGACGAGGGGTTAGGATGGGTATTGTAAATACTAATATTGGAATCGTATTTTCAAGAAAGGTAAACAGAGAGGACAGATCATACATATACATAAATAGTAAGCAATGTAAATGTTAAAATAATGACTTGCATACTGCATAAGTAATAATCGGTTCCTGGTGAAAAGGATTAAGTAGACTCATGACTATCTTACAATTTCAACACATCGGACATGACAGCCGATGTGTTGAAAGTATTTGAAAAGGTTTGCGATTCGTTTTTCCTTTATTAAACATGGAGCCCAAACTATAATGTAAAAGTAGTAGCACTTTTTGGCCAGCAGAGGGAGCCCTCTGTCAAAAAAGGGCTTACCTACAGTGAGCATATACAGAGGGACACCTCTGCATATATTTAGTGTTTGTGTACCGGAAAATGATTTTCCATTAAACCACTGGATCCTGCCAGTGGTTTTATGGAAAATCACTTGTTAGGGAACACATTTAAAAAGTACACCGTAAAAATGTAAGGATGAGAATGAAAATGATACAAAATGCATACAAGCATATAGAATTTTATGAAAAACTGTAGTTGAATATCGAATGGAATATTTAATACATGGCTTGTAATTTATTATTTCATTTTTAAACATAGTTATTAGTATAGGGTTACTAAATTGTCCCAATAGATGCAGCTATAATTGCATGAATGTATAGAAAAAACAGACTAATAAGTAAAATACATTGATTGAAGCTTTTAATCTCAGCAGAGATAGTCATTTAAAATGTTTCTCTTTAAAACTAATTAGGATTTTATCGTGTTAATATGTTTTTAATTACATGATTTACGGTGTATGCTTTTATTGCCACATATTGAGAATGACAATCCATTTTTACATCTCCCTTAAGATAGATGGCATAATGAATTAGATGTTAATGTGCTCAAGAAAAATTAAAAACACCATAAGAACTGGCAAATTCTCCAACTCCACAAACGTCAGAACATTAAAATGCCTGTAGAAACATAGAAACATAGAAAAATGTCGGCAGATAAGAACCTTTCGGCCCATCTAGTCTGCCCAATTACATGGATACTTTACCTGGATTTATCTTTTGTTTAGGATAGCCTTATGCCTATCCCATGCCTGCTTAAATTCAATTACTGTTTTGGCCTCTACCACTTCAACTGGAAGACTGTTCCATGTATCCACCACCCTCTCAGTAAAATAATGCTTCCTGATGTTACTTTTAAACCTTTGCCCCTCTAATCTAAGACTATGTCCTCTTGTTTTGCTACTTTGTTTCCTTTTAAATATACTCCCTTCCTCTACCTTGTGGATTCCCTTTATGTATTTAAATGTTTCTATCATATCTCCTCTGTCTCGTCTTTTTTCCAAGCTGTACATGTTAAGATCATTAAGCCTTTCCTGGTAACGTTTCTCCTTCAAGCCGTACACCATTTTAGTAGCCCTTCTCTGAACACTCTCTAAGATGTCTATATCCTTCTGGAGATACGGTCTCCAGTACTGCACACAGTACTCCAAGTGAGGTCTCACCAGTGCTCTGTACAGTGGCATGAGCACTTCCCTTTTCCTACTGCTAATACCTCTCCCTACACAACCAATCATTCTGCCAGCATTTCCTGCTGCTCTATTACATTGACTACTTACCCTTAGATCCTCTGAAATAATAACCCCTAAATCCCTTTCCTCAGATGTTGAGGTTAGGACTGTATCAAATATTCTATATTCAGCCCTTGGGTTTTTACGTCCCAGGTGCATTATCTTGCACTTATCCACATTAAAACTCAATTGCCACAGCTCCGACCATTTTTTTAGTTTACCTAAATCATTTGTCATTTGGCTGATCCCTCCAGGAACGTCAACCCTGTTGCAAATCTTTGTGTCATCAGCAAAAAGACATACTTTTCCATTAATACCTTCTGCAATATCACTAATAAAAATATTAAAGAGAATGGGTCCAAGTACTGACCCCTGAGGTACCCCACTGGTAACAAGACCTTGCACCGAATAAACTCCATTTACCACAACCCTCTGTTGCCTGTCACTCAGCCACTGCCTAATCCATTCAACAATATTGGAAGCCAAGCTCAAAGATTGCAATTTATTGATAAGCCTTCTATGCAGAACAGTATCAAAAGCCTTACTGAAATCTAAATAAGCAATGTCTACTGCACCACCTGTGTCTATTATTTTTGTTACCCAATCAAAAAAATCAATAAGATTAGTTTGGCATGATCTCCCTGAGGTAAACCCATGTTGTTTCTGATCCTGTAATCTATGTGTTTTTAGATGTTCAACAATCCTTTCCTTTAACATGGTTTCCATTAATTTCCCCACTACTGACGTAAGACTAACTGGCCTATAGTTCCCCAATTCCTCCCTACTACCCTTCTTGTAAATGGGCACAACATTTGCTAATTTCCAGTCTTCTGGGACGATTCCCGTTAGCAAGGATTGGTTAAATAAATCTGTTAACGGTTTTGCTATTACATCACTGAGCTCTTTTAATAATTTAGGGTGGATCCCATCAGGCCCCATTGACTTATTTGTCTTTACTTTAGACAGCTGCTGTAGAACCTCCTCCTCTGTAAACTCATATGTAAATGTCTCGTTAGTGTTTCCTCCTAACTGAGGTCCCTTTCCTTCCTTTTCTTCTGCAAAGACTGAACAAAAATATTCATTGAGGAAGTCAGCGAGACTTTTATCCTCTTCTACATACCTTCCTTCCTTTGTTTTAAATCTAACTAATCCTTGTTTTACTTTTCTTTTTTCGTTTATGTATCTAAAAAATGTTTTGTCCCCCTTTTTTACAGACTGAGCTATTTTCTCTTCTGCGTGTGCTTTGGAAGCTCTTATAAATTGCTTTGCCTCTTTCTGCCTAATCTTATAGGTTTGCCTATCTTCTTCACTTTGAGTTTTTTTATAATTATTGAATGCTGTCTTTTTGTTCTTCACTATTTTGGCCACTTCTGCAGAGTACCACAGTGGTTTCTTCCCTTTTTTGTTTTTGCTAACAAGGCGAATGCAATTGCCTGTGGCCTTCAATAATGCTTCCTTTAAGGCTAGGGACAGATGAGCGCATTTTCTGCGGCCACCGTCAAAATGTACGTCGATGCGTGCGCACGCATTTTTTCACGGAATACGCTTAAGTGGTCAGACGACCACAGTCGCACAGTCGCAGGTACTCACCAACGCAATTCTAGGGAAATCCGGCTGTTTGAACGTTATGTAGGCCGCACACTAGCAGCGTCTGACGTCTCCTAATCACGCACACACGCTGCCATGCGGCCGCAGCGCACTCTGTACGTCTGTAGCAGCGGTTTCACGTTCTGAGAAAAATGCGTTCATTTGCCGGTTGCGTGGTGTCGGCGCACTTTTGTACGCACGTACTGCGTATATTGGCCGTCATTGGCCGTTATGTGCTGCTACTACGGCCGTGATTTAGTGCGCCTGCACGCGCGTTCCGACTGCCCCACTCTGACCCTAGCCTTAATAATCCCATTTCTCCTGGACTCCCTTTAAACTCCTCCAGTCTGATAATGACTCCTTCACACAAAATCTCATTTTAGAAAAATCTGTTTTTTTAAAGTCTAAAACTTTTGTTTTTGTGTGGTGCGGCTCCATCCCTGTTCTTATATTAAACCACACTGACTGGTGATCACTAGATCCCAAATTTTCACCTACAACAACATCTGATACCAAACCTCCATTTGTGAGTATTAAATCCAATATGGCCTCTTTACGGGTCGGCTCCTCAACTACTTGTGTTAGAGATAATCCCAGTAGGGAGTTTAGAATATTTGTACTCCTGGTGCACCCAGCTATTTTGGTTTTCCAGTTCACATCAGGAAGATTAAAGTCCCCCATGATACTAATGTTAATCTGAAACACATAGGCCCCTATTACAATCCTAGCGCAGCGCATTTGCGTGCGCACAAATGTGCTTTTGCGTGAGGACAAAACCATTTGCGCGGAATGTCGTATTACGACATTCGCACACGAAGCACGTTAGCGTCTACCGCGATTGTCCCTGCGCGAACCCAGTGCGAGCGCAAGTGCGTGCGCGCATCCCATACTTACCATTGTCAGCACGAATGCGTTCGAGCGGATGGTATTACGATCTTCACGCAACGTCATACCAACAACGTTTGCGTGAAGCATCATAACGTCTTTGAAAACCTGGTGTTAATTTACAATCTGAACGTTCTGGCCGAAACAAAATGAACCTGCACAAAAAAAATTCAGCACAGTACAGTTACACATTCTACACATACCCAAACAATAAAATTAATAAATTGTTTACTTTTTATTTTTGTTGCAGCACATATACGCAGATTGACTTTGACAGGCGCAACAACCGAAACCTAGCAAATGCTGGTTCTTAATTCTGATTGTCTGAATCCCATGAAAAAACAGTCTGCCCACCGATTCCTGCATGCAACGGTCATTTGCGCCCGGCTTTGCGCGTCGGATTTGCGCTCAAAAAAAGTTGAAGGCTGAAAAAATGCGCTCGGATCATAATACTGCGTTAATTTGTGCACACTAACGATTTTTTGCTTGCGCAAAGAAAATTGCGCTGAGCGAGCGCATTTGCGCGATGAGTGTAATAGGGGCCACAATTGTGGCCAGAATTAAGGTTGCATCAGAATATTGTTTTGTTATCCATGTTTAAATACGACACAAGTTAGTATGATATATATTCTATACTTTATTAGTCTTCAAACAGATGATTGATACGGATATGTATCAGTGTTGATTTGTCCCCTACAATATTACAATCTGGGTTATGCACAGAAAGGTGACAGTGCGCACTCTGCATAGAGGTGCATTACGATATTTATCCAACTGGACTAGAGAAACAAGAGCAAGATAAAAAAAAAACCCATAAATAATACACCATTGTACAGTTTGTATAATCACAGAAAGCTGAACAGCCACTCATGACTGGCGTCACTCACATAGAAACATAGAAAAATGTCGGCAGATAAGAACCTTTCGGCCCATCTAGTCTGCCCAATTACATGGATACTTTACCTGGATTTATCTTTTGTTTAGGATAGCCTTATGCCTATCCCATGCCTGCTTAAATTCAATTACTGTTTTGGCCTCTACCACTTCAACTGGAAGACTGTTCCATGTATCCACCACCCTCTCAGTAAAATAATGCTTCCTGATGTTACTTTTAAACCTTTGCCCCTCTAATCTAAGACTATGTCCTCTTGTTTTGCTACTTTGTTTCCTTTTAAGGACTTTGAGTCCTTTATGACTCGGAGCAAAAACAAAACTGGCTCAGGCAAAGGAATAGATCACTGGTCTCGTTTGTCTTCCCCTGGCTTAACAGGATTCTGCAGCCTGGCAGCCATAGGGGGTAGAGAGATTTTCCATGAAGTGTAGCTAAACCATAAATTTATTCCAACCATAGCATTCAAAATAACAGCAGCAAGAAGATCAAAATAAAACGAGGCTAGAACGAGAGTACGGTGCATTAGTATCGCTTACTTCATTTTTTTACACCGGCAGGGGTTGTGGCTTCCACGCCTTTATTCTACATCTGGGCCACCTATTTCTGATGAGCCTTTTCCATCATCACTTTTAGTTCAGCTACTCCTAGTGATGTACTTTCCTAGTATTGATGTATAAGCTAAGATATAGCTAGCCATGTTAACTAATTTACTACCAAATTCAAGAACACTCAATCTTCAAAAAGCCCATCTTGGTCTACTAACATTCTGGAGCGTGCAAAGAAATTTAAGTTATTGCAAACTAGATTCATTTTGAAAAGGGGCTCCAGAACATGCTTCTAAATTTTCAGATTTCTGGAAAGGCTTTGCTCTATGAGATAATGATTCCTTCTAGAATACAATCAAAGCTTGCATGATGATTCCTGCTAGGTGAGTTGCCGAGGAAAGAGAAGGACGGATTTGCAAAGTTTACAATATTTAGCGAAAAAGATTTGGATCCATTATTACTGTAGCAAAGCACATCTTATTAGTATGCTCCTCGGGATGCCTCCAGCGTCTCTTACAAAGAAACAGCAATTTACTTGAAAAATCTAATTACAAGTATTTTAAAAAGTGCCAAGAAATTCTATATCATAATAAATCAACATCCTCCAGTTGGAGGTGACAGTGTGTTGCGACATCCCTGAGCGTAAACTGGTTTTCTGATGTGCCTACTTTTCCTGACGCTCTCTGAGTGGATAGTTGGAGGCCAAGAAATATATGAAGAGTCAATACATTGTTTATGTTGAAGAAAGGAGGGTTAATCACTCACGGTAATAATTTTAGATTGTCCTTATGTAGGCCCCTATTACAATCTTCGCGCAAATGCACTTGCTCAGCGCAATTTGTTTTGCGCACGCAAAAAACGTTAGCGTGCGCAAATTAACGCGGTATTACGATCTGAGTGCAGTTTTTCAGCCTTCATGTTTTTTCGAGCGCAAATCCGACGCGCAAAGCCGGGCGCAAATGGCAGGAATCGGTGGGCAGACTGTTTTTTCCCGGGATTCAGCCAATCAGAATTAAGAACCACCATTTGCTAGGTTTCGGTTGTTGCGCCTGTCAAAGTCAATCTGCGTATATGTGCTGCAACAATAAATAAAAAATTAAACAATTTATTAATTTTATTGTTTGGGTATGTGTAGAATGTGTAAATGTACTGTGCTGTATTATTTTTTTGTGCAGGTTCATTTCGTTTCGGCCAGAACGTTCAGATTGTAAAATAACACCAGGTTTTCAAAGACGTTACGATACTTTGCGCAAACGTCATTCGTACGACGTTGCACGAAGATCGTAATACCATCCACTCAAACGCATTCGCGCTGACAATGGTAAGTATGGGATGCGCACATGCACTTGCACTGGGTCAATCGCGGTAGACTCTAACTCGCATCGTTTGCGCGAACGTCGTAATACGACATTCCTCGCAAATGGTTTTGTCCTTGCGCAAAAGCGCATTTGCGCGCATGCAAATGCGCTGCGCGAGGATTGAAATAGGCGCCATAGATGGGTGCTCCATGGCCTGGAGCGGCCAACGCATCACTCCAATTCATTACAGAAGAAAAAGAGACCAGGCATTCCGATCTACAGTATGACCAATTTAATGGGTGTACAATGTTTCGGCAGTGAAAACAGCCTTTCTCAACCAATGGTATTGCTTGAAAAGGCTGACTTTAACAGCAGAAACATTGCACACCCATTAAATTGGTCATACTGTACATTGGAGAGCCGGGTCTCTCTTCCGTTATGAATACATAGTTTATATCTTGTAGCTCTTTTATATATTTTTATATCAATCTTTATTTATCCCCATAGTGACCAGGCAATTTTACCATTGTCAGTCCGAAAGTACCCACTGCTGTTTTTACACTTCTGCGCCGTTTGTGTTTAGCTCTAATTTTCCTCTTACTCGTTTATGGAACCCACACATATTATATACCTTTTTTCTCGTCATTAAATGGGCTTTCTAAGGTTACCATTATTTCCACCATATTGTATAATTTACTATAAAAAAATATGAAACGTGATGAAAAAAATGGGAAAAAAAGCCACACTTTTTCGAACTTTAATCCCCTAAATCTACAATTGTCAAAAAACACTCCGGCTAAATAGTTTTGAAATGTTGTCCTGAAATTAGAAATACCCAAGTTTTTATATGTTTTTACTTTTAAACCCCTTCGCTGCTGAACAATTTCATCTATGTGTGCTGCGCTTATTTTGACCATTTTATGCACATCATGTTTAAACGTGATTTGAAGTCCTATTTTATTATACCCCCAGGCAATTTTTTTTAAATAACCCACTCTATTTTTTTTATTTTTACATGATCAGGCCTTTTCAATGATACCAACATAACCCTCTAGCTGCCACAGATTGGCAAATACGAGGGTCCTTTGGACCTCCTTAGCTCCCCTTGGCAGCAAGGGGATTAACTAGCCAACTGACATTATTGCACATATGGCGACGACATCAATGGGTGAGGGGTGACTCCGCAGGCTCTGTAGCCACCTCCGAGAGCAGATCGCGATCTGCGATCTGCGATCTGGCTCCTAAGGGACTCTGCCCTCTACAGCGGTGCCTCTCTTTTCTTTTTATGTGCAGCCGATGGAGATGGGTACAAAGGACCCCCCTCCAATTTCAGGTTTCCCCTGCAAGTGCAAGGGGACAACTGTAAATTACATTATGACGGCCGGGGCCCATAGAGGGGAGTATTGGAGAGAGGGGGGTTAGAGGACCATGACGTACATGGTTCATACTTGATCCTTAAGGGAAATTGTCCCCAAGACATACTATGTATGTCAGTGGTCCTTATGGGGTTAGTGTCTTATTTATTTATGACTTCTTATTTATTTTTCATCTAATACTTTTAAGGTTGGGTATTTCTCCACCTATGTAAAAATAACAAATTTATGATGACATTCTACTTAGATAGAACCAAAGTTAACTTGTGTAAGAGACAATGACGCAATATCTTTCAACATATCATAGACATAAGAGAAATGCGTCGGCAACTTTTACTTTAATCCTGCAATAAAACTATGATACAAGCCAATAATGTAGTATTATCTAAGGAAATACATGCATTGGTTTAGTGCAAATTGTAAATGTATGTAAAAAAAGTTATGTGGAATGTTACGTTCTGTCACCATCACAAAAAAGTTAATTCGATTTTATATGTTAACTTAAAAAATTAGGGAAACCAGTGCATGGCCTTCTGAGGAATTGCTTTTCTATATCTTTTATTGTGATACCTCTCAGTGCGATTTTTTTTTAGTTTACCATAAAGCTGTATTAATCTTAGGAGATTTATCTCCAGTGACTGTGTATGATTTGTTGCAGCCAGTAATATTCTAAATAGAACCTGACATTAGACCTGGTTGTGCTGCCAAGAAAATTTAGCTTTTTCATCTTCTATCTGATAGATAGTTCTCTTTCCATTTTCTATCTGATAATATGCCAAAAGATAAGAGAATGGCTTTATCATTCATTGTCTACCAGTAATGAGAGGGTTTATAACTGTCCTGCCAAATGAGTCGCATTTTAACCATTAGTCTACTGAAAGTTGCAACACGTCCTCCATAGTTAATAAAAGAGCCTTTAAAAATCTAAGTAAGAAAGCCGAAGATGGGGGAACTTCTACAAACATGTTTCGGACGGTCTCATTGTATGGATTAATAGAAAACAGTGTTCTTGAAACTGAATGTCCTCTGAAACTAGATCCACAAAAATAACCCACATTTTCCCAAAACGGCTCAAAATGGCAGGCCATATCAAGCTTGGATTTCAATATCCAGTGGTAGAGTGCAATAATTCTAATTTGTTTCTTCAGTGTCACGGGTTGGGGTGGTAGAAACCATGGAGCACTAACAGAATAGAGTGTCTGAAGGTATAATAGTGAAGGGCAAACCAGAAGGCAGGCCGAGAATGGTCTGGGTTAGGGCAGGCGGTGTGGAGTGGAGGTCAGACAGACCAGGTGACTGGTTCACAGTTTGGAAGAGAGAGATACTCCTACACAATTCAGAAGAGGATGTTTAAGAACACTGTAGCAAGGTGGAAGTGACCTGTTGTGCAAAGTCCACAATGTCATCTTTGCTCCACTCCATCAGCCAAGCAATGACCGGGAACATGCTTGCCGATGGAGAGACTAGGGGCACCAACCGGTGACCAAGGACTGAGCACTGTCCTGCCAGGACTCGCAGCTCCCCAATGACCTAAGTCATCTGAGAGGCACTTGCTAAGTTCCGGAGGCGGTGGCAGGCCATGGCAATCACAAATTTGAACTTGTTGTGTTGGTGTCTACATTAGGGATGAGCCGAACACCCCCCGAGTTCGGTTCGGGCGCCGAACCCGAACTTCCCATTTGTTCGGGTCCGAACCCGAACCTGAACCCCCATGCAAGTCAATGGGGCTGAAAATTTGGTTTTTTAGAGTGCCCTCCAAGAGGGCATATATGCTACATATTTGCCATAAAAGGTGTATGGGGGTCCGGGTAGTGCCCTGGGGGACAGGAAACAAGGACAAAAAGTTTAAAAAAAAAACGCTTTTAAAGGGACAGTGAGTTTTCCATGAAATAAGGGTTAAAAATTAAAAACTAAAAATTCCTTCAAATATCGTGCCTAGGAGGTCCCCATAACCTGCCCGTGAAGTGGCGGATTTCTAGGATGTATAGAAATATGTAAAAACCAAAAAATGACATTTCAAATGACGGTAAATGCTTTTCCTTTAATCTATCCATAAACAACTGCTTGGGGCGGCAGTCTGTAAGAAAAGAGGAGACATTTTCGGACATGCAGAAAAAGTTTACTGATTTTTTGGCGGTGAAAAGCAGGAGAATGACTGGAGAATGGAAAATTCTAGACCAAATAGCCGATTTGGAAAGTGAGATAAATGGGAGAATTTTCGGCTATTTGGTCCAGATTGTTCTCTTTTCCTGCCATTCTCTTGGTTTTCACCTTTCTCTGAACAATCCTGAGAGAGAGGTAAAAGCCAGGAGAACTGACAGGAGAAGAGAACAATCTAGACCAAATAGCCGATTTGGAAAGTGAGATAAATGGGAGAATTTTTCTGGTTTGGCTATTTTGACCTAGAATTTTCCATTCTCCAGTCATTCTTCTGAGTTTCACCTTTCTCTGAATAACCCTGTCAGGGTTATTCAGAGAGCGGTGAAGAGCAGGAGAATGACTGGAGAATGGAAAATTCTAGGTCAAAATAGCCAAACCAGAAAAATTCTCCCATTTAGGCTAGGGTCAGACTAGCGAATCTTTAACGTGCGTTTAGGCGCACTTAATCACAGCCGCACTAGCAGCAAATGATGGGCAATGACGGCCAATATACAAAGTACGGTCGCACGAAAGTCCGGCTGCGCAACGCAAGTGGAATTTGAACGCATTTTTTTGAGAACGCAGAACCGCTAGTAAGGACGCACAGAGTGCGCTGCGTCCACTAGCTGCGTGTGTGCGTGATTTGGAGACGTCAGACCCTGCTCATGTCCGGCCAACATAACGTCCAGACACCCAAAGTTTCCTGGTTTGGATCCGTAAAAAATCACGCACAAAAATGCGCATCGTATGACCATTTTCGCGCAATCCGTGAAAAAATACGGCAATGCGTTCGGACGCACTTTTTGACGGTCGCTGCGAAAAATGCGTTAGTCTGACCCTAGCCTTATCTCACTTTCCAAATCGGCTATTTGGTCCAGATTGTTCTCTTTTCCTGCCTTTCTCCTGGTTTTCACCTTTCTCTGAACAACCCTGAGAGAGAGGTGAAAGCCAGGAGAACTGGCAGGCGAAGAGAACAATCTAGACCAAATAGCCAATTTGGAAAGTGAGTTAAAATGGGAGAATTTTTCTGGTTTGGCTATTTTGACTTAGAATTTTCACTTCTCCAGTTATTCTCCTGCTTTTAACCGCTCTCTGAATAACCCTGTGAATGTTTAATCCAAAGGTGAAAAATAACATTGCTTTAGATTTTTTTCAAACACCAGTTAACCACTTGGCTGCTATGGACGCGCTCAGCCCGTCCAGCCAAGTGCTTCTCCTGTGCTGTGGACGCGCTGAGCGCGTCCATGCACAGGAGGCAGCAATCCGCCGGATTCCGGCGGATTGCTGCGCCCCCCGGTGCGGGCTGACATCTTGGATGTCAGCCCAGCACTCCGGGACCCGGGCGGAGCAATTAGATGTCATCGCGGCGGTGCGATGACTTCTAATTCAGGCGCCCCCCCCAAATGTGTGGAGGAAGCGCCTGAAAGGGAGGGGGTGAGGTCCTTCGGACCTCTCTCCCTCAAGATCGCCGGGCGGCAGATGGTTAATCCACGTAACGTTTGGAAGGGCACAGCCTGCCCTTCCAAACGGTGGCTGTGATTAACCCCTGGGGAGTCGGATCACGAATCGGCGCTGAAAGTGCCGGATCGTGATCCTCTCCTGGAGCTGGCCGACATCTTCGATGTTGGCCAAGCCTCCAGGAACTCCCCCTGAGGACTGGCGTCATCATGCATAGCACGATGACGCCAGTCCTGGAGTTAACCCCTAGCTGCCACCAATGGTGGAGATAGGGGTTCCAATGAACCCCCTATCTCCCGATCCGTGGCAGCTAGGGGTTAATGTTTGATATCGTTGGATCGGCCAGAGCATGGCCTTTCCAATGATACTAAACATGAGCATGAAAAATGTTTTTTAAAAAAATAAAAATAAAAATAAAAAAAATAAAAATAAAAATATTTAAAAAAAAAGTCTAAAAAAAAATAAACAAGTTTTTTTGTTTGTTTTGGTTTTGTTAATGCAGCAATATTGTTCCCATTTTAATTATAATGTGAACAATAATGCTGCACTAATGATTTTTGTATGCGGTGCGTTTGTTAAAAAAAGTGAAATTTTCCCCAAAAAAAAATGTAACGAGACCGCATTTCTAATTTTTTTAGCAAGCACACCTCATACAAAATATAACCGCAAATGATCGCATGTTAAAATGTGAAAAAAAACTTTACACATAATAAATTATTGAAAATTCTAATTTTATTGCATTTTTTGTTATAATATACAGACATGACATAACATATACATATAATAATGACATATTATGAATCTGCCAAGTCTGCCGGAAAGAACGCTATATAATATGTCTGGGTCATATATCAAAATATGGCTACAAAATGCGGTTAAACATGATGAGCGAAAGCGGTAAAAATGACCTCAGCACAGAGGTGTGAAAAGCCTCAGCAGCGAAAGGGTTAAATGCAGCATATTAGGATGTTTTAGGAGGGAAATTAATTCTCAGATCTCAATCAGAAACAGACACCACCCCACCCCCTCACTATATTGTACAATGTATCAAATTGATTACCAGACTGAAAACACCTGGTGTTAAGCCCATTTGTGAACAGAGGTCATTTAGAGCGAATAATCTTTCCACGTACACATTAGTTTTTAATTCAATATCTAATAAACCATTGCTTATAATATTCTGCAGTAAAGAGTCTCTTTATTTCTAGATTTTTTAGTATTTTTTTAAGGATTTTCTATACTTTTTTCAAAATTTCTTTTTTTTTTCGAACCCGAACCGAACGCGCCCAAAAAGTTCGAAATTCGCGAACTTTCGAACTGCCAAAGTTTGGGTCGAACTCCGAACCGTCCGAACCCGAACAGCTCATCCCTAGTCTTCATCCATGAAAGTATGCGTTCATTACAGAGCAGATTGTATATTCTGCTAGTCAGTACAATTTTCTCAGATTGCTTGGAGTAATAATGCCTAGTCATAATCATTGAAACTTATCTGCATGTTTTTGTCTTTTCACATATTTATTTTGATTGCTTAGGATATAAACATATTTATTTATTTTTTATCTGTTACCAAAATTCAGAAGGGACTTCTAAATAAAATTGCAAAATCACATCTATTCAATATTCATAGAATCCAGCAAAGTTTGCAACCGCCATCTGCTTTACAATATGACAGTGGATTTATTTACAGCATTATTTAAAACTAATTAGCAAACAACTTTAAAATTCATGCAATCTATGCTTTTTAATCATTGTCTTCTTTCGTCTTTTCTTTTTTTTTTAAATCCCATGAATTTTCTTGTAGGATCTTGGTTGTTTTTTTTTTTTACAATGATGTCATAAACAGTATGAAAAGTGTCTATTGATAGATACAGCTATGCCTGAAGTTGTATGCTACATAGAATATCAGAATTATTGTTTATTGTGAATTGTATGGTTTTCAATTTGCAGACAACCAAGTCTTGAAATGGTTTTAAAAATGTCAGCTTCTCTACAGTTGACAAACAAAGTGACAAATAAATATTGCATAATCTGTGACCCTGCTACATTTTAAAGCCCTGATACTGCCTTATGTACCTTGTTTGCAAATATTTTATGAAAAATAGTTTACTAGTTGTGTATAGCCAAAAACTAACAGGGTAATTCAAAGAAATTCAAAAAGTCACCGCACGTTCGGTGACTTTTCGTTCTCTTCAATTCGGTTCCTTTTGCCGATCCCATTTCGGTGACCCTGCGGTGTATTCAGCAAACACCACAGGGTCCCCGAATTGCAGGGAAAAGCTACCACAAACCCGACGAAAACTAACCGCAAAACCCAGCGAATGCACGCCAAAAACCCTCAAAAACATCTGGATTAACCTGCCGAAAACCACGGAAAAACCCAAACAGGAGCCGATCACCCGCAGCGAAGCCGCCGGAAAAAGCCGAGAAAGCGGAGACCGCAGAGTGAAGTGAATAAATTAGGAGAACAGTTTGCATGAATGTTTGAAAAGTGAAACACTGTTTGCAAAGAAACTACTGAGCGAAAATGTCTGAAATTTACATATGAGGTCCAGGGAATGATAATAAAAAGGGCTGTTATTGAAAAAATAAGTAAACTTAACCACTTCAATGCTAAGGACGCGCTCAGCGCGTCCTCAGCATTGCCGCTGGTATGCGGAGGACGCGCTGAGCGCGTCCTCGCATTGGGGTCAGCGTTCGGCCGGGTTCCGGCCGATCGCTGGCCCCTCCGGTGCGGGCTGACATCCTGGATGTCAGCCCGGCATCCGGAGCAGTGGCCGCCATTATTATGTGTCATCGCGCCCCCGCGATGACACATAATTCAGGCGCCCCCCCGCATGTGCGGAGGAGGCGCCTGAAAGGGAGGGGGGGAGGTCCTTCGGACCTCTCTCCCTCCCGATCGGCGGCTCACAGGGGCTTAACCCAGGCATCATTTGGAAGGGCACAGCCTGCCCTTCCAAATGATGCCTGGCATTAACCCCTGGGGAGCTGGATCGCAAATCGGCGCTGAAAAGCGCCGATTTGCGATCCTTCCCGGGAGCTGGCCGACATCTTGGATGTCGGCCAAGCTTCCGGGAACTCCCCCAGAGGACTGGCGTCATCGTGCGTAGCACGATGACGCCAGTCCTAGCATTAACCCCTAACTGCCACGAACTGTGGAGATAGGGAGTTCCAATGAACTCCCTATCTCCCGATCCGTGGCAGTTAGGGGTTAAATTTTGATATCGTTGGATCGGCCAGAGCATGGCCGTTCCAACGATACCAAACATGAAAGTAAAAAAAATTGTAAAAAAAAAAAAAAAAAAAAAAACACTTTTTTTTTTTTTTTTGTTTTGTTAATGCAGCAATATTGTTCCCATTTCAATTATAATGTGAACAATGATGCTGCATTAACGATTTTTGAATGCGGTGCGTTTGTTAAAAATGGTGTCATTTTCCCCAAAAAAAAATGTAACGAGACCCCATCTCTAATTTTTTTAACAAGCGCACCCCATACAAAATATAACCGCAATTGCTCGCATGTTAAAATGTGGAAAAAAAACACTTTACACGCTGTAAATTATTGAAAATACATATTTTATTGCATTTTTTGTTATAATATACAAACATGACATAACGTATACATATAATAATGACATATTATGAATCTACCGAGTCTGACGGAAAGAACGATATATAATATGTCGATGTCATATACTAAAATAAGCCTTCAAAACACGTTTAAACATGATGCGCAAAACAGGTAAAAAATGACCTCAGCACAGGGGCGGGAAAAGCCTCAGCAGCGAAAGGGTTAAAAAAGAAAGAAAGGACTTTAAAAAAAAAAAATCAGAAAAATGCTTAAAATATCCTAAAAAATCTATAAATAAAGAGACTCTTTACTGCAGAATTTTATAGTGAACAGTTTATTAGATATTGAATTAAAATGGGAATATTTTTAACATTGAAGCCTATGGGATTTGCCTGAATAAATTTGCCGAATTAAACCACCGAATGGCAGGGCATTTCGGGAACCTTTCACTGCTGGTTTGTGTTCTCTGAATAGCCGAAGCAGTGCTTTTTCATGGGGTTTTCACTGCCCTCGAACAGGCACTGAACAGGCACCGTATGTTCAGGCAGTTCGCCAGGATTTGGCGAATTGCCTGCTCTCTGGATAGCCGAATGGCCAAGAAAGGTAACCGAACGCTGATTTTCAGCGTTCAATTACCTTTCTCAAGCAATTCGGATCTCTTTGAATAACCCTGTAACTAAAACACAATGGTCAGAATGATAAACGGACAAATTCTACGTCTTCTTTGTAATTAAAAGGTAACATTGGGCTATATTTACTAAGCATTTAACGTGGAAAGCTGGTATAGCTTTGAGTTAGGAGGAAACTGCTGCTGGAAAGACTTGAAAGTCACTGTGGCCCACAGTCTCCATGCCATCATAAGTATGAGAACCGAAACTGTGTCAATTGCGTACACTTTGCCATGCTACGCCGAAACAATAAGAGAGGAGTCTTTGATTGGACAATCAACAGATTTTATAAAATTCCTAGATAAGAAATCTCTGAACCTATGGGGATCACTCAACATTGTGACCCTGGCCTGGGAGGAGGCACCAACTACTGGATCATAAGTATATTCTATACTGGGGTTTTATTTCATTTGATTTAACTTTAGATATCAGTATAACAGTAATTAAGGTCAATGGGGTGGTGTTAGGCTCTTCGATATTAGAGGGTTAACTGTTGGCTGAATTTTATTTTTTAATATTATCATTTGATGTGTAATTGGGATAGTTGGCTTCGGGGGTCCCCCTATGTAATTAATCCCTTAGAACCCTTGTATTTTTGGATGGTGAGTGTGTGGGCTCTGCTCAGAACTACCTGCTCTCCATATTAACCCATCTCACTATGACTTAGGGTTGGCATAGGGTGGAACAGGGGTCCCTTTTATGAGATCAAACGTATACATCAGTATTCAAAACCAAATTAACAGCATCATGTCCTTGGATTTTGCTGTGATGATGTGCAACCTCATCCACATGGCTGACCAGATTCCGGCTTCTCAAGCAGAATGCCTAGCCCAAGACACTCGGGTCGTGCTGTGCCACATTGCCCACAAGTGCTTTTCTAATGAGGTGGGAAGCTTCTCATCTCTATCAGTCTCATGTCAATGCTTAGGGAATCCTGCCCTTTGATACTGTAATCCCTTTACTACCAAGTGATTTTCCATAAAAAAACATTGTCAGAAACCAGTGTTTTTTTTCAAAAATCATTTTTAATTAATTATATAGTAAGAAATATTCGGTAATATTCCCAGTTTATTTCTTACTGTATTAACCTATTTGGCAGGCAAATGGCACCTTCTACTGGCAAACTGGAATAATGCAGCTCGTGGTTCCCTGCGTCTGCTGCTGAAAGTCCGGTATGCCAGGGCATCCTTCAGCCAATTTAAAACAGTTTTAGCACCTCGGCATTATGCCCACAGGGCTAAAATTTTGGGGTTACCTTCTGCATCCCAAAAGCAAGCAAAATTAGTTTGAAGCAAACTAATTTAATTTTCCTTTGTCCTTCAGAACTGTAGATCAAGATAACTCTATATGGGTACCTGATGGTGCCTCTGTAGTCGTGAGTTATCTTGATCTGGGGAGAAAAGGATTTTAAAAACATGTGAATCTCAACTCAGTATTTTTTAATATACTGCATTTCCAAAAAATAATAATAAAAATGCAAAAATAAACTAATGTATCTCCTTTCTTTATAAACGTAGGGCTCTATTACATTCCTTGCGCAAAAAAGCTTGTGCATCGTGTTAATTTGTGCGCGAAGCGTTAAATGTTAACGCGCGTAAATTAACGCTGGTATTACAAGCCGCACGCATTTTTTCATCCGCCAAAAAATAACATGCGGAAAACGGATGCGCAAAAATGCATGAGCGTTAACGCTGCGGGAAGAAATCAGTGTGCGGACTGTTTTTTCACGTGATTCAGCCAATCAGAATTAAGAACCACAATTGTCTCCCATTCAGTTTTTGTGCCTGCCAAAATCAATCTGAGTATATATGCTGCAGCAGTAATAAAAACACACCCAAACAATAAACTGGAGAAGTTGTGCGTGTGTAGAATGTGTAACTATAGGTTGCTGTATTTTTATTTTTGGGCTGGTCTATTTGGGTTCGGCCAGGACGTTCAGATTTGCCATTAACACCAGCTTTTCAAAGACGTTAAAATTATGCGCGCAAACGTTGTCCGTTAAATTTTGCGCATAGATTGTAATACCATCCGCGTACCAGCGCACAAACGCATTTGCGCTCACAATGTTAAGTATAGGGCGCGCGCAGTACATTACACTCGCAAAGGGTTCACGCAGGTTCACCCGTGGTAGACATTAACGCGCATTTTTTGTGCGGACATTGTAATACGACATTCTGCGCAAAGGGTTTTGCCCCTCGCGTTAATGCGTTTTTGCACACGCGTTAACGTTTGCGTGAAGAATGTAATAGAGCCCGTACTATTTTGTAGTTGTATGATGACTGTACATCTTTTTAAAATAATTCATTGTTTGCAGCAAAAATGAATCACTGGATAACGTATAGACCAGTATAATATATTGATGGTAGTACATTTTTTTCCATATTTTATAAATTAAAGTATTTTTCTAGAGAAAATTCCAAATTAAATCACATCACAGATGCTAAAAGAGGAATGTAGAGGGATGTAGAATTTTGCGTTTTTTTCATCCACAACTGGACTTTTTGCTTTCAAAGTCTAAAAATAAGGCTGTCATTAGGTTTTAACTTATAATTTTTTAATTAAAATGTATCATTTATATTTCAACGCATCATTATAATCTTAAAATCTACCATGATTTTATTATACAGTTAGCATGGTCTGAATACATTGATAAGATGCTGCAATATCTTATTAAACGGTACCATATGCGTGCATCTAACCGGCATTCCTTACGCATCTGATCCATGTCTCTTTGGAGAAGAGATTGTACAATCACCAAGCACAGCAGATGTTTTTTCCGGAGAAGGTGAACGGGGAGACAAATAATTTTGCAGCTCTGTACTGTTCTAATAGACCACTCTGCAATATTGTGTTAAATTATTCAAGCTGTATATCAGTTTGCCAATATGTTCTCTATTGCAGCCATATACTCACTAAATATCCTAAATTGAAATCTAGCCGACATTCTCTAAGGCTGAAACTGTGCCTTGTGTCTGTATACTTCTAAAATCTAGATTTTGGGCTCTATTACATTCTTCACCCAAAAATGCACGCAGAACGCGTTAATTTTTGCGCGAAGCGTTAAACGTTAACGTGCATCAAACAATGCTGGTATTACAATCCTCGTGCATTTTCTCACCCCTCAAAAAATAACGGGCGTAAAACGGACGCACACAAATGCTCGCGCAGCAACGTTGCGCGCAGAAATCCGTGTACGGACTGCTTTTTTACGCGATTCAGCCAATCAGAATTAAGAACCATAATTGCCTCACGTTAAGTTTTTGCACCTGTCAAAGTCAATCTGCGCATATATGCTGCATCAATAAAAAAAACACACACAGCTTCTCAAATTTATTGGTTTAGTATGAGTAGAATGTGTAACTATACTTTGCTGCATATTTTTTTTTGGGCTGGTGTATTTGGGTTTGGCCAAGTTGATAGAATTTGCCATTAACACCAGCTTTTAGGAGTTGCTAAAATTATGTGCGCAAAGGCTGTGCTTTACAAACTGCGCATAGATTGTAATGCCATCCGCGTTTCAGCGCACAAATGCATTTGTGCTCACAATGTTAAGTATAGGATGCGCGAAGTACAGTAAGCTCGCACAACGTTTGCGCAGGTTCATCCGCGGTAGACTTATACGCGCGTTTGTTGCGCTGAGATTGTAATACGACGTTCTGCGCCAAGGGTTTTGCCCCTCGCGTTAATGAGTTTTTGCACGGGCGCAAACGTATGCGCAAAGAATGGAATAGAGCCCTTTGGTTGGTAAACTCCACATACTTTTATTATTATTATTCTTTATTTATAAAGCGCCAGCATATTCCGCAGCGCTGTACAATAAACACAGTATAGACAGGGTTACAATACATTGAACAACATTTGACAAACAGTACAGGAGGAGATGAGGGCCCTATTCCCGTAGGAACTCACAATCTGGGAGGGTTGGGGTTTGAAACAGGAGGAGAAGACTGTAAGGTGAGAGTGATTGATGGTTGCGTCAGTGAGTTGGGTGGTAGGCTTCCCTAAATAGGAACGTTTTAAGGGAGCGTTTGAAGGAAAAGAAGTTAGGGGAAAGTCTGACAGTATGAGGGAGAGCGTTCCAGAGAGTGGGGGCTGCGCGTGGGAAATCCTGCAGTCTATCATGGGAAGAGGTGATGCGGGGAGAAGCTAGGCGCAGGTCACTGTTTGACCTTAGGGAGCCTGGGGGTGTATTTGGTGATTAGTGAGGACAGGTAGTGGGGAGCTGAGTTAGTGAGGGTTTTGTAGGTAAGGATAAGGATTTTGAACTTAATTCTGCAGTGGATGGGGAGCCAGTGAAGGGACTCGCAGAGGGGAGCGGCAGAGACAGAGCGGCGGGTAGGGTGAATTAGCCTGGCGGAGGCGTTCAGGATGGATTGTAGGGGGGAGAGGCGAGACAGAGGGAGGCCAGATAAGAGATTATTGCAATAGTCGAGCCGGGAGATTACCAGGGCGTGTATGAGTTGTTTTGTGGTGACAGCGGTAAGAAATGGCCGAATTCTGGAAATATTACGCAGTTGGATCGGCAGGAGGAGGAAAGAGACTTGATGTGGGGGATGAAGGAAAGAGCAGAGTCAAGTGTAACTCCAAGACAGCGCACTTGGTTTGATGGGGAGATGGTGATATCCTCCACCGTGATAGAGAAGTCAGGAGGTGGGGAGGCATTGGAGGGAGGAATAAGTAGGAGTTCAGTCTTTGACATGTTGATCTTTAGGTGGTGGGAGGCCATCCAGGAGGAGATGCCAGATAAACAGTCACTGACTTTTGAAAGGACTGGGGGAGAGAGATCAGGGGTAGAGAGGTAGATCTGAGTGTCATCAGCATAGAGGTGGTAATTAAAGCCAAAGCTGTTGATGATTTTGCCCAGGGAGTAAGTGTAGATGGAAAAGAGCAGAGGACCAAGGACAGAGCCTTGAGGTACACCAAGAGATAGAGGCAATGAAGAGGAGGAGTTACCAGCAAAGGAAACACAGAAGGACCTGTTGGATAAATAGGAGTCAACCCAAGCAAGTGCAGTGTCACCGAGACCCAGAGAGTTGAGGGTCTGTAGAAGGAGGGGGTGGTCAACAGTGTCAAAAGCAGCCGAGAGGTCAAGCAGGATGAGAATAGAATAGTGGCCGTGTTTTTTAGCAGTCAGGAGGTCGTTGGTGACTTTGGTGAGGGCAGTTTCAGTTGAGTGTAGGGGACGGAAGCCAGATTGCAGGGGGTCAAGTAGGTAATTGGAGGACAGGAAGAGGGAGAGGCAGTTGAAGACTAGTTTTTCTAAGAGCTTCGAAGTAAAAGGAAGCAGGGATACAGGGCGGTAGTTGGATGGAGAGTTGGGATCGAGGGATGGTTTCTTTAGTAAAGGGGTAACTAGCGCGTGTTTCAAGGCGGATGGGAAGGAGCCAGTGGAGAGAGATAGGTTGAAGATGTGTGTGAGAGCAGGGGTGAGGGAGGAGGAGAGGGGAGGAATTACAGTAGATGTGAGGGAATGGGGCAATAAGGAATTGACTTCCTCCTCCACATACATTTAAAGAATTAAGGAGAATAAGGTAATTATTAATATTAATACATTTCAGTCTCTTATTTATACTCTAAAGGTTGGAGTTTTTATTTTCTGTCAATAAAATCACGTATGGAATTACTATGAAAATAATTACTTTATTAAAATTGAACAGACTATTTGCATTATTAATGCAAATAGTCTGATCAAATTTAATAAAGTAATTATTTTCATTAATTTACGGGTAAAGCCCATTTCTGCCAACTTTGGCATTATATATTGGCTCCCGTTCTTTTTTGATGGAATTAGTATGGCATAAAGGAAACACTTAGCATTGCTGGCACAAAACAATTAGAAGAAAAATAAAAGAAGCAAGTGTTAATTAATTACTTAAACATATCTGGAGCGCGTCCAACTTGGGAAGTATATGCTTTTGAGATAATATTCCAGCTTTAAGTATCCATTCAAAATACCTACAAAACCTTATTAAAATGCATTTATACACATCTTTATCTTAAGTTTTCGTTTTCTTTTTCTTTAATATTACTAAATAAGAGCTCCTTTTATTTTACCATAGCTTCTGTTGAAACACTTTACATCTGGCTAGAGGGAATGAAATACGTTCTCTTTGAAGCTATCTCTACTTCCATTCTGAGAAACAGCTGGCGTTGCTTTGAAGAATAATTTAGCGCCCCAGGAATAAACAGGTCATTTTGGGTCTCATGCAATCCTTACTGCTATGATACAAAACTATGATTTAACATTTCATTTTTTATATATATTGTTGATCTTATCGGCACATTGCATGGCATGAAGGATTACAGTATCCATGTACATTTCCAGTAAGTCCAAACATTAGCAATGGCCGAAACGGAAGAATTGGGGAAATAATACCTTAGATTTTATGCTGCTTTTGGAAGTGAAAGCAACAGCCGACTAAAATACGTTTACTTATTTTTGTGGGTTTTTTTATGGTCTCCTAAATTCGACTGATCCATTGTGAAAAATCACAAGACACAAATAAGAAAATTACACAAGCTTCCCCGATATTGATGTTAACTACGGTTTTTAATCATAGAAAAATGTACTCCTTTAATTGTAATAAAATTTCACTTAGGGAATAATTAAATAGATGATTCAATACAGTAACTGCACAATATTATTATCACATATTGTCAACTGTCCTTTAACATTTGCATAGGGATGAAGCATTACAGTATCCATGTACATTTCCAGTAAGTCCAAACATTAGCAATGGCCGAAATGGAAGAATTGGGGAAATAATACCTTAGATTTTATGCTGCTTTTGAAAGTAAAAGCAACAGCCAACTAAAATACATTTATTTATTTTTGTGGTTTTTTTTATGGTTTCCTAAATTAGATTGATCCATTGTGAAAAATCACAAGACACAAAAATGAAAATTACACAAGCTTCCCCGATATTGATGTTAACTACCATTTTTAATCATAGAAAAATGTACTCTTTTAATTGTAATAAAATTTCACTTAGGGAATAATTAAATAGATGATTCATTACAGTAACTGCAAAATATTATTCTTAAAAATAAAATACTATTCTTAATTTTATTTCCCTCTTTTAAACAGGTAAATAGTTTTTAATTCTGGTATCCCTTAAACATTTTCAATAAAACGTATGTTTTATTAGATAAAGGATTATCCCTTCATTGAAATATATTTACACTCAATTTTGTATTGTGTAATATAAAAGAAAGATAGCACGTTGAGTTTCTTCACTGTATTGTTCACTAAACTGGGAAATGTGAGGCTTTGAATGTGTTTTTAATTTGCCATTTTGACTTAAAGTATTTCATTAATAAATTATAATTTATTTGGAAAAAAACATTAATTTGAAAATTGACTTGCAATTCACGTCTGCGGATATAATTCTCCACTCCTCAAACTAACCAAAAATTGATAATAAAATGAATATTGACATGGTCTTTCTCTGAACTGAAAAATTACCTTTGTACTATAAAAATATTGGTAATCACATCCAACCAATCCATCAACCAGCTGGTTTCAAGTGTAAAAATTATGTTTATTAATGTTTCTGTCTATGTGTGCTGGGCACCATTTTTAAAAAGGAACTTTTAATAAGACTATTATTCTATACCGTTATAGATATCATTTGATACAAATATCGAACTGAGTTTGAGTTAAATCAAACTGGTCTTATTCTGGAGGGATGCAAACAAATTTTACATTTCTCCAGAGTGCCCCTAGTATGCTAGCACATAGGACATTATAGTCCAACAGTTTGCACATCTGGGACACGTGTAAGGATGGCGTTAGACGAGAGCACTATGTGTGCCTGTACTGACGTGTCTTCTGGCGTCCATCGCAGCATTGAGACGTTGTGACGGGGCCAGCCACAGCGGACATGCTGCATCTGTGCAGCAGCCCTCTCTGTCAAAGCATTAGGTCACGCGTTGACAGAGCTGTAAAGCGTGATCCTCCATAGGAGGATCGAGCCTTGCAACGATGAGCGCACTGGCCAGACAGGCGTCAAGTGGAAAGAATGCCCACTCTCACGGACGTTCCTTCCGCAGTTCAAATACGCTCATCTGACTCCAGCTTTAGTCTGCCATCGAAGACACTGCAGTTCCAGATGCACTCTAGCAGCAGTAGTAATTTCTGGCCAACAGGTTGAGCCATCTGCCTATAAAATTGGGAAACCAGTTTGGAAATGTGTTGTAGAGATTCTACAGTACATTTTTACTATGTGGCTACTGTAAAGGGGTTTTCCATACATGCACTTGTTCGTAACAGTTGATTTATGGAAAACCACCTGATAGTTAAGGTAGTAAAGCATTAAAACCTTTATCTCCCAAAGGATATTAAATCTGTACTTCACTACAATTATATGTATATGTGTGACGTTTCCTGCCAATTGTATTTAATAGACTTCAATTATTTACTTAAACATTTGACTACCATAAATGTGTATACAGAGATATGCATACATGTTTAATGCAAGATTAGTGTGCTCCGTGGGAAAGAACTAATTATCAGCGAGATCTCACTCCTGTTGACCTGTATTACTGTACAAAAGCTGCAAGTTCCTCAATGTAATAAATATTTTAACAGAATTTACTGCTGCATTATAGTATCCAGGGAAATGACAAAATACATGGAGAGCTCGGGGGTCACTCACTGCTGTACAGCAATAAAATTCAGGGGGTTATAGTGAATGAAAATCCCTGTACAGTTACAGATTGTGCTACTGTTATATATGCAAATATATTTTCCACATACACATATGGATTAACATTTTTCTATTTTATTGGTAATTTTGTTATCTGCTTTGCAAGTAATATAAAGGTGTCCTTATCTAATAAAACCACCAGATGTCCTGCTTATGGCAATTTGTAGACAATCTAGAGTTTAGAACCTTTCATAGAAGTAATATTTCTGTAAAAGATAAATATATGTATACTAAAAGTAGACTTGTGCACCGATTTTTTTTTCGGTTCGATTCGGTTCGGTTCGTTCGTATTTTGTAAATTTTCGTTTCGGTTCGTTTCGGCCGATTTCTGTTTCGTTTTCGTTTTGTTTTTCGTATCGACTTTGTTTCGTAATTTCGGAAATTTTCGTGTTTTTCGGAACTTCTGTTCTCCTCGTTTCAAAGTGTCTATTCGTTTTGACGTAAACTAATGGTTTTTCGGATCCGATATTTCTGTCGATACAATAATTCTGTCGATACGATAATTCTGCCATTGAGATTTCTCATGTTTTACAAGAAGGATACATTGAGATTTCTCTGGTTTCACAAGAAGGATACATTGCGATTTCTCTGGTTTTACAAGAAGGATACATTGAGATTTCTCTGGTTTTCCAGGAAGGATACATTGAGATTTCTCATGTTTTACAAGAAGGATACATTGAGATGGGAATGATACAAAATTACAGAATCAGCGATATAACCAAAAAATATGTTGTCCGAAATTACTGAAATGGAACCGAAATCAGGAATGGAGCCGAAATTACAAATGGAACGAAAATGATTTTAGATTTTACACATTTCTAGTCCATTCGAAAATTCCGAACAAATATTCGTTCCGTAAAGTTTTCGGATCTGAAAATTTTTCGTAAAATCGGCCAAATCCGAATGCACGAATCGGGAAATTTTGTGAAAATTCCGAAATTCCGAAACCCGAAACGCACATCCCTAACTAAAAGTCAGAAAACGTATTTTTTATATTTTAGTTGTCTCAGAATAAACCTCTTCATGCAAAAATTGACATGTTATGCCATTTTTTGTTAAAAAAACATAAGTAAAATGAATAAAGCCTCTCCTGTGGCCGTTAGGATTTATCATTTGCAGAAACACTGGCATTTGCTGGGGTTTCAACAACATTAATTTTTGCCAGTATTTGCAACATTGGCACTTTTTGAATAACCCCTCCAAGATTTCACGTTTCGACAGTATATGCAAAGACCGATGATATTACATTTAGGACCATTTTATAGCACTTTATAAACCAAGTGCTATATTCACCTACAATTCTAATAAAAGCATAGTAAAACCATTAAACACAAGTTTCATTGTTTGAGTATTTCCTATTCTTCTAAGGGAAGCTCACATTCCTGTTTTGAATGATCGTGCGATTTTTAAAAGAAATTGAAACGTGCATTTTATTTCATGTCATAGACTATTTTAGGTTACTTTTAAAGAATATATTTCAGGCAAGTTTCCCCTGGAACTTAGATTTTTGCTGTTATCACAGTTTTCTATGCAGCCCCCTCTTCGCAGGCAGGAAACAGGAATGCAATTATAGTCTAATAAGAAGAAATTATTTTAGCAAATCACTTTTCTTGTTTTTACCTAAATGTATAATATGAAACCACAACTTCCCTTTTGAATATATGTAGCGAATTGCAGTTAGGAAAAGAAAAAAATGTTTCCATACCTTCAAATAAGCTAATGATTTGTGCAGTTTTGTTAATTAATTTTTTGAAAAGAAAAATAAACAGGGTTATTCAGAGAGCGGTGAAAAGCAGGAGAATGACTGGAGAATGGAAAATTCTAGGTCAAAATAGCTGATTTGGTAAGTGAGATGAATGGGAGAATTTTTCTGGTTTGGGTATTTTGACCTACAATTTTCCATTCTCCAGTCATTCTCCTGCTTTTCACCTCTCTTTGAATAACCCTGAAAGACTATTCTTGTAACTACAAGTCCATAACTGAAGGAATTTATTTTTACGATCTGCTTCAAGGTTTGTCATGTAAAAAAGGAAGAAAGATGCTCATTTCACATTTGCCAGTATTGGAGTTATTTGCAAGCTGAAAGCCAAAAATAATTCTGGCAAGTGAAACTTTCAGCTTCATAGCTAGATATGCATGCACCGTATGGAAGCACATTTTGTGCATGGTCCTCAAAACAGTGAGTTGGATGGTTCTCGTGGCAAATTTAGAAACATGGCAGCTTTGAAACATTTGTCTACTCCCTGTTTTATGTGACCTGCAACTGCAAAAACATAACCCTGTGCATAGGTTTTATTTCTAAAAATGTGAAGCCTTAACTGTCACCTCTATTCCAAGGTAGCTGGAATGATTAATGAGTGAACCATTAAGTATAATGTCAGCCTTCATTAATCATAATGCCTCCTCTCCAATTTCAATCAAGCGCAAACTTCACTTGCAGCTCGGCAGTTTAGGCTTTCTACTCTGTATAGTAGTCAATGCAAATGTCCGGGTGGCCAGAGAATAACAAGCAGTTTGATTCCAATGCTGCTCATTATTCTCCTTGCACTTTGCAGAAGACTATCAGGGTTATTCTAAGAGATCCGAATGGCTCCCGAAAATCAGCGTTCGGTTACCTTTCTTGGTCATTCGGCTATCCAGAGATCATGCAATTTGCCAAAACCTGGCTAATTGCCTGCACATACGGTGCCTGTTCAGTGCCTGTTTGAGGGCAGTGAATCCCCATTAAAAAGCACTGCTTTGGCTATTCAGAGAACACAAACCAGCAGTGAAAGGTTCCCAAAATGCCCTGTCATTCGTTGGTTTAATTCGGCAGTTTTATTCAGGCGAATCCCATAGGCTTCAATGTTACAAATATTCCCATTTTAATTCAATATCTAATAAACCGTTGATTATAATTTTCTGCAGTAAAGAGTCTCTTTATTTATAGATTTTTTCTAATATTTTAAGCATTTTTCGGATTTTTTTTTATTAACTTTACTTATCTTTCTGTAACAGCCCTTTTTATTATCATTCCCTGGACCTCATATGCAAATTTCAGACATTTTCGCTCAGTAGTTTCTTTGCAAACAGCGTTTCACTTTTCAAACATTCAAGCAAACAGCTTTTTTAATTTATTCACTCCATTTGTCTGCGGTGTCGGCTTTTTCCGGCGGCAGCGCTGCATGTGATCGGCTCCTGCTCGGGTTTTTCTGGCAATTTCGGCAGGTTAATCCAGGTGTTTTTGCGGGTTTCGGTGTGTGTTCGCCCTCGTTTTGTGGTGAGTTTTCGGCGGGTTTGCTGCGACCTTTTCCTGCAATTCGGGGACCCTGTGGTGCTTGCTGAATACACCGCAGGGTCGCCGAAATGGGATCGCCAAATCAAACAGAATTGAAGAGAACGAAAAGTCACCGAACGTGCGGTGACTTTTCGATTCTCTTTGAATAACCCTGTATGTGTTCTGTTGCCTCCTCTCGCCACATACAGGAGAAATGATATACGGTCAATGCAATTTATTACCACTAACGTTTTATCTCTAAAATTGGCAATAGACAAATATTTCTATTGTAGTACATTATTATATAGATTTCTATTTCAGCGCATGAAGACAATTCCAAGCAAGCTTGCTTCATATTCTGTAACAGCTGTGTAAATGTTGTAAGACACTTAGGGGAGTATTGATGGTATTTATGTCAATACAAGACATGTATTATACAACAAAGGATGATATTTCTAGTTTACAAGTAAATCACCATTTACTTCAGTTCTGTTTCCCATCAACATGTTTGTATATTATTCAAGTATAACATTTAGTGTCATCTATTTAATAACGCAAATGTTCTACTCTTTAACCTCTTCAATGCTGAGCTTATTTTTACCATATCTTGTTGTACTGTTTTAAGTCATTTTATTGTAGAACCTTCACAAATTGTTAGTTTTTTCCAGTGGACTCGCCGACTCAAAATATATCATTACTATGCAAATTTGTTATGTCATTGCAGGAGGATACATTAAATAAATGTTTACAAATATGTACATTTTTATTCAGTTTCCAATCATATGTGTTATGTGATTTTTATAATTTCTAACCTTATTACATAGTTACATAGTTATATAGGCTGAAAAAAGACATGCGTCCATCGGGTTCAGCCTCTCCCACATAACCTACTGCTGTTGATCCAAAAGAAGGCAAAAAACCCAGTCTGAATGCTTGCCAATATGCAACATACTGGGAAAAAATTCCTTCTTGACCCCAGAATGGCAGTCAGATTTCTCCTTGGATCAAGAAGCTTTTACCCACATATTAAATATTATAACCCTTAATATTCTGTGTCTGCAGGAAGTCATCCAGTCGTTTTTTAAAAGTCTGTACAGACTCTGACCCAACCACCTCAAGAGGCAGAGAATTCCACAGCTTTATTGTTCTCACCGTAAAATAACCCTTCCTATGCTTTAAGCTAAATTTTCTTTCTTCCAGTCTAAATGGATGACCCCTTGTCCTATGTATAGTCCTGTTAATGAATAGGCTATCAGACAATGGTTGATAATGGCCCCGTATATATTTATATAAGGTTATCAGATCCCCTCTAAGGCGCCTTTTCTCTAAACTAAACAGGTTTAAGCTTGTTAGTCTTTCCTCATAACTTAACCCTTCCATTCCCCTTATTAATTTAGTTGCCCGTCTCTGCACTTTTTCTAGCGATATAATATCTTTTTTTAAGACAGGTGCCCAAAATTGCACGGCATATTCAAGGTGCGGCCTGACCATTGATTTATACAGAGGCAAAATTATGTTTTCATCCCGTGAGTGAACTCCCCTTTTAATGCATGCCAGTACTTTGCTGGCCTTGGCGGCTGCTGTTTGACATTGCACATTGTTACTTAGTTTGAAGTCTATGATTATTCCCAAATCCTTCTCCTGCTTGGATTTCCCTAACTCCGTACCATTTAGGGTATACATTGCTTGTGTGTTCTTCACTCCAAAGTGCATAACTTTACATTTATCTAGATTAAATTTCATCTGCCATTTAAGTGCCCAGTCCCCCAATCTATCTAAATCCCTCTGCAGCGAAGTAACATCCTGCTCACATTGTATTACTTTTCCTAGCTTTGTGTCATCTGCAAACACTGATACATGACTTTCAATGCCTATCTCAAGGTCATTTATAAATAAATTGAATAGTATTGGTCCTATAACAGACCCCTGAGGCAAATTCATTTAGCAGAAGAGACTCAGAACCATTAATTTGTAAAAATATCCTCCTCAGACAATAACAAGTGAATTTGGAATTGTTCTTCTGCTGACCGCAAAGTACCGCTTCCTGTAAAAAGTATTTGAAATACAGAAAACTTTAATTTAACGTAAACTGCGTGTCGTAAGCATAGTTTGTGGCTTGACTGCAGTAACAGGATGAGCTGCTAAAGAGTCAGCTGTTAAGTACAGCTGCCCCACTTGTTAACGCTAACAGCTTGCTTGGAGTAGGGTCTGAAGAAGGCCTATAGGGTTCAGCAAACGTTAACAATATATCCATAAAACTAGTGAAATATGACCAGTCTCTTAAAAAATTCTTTCTCACTGAACAGTGTACAGTTTTTAGAAATGTTAAAAGACAATATGTAATTTTTTTAATTTTCTTATTTTTTTAGGAGTTTCTACTTTCTAGTTTCTAATTCAAGCTATAATATACTTCTTACGTATTTAACTTCTTTACAGTGATTTATAGAAACCCTGCCCATTTCCCTTTTTTGTGTTGCCGACAATGGTCATTTAGATATCACAAGTCGTCCAATTCCACAAATCCTAAAGGAGACTGAACCCAAGTCAGTCTGCTATTGGAATTTTATGTATGCTGTGACTTTTAACTTGTTGTTACCCACTGATCCTTTTTATCTGCTCTAAATTAATGTAGGACACTGAAATATATACACTATATTGCCAAAAGTATTCGCTCACCTACCTTAACTCGCATATGGATGGGTGAGCGAATACTTTTGGCAATATAGTGTATCTCTGAACACGAACAGTTAAATTTCACTGTGATACATAGATCATTGTTTACCAAGCATGTTTCATGTCATTGTAGAAAATTATCAGCGTCAACTAATCAAGTTAGGAACATGCTTTTAAAATTTAAGTATGGTCATGCAATATCACGGCCTTTTGAAATGTATATTAAACAATTCAAATTTATTTTCTGAAACGTTGGTTGCTTCCACCATGTAGGACGATATAGTTGGGGACACTACCCTGAATAGACTGGTTATGCTTGTTTTTACTTGTGCCCTACGATCATTCTTTTTATTTAGTAAATTGACTTCCAACCACACTTATGTCCAACAATTTTCCATTAGGCTAATTTATTCTCTTCTTTCTGTATGTGTCCAAAAACTCTTGGACAAGAAACAGTCCTAGTTAATTTTACACGTACTGTACATATAATCACACAAGATGTATTCTGTTATTGGTATAACAGGGTCTTCCTCCTCAGTGACATTTTTCAAGTGGCCAATAGAATGTGTTGAGTGGAACAATTTGTGACGTGCTTTGATCGTATGATACATATTCCGACCTGATACCTAGACTGGTATATGTGTTGATATCTTCCAAAAAAAATCATTGTAAGAAAAAATAATATAAACATTGAGCACCCTTTACCCATTAGGCTCAGGGCTGAGCATTTCGGAATCCTTTCAGATTTCAGTATCTGGAAGAAGAATTCAATTCCTCTAGAGCAGGCTGGAAATTTCAAGTTCCAAGCTACTAACCAGGCCATAAGAGTTACTCGCCACCAGTTGCTCCACCTAACCCCTACCCAGCCCTTAACTCTCCCCTAAACACACCCCCTTAAATTATCTTATGAAATTACACTGAACATTATTCAGAATAAAGTTACAAAAATAGCATTAATAGCCAGACATCAGACCCCAGATACATGTATACCCAGTCATCAGACCCCAGTGTGAGCAGAGCGAGGAGGCAGGGAAGCTCCTCTCCACCCCTGTTAGTGACAGAGACGAGCTGGGTCAGTTTAGGCAGCTGTTTCCTGCCACCGTGCAACCTGGGGAAGGGGGCGGGTGCACGATGGCACCACTGGAATACACAGCACTAAATAATTTATTGTGCTGCCTGCATGTCCATTTCCACTCACTCACTTAATTTCTACTCGCCAAATGTGAGTAGGCGAGTGGAAATTTTGAGCCCTGCCCTAGAGTAGTGGTTCCCAACCGTCGTCCTCAGTTTCCCCTAACAGGTCAGGTTTGCCAGATATCTGAAGCACATCACAAGTGATAGGATTTGCTGCTCAGTGATTGCAGGATTCAGTCTGTTTTTCTCCAAAGTAATCCTAAAAATCTGGCCTGTTAGGGGTACTTGAGGACTGTGGTTGGGAACCACTGCCCTAAAGGACGGTTATCATGGCAGGAGAGTGGTGATCCCCTTCCTGCTGTACATACACACACTCTAAGCACTGTGCAGCCTTTCTTTATGGACATTCTGCCCGGAGGCACCGTGACTCTGGGGCAGCATGACAGACGTTCGGGAGCACCCATGATACAACATTAGTAAAACTTGAACGGCTCTGAAAATTCACATTTTTGGAGTCTTCCGAATATTAGAATTCCAGATAAAAGGTGCCTGACCTATGCCACAAATTATTCGTATATTTTGTTGAATTACACAGAGGAAATATTGCATTTTATTGACAAAGCTATAAGCACAAATAAACATATTTCGATTTATCCTGGTTCTTACCTTTACAAACTGGTCGATGGTCGCTCCATGCTGCAAAGACATCAGCAATCCTTTGGCAAGTGATGCTTTTTTCACCTTGTAGAACATAGTCTTCATCACAAGAGAAAAGCACTGTTGCACCGAGACTATGAAAAACCACAACAGAACAAAATAACAAAAAGGAAAACATTTCAATGAGAAAATGCCTGTGTTTAATAAGAGCACAAGGTTCTGTCATGGACATTATTAATAAACGTATTTAGCATTTCTGATACATTACCTGTAAATTAATAAAAATTGAAAACGGTTGCATTGGTCATTGAGGTGCTGCAAATAGTAACAACAATGAGCTATATGACTACTGATAATTAATAATAAAAAAAAATAGAAAATACTTCTTAAAATACCTTTTACGGAGGAAAATAAAGATAGAAATTTCATTATCATAAACATACTGTATGACTATTTTCCCCCAAATTGAGTAGGCGTATGAAAAAAGTCAATATATGTCAGAAACCATGGCTTCATGCCCAATTTATCGACTCTTTTTGGGACTTTATCCAAAGAGTTTGTTTGAATTTATGAAGAAATCAAGTGAAAAGGAAACAGGTGCTACACAAGGATTAAGGGCTCTTGAATCACATGTTTGTAAATATTTTTCCAAGTTGTCAAATCTGTCCAATAGTTTAAAACTTGGTACAGTATAACTTTTATAAACTACTCCAAATAGCAGAAAAATAGACAGTTTTACATAGACAGTCTTATGTGCAGACGTCATGTTAACCCCTTCACTACCAGTATCAAGTATACTCTAACTTCAAAGGCTCCTGCAGCAGGTGCCCTGTACTCAAGAATACTCGATCTGGACTGATTCTTAAGCAATGCAAAGGGACTCCAAAACATACCCCTAAAATATCAACACATTGCACATGACAGTTGAAATTTTTTGAAAAGCGTGCAGGTCCCAGCTATAATGTAAATGTAGTAGCACTTTTTGACCAGTAGAGGGCACCAACTGCCTGTCTAGTAGGTCTTACTTTCAGTGTGATGCCTCTGTATAGATTTACTATGAATCATTTTCCATGACACCTCTGGGTCCAGGCAGTGGTCTTATGGAAAATCACTTGGTAGTGAAAGGGTTAACAAACATTGTTCCTGTAAGATAAATATGATGACACTCAGTTCAATTAAAAAAATAAAAACAATAGCGTTTCCATTTGATGTTTCTTTTTTCTTTGTTAAACCAAGAGGAATGTAAGGAAAGCAGTACCGTCCTGGATATTTGCTTTTGGGTTTATAAGATACATGACAGGCGTATGACACGTGTAAAAATGTGCCGAGAGCACAGGACAATAGCACCGATAAGGAGCGTTAGAAAATGAAAAAGAAAGATTTTTTTCCATTTGCGCTATGAATAAACATTGATGTGGAAGTACAGAAGGGGATTAAGGTTCCAGATAATTGCCTGTGGGTTTATAACATGCATGAGATTCTGTCACGTTTGGAAAATGTAGGAGAGAATAATAGTATAGATAAGGAGCGCTGGGAAAATTTACTTTTTCCCATTATGCACTTTGAAAATGATCGATAGAAGTAGTTTGTGAGTATAAAACAAAAAAATAAGCTGTGCAAAAAAAAAAGAGTTTGCCCACTAATTACCGTGCGTTAAAATAACTTGTTGCATCATGATGACCTCATTATATCACTAGTGCTCAGCTGGTACTCAGATCCCAGGGTAGCAACCAGTCACTCACTATGGCCAATTCATAAAATCGATACACCTCCTGGCAGCACTAACACAACGAGTGGATGAGAAGGTTTTCCAAGCTCAATGGGTACTCGGACATTTTGAACAAAAGAATGCCTTTAAGTATATACTGCTCTGCAACCTTGGTATTAATACATTAGCAAGCCAATTACTGCACTCCTCATCTGCATGTTCATCAACATTGGGCACCATCACTTGGCCCTCGTTGAAACGGGGAAGATAAGGGCACTCCTTTCCCATTAGCATCCCCCGTTTTAACATTAAATTACGGGGCAGGCACTGAGTCCAGCAGCCTGCCCCGTAGCGGCGGCCAGTGGCCTCCTGGATGCACGAGGCAGCAGTAGCAAGCCGCTACGAGCATACCCTCCAAGGAGCCATATAGGACTCCATGGAGGCTTCTGCTGCTGAGTCACATGACCGTCAGGATCTCGCCTCTCGCGTGTGATCGTGGAGGGAGACTGGGGACTTTTTCCCCAGTCTCACTCTGCTCCCAGCGGCAAGAAGCACCAGATTGAGCCATCGTTCTCATCACGGGATGAGAGGTGAGTATTTGATTTTTTGGGGGGGCGGGGTTTCAGTTGGTGCTAACAGATTCTGCAGCAGCTCTAAGTGTTAGGACTATGTGATCCTAACGCTAATTACTGAGTGCTTACACTTTGCGCTCCCCATGTTAAGTATAGCGAGAGCAAAGTACAGTAAGCTGGCGCTAAAAAGCGCTAATACCATTTCGCTAACGTTTTTTTACCCGTTAGCATTACGCCCGCATCACCTCCAAATCACTATCACCTCAAGTAACCTAATGCTCATTTATGTCATCGCTAGTTTTTTATATGCGCAATTTTGCTTTTATTCTTACAATAAATCAGGTTTAATACACTTAACATAAAACAGAACATGAGAGGCATGAGTGGGTGGCCATGTAGAAGCACGGTTAGTATTTAGCATTCCAATTATTTTATTCTATTACTTCTTAGAAATAAGAATAATGGTAATGGTTACATGGTTTTTGGGTTTTTTGTTAGTTATGTTTTAAATACGGCATTTAAATGCTTCAATGCCAGAGTCGAAGGTTTTACCTAAAATCAGAGCCTATTCTTTTTCCATTTTCAGGTTCTCCTGGATCAGGACACATATTTGATGCTTGTTTAATACCTCCTTCATTTACTGTGAATAAAAAAATAGTTAAAACAATGAAAACATGATATATTGTACCACGATTAGTGCAACACAAATATTTTGCATATTTCGACATGTACGTTTTGACCTCTTTTTATGTACATTTGTTCTCTCCATACACCCACTTACCTATGTATGCTTTATTCGTCCAGCTGTCTGTTTAGACAAACTTATAAACAAATCACCTGAATCATACAGCGCTTCTTTTTTAAAAAGGCGAATAAATCATCAGTTCTATATGGTTTTATTACATTTAATACTACATAACATGGAGTGTTTCACAATACAGAGCGCATCTCCAGGATTTGGTAGGTAGCTAGAAAATACAATAATTGTGCGGGGAATTAAAATAAGATAAAAAAATACAAAAAAAAATTCAAGACAAAAGACAACTGCAATTTTATTATTTTTTAATTTAAATGAAAGTATATTGTGTTACCCCTCCGTATATTACTTATAAAGAAATAGAGTTTTGGTTTTGATACCATTCCTTTTTTTCCTCACTTTATTAATAAATGAAATATTTTTTACATATATATATATATATAAAAAAAATAAAAAAAATTGGGATTTGAAGCTATTTATATAAAACATTTTGAAAAATGTATATGTTTTCCTCTACAGAATCCTTCTTTTATAGAAATACTTTTTTATTATTTTCACTACATATGCCAGTTACCATATTGTATATTCTTCAATTTATGTAATAAAAAGCCCTTTACAGTCAATATCATATATTATCAAAGATTTCCGTTGCAAAATTGTTAGGAGGCCTTAAAATACACAATCTAGAAATATGCGGGGTTATTCAAAGAGATCCGAACTGTGGCCGAAAGGTAACCAAACAGTGTAATTCAGCGTTCGGTTACCTTTCTTGGCCATTCGGCTATCCAGAGAGCAGGCAGTTCACCAAATCCTGGCGAATTGCCTGCACAAACGGTGCCTGTTCGAGGGCAGTGAAATCCCCATGAAAAAGCAATGCTTCGGCTATTCAGAGAACAAAAACCAGCAGTGAAAAGTTGCCGAATTGCCTGCTGTTCGGTGGTTTAATTTGACACGTTTATTCAGGCGAATCCCATAGGCGTCAATGTTAAAAATATTCCCGTTTTAATTCAATATCTAATAAACCGTTGATTATAATAATCTGCAGTAAAAAGTTTCTTTATTTATAGATTTTTTAGGATCTTTTAGGCATTTTTCAGTATTTTTTTACATTTTTTTTCGGTTTTTGTTTTTAGATAATTTTTTCCTTTTTCTGTAACAGCCCTTTTTATTATCATTCATTGGACCTTATGTGGAAATTCCAGACATTGTCGTTCTGTAGTTTCTTCACAAACAGCGTTTCACTTTTCAAACATTCAAGCAAACTGTTTTTGTTTTTTTCTACCTCCTTCTGCGGGGTCAGGTTTTTCCGGCGGCTGCTCTGCACTCTGATCGGCGGCTGCTCGGATTTCTCCGACGTGTGTTGACGGGGTTAACTGAAATGTTTTTGCGGGTTTCGGTGTGCGTTCGCCGGGTTGTGTGGTGAGTGTTCGTCAGGTTTGCGGTGGCCCTATGGAGCTTGCTGAATACACCGCAGGGTCGCCGAAATGGGATCGCCAAATCGCACCAAATTGAAGAGAACGAAAAGTCACCGAACGTGCGGTGACTTCTCGATTCTCTTTGAATTACCCTGATAATTCTAGTTTACGATTTATAAGAAAATAAACATGAATTCTCCCAGCGATAAATATTTTAGCTGTTATTATCAGTGTGAGGCTGTCAGAAATGTTAGAAAAAAATGAAGAAAAGAAACTTAGCAAAACTTTTCATTTTCCTTTCATGCAACTGTAGGAGAGTGTCCTTATTATTTATTCGCCACTTGCTGTTCAGGTGCTAATTAAAAGGAGGATTAATTGAACCTCTTGTAACAGCACGATTTTGGTTTGTATTGCTTTGTGCGGCGCCACAATATTAAGCGAGCTGGAAAGCTGCCATTCCACTAGGTCTCATGAAAAGACAGGGGGAGGTTAATTTACCGTTTGTTTTTTTTACTTAAATATATATTTATACCCCAGTAAGTCGCTTCTTCGAAATGCTGCAGTGATAAATATAATGGGGAAATTCTTTAATCACACTCTACGGAGTCAATGAACATACACTGTCATAGACAAAAAAAGAGGGTACCACTTTATTTGTTTATTTATTCATAAAGTATTTTACCAGGAAGGATACATTGAGATTTCTCTCATTTTCAAGTATGTCCTGGCTTCAAGAACATTGAACTTTGATGGGTGTCTTTTGTTCTGAAGGATGAAAATTTCGGTCGCCATTGTGTCCTTTCACAAATGTGACGCAAATGTCTCTTAGCAACGCTCTCTCTTACTGACTAAACTAAGATCTTAAGGCTAATCCCGCTTTGTCTTGTCGGCTCTCCAGATCGAAGAAGGGAACCTATGAGCTTGTTATTATTATATAAATATCTATATATATATTTTTTGAAATTTCTGCTGATTCCTTTGAAAAAATTCATCCCGAGAAAAGGAACACTGGTCCAAAAAATATTTGGACGGTATAATACACAAAAAAACCTTATTTTTGGCTGTCATCATACAGATTTGCTACTTTAACCTCCCTGGCGGTCTAATCTTTTCAAAATTTTGTGTCTAAAAGCGTCTTAATTTGTTTTGAAAGGAAACGTGTTTTTGTAGATAAGTAAATAAATAAATAAAATAAATAGTAAATACACTGAGTCCGATAAAGTTTGAAACACGACATAATAATTTATTATCCCAAGAATAATTATCCAAAATAATGCTAATAAATTATATTCAATAAAATAATCAAACAAAATATTAAACTTTGTACGTATGCCTTTTTCTGATCCTTTGGCCGTTCATGAGCAGGTCATGCTGTTCGAAATTTTCCATTGGAATACAGTGTATTACTTTTTTTTCAGTTTGCTGCCTGGTCCCGCCCCCCTGCATCGTGTGACTCGCAGGAAGCATTACCAGGAAGCAAGTTGCCACGATCACACTGCGGGGAGCGCAGGATGAGGTGAGTATGCAGCCCAAGTGCGGCTCGGGGTTACCGTTCGCGGTAGCGAAATTTAACCCCGAGTCACAGTCGGGAATACCGCCAGGGAGGTTAAACATGACTGTTAATGATTAGAAATGTCTGATGTTAAAAAATAAATAAATTTAAAAAAAAAGGATTTCAGTCTACCTCCCTCTATTTCCTTGCATGAAAAATCCATGTATCAACACCCTCTGAATTTTTTTCAGAAATTAGCATACAGATACATTTGCATTGCATCACTAAAGCCAAAATTTCCAATAAAATGTATAGCCGCGAAAGCAGATATTCAATCTGACTTTTTATTGGGAATCAAAGTACCAGTAAGGCTGGGGTCAGACTAACACATTTTTAACGTGCGTTTAGGCGCACTTAATCACGGCCGCATTAGCAGCAAATGACGGGCAATGACGGCCAATATACGAAGTACGGCTGCACGAAAGTCCGGCTGCGCAACGCAAGTGGAAAATGAACGCATTTTTTCGAGAACGCAGAACCACTAGTACTGACGTACAGAGTGCGCTGCGGAGGCATAGCGGCGTGTGTGCGTGATTAGGAGATGTCAGATGCTGCTAATGTCCAGACTATATAACGTCCAGATGCAAAAAGTGTTTTATTGACGATCCGTAAAAAATCACGCACGAAAATGCGCATCGTCATACCGTTTTCGCGCATTCCGTGAAAAAATACGTCAATGCGTTCGGACGCACTTTTTGACGGTCGCTGTGAATAATGCGTTCGTTTGACCCTAGCCTTAACCTGCATTAGAATCTCCTGAACTAAAAAATGCCTGAAAATTTACCGAAAAAGGTTCAGATTTAAGGCATCGGGCGGAAGTAAATCAAGCCCTATGTGTGTTAGAAAACATTACTTTAGTACACCTAGATGTTTTGATGGAATTATATGCCGACACAATAATTGTAGCACAACAATTTCTAATCTTGCATTATTTTTTTTAGTATCTTTTGGCAATTAAAATTATAGCACCATTAACGGACAAAAGACACCATTAGCACAGACATTAAAAAGCTAGCCATTATCTTTAACACAACTTGCATTTGTTTTGACATTTTCACCTAATTATCACATATTCCACATTGAGCAATTCTGATGAGAACATTTTTTGACACCAACACATTAAATCCTCATTTCCATTTGACATGATTCTTGTTTAATTCTATTTATTCGATAACATTTCAAAGAGCTTTTTAATTAAACTTTAACCCTTTTTGGTTTTAGATACATTTGCCACGACTGCCTAGTTTGACACTTGGCTACTCAAAGGGTTAATGGAAATAAATGCTTGCTTTATTTTAAGAAATGTGATTTTAATACATTTATTTCCCTAGTATTTATCAGCAATAAAAAAAAATACTGGATGTAATTAATGTTATTTTTGCAGCTGGCATTATTTATTTATTTAATTTATTATTGTTGTTGTTTTGCTGACAGTTTATCATTTAATTTTCTATTTTTTTATTGCATGTATCAGTTTCACTGTATATTTTGTTATGATTTTCTACCTACCAACAGATTTTCTGCGTGTCTCACTCTCTCTATTTAATTTTGTAGACAAGTTTCCTCTCCAGCTGGGCATGAAAACCGCCATGCTGTGCATTAGAGACAGAATCCACTGCCTTAACTGAACATGAAAAGAAGCCTTTTTGATTTCCCAACACCTCTACAAATACTCAAAATGAGATAAACACAAACATCTTTATTGTGTATGTTAACGTGGTTCCATCTAATATGATAAAACTCAAATGAATAAATTGTTATAAATAAATGATAACATAAATAAACCCAATCCGTAACTTGGCATTGTGTCAATATACCGTACTGACCTTAGGGACCTGGAACACATGGGTTCTATTGATTGATGTATCATTAACCAATCTTTGATCTTGAAACAAATTTGTTGTCTTGATACCCTGAATGCTACTTTAGGTGTGTGAGCATTGTGTATACGTGGTGAGTGTTGGTGTGCACTGTCCATGACAGAATTGCCAATGGAAGGTCTTCCAGATGCATTTATGGAAAAGTGATATCAACAAATAAAAATGTAGATATAGAGAATAATGTGTATCTAAAGCCTGGAAACACTATAGGCTAGGTCACTCCTGATCTGTTAATAGGGAGCCACAAAAGGCTAAGCCTGCCTTTTCCCATTTGTGGCTCACCATTAATGGATTTAGTGTGTTGTTAAACTAACGAGCTGATTACTGGCTCCAGACCAACGTTTTATGGATCATTTGTGATCAGGCCCTACAATGACAGAGAATTCTTAATTGTTTGCCATGAGATCTCATCTTCGATTTAAGTCGACCCAGTCATCGAAATAGTCAACTTCTTCAGGTTCATTTCCGACATTTTTCAGTTCAGAAGATTCAGATTCGAGCTTACTGGTATTTCGTTGGTTCAAATGGTTCAACTCCGCGGCGCTAAATAATTAGGATCGCCGATATAACCCCCCAGAAAGGGTGCTTCCCGTCACCCAAAAAATAAATCCAAAAACAAATAAATCAAAAACCGAGGGTGGCACTCACAATAATCCCGTGTAAAACACCATAGGAGAATACTGGTATTTCTATTACTCACAAACTCCTTGTTTGCTAACCATAAATTTACAGGGTAATCCAGACGTGGACCCCTTGCTCGAGGTGCCTAGAGGGGTGTCAGCTATACCCTCCTGATGAGGCCTAACAAGGCCGAAACATTAGTCGGGGGTTGCTGCAGCTCTCAGAAGGGATAGCGTCCTTGGCATGCAGTACTGGCCACCCTTTCTGAGTGTAGCAGTCTGATTTGCATATGGAGCAGTTGTCTCTGTAATGGCACCATCGAGCTAAAGCCTTGTGAGACCTGAGTGGGCCCCACCGTAGAACAGAAGACTAGTGCCGTTGTTCATCCTCAAGACCCTTACAAACCCCTTTTTGCTCACTATAAGTTTACAGGGTAATCCAGACGTGGACCCCTTGCTCAAGGTGCCAAGAGAGGTGTCAGCTATACCCTCCTGACGAGGCCTAATAAGGTCGACATGATCGTCGGGGGTTGCTGCATCTCTCGTGCAGGGACGACGTCCTTGGCATTCAGTACTGGCCACCCTTTCTGGGTGATTGCAGTCTGATTTGCATATGGAGCAGTTGTCCCAAGGCTTTAGCTCGATGGTGCCGTTACAGGAACAACTGCTCCATATGCAATGGCACCATCGAGCTAAAGCCTCGGGAGACCTGAGCGGGCCCCACCACAGAGCAGGCCACTAGCACTGTTGTTCGTCCTCAGGACCCTCACAAACCCCTTTTTTATAACTATATCAGCCAGCGGATGGAGGACTCCCATTTCCCTGAAGGGTTAACTAAACAACTGAGGGCTAATTAAGATTGCCCTGCCCTTTAAAGGAGGTGTGTGTGGTTCCCGCAGTGTTTTGGCTACAGCAGGGAAGGAAGAAAAACCCTGAGGTCAAAAGAGAAGTACCTTTCATTTTTGTTCCATTTATTGGCAAGCGGCCTAGCTGCCCAATATTCAGTCAGGGTATCCTATATGTTTAGTTAGACTCCGCGTGAAGGAGTAGGCGGATCTTTTAGGTTTTGTTTATTTCATATTTTGCTGTAACTTGCTAATTTTATGACTGCACAATAAAAAGAAAGCGCAGGTTTACCATATAAACCTTCTTAAACCCTGGAAAGGGAGAGAGGCATATATATTTGTCCATCCAGTGCCTTTATCACAATATATAATCCCACAGGACATCAAATAATAAATACTTTAGGTCATCCCATTTTTAAATATTTTGAAATACTGATGTTTTGATCCGAGAGGGTCTTTCTCAAGATCATCATTTTGATAAAGAACCTTAGTTGGTTGAAATGTTGATCAGTCTCCCCATTTTTTTTTTGAGAAAGGATTTTACCAGGAAGGATACATTGAGATTTCTCTCATTTTCAAGTATGTCCTGGGTGGCGAGTATGTACCATTAGGTGTCTTGCCCAAGGACACTTACTGGAGAGGTGTTCTTGCTGGGATCGAACCCATGTCTCCACAGGCTCTCTCCACGCAGAGCAGTGATGTTACCTCTACTCCACCCAGCCGGTAGATTTGATTGATTGAAATAAAGTATTTACTTTAATTTGGAGACATGTGAATGTGCCCTATCTTTTGGGACTGTGGATATGGCGTTCTGAGGATCTTTGCATGAGGGACAAAACTATATATAAATTATGGATCGTGCTTATCATAGACTTTTATACTATTGCTACAACTCGTGGTGCTTATTTTTTAGCTTGCCAACTACCCACTGCGAATAAATACATTCATAAAGTATTTGTATGCTTAAAGTACTTAGCAATATATAATAAGGTGTAGATTAGATACTTAGGTGTGTGTCTAGATTATATTTTGAATAGGAAGATTAGTTTGATCACTGCTTCTCAAAGGCCAAAAAAAGAATAAGAAAAGGAAGAGGAATAGTATCACTTTCGTCTTAAGAGAAGAAATAAAAAAATAACCTTGATCCGAGTCTCAAGCTGTTATGGGTCTATTGAATTAACTTGAATGCAGGGGATCCCATGCTGACTGCCTTAAAGCCTGCAGTATTCGAGCCTTATAAATTCCAAAGTGTCTTTTTTTTGTCCTTATTACTGAAGAAAGATTGTACGTTGCACAAAATAAGCCGGAAAAACACATAATTAGCATAGTATTCTTTAGCAGTGATACAAATTGTTGTACTAGATGACTTCCTGTAGTAGATTTTGGGGATTAAATTACGAAAGAGTGTGTTTTTACCATTTTTCATCATACTTCATACTTTTTTATAGTAAATTATAGGATATGATGGAAATAATGGTCTTTTTATAAAGTCCATTTAATGGCGGGAAAAAGGGTGTATAATATGTGTCGGTTGCATAAACGAGTAAGAGGAAAATTTGACCGAAACACGAACGGCGCAGAAACGGAAAAACAGCAGAGGTCACTAAAGGACGGACTTGTGTAGAAGCGCCCGGTCACTAAGGGGTTAAAATGGCAACCTATTTAAAAATGGTATGTCCTAGTTTAATGAATCAAGTCATTCTGACCTTAATTTCCTGTGATGATTTATTATTTAACACTGTCAATGGGGTTAAATGAACAGTTTAAGTCATGTTCCATATATTCTATCATTTAGCTAATTAATAAGATGGTATTATGTTAATAAGCCTATAAATTATTTCCCCAATGGATTACTCACTTCTAGAGCTGAAATCTAGAATTAGTGGTATGTTAGTAGGACCTTACATAATTTGGGGTAACATGGCAGCAAAAATAGATTTTTCTTACTGCACTTAGGAGATAGATTTATAAATTTTTAACCTCTTCTTACCACTGGATATTGTAGAATAACAATTAGATCACGCTGTTTATTCAGATGGCCTGCTTTTCTATATTGTGACAAAAAAAAGAAATGGGTAAGTACACCCTGGGACAGCAAAAAAGGGCACCAAAGCAGCCAAGCTCACAGGAAGGAAATCCAAAGGGTGGACAGGCACTCAAATTGCACTCAAGTGGCCTTTGAATGGAGAACAAAAACAAGTTTGAGATCAAAGGATAGGCAGTAGCATAAGTGACTAGTTCTTCGGTGGGTCTTCACTCAGATCTCATAATATTTTAGTTTGACAGTAATATTACAAAGATGACAATAACATTACAGACTTATTACTCAAAAAGTGTGGTCGAACTCGAACACCAAGGAAATCTACTCAACATGAGAGAAACTGCAAACCTCAATGATTGTTTTGGCGTAATTAAGACTTGTTAGGTAGCTGCTACATTTCTAGGCACCTCGAGCAAGGGGTCCATGTCTGGATTGCCCTCTCGAGTTAAACGATTTATGAGAGCTCAGTGCTAATCCCTTATGTGACCTGACCATCGGAAACACCGAAGGGTTGACCACTTATGTAATGCCTATTCCCTATTCTTTGTGTTTGTCCAATAAAAGCGCCTCTTCTGGAGTGTCTGGTCAACTCTTTAGAGTATTCTTAATTACTTGGCAGCAGGGCTTAATTTGTGGGGGATCCTGGAAAAACAGGATCCAGGACATCTCTGGTTTGGACCGTCTGTGTTATGAAACTTATTTGGGTGAATCCGGTACCTCATGTGATATAAAAACAAAAATTATTTGAAATTATTGCCGTAACATTCATAGCATGCAATATATTCTGGGACCAGAGCCTACCTCATCACGCCTTCCTTTCTCATAAGCTTTCCGACACCTTCTGTTTTACACGGTAAGTACTGCTTGGATGATAGAACGTCTAAATCTACCGCTGAAAATATGCACTGGCATCTCTTTAGCGGATAACTTGTATCACTAAATTGGGCGCTGAGAAAAGGAATTCCACAATTACGATGGAAATATTTTTCTTTTCATAATAAATCTAAAAATTGAGTTATACGATTCACTATTTGCCAGCTTCCAGCGATAAATGAAATATCTAGAAATGAAAAACACTTCCATCATTCCAGATTAATACTGCAGGCTTACAGCGTGTTCTAGCTCAAAGACCGTGTAGGTTTTTGAGATCAGAGATGTGTAGTTGAACTATAGTATTGGATGATGAGTTTTTACAAAATGTCTTTGATCCTGGATGTCACTGGTAACACACAGCATGACTTTCTATAGCCTTCTACCGGTTTACTATTGTGAAGTAAAGAAAAGAAAAGAATTGAGAATAAAGAAAAGTAAATGACGATTCAGCTACAAATACAAATATTAGGTAACTCGGACATGACTTCATTACGAAAGAAAGTCATGTTCAGTGCGCTAAAATGTTGGGATTATACTTAACATGTCTGTGCCAACTTTTCTCTTTGAAATTTTAATGTGTTTGGCTTGATTAAATGCTATAGATTGTAGGTTTTTATTTCTCATGTGGCATAATTTTTAACGTTCTTAATTCACCCAGTTTGGTAAATAAATGTATTCACCCAAGGTGATTGAACGTAAAAGACATTTCATAGATTCATGCTTCTCAATGCAAAACATTTATAAGTGCACAGACATTATTTGGCAGTTTGTGCAGAAAGGGTAAGTGAAAAAAATCTGAGTGCAGGTTTTACTTTCTGTCTCAGTTTTACCACACCTATTCCAGGGTAGGCACAGACTGATACTTGCAGTGGCACTGTGTGCCACTGCAGGTATCCTATCCTGGAGTTCATTGCATCCCAGCTGCAAGCCTGCACTCACAGGATCGCACAGGGGGCATTGATGAATCTTGGAGGGAGACAGTGAACTATATGTTCTGTCTTCCTTTGCTCTCGGCAAGAGCGAGCGGTGGATGGGGTTACCCTCTCCACCATGGGATGAGAGACGAGTATGGAATTTTTTGGGGGGTGTTCTTAGTGTGGCAAGTGATTTTGCAAATGCAGAATCACTTAACGCAAGGTTTTAGGAGTCTGTCTTTGAGAAATATTGGCTCCAGGTGAGAAGATTGGGCTACCATGGAATATTCCTCTCAACCTAGACACAATCAAACACCTCCTATACAAGGTATAGACAATTTCATTTTAAAGTGGGGATGCACTATGCTTGAGCGCCAAGTTCAGTTTATGAAAAGAGTGATTCCCAACTTTAAGATGACTACTGGAGACATTATATATAACATCTCCAGTAGTAATCTTAATGGCAACCATGGAATACGGCCCTATGGTTGTTACAGGCAGGCTGCCTGTCTATCCCTTCAACCATCTGATCCTCCTGCAACTCTAGAGTGTGGATGTCCTGTGTTTCTCCTTCCACTGGTGTGTCTTTGTTATATCTGTGATATCTCTGTCATTTCCCATCGGCATCTGCCCAATCTTTCTCACCTTCCATTGTATCATTGTCCTATGCCCATCCCACTCACCTGGAATTTATTGTGTCTTTATTTCAACGCGCTCTAGACTATAGGTAGTTGGTGCCATAAAAAGATACATTTTTTACTGAGCCTAACATAGAGTGTGGGTCTGGAACTACAGTTTAATGAGCCATTTTTGGTAAGTACTAACCAATGCACACCGGTATCAACCTGCAACAATTGCCGTTTTACTGATGCTCTGACCCAATGGACTTCCCACCACTATTTGACCCTTGTGAAAGTCTCTCCAATTTTTTCACTTCGCCATTTTTCTTCCAACACATAAAATTCAAGAACTGATTGCTCACTTGCTGCCTGATATATCCCACCCCTTGACAGGCGCCATTGTAACAATATAATAAATGCTATTCACATCACATAGCAGCGGTTTTACTGTTGTGGTTGATCAGTGTACAATCAAACATAACTATAGGGGTAATAAAAAATTTAAATAAACAAAGAACCCTCCTGTGATCTTACGCAGAACTAGTTTTCTACTAGTAATAATGTCAACCATACATCAAAAAGGTTTAAAAATGCCTCATACAATTAATTATTCACTGCATTCATCCTTTGGCATGTACACAATACCCTCATTAACATTCACATTTTTATGTGATTTTACCATGTGAATTGTATTCTCCTTTAATATGCGATGCAGGAGAGGAGTAGGCAGTGCATAATTAGCTCATTTATCTCAATTAACAAATAACTATGATAGAATAATTGTATTTGTGTTGCATTTATATGTAGGATGTGGGCATGAAAGGAAAGATAGCAGATAAAAGTGACTGGTACAAACATTAAGTTAAGATTGCAACATGTATAACTGCTGCTTTATGGCTTTTAAGAGCTTTATTGATCTGCAACCCTGTTAGTAGTGACTCAATATTTCTCCATAATGGCCTCCTCTTCCCACCTCTAATAAAAGTGCCATAAGCCATGTCTGCCCAATGGCATTTTTTACTTAAATGCGTCCACGAGTCACTTTGTGACATTTAGAGATCAATAGAATAGGACATGCTCAGCAAATCTGGCTAATTAGGGAAAATGACAGCCTTCATCGTATGGTGTTTAAAGGCTATGGCTCATTGCTAAAGTGCTGTATTGCACATATATAGCGGTATGGAGCATTTATTTCCAGTGAAGCAACATGTATCAAGTAGACATGTGCATTCGTTTTAGTACTAAAACGATTTAGTCCGATTTTGGGATAATTTAGTTTTAGTATGACTCAGAGAAACGAAACTGCTCAGTACAAAAAACGAAAGAAACTAAAATAAAATGCACTACATTTTAGTTTCAGTCCTTTTTGTGATATTACATGATGAGTGAAGGACCAGCAATGAAGATCGCAACATCGCAACATCCGAAGTTCTGCACCCTCCACATGCCAATGCAGTAGGATGTTCTATACAGAGAGTGGCATTAATTAATGCAGGAGTATGTTCTATACATTATACAGAGAGGGGTATTAATGCAGGAGGATGTTATATACATTATACAGAGAAAGGTATAAATTGAGGAGAATTTTCTATACAGAGAGGGACATTAATGCAGTAGGATGTTATCTACATTATACAAAGAGGGGTATTAATTAATGCAGGAGGATGTTCTAAACATTATACAGAGAGGAGCCTTTTCTTTAAATCCAGTGGCTGTGAGCGCTGAGATCGGCTGCTTGTTACATTATCTCTCAGTACAATGTATCAGACTCAGCTGTTACAGTAACTGACTGTAACAGTGCTCAGAGTTTCAGTAAAACAAGGAAATAATATTGTTCTAACCTCTTATATATAAAAATATTATTTACTAGTTTTACAGAAACTCTGAGCGCTGTGATGAGCAGCAGTCAGTTATTGTAACAGCTTTGCCTGACCGGGGCAGTATTACAATGTTGGTGCTAACTTAACCAGAGCTGTTGCAAACTGAAAAACTCCCCATAGGCTATAATGGCTCTGGGAAGGTTACAACAGCTCTGGTTAAGTTAGCACCAACATTGTAATATGGCCCACATTGTGCTGAGAGTGAGAGATACTGTAACAAGCAGCGATCTCAGCCCTCTGAGGAGCCACCACTACAATAGTAATTGTATCCACTGGTTTTCGGATGAACGAAATTAGTTTTCATACTAAAGAACTGAAAACGAATTTCTTTAGCAACTAAATAAATTGCATTTTAGGACTAATCCATTAGTTCAAAACGAAATTTTGTGCTGTGCACATGTCTAGTATCAAGCTGTAATAAGAAGGACTAAGTCTCTAAATATGTCCCGATAATTTAATGTCATCATATGTGAAACTGAAAATTTTATTTTATAGAAATTACAAAACATGACAATAGCTTTTTTAGTTTAGAATTATAATCCTAGAGTTCCAAAATGACCAAACCAGAATGAAATACTAATGTTTTCCTTTTAATATGTTTTGACTTGATATAATTCCTGCTCAGAATGAATACATCTAGGCTTCGTATCAGTTCATTGAGCAAAATAAATTTTAGCGCAGTCAATTAAGTTCAATTAGTCCGAGCACTCCGCACGACTGCGGTATTAAGACATTAATGCTCAATATTATGACTGCACAACTTAACTCGACCTCTGCTCTGTTTCAGACCTATATCGTCAGAGCCCTCCTAAAGGTTTTGGTTTTCAAATGTTACAATAGATTAGTATGTCCATGTCATTTGGAAAACCCATTGAACATTTCCATTAGAGTGAAGGCGAAATCGATAGGTTCACTTTTACTGGAATAACTCCTCACGCGGAAAATATAGCATTGATCTTATGGATCAATACATTGTCTAATTGTTGAGGAATTATCCCAAACTGTAGCTTACCTCAGTCCAGGGCTGGGCACTGTTATTCTGCTATGGGCTATGTGTTACAGAAGGAAGGGGTTGATCAATTGGCTCTACAATGGATCACCTTCTTCAACATGACATGAACATGAACGTTCAAGAAATCCCTTAAAACCCATATCTTTAATGTATCACATTATGGATACTGAGTAATCTTTCGCCTCTCCTATGCCCACATCATGATAGGTTTAATTTCCATGTCCCTCACCACTTCAGAAACATGAGTGCCAATGATCCTGGCCACCAATAAAAGACCTCTCGTCTTCCTCCACCTCAACCCAATGCCTCTAGATTATACGCTCCTCTGAGTAGGGTCCTCTCCACCTCGGGTCTCTGGTTCAAGACTGAAATTTTGTTCCATTTTCCTTAAGCAGTGCAGAAACTGTTGGCACTATATAAATGAGGACTATGATAATAATGAATCACTAGTAGGCCAATTCGTCTACTCTCACCCATCAAGCTTCATTTGGTAAAACATGCCTGTGCTAACATGGCTGAGATGTAGTTGGTGGGGTGGTATTATAGCATGTAGAGATTTAAATAAAATCTATACATTTGATGTCCAGGTAGCTCAGTGTATAGGTGCAATGTATACCTCTGTTAGATAACCCAAGGTGGATTTGGACATAATGATTGCATTTACATAATGTCTGCATTTTTTTTTCTTTTTTCTGAGAAAGGTTTTTACCAGGAAGGATACACTGAGATTTCTCTCGTTTTCAAGTATGTCCTGGGTGACGAGTATGTACCGTTAGGTGTCTTGCCCAAGGACACTTACTGGAGAGGTGCGCTTGCCGGGATCGAACCTGTGTCTCCACGGTCTCTCTCAACAGTTATAGAGCAGTGATGTTCAAGGATAACAGTTAAGAAACTGTCCAGGAGTATTTATTATCTGTCTTTGGTTTAATGTATTTTGGGGAAAAAAAGCATAGAAACATAATTCTTTGGAACATATGTTTATATGAAATATCAGAATATTTTTAATTTCAATAGGCGTATTTCATGTATCCCATGACCCTATTCGGCAGGAGTGATTTATGGTATATTTATAGCTGTAGTTAAATTGCACTGACATGGACAGAATTGAAGGGGAAAAAAGCACCTATACTATGGGAACGTTGATTTCCAAAGAATAAAAAATAGAAAGAACTTATAGAAACAATAAATTTATCTGTAGACATCCTAGCTCATCTCTTATTTGCACATGTTACAACATTCAGAAAATACTTTTTATTCTAGTGCATTGCTCACTATTTTGTATTATTCATTTGTTTAGAGTATTTGTTAACAATGGTTTTCTGGAATACCTAGAAACCTATAATTAGATATAAATAAGGGTCCTCTTCCACTACACTTAATGCTAACAGCCCCACTCATTAAAGCTAATGGCTCCCTTCGTATTCCAGCTGATCTGCAACACCGTAAGCTGTGGCTCGGCTGTTACAGCTGCAATTGTGCGCTTGCGATTACCATACAAGGCAAATGTATTGTGAGAAGGAGAAGAAAGAGCAATTCCAATGTGTCCTGTTATTCTCTCATATAGCAAGTATTTAAAAAATATATAAATATATATATATATACACACAGTGTCTTTGAAAAGCTGGGGATAAGCGATTTTGCAATTTCAAATTCACTTAATACATCGATAGGGGTCTATTCAAGGCAATTTCAGTGCTTTGCAATGTGGCCCATTTTGGTTAAATTTTGCCGAAAATTCAGTGGAATCACTATCGAATGGTCACCTTATTTTGCCAAACGTAGAGTTGCTGAAGCAGTTATCGGACATCAGCCAAAACTGCCGATAAGCACCGAAATAGCGTAGGTGAATTCCACTAAAAAATAAGTCTCCTTTTATCCTTAAACCAATAAAAATGTATTAACCCCCTGACGGTTTTCCCGAGTGTGTCTCGGGGGTTAAATTTCACCGCTGAGAGCGGTAACCTCGAGACACACTCGGGATGTATACATCACCTGTCCCTGCGCTCCCTTGCTGATCCTCCGGCGATCGCGACCTCATACTTCTTGGTTTCCTTCTCGCGAGGATGGAACCAGGAAGTATGAGGGTTGTGATCGCCGGAGGAGACTGCGCGGACATCGAGGAAGCGCAGGGACAGGTGATGTATCCAGCAGCATCCCCAGTGTTGCTCGGGGTTACCGCTTCCAACATAGGAATTTAACCCCGAGCCACACTTGGGATACCTCTGGGGGGGAATAAAAATAGAGCACTTTTAAACTAGAAATTTTAAAATAAATAGACCGCCAGGGAGGTTAAAAATGTTTCTAAATAATAAAAAATGTCCCTTAAAACATAATAAAAAGGTCTGTTCAAAAAAAGTCTTTTTTTAAAATACCTTTTTTGAATTTTTTTAAAAAACCTTTTTTGTATTTCTTTAAAATTCTAAAATATAGAGGGTTTTTGCAAAAATAAATGGTCTTTAATTTTTTTTTTTAAAAAAAGATATACCGTTTATTAAATTGAAACCTATGGGTTTCGCCCATTTATACATGTTGAATTGAAACACTGAAAATCGGGTAATTTAGACAAATCGATAGTTCTCAGACAAGTTTGGTGCTGCCGAAATGCACCGTATTTTGCTGTCAATTCAACTGTATTTGGCAAATTGACAGCTTTGTGAATAAATAAATTGCACCTATGGTGAAATTCACCATTTGGTTAAATTTGGTAGCAATCTTGGAAGATAGTGGATAATCTCCATACTAAAAGTTATATGAAAAAAAATCTAACTCTCACCGCTGTTTTGCCAATGTAGATGCTTGATTTCTCTTGTGGGAAGTCGAAAACCACTGAGAAGAAATGGTTTACAATGTCCTTCCACCAGCCCTGTGAGAACACAAACAGGTGAACTCATGGAGGCCACTCTGGTCTCCAAGAAGTTCTATGTACTCCAGAAGATTATACCAGTGACCGCTCGCTCCATTATGGACTTCAGGAGATCATAGCTGCATCATCGCACATCACTGCTGCTGGAGTCTATTAGAAGCTTCCATATATTAGGAGTTGAGCCACTAACATAGACCAGCACTCAAAATATGGAGCCATTAATGATTAGCGGATCATGTCAAATTTCACTTTTAGAGGTTTCTTATAATTCGCTCCAGTGGTCTGCATCTGGCTACAAACTAAGCGAGCATGGGTGGCAGGTGTTTATAGCATGGTGGAGGTGACAAGATATTATTGTGACAAGATATCAGACATTAGGGAACTTGAGAGACATTTTTCTGCTATTTAGTCCTGTTTTTTATGACTTAATCCTTGCAAACTCACACGGAAAGCTTGAGAAATGGTGTGACAGAAGCCCCTTGTATCTTTTAACAGGCCCCCCACTTCACATTTTCACATTAGCTGCAAAACAGTCCACACCAGCTTGCCCACATTTAGGGAAAATTGCTTGTCTTTTTGAGGCATGTGGATGCCCCTTACCAAAGGACTATGGGTCTGTCAAAGTGATAGCTAAACACAGGCTACGATAGGGTTACCCCAGAGGCCTAGAACTTTGAACACATGTTATAACTTGATAAGTATCTTGACTTGAATGGCTCTTTTGTTTTGTATTTGCTGTTCATCTAGTGTGTTAGTTAATTATTATGCGGGTTGCTAGTTCATCAAGATGATTAGTTAATGAACTATAAATAGCTAAGAATAGGCTTGGATAAATGCTGTTGCTGTGCAGATAACAAGAGCTATCCTTGCTACTCCATTAGTTGTCTGGTTGTGGTTGATGGTTGTGGGCAAGATACTATGGACCTACTTTACCTCTGGTTAACGTCACTGCAATACTATGGCTACAAGTCGGGTAGCCTGGGATATGTCTACAGGTCCCTGGAGTGTTTCTGGGATGACTAAAAGGTCAGATCTGATTCTTGAGTCTTGGAAAGAACCTTAGAATGGTCAAAAAGGTCTACAGGGAACGCAGTCAGGCTATAGAGAAGCCATTCCTTAAAAATACTTTACTGAATTTCATAAAAATGTCTGAGTAGGGAAGTGGCTTAAATCTCCCCACTTGTTTGCTATGTCATATTATGTTAGGATAGGGAAATGACATCGGGACACGAGAACTGTTAAAAATGGATTTCAGCAATGATGTCATGCGCATCAGTAGTTCCCTTAAATTGAAATGACTACCAGTAGATGTTATGATCGATATTTTTCTCATCATGATTAACTATTACTAAACTTTTTCTTGTACCGCACCAACATGTTTGACAGTGTTGTACGGAGGTATGTAATTACAGACAGAGCTAAATCTAGACTTAGGCAAAGTAAGCACCCAACACAGGGTCAGCGCTATAAAAAAAAAAGATTCATATAGCAAGAATCGACACCCCCCCCCCCCCGGTTAACACATCTTTCTATATTTCAGTATTTCTGAGAATTTGAAATTTCCATTGCAGTTTTTATCGCCCCTCGCCAGACGGTTTTATTAGGATCCATGCGCCTTTATTATGATCACGTGATAGATAAGGCTAGGGGTGAACCTTACGGTCTAGACTAATATTGTATGCAACATTTATAAATTGGTCTTTAACCGATGATGTAAAGCAAGAAAAGAATTGCATTCATATAAGGGCACACACTTCGTAAACTTAGTTATGGTATTATAACTGGATTTTTTTAATTAAATGATACAGTCAGTATACATTTATATGACTTTAGTTTTTGCAGCAGCAAACATGTCTTCGTGTACACATGTTTTCTTTATATCAACAACTAATTTGACTTGAAAATATCAGACAACCCTGTCTTATCCTTGGTTGAGTACTGATGCTACTAACAAGTTTTAGGGGTTAGGGTTAGGAGGATACAGGACTCAGAATAGCTTCCAAAATGAACTCACCCATACCAAACCTTACAAAGACCTCTACTTTAGATAACTTAGAAGAGGGCTGTCCAAATTCAACCCCCCAGATGTTTCGCAACTACAACTCCCATGATGCAAGGCCACCCACTGCATTGAAATAATTATGGGATCTGTTGTCATCAACATCTGGGGACTGTGACTTTGACGTTTTTTTGGAGAGGAAATGTAGTCATTTACAAAGTTATTAATAATTAATTTTAAGCGAAATAATGATTGTGTCCTTCACACTTTGTGTGTTCCCTTGCCAAGGCCAGATTTATAATTAGGCAAAGTATGCATGTGCCTAAAAGGTGCCCCCACTGGCAAGCACTTTGCACTGCAAAAAAGAAAAGAAAAGAAAGAAACAAAATTACAATTCATAACTAATCACTTAGACCCATGTATCTTGGAAACCCTTTTGACTAGACTAGAGAGACATATAAGGTATCATTTGTATGGCCAGAGTATGGCCTGTCTAACAATACTAGACATTACCAGATTTATGAGAAAAAAATAATATTTTATATTGATTTTTTTCTAACGCAGCACTATTGTTCACTTTCCAATTATAAAGCGAACAGTGATGCTGCACTAACTCAGCTTCTCATTTCCCACACCATCAGCATCTTCAGTAAGTTTTTAAAAAATATTTAAAATTGTGGAAAATAAAGTAGCAGCACAAAATTAAGTGGGAAAAAGTCAAGTTTCTAAAAAGAACCTCGGCTGCAGCTGAATTTTGATGCTCAGACTTTTGGTTGCTCCGGGCCGAAATGGAGCATTATTTTTCATAGCTAGGCTTAGAATTTAGGTTAGGTTACTATTTGTGCTTATTTTAATGTTAGGGTTTTTGCTTCATTATAAGGCAACAGATTTTGCCCCTTCTTTAGATGCGAGTGCAGCAAGAAGAGAAATGTTTTTTCAGGTTTATTAAAAAATGTGTAATTGTTTTTTTTCCCCAAAAACAAAAGTTAAAAAAGTATTCTAGTTTTGGCCATTTCAGGGGGTGGAGTTAGAGGTGCTACATAGGGATGCACCGATACCACTTTTTTAAGACCGAGCACGAGTACCGATACTTTTTAAAAGTACTCACCGATACCGAGTACCGATACCTTTCTTTAATGTCATGTGACGCTTTCCAATAAGAACAGACCATATAAAAATGCCCCCAGCTCACATGTATATATCCCCCCCAATATATATATATATTCATACTGCCCCAGCTCACACATGGATATGCCCCAGCTCATGGATATGCCCCAGCTCACACATGGATATGCCCCAGCTCACACATGGATTTGCCCCAGCTCACACATGGGTATTGCCCCAGCTCATGGATATGCCCCCACAGCTCACACATGGGTATGCCCCCAGCTCACACATGGGTATGCCCCCCAGCTCATGGATATGCCCCCACAGCTCACACATGGATATGCCCCCAGAGCTCACACATGGGTATGCCCCCCAGCTCATGGATATGCCCCCACAGCTCACACATGGATATGCCCCAGCTCATGGATATGCCCCAGCTCACACATGGATTTGCCCCAGCTCACACATGGATTTGCCCCAGCTCACACATGGGTATTGCCCCAGCTCATGGATATGCCCCCACAGCTCACACATGGGTATGTCCCCCCAGCTCACACATGGGTATGCCCCCCCAGCTCATGGATATGCCCCCACAGCTCACACATGGATATGCCCCCAGAGCTCACACATGGGTATGCCCCCCAGCTCATGGATATGCCCCCACGGCTCACACATGGGTATGCCCCCCAGCTCATGGATATGCCCCCAGCTCATGGATATGCCCCCAGCTCATGGATATGCCCCCACAGCTCACACATGGGTATGCCCCCCAGCTCATGGATATGCCCCCACAGCTCACACATGGGTGTGCCCCCAGCTCATGGATATGCCCCCCGCTCACACATGGGTATGCCCCCCCAGCTCACACATGGGTATGCCCCCAGCTCACACATGGGTATACCCCCCAGCTCATGGATATGCCCCCCAGCTCACACATGGGTATGCCCCCAGCTCATGGATATGCCCCCGCTCATGGATATGCCCCCCAGCTCACACATGGGTATGACCCCCAGCTCATGGATCCCCCGCAACGATACTTACCTTCCTGAGCGACGCCGGGAATGTCTCCGCACGTGCGCTCGTTGGAAGGACCCCAGCCGCACCACGTGGGACCATGTGATCGCGGCTGGGGTCCTTCCAACGAGCGAGCGCGCGGAAACTTTCCCGGCGTCGCCCAGGAAGGTAAGTATCATCGCGGAGAGCAGCTGCAGGGCCTGTCTGAATGCTCTATCGGCATTCGGACAGGCCCTGCAGCTGCTCACTGTGTTATACTTACCTTCCTGAGCGACGCCGGGAAAGTTTCTGCGCGCGCGCGCTCGTTGGAAGGACCCCAGCCGCGATCACATGGTCTCACGTGGTCGCGGCTGGGGTCCTTCCAACGATCGCACGCGCGGAGACATTCCCGGCGTCGCTCAGGAAGGTAAGTATCGCGGAGAGCTCCAGGGGCGGGTGTCCGAATGCCGATAGAGCATTCGGACAGCCGCCGCAGCCCCTCGGATGCCGGCAAGCCGGCTCAATGCCGGCTTCCGGTATCAGGAAAAATATCGGGGGGTACTGCACGAGTACCAAGTACTCCTGCAGTACCCAGTATCGGCCCGATACCGATACTAGAACCCTAGTGCTACACATTCCTGTGCCTACAGGCTCCTAAGATGTAAATTGACCCTGAACTCTACTAGAGGTGTGCACAGCTGAATTATTTTTTTTTTTAAATAATTTTCTCTGAAACAGAATTCGTTTGAATACTGATTCGTTTTCATAATTTTGATTCTTAATTTTAATTTGATTCGAATTTTCGGAACACTAAAAAAAGAAACCCCCAATAAATCAAATCCTGCTCAATTACTGTTAGATTAGGGTTTAACATGAGGGTTAAAAGGCCAGCTAGGGTTAAATATTGAGCTGTATATTGGCCTGTGGTGCTGAATGGAACAGATTCAGCACCACAGTCAATTGACAGGGGCGGGGTGCTTTGTGAAACAGTAAAACAAAACTGATTTGTTTTCATAATTTCGTTTGTAATTTGGGATTGATTCGAAGTTTAGGATCACTAAAAAAAAACAATAAATCTTGCTCTATTACTGTTAGATTAGGGTTAAACATGAGGGATAAAAGGCAAGCTAGGGCTAAAATACCGTTTTGTTGCAGTGTGCATAGAGGAATCATTCAATCAATGGTTGTCTGGTTGTGAGACAGTATAACAAAACAATTTCGTTATATACGGTTCTGTTTACGTTTCAATTCTGATGAAACTAATTTGTAATTTCGGAAGTACTTCCGAAATACGAATTAGCGAAATTTCAAACAAATTGAGATTCCTTACGAAACGTATGCATACCTCTAATCCCTACCCATGTTCAGTGGCTGAGCAGTTAAATCATAGAAGGTCAAACAGTCCACCTTCTCTGATTTGACCACTTTGCCATTAGTCAAGGGCACGAGTGTATGTGGGTAGTTAAACGGAGGGCTGTAAAGCAGCCCACCTACTCTGTTTTCAATTTAAAGAATTGCATAAGCAAATTGCTTTAGTGGGTGCATCATCAACAAGAGTATTGAATCGCTCAACTGATAATTCTTCCCATGCAATTCATTTTGGGGGTTTATTTGTTCAGTTGACCTTTCATTGACCCATGTTTCAGACAAATCGCTTAAAATTCAAACTAGTAGAACATTTGCCCCAAAAACTAATGCAAATGTTTAGTATTGATATATATTTACCATCAACCTGTAAAATGAATGCACCATATTTGCCTGTATTCCTCACAGGTTGTACTCATGGATTTCATCTTACTGCTTTGCAAAGGCTAGTCTTAGTTATGATTATCTTTAGAGATGTGCATCCATTTTTGAAAAATTCGGAATTTGGAACGAAATTTGATAATTCATATTTCGGAAGTACTTCCGAATAACGAATCGATTCGATACGATACAAATTCTAAACGAAACGGTATATAACACATTTATTTTGTTTTACACTGTGTCATCATCATAAAAGAAAATTTTGAATAATTGATATCAACTATCGAATTTTAAATGAACTATCAAATGGATATCAACTATCGAATTTGAAATGCACTATCAAATGGATATCAACAACTATCGAATTTGAAATGAACTATCAAATGGATATCATCAACTAACGAATTTGAAATGAACTATCAAATGGATATCAACTATCGAATTTGAAATCAATTCAAAATTTCAAATCGATTCGATATTTCAAATCAATCCGTAACAAAATTAAATTAGTTCCAAAATTCCGAAAACAAAATTATTTAAAAATGTAACGAAACTAAACTAAACTAAATAAATTGTTTAGCCATGCACATCCCTAATTATCTTACATATTTCTTTCTAAGATAACAGGTGATATAGCATTGTTAAAGTCATTGTCACAGACGATATAAAACCCTGAACATGACAAAATGTATATTAACTTGCATAACAATATAACTCATACCATATTCTTCTTTTATGGACTTTTTCAGCTACTTGGATTAGAATTAAATCACAGTATGCACATATATTTTCATTTAATTATAAAATATTATTATATGATAATATGCCAATTATGTGCAATATAAGGTATTTTACTGTTAAGGATACACCGTTTAAAAAAAATATCTACATGCATTATAAGTTTGACATTTTAAGGATAAAAACAAGCAAAATAGTTTCATAGACACACACAGCAATTTAAAAACAAGCACAGGAGCAAAAATGTCAGTGAAGTTTCAGGAAAAAAAGAATCAAAAATGGGTAGACTCACATTTGGGAAACTGGCCGTTGAGGTCTTTCCCTGGAAACAATTTAAATCCTCTAGACTTAAAATCTATGGACTTTTTCACTAGTTAGGAAAAAAACAAAAAAACAAAAAAATACAAAGAACATATAATTTAAAGCACTCTGTTTATTTTATCTATGATACAAGGAAAAAAATAATTTTGTTATCTAGGAACTACAGTATATAGCTATGGGAAAAAAATGAAGAGACCACTACAAAATGATCAGTTTCTCTAGTTTTGTTATTTATAGGTTTGCATTTGTTTTAATCTATAAACTGCAGGCAACAATACTCCCAAGCTCCAAATAAAAAATAAATATTTTAAATTCAAGCATTTATTTGCAGAAACAGAAAACTGGTTAAAATAACAAAACAAGATGCTGTGTTTACAGACCTCAAACAATGCAAAGAAAACCAGTTTGTAATCTTTAGACGTGTGCAATTCTGTTCAGACAGATTTGGAAATCAGACGAAATATTGGCAATTTGAATCGATCCAAACCAAATCTGTTTCAGGTTTAAAAAATTTAAATAAATCCATCCGTATTATAGGAAGATCTGAATAGATTTGGAAAAATTCAGTTGATTTAATCAGATTAGAAAAAAAAAAAGGTTAACAAAACGGTGACCCTAAACCATAATATCATAGCATATTGAAACTGTAACATTGACCCTAGCTCTAACATATTAATATTTTTTTCAGTTTTGCATGGCAGGAATAGTGCTACCCCTGCATTTGTTTTCAGGTCATTCATTTAGTTTAAGATTTTATTTTTTTTGTGTGTATTACACCTAGCAGTTCTGAATATCGGAAGCTGATGAATATGATGACTCGACACTTCCGATATTCCAAATAGGCCGATTTGAATTATTGTAGAATCCAAAATGTTTGGATTCTGAAAAAATCCGAACCAAACCAATTTTTATGGTGCTGAACACGTCAAATACAAATTTTTAAGCAACACAACACTGTCAGGGTAATTCAAAGAGATTTGAAAAGTCACCGCATGTTCGGTGACTTTTCGTTCTCTTCAATTCGGTTCGTTTTACCGATCCCATTTCGGGGACCCTGCGGTGTATTCAGCAAACACCACAGGGTCCCCGAATTGCAGGGAAAAGCTGCCGCAAACCCGACGAAAACTAACCGCAAAACCCGGCGAATGCACGCCGAAAACCCGCAAAAACATCTGGATTAATCCACCGAAAACCACGGAAAAACCGCAGGAGCCGATCACACGCAGCGAAGCTGCCAGAAAAAGCCGAGACCGCAGACGAGTGAAGTGAATAAATTAGGAAAACAGTTTGATTGAATGTTTGAAAAGGTGAAACGCTGTTTGCAAAGAAACTACTGAGCGAAAATGTCTGAAATTTACATAAAAAATAAGTAAACTTAAAAAAAAAAAAAACATCAGACTTTAAAAAAGAAAAATGCTTAAAATATCCGAAAAAATCTATAAATAAAGAGACTCTTTACTGCAGAATTTTATAATGAACGGTTTATTAGATATTGAATTAAAACGGGAATATTTTTAACATTGAAGCCTATGGGATTCGCCTGAATAAATCTACCGTATGAAACCACCAAATGGCAGGGCATTTCGGGAACCTTTCACTGCTGGTTTGTGTTCTTTGAATAGCTGAAGCAGTGCTTTTCATGGGGATTTCACTGCCCTCGAACAGGCACCGAACAGGCACCGTATGTGCAGGCAATTCGCCAGGATTTGGCGAATTGCCTGCTCTCTGGATAGCCGAATGACCAAGAAAGATAACCGAACGCTGATTTTCAGCGTTCGGCTACCTTTCTCAAGCAATTCGGATCTCTTTGAATTACCCTGTATGTTTTAAGAATTGTTTTGTCACTGATTTCAGAAAACAATATTGGATGGTAAAGTCCAATAACCTGACTTTCAGTCATCTTAGCATGCCCTCCACTAGTCTTTCATCATCAGAGTGTGGATGGTGGACCACCAGCTCAAGACCCTATCATGGCCAGTCCAATACTTACATCAGAACCCTATAGAAAATATTTGGAATGCGATCACAAGTCAAACAAAGCAACGTTCCATGAATTTTGGTAACAGGAGTGGCATAAAGTCACCCAACAGCAAAGAGTGGTGCAAAGCATGCCAAGCCTAATGAAGGCTCTGACTAATAACCAGGGTTATTCCAACAAATATTGATTTCTGAACTCTGCCCAAGTCAAAACATTACTATTATGTTTAAAAATGAATCTGAACTTGATTCTTTGTATTATTTAATGTTCTTAATACACTGCATCTTTGTTACATTGACCAGTCGTCATTTTCTGTAAATAAATGCTCAAAACTATAATGTTTTTTATTAGGAATTTGGGAGAAATGCATTCTGTACTTTATAGAATTAAACACAAATGTTCATTTTACTCAAAGATATCTGTAAATTGTAAAGCCAGAGAAACTGACCATTTTGCGGTGGTCCTTTATTTTTTTCAGATGATATATATTCATTCTGCATCACTCACATACACATTTTTAAGAGGAAAGCATTTTTTACAGAAATGGCTAAAATGAATTCCGAGCACTATTGTCAAGACAGTCGTGGGTGGCATCATTCAGTACAACTGCTTCAGCTTTGACAGTTCCAGCTGAACTATTGCAGTGTAGGGATCTGTGCTTGCTCAAGCAGTTTAACTGCCATGGAGATCTTTTGATCTAACATGTGAGCCATCAATCATTGGAATTTAGGTGAGCAACCCTCTTTCACATAAAGTAACTACACTCGCGCACACAGTCAAACCTATCTCTGTCGTACAGTACACAAGTCAAACTCGTCTAGCAAATATGAAGACCAGTCTGACGGTGTGAAAAATAAAAAACAAATCTGTACCTAATATGTGCAATCTGCAACAAAAAATGACAATAGTAAACATAACATTGGAAAGTAACACATCAGATCGAGTTCCCTTGCGTATAAACACGAAAAAGAACATAAACCCGACAAGATGTTTTCTTCTAGGTTACTTATTAGTAAAGCATTTTGTAAATGTTTAGATTGTAAAGAAAAAATGTTAAAAAGAAAATTAAATAATTCCATAAAATGAGAAAATGAAAAAGAGTGTACCAGTGCGGTAATGGTAAGCTTCATGAGCTCGAGTCAAGCCAAAAAAATACAAGCAAACGTATAAAAACAACAACAACAGCAAAATAATTTCCTTCCACTTGACGAATAATGAGATCACTACCTTGATGGGTGGTTAATAAAATGCAAATGCAAAAACATGACAATTAGAGCTGTGTAAAAATGTCTTATGCAACAATTTAAATTGTATATGTTTGCAAGAGTCTTGTTTATTGCAAAATAAAGCTCTGCAAAATGATACTCTGCTCTACGCTCTTAGAGGATGTATGTCAGTTTCTCATTTTTTTTTATAAAGAGTTATTAAAGAACGCTGCATATCACAGCCTCAAAATGACCAAAGGGAAACGAAAGCTCATGGGCGAAAACAAGAAATACTATTGGAAACGGAATAACTGAAATCTGGATATTTTGCCAAAAGCTTTTAACGGGCTACTTATTTATTAATTCATGCAGAGAAAATGTTGCACAAACTGTTCGAAATCTTGGAACAAAGTAAAACCGTTTATATGCACCCAACTATAGCGAAAGATAATGCGATCTATTCAAGTGAAAAAATAAAATAAAGCATGTACATCTGGCTTTTGCCAGAATCCAGGCTATTAACCCCTTAACTATCCTTGCTTTTTTCGCTATAGGGCCGGCACAGGTTTTAACATTTTTTTTCCTAGCGGTATATTCAATTTTCTGCTTTCATTTTTCATAATATTTTTAAAGTGCTTGTACCTGCTTGTTTGGATGCAGATATGCAGAATGATTAAAATAGAATAAAAGCTATACAACACCAATAATTACATTTTTTGAAGGCTGTTATTTAATAATGTTCAGAGAGGGGATGAGTGGGCTATTTACCAATGCTCATACTTACCCTAAAGTCTCCCTGCTGCTCAGAGCAGGATTTGTATCTCAGGAACCTGTAGGCACAGAAATGTGGGGCGCCCCTACACCCCCCCCCCACCAAAAAAAAAAACACATGCCAAAATGAATTTTTTAATTTTTGTTTCGGGACAAACTAAAAAATTTAGTTTTTTTAAAAAAAAACATAAAAACAGTTTCTCTCTGCGCTCAAATTGTTTTATATGTAAAAGCATATATTGCATCTGCCGTAGAACAGAATAAAAATGTTGCACTTACTTTTTTAATTTTTTTTATTTTTACACATTACATGGTCATGTTTGGTATCATTGTGAAGACCAGACTCTGACCTTTCCAATGACACCTCACTTAACCTTGTGCAGTGTACAATTCAGAGATGCAGGTTCCAAAATCCCCCTCAGGGTTATCCAAAGAGATCCGAATTGCTTGAGAAAGGTAACCGAACGCTGAAAATCAGCGTTCGTTTACCTTTCCAGGCCATTTGGCTATCCAGAGAGCAGACAATTCGCCAAATCCTGGCGAATTGCCTGCACATACGGTGCCTGTTCGGTCCCTGTTCGAGGGCAGTGAATCCCCATGAAAAAGCACTGCTTCGGCTATTCAGAGAACACAAACCAGCAGTGAAAGGTTCCCCTAATGCCCTGCCATTCGGTGGTTTCATACGGCAAATTTATTCAGGAGAATCCCATAGGCTTCAATGTTAAAAATATTCCTGTTTTAATTCAATATCTAATAAACCATTCATTATAAAATCTTTTTTAGGATACCTTAAGCATTTTTTCTTATTTATTTTTTTTTTAAAAGTCAGATTTTTTTTTTAAGTTTACTTATTTTTTCTGTAACAGACATTTTTATTATCATTCCCTGGACCTCCTGTGTAAATTTCAGACATTTTCGCTCAGTAGTTTCTTTGCAAACAGCGTTTCACTTTCACAGATTCATACAAATGGTTTTGCTAATTTATTCACTGCCTCCTCTGCGTCTCAGCTGCTTCGGCTCTGTGTGATTCGGCTCCTGTTCGGCTGCTTCGCTGCGTGTGATCGGCTCCTGCTCGGGTTTTTCGAAGGTTAATCCAGATGTTTTTGCTTGTTTTCGGCGTGCATTCGCTGGGTTTTGCGGTTAGTTTTCGTCAGGTTTGCGGTGACTTTTCCCTGCAATTCGGGGACCCTGTGGTGCTTGCTGTATACACCGCAGGGTCACCGAAATGGGATCGGCAAAAGGAACCGAATTGAAGAGAACGAAAAGTCACCGAACGTGCGGTGACTTTTCGAATCTCTTTGAATAACCCTGCCTGTCTCTCCTCGAGGTAGTGCCACGGTCTAGGCTATCGATGAAACAATGCGTTGCATCATCAGCTCCACACTTGCTGGCAGTGTGAGAAATGAGAGGGTTAGTTAACGCAGCATCACTGTGCACGTTATAATTGTACACTGAATAATAGTGCTGCGTTAGTGAAAAATATTATTTTATGTATTATTTTATTTGTACATAAATCTAACCTGGTTATATTTAGTATGACTGGAAAGGCCATAATCTGGCCTTTCCAATGGTACCTCATATGTCCCTCTAGCCCTCAGGGCTCAACAGCTGCAGTGGTCTAAATGATTGTAAATTGTAAAAAGAAAAAAAAGAATAAGGTGCCCCCTTGTGGCAGGAGCCTGTAGGCACATTTCTACTCTGCCTAGTTATAAATCCGGCCCCACTGCTGCTCCATATTACCATAAACCAGAATTATACTGTATATCTGGTTTTTACTTAACTTGCTCCTCGCTGTGTGGCATTGAGCACATGGGTCAGTCATGGAAATCATTGTATACAAATCATTGTATTGTTTGGGATGTATTCTAATGACATCACCAGGGTGTAAATTATTGGTCTTCTAAGCTCCCTGTTTTATCTCATAAAGCCTCCATCTCTTATGTTTTGTAACCTGAGGAACAATAGACCTCAGGCAGCCTTATCTAAACATACCCTCCTCCTTTCCATGGACTGTTAAATACTGTCTGAGATAAACCACATTTGTAAGGTAAAACGTTTGCACAGGTTTTGGTAAATGTTGCAACCTGGAAAAAATCAACAAAATAGAAACAGGATATAAAATACTATGGACAGTATTACATACTGCTGCTAAAACGAGGACGCTAAGGAGGAAACCTGCACCTTAGTTCTCCTTAGCATCCCCATTTTCGCTCCATATTACAGGGTAGGTGCTAATTCAGCAGCCTGTCCTGTAATGCAGCGCTAAGCCTCAGGATACTTGAAGCAGTGCCAACGTGCCACCCTCCCCTCCCCTCCCCTCCATGCAGTACATCGGACTCCATTGAGGCTTTGACTGCCGGGTCACATGACCTGCAGGATCTCACCTCTCATGAGATCCTGCAGGTCCGTGGAGTGATCGCAGAGGGAGACTGGGGACTTGTTTTCCCCAGTCTCACTCTGCTGCCGGCAGCCAGAAGAGGCGGATCGGACCACTGTTTGCGCCGCGGGATGAGAGGGCAGCATCTGATTTTTTTGGTGGGGATTTGTAGCTGGTGATAACTGATTTTGCAGAAGTTAGCACCAGCTCCAAGCTGTGGTTAACGTTTGAGTTAACTACAGCATTGAGAAATTAGGATTACAAAGTCCTAACGCTAATTAACTCTTAACGCTCCCCATGTTAAATATAGGGAGCGCAACGTACATTAAGCCTGTGCTGGTAAGCACAATCTCGGATAACCCGTAAGCGTTTGGATTGTAATATGGTCAGCTTGTGCTAGGGCCACTTGACCTAACATTAACACTCACATAGGTAGGCACTAACTACAAGCATTTTATTTTGAGCTTTTTCTACTTTTTTTCCTCCATTTTTTTTGGAGAAAGGATTTTACCAGGAAGGATACATTGAGATTTCTCTCGTTTTCAAGTATGTCCTGTGCGGCGAGTATGTACCGTTAGGTGTCTTGCCCAAGGACACTTACTGGAGAGGTGCTCTGGCTGGGATTCGCGTTACGATGTAATAGCGCCCTATCCTTTTTTTTCCTTTTTCCATGCAATTACTTCAACCAAGGAAATAAAAAACCGCAACATGAGTTTTATAAAGTGGTTTGATTTGTATTGCACGTGTAATCTAGTTACAGTTTATGTACGCGGTAGTGTCCCTTTAACAGTGAAATATGAGTAAAACCGCTCATGCAATCCATCACATGCATGCTTAGTTTACTAGATTCCATTTATAAACACGAATAGTAACTTATTGATCTTTCATTCATTGCAGCCGTTTAGGATGATACAGAAATGCTGTTAATATAAACTCACGACCAATACTAGTGTCGGAGATTTTGCTTTCTGTTCTTGTCGTCTTGGCTGCAGTTCTGCAAGACAGAAGCCACCTGATAGTTCAGGTGAGACAAGCACGGTCTTTCAAGATCCTGGGATTCCTAATGGACTTTTAAGGACATTAATCAGTAGATTAGCTGGCAAATTTGTTCTGCATGAGCCATTAATCGTGTCACAGCCAAAAATACGCCACAGTATAATTAACCTACTATTTAATAAAAGCAATAAGTAGTGGTTTCAATAATCCACATTTGTAAATTTATAGAGCTTTAGATTTTAGGACATCAAAAATGCAGACATCTATACTAGCATGCATTTATACATAAAAATGTACCTGCGTGTAAATCTGATATTATGAATATGGAAGCCTAAGCTTAGACTGCATAATATCATGTGAGCACATGCAACATTACCATTCATATATAGAAAAAAGCATTTAGAGAAAAAAAAAATTCTGATTCTGTTCTGCACAAATCTTATCATTATCCGGGTAATCCTGACATTACCCAAAACCACCAGGTAAAGTTGCAAAACAATAATAAATAAATAAAAAATTCGGACTTTACCCGGGTAATCTTAGGACTAACCAACCGCCCTTGGGTAACAGTCTGGAAGAGCTGGAAAATTAGCATTATGTTTGCATTAAGATAAAAGTCTGAAGCTTTACCCGGGTAATCTGAGGACTATCCACAGCTACACTTGGGTAATCTGCAGAGCATCCAACCCCGCTTGGGTAACAGTGAATTTTGCAATGGATTTTATCAATGAAAATGGCAAAAGACAAACATTAAAATGTATTGCGGATATAATGAATATACAGAGTGACAGGATATGTTTCTTATATGAATGTGAAAGAGTTACATGATCTTTATTATGTGTCATATGTGCTTATATATCATTTATAAAACATAATAACCATCAGGTTACTCTTTATATAATATCTTTATCTTCATAAATTAATTTTCACACAAGTAATGCACAGAGTAACATGACGGTTATTTGGTGTGGTTTGTGACTATGGATACAATTTGGTTAAAACTTAGTAACATAAAACACAATTTTTGTTATCAGTCAAATAACAGTTTGCAACTTTACCCGGGTAATCCTCGGAATTCAGTCAACTGTAACCTGCTGAAAACCCAAGAAAAGCGGAGCACCCAGAGGCGTTTGGATACTTTGCATTTTACCCGGATAAAGCCTGATGCTTCATTGCACATCACACTTTATCCAGCAACACTAGGGTAATGTTCGTTTTACCCAGGTAAAATACAGCAGAAAACCGGAGTACAAAGAGGCCTCTAGATACTATGCATATTACCCGGATAAAGTCTGATGTTTCATTGCACATCACACTTTATCCAGCAACACTAGGGTAATGTGCGTTTTACCCGGGTAAAACACAGCAGAAAACCGGAGTATCCAGAGGCCTCTAGATACTTTGCAGATTACCCAGATAAAGTCCAAAGTTCATTTCACTCCAGATTTTTGCTAATGATGCCTGGGTAATGTCAGGATTACCCGGGTAATCCTAATATCAACCGCACTTCGAAATTTAACTGTAACATATAACCTAAAAAGCAAACCATTTTTTTTTAGCACAGTTGTCAGCAACATCTGCCCAATTATTTAACCCCTGCTCTGCCAAGATCACGCGGAACATCAAACTCGCCATCAGGTCCTGATATCGAGTTATCTCGATTCTCGATCTGCAGCTCTGAAGGACAAAAGCAAATTAAATTTACTTGCTGCAAATGAATTGTGCTTGCTTTTGGGCTGCAGAAGGTGTCCCCAAAGTTTTAGCCCTGTGGGCATAATGCCCAAACAGCTAAAACGGTGTAAAATCGGCTGATGAATGCCCTGCATATTAGGCTTTCAGCAGCCGATGCAGGGAACCATGAGCTGCCGCTCAAACTGCTGTAACTCCATTTGGCCAGTAGATGATGTCATCTGCCTGCCAAATATGTTATTACAGTAAGGAGTACACAGGGAATATTCCCAAATATTTCTTACTGTATAAATAATTAAACATAATAAAAAAACCAAACACTGGCTCCTGACAATGGTTTTTTTAGAAAATCACCTGGTAGTGAAGGGGTTAAGGGAAACAAAAGGAAATTTTATTTTTTAATAGTTTTCCTTTAGTTTCTTTATGGTTTATTATAATTGATGATGTCATAGTACTGAAAAGACACAAGAACATTCTTTAGTATGAGCCGTGTTTCCTTTTTGCTTTTTCAAGACTTAGTGAATTTAAACTATTTTAAAGGGAGATGACACCAATAAAACATAACTGTCAGGGAGAATTCAGGAAAGTGTTAACCCCAATTTAAGTCCATTTATCTACATTTTAGAAAGATAAATCAAACACTGGGGGAAGGGGATTGTATATAATATAACTCATACTCCCATCTCTTCAGATTAGGCCGGGGTCAGACGAACGCAGTGCCAACGTGCGTTTAGCCGCACTTTATTATGGCCGTGCTAGCAGCAAATGACATCCAACGCAGGCCCACACACGAAGTACGGCCGCACGAAAGTTCGGCCGCGCAACGCAAGCGGCAAACGAACGCATTTTTGCAAAAACGTCGAACCGCTAGTACTGCCGTAGAGAGCGCGCTGCGTCCGCATAGCGGCGTGTGTGCGTGATTAGGAGACGTCAGACGCTGTTCATGTCCAGCCAACATAACGTCCAGACACCCAAAGTTTCCTGGTTTGGATCCGTAAAAAATATGGCCGAAATTGCGCATCATATGACCGCTATCGCGTCTTCCGTGAAAAAATGCGTTTGGACGCATCAACGCACTTTTTGACGGTAGACGTGAAAAATGTATTCGTCTGACCCTAGCCTAAGTGTACCACATCACTGATGCAACTCATCCCTCTGCTCATCTACTCACTCATGATTGAAGCTGCTTCTATGGCCCCACCATCCTGAACCACTGGCACTAATGATCCTGACATCTAGTGCAATTCCTCTTGTCTTACTCAACCCCCAATCCCTCTAGATTGTAAACTCCTATGAGCAGGGCCCTCTACACCTCTTGTTTCCACCATTTGTCCGTTTATCTCATTCCCTTTAGTTATAGTAAAGCGCTGTGGAAACTGTTGGCGTTATATAAATGACGACAATAATAATAATGTGGGTTTTAGATCAGGACCCGTTGGTTTTGGGTACATTTTGATGGATTAACTGGCTTGTGATATAACTGTATCACCTTAAAATCTTCTTTCAACAAAAAGAATCTGAGACCTAATTTAAATCTATTTTTTTGTGTGTTTATTGATTTTCTTTATAGAAATTTGCAGTTGTGATGCACACCATCTTCCTTTGTTACAAAAAGAAGCACAGAAATCTTACATCCAAATCTTAAAGGCTTCAAATACAGCTTTTATAGGGAGAAAATTCCTGTTATTTTGTTTTCCACAATCTGAATTTAAATGTTCCATTGCCACTGGTGAAATTGCTTTCCATTAACCCTTTCACTACCAAGAATGTGTATACACAATTTTGCTCTGAGATACGACGAAAAGCTAAATTTAGCATATAAAACCTAATTCGCACATGTTTTTTAATGCAGAATGAGTGTGCCACCTGGGGAGAAACAAAATCCTTATGAGATCTTACTTCTCTCCCCATGCATTACTGTAAATAGGCAAAAAACTCAACAAAGTTACTGCTGCATTACAACAGCCAGGGAGAGGGCAGAATACAGGGAGATCTCTGGGGTCACTCACTGCTGTACAGGGATAAGATTCAGGGGGTTATGACTGAGTGTGAAATCCCTGTACAATACAGATACAAGGTGTTACTGTAATTGCCATACACAGGCATTATGCAGCACATACAGATACAAGGTGTTGCTGTAATTTCCATACACAGGCATTATGCAGCACATACAGATACAAGGTGTTACTGTAATTCCCATACACAGGCATTATGCAGCACATACAGATACAAGGTGTTACTGTAATTGCCATACACAGGCATTATGCAGCACATACAGATACAAGGTGTTACTGTAATTCCCATACACAGGCATTATGCAGCACATACAGATACAAGGTGTTACTGTAATTGCCATACACAGGCATTATGCAGCACATACAGATACAAGGTGTTACTGTAATTGCCATACACAGGCATTATGCAGCACATACAGATACAAGGTGTTGCTGTAATTTCCATACACAGGCATTATGCAGCACATACAGATATAAGGTGTTACTGTAATTTCCATACACAGGCATTATGCAGCACATACAGATACAAGGTGTTGCTGTAATTGCCATACACAGGCATTATGCAGCACATACAGATACAAGGTGTTGCTGTAATTTCCATACACAGGCATTATGCAGCACATACAGATACAAGGTGTTACTGTAATTTCCATACACATGCATTAAGACAGATATTATTTTTAGATTCTATTGGTATTTTTGGAAGCTGCATTACTAATAATCTCATTATGAACGTTACAAATCCCCCATAAACAGGAGATCTCAACATTGTATTATCCATCTGCATCACATTTACTGTATTTAACACAAATTCCATTCCTGCCTGTATACTAATAATGCAGACCCCATATACTGTATATCCAAGGGAAGACAGACCATCTATCGTTCAGTACCTTTCACCCCAGCAATGAGAAAACATTTGATAACTAATAATGAGCAGAGTTATATTTCTTTACTCATTTAACAATCTCCGGGAAAGCAATCTCTATGCTAAATTGCCATGTTACCTTCAATATAAACGGTAAGTATGCATAACATATTTCAAATAAATGTTCTCTATTTTAATGAAATGGTCCTGGGAGTGAATGGGTTAAATGGATTACCTAATATCATGTTGTGAAGTTATTTTGATGAATACGTCACCAGAGAGATATGGCTTGGCAGTATATTTTTTTGTTTTGTTTTGCGAAAGGATTTTATAAGTGTATAATTTAACCACATGTCACCCGTCTATCCTAAAATAAACCATGTTCTCCAAACACCAATACAATATTTTCCTTTGCTGACAGCTCATATTTATTTATTTTTTTGAGAAAGGATTTTACCAGGAAGGATACATTGAGATTTCTCTCGTTTTCAAGTATGTCCTGGGTGGCGAGTATGTACCGCTAGGTGTCTTGCCCAAGGACACTTACTGGAGAGGTGCTCTTGCTGGGATCGAGCCTGTGTCTCCACAGGCTCTCTCCACGCAGAGCAGTGATGTTACCTCTACTCCACCCAGCCGGTACTAATGTATTTCACTGGCGGCATCCCCTTTGGCGGACCCGGCGAGCGGGTGCCGAGGGCCTCCCACTTATCCTACACCTGAGTTGGATGTACATACCCTCAAATTAAAGCTGACAGTCTGCAGTTAAAGCACATTGTGTTTGTTTCATTCCAACTCCATTGTGGTGGTTTATAGAGCCAAAGATGTTAGAATTGTGTCGATGTTCCAATATTTCTGGACCTGACTGTATAATGTAGGATAAACTTCCAGGGGTTGGTTCTCGCCCTCCTTAATCAAACAAAAGGAACTAAGGAATCCTATAACAATGAAAAACCACATATAGTGCAGTATTATAGTGGAAAAGGGACCTCAAATTAGATGAGACCCACAGGATCCCTGGATTGAATCAGCATTTCTATGGAACTCCTGTCTATTCGGGTGCCTCCACTGCATTTCACGTCTGGGTCTATAGATGGTCTCACCATTCAGCTGGTATAATTCCAATACCATTGGGAGTAACGTAGGTATTATAACAGCTGAATAATGAGACCATCTATATTTCCTCAGATGTGAAATTCAGTGGAGGCAGCCGAACAGATGGGAGTTCCATACAAGTGTTGATTAAATTCAGGGATCCTGTGAGTCTCATCCAATTTGAGGTCCCTTTGTCACCATTATACTGCACTATATATGTTTTTCATTGTTATAGGATTCCATACTTCCTTGTATATTCCTTACTTTGATGGACTTTCTATGTATCCTCACTGAGATGTACCTGATGCTTAGGTCTGCTGCCCCCTAATCTTCCCTTTGAAAGCAGCATCCTGCTCAAACTGTAATTTCTTCCAACATTTTGTACCATCTGTTAAAAATATCTTCACTATACCTTTCAAGGCAGAGGGATAAATATGTTTTTAAATTGAATATTTACTCGGATCTTCAGAGGCACCATCAGGTGCCCGATATCATGTTATCCCAATCTGCAGCTCTGAAGGACAAAAGCAAATTCAATTTATTTTCTGCAAATGAATTTCATTTTGGTTTTTGGGCTGCAGAAGGAGCCCCCAAAGTTTTAGCCCAGTGGGCATAATACCTGAGGTGCTAAAACTGTCTAAAATCTGCTAATTAAATGTCCTTATCGGACATTCAGCATCCAATGCAGGGAAGCACGAGCTGCAACTTTAACTGCTGTAACTCCATTTGGCCAGTAGATGGCAACATATCCCTGCCAAATAGGTTGTTACAGTAAGGAATACATTGGGAATGTTTTGGAATGTATAATTAATTAAAATTATTAAAAAGAAACAAAACAAAAAACAACTGATTTCTGACAATTTTTTTTAAAATCACTTGGTAGTGAATGATGGCAGTATCTTAATAGGTATTAGGAAAGCACCCCAGCCTTGGAGTTATCCAAGGTAATGTTTGCGGCTGTGGCCCCTGTGTGAACCCTTAAACTTTGTTATCCAGTGTCTGTGGTCATGTTGTTTAGAAATACATATATTCTTATGAAGTTAAAAGATATGATAAAGGACATGGTGTACCGGAGGTCAGCATAGTTAATGTACACCTACCACTTTCTATAAAGTTCCCATTCAAGTATTACGTTTTGCAGTCAGATTAATCGAGCGTTCGCATAGCACGGTAATTGCATGCTTCATCTCTGTTTTGACTCATAGAACCTTTCCGGGGCACTATTGTGATGTGTGGGCATCCTTAGAAAAGCTATGTATCTTGGTTTCATAATCACACAATTTTCTTTGAAAAAAATGAACTTTTTATAAATAATAAAAACCAAAACTTTTTTAATAAATAGCCACCTATTTTTAACCATTAAACTACCAAGAGGGTTTCCCAAAAAGAAATGGTCAGGAACCAGAGGTTTCTTGGAAAATCATTTTTATTCATCCATATTTCAGAATATTCATATTCCCAATATGTAGTACCGGCTGGGTGGAGTAGAGGTAATGTCACCGCTCTGCATGGAGAGAGCCTGTGGAGTCATGGGTTCGATCCCAGCGAGCAACCTCTCCAGTAAGTGTCCTTGGCAAGACACCTAACGGTACATACTCGCCACCCAGGACATACTTGAAAACGAGAGAAATCTCAATGTATCCTTCCTGGTAAAATCCTTTCACAAATGTATTCCTTACTGTAATAACGTATTGACAGGCTGTTGTCACCATCTACTGGCCAAAATGAGTTACTGCACTTCAGGTTTTAATGCAGGATCAGCTGTTAAAATGTCAGTCAGCTATATTCCCTGCTGGTTTTAAAGTGTTGGCACCTCAGGCATCGTGCACACAGTGCTAAAACCCTAGGGACGTGTTCTGCAGCCTAAATGCAAACAACGTTCTTTTACAGTAAATTTAATTCCTTTGCATTTGTTCTGTGCAGCACCAAATCGACTATACTCAATATCAGTTCACCAGAAGGTGCCTTGCAGATCAAGTATATTTGATCTTGGTAGTAAAATTGTTAAGATTCAGTCGGGTGTAGTTTTGGTGTACTTTTCTATTTTGGTACAAGAAAGATTTGTGTTGCAATGTTTCGTATAAATGCTAATCTAACATATTTTTTAAAAAAAATACAATCACAGGGGAGATATATATATATATATATAAATGTTGTGATTTATTCACTGGACACAAATGTTAGTGCTTTGGTTTCTGCTTTATTGTGCAACCATTGCAGGGTAAAATTTCACAAATACAAAATAAACACATACTCCTGGATGCGGAGGCTAATTTCACACTGGACCAGACCTGTCTAACATGGTGGACAGCTAAGCCGTTTGCCAATCTATAAAAGCAAAATATTGTTTACCTTCCTCCTGGGCTTTGGATTAGGCTCTCTTTCCCCCTTCACCCTGCACACAGGACTGCCCTCTAAGGAAACCACATATCTCCTTTAACGGTCAGGGCAGAACTAATTCGCCTCAGCTGTTAGTTAACTCTATAGGGGAAAACGGATTCCTCCATCCGCCGGCAGATAAAACTTTGGTCTACCAACCTGCCCCTAATCATACTGTCACAATGTAAATATACACACACACTCACACACTGTAAAAAATGGTAGGAAATGTAGTTTATTTATTTAAGTACAGGGGCGTAACTACCAGGGGTGCAGAGGGTGCCACTGCACCCGGGCCCTTGAGTTCAGGGGGGGCCCACACTTTATATATAGATTTTTTTTTAAATTTATTTTATACTTATTTGCGAGTTTTACTTTGGAGCTCTGTGATACACTCATACACACCACATATCACTGTGAGTTTTGTTGCTGTAAACCTCTGTGATTTACACTGATACACACTGCACATTACTTTGAGTTTTATTGGTGCGGAGCTCTGTGATACGTTCATACATACTGCACATTGCTGTGAGGTTTATTTCTGTGGAGCTCTGTGAGACACATAGTGCACATTACATTAAAAATGGGATGGACTGAAGAGGTCATAGTGAACCTGGAAAAAAATGGGACACTGGAGTCAACATTGTAGACCTGGAGGGGACCAATGCATGTTGATGGGAGCGGGGACAAAATATGTTTTTGCCTAGGGGGGGGGGGTTCGTCATGGTTCCTGCCCCTGGGCCGTGGGGTTTCTAGTTACGCCTCTGTTTAATTATAAAGCTTCAGTAGTTAAAAAAAATAATATTGCAATCAAAATAAATTTAGAAAGACGTGCGTTTTCTCTTGTTTATTACATTTGGTTTCTGTATATTTATCCTATATATGAAAGAAAATGAATAGAAACATACTTAACTGATGATCTTTACAGAATTCATAAACTGAATGGGAAATTGACACCGATAAGCAGATTTGTAAATGATATGCAGCGAAAGCTCCAATTCAGCAAAGTGCTTAGGTGAAGGAGAGGAAAGACAAAAAAGATCTAGCTTGCCAGGCGTCTTACTCAGCAAAAATAAATGAATTAAAATGATTGCCCTTCTGCTTATTATAGGAACGCTGCCTGATAAATCTAATGCTGCGCAAGGTCAAGCCAGTTCTTAAATACATTTCCAATCAGTAATGCGCCACAACCGTGTGAAGTGACGGGCTTGAACAAATATCACAAGTATTTACCCACGGTGATATACATGAATTAAGTGTATTATTTTAATAGGGTGACAGACATTATGTAACTATGTATACTTTTTGAATTATTACATGTTAAACGGAAACCTTTTTGCACTAGCTGCATTTTTACCTCAACTAATCAACAATGGTTTGCTAGAATCTTTCCAGGCGATGGGTAACTGGTACGAGTAATGCGGAACTCAAGTCATTTTTATCCAAACCAAGAGCAAAAATTCATGTAAGATTTGGGCATTTTGGTTAGAAAATATGGCCAGTGATACAAACAGAGGGAGCTGCAATCACGGTGATACCCATTTAATAAACAGTAATAATCGACTGCACTTGGACACGGTGGCGGCCCATCACTACAATACCATGTAGAAGAGAAGGAGGGTACCAGGCACATCAGTTGCGGCGAAGGAGCTTCTTTCAAGAATGTTGTAACACTTCGGCTGGCAATGCGACCTTTCTCAAGCTTGAGAAAAGGTGTTTTGCCAACCGAAACGCTGCAGCATTCTTCCTGAAAAAAGTCACTTTGCAAAATTTGATGTGCCTGGTACCCCTGTCCTCTACTAGAAAATTTGGGAAGGCAGTCACACCAACGGGGTTGGAGTTAATCAATGAAGATAGTGATTCAATTGTAAGGTTCACAATAACTGCAAGAAACATGGGTTGCATTAATCACTGTGGATAGGGCTATTAATTTGAATTAATCACTGAGGATAGGGGCTATTCATTAGAAGCAATCACTGGGAACAGAGGTTAGTCATTACAAATATATGGAATTATTCAGTGCCAGTTATATTTCCCAAACTTGTAGAGAAGATAAGACAAAACCATAAAGTAACAAAATTAATTTAACACAAAGAGAATTGGAACAGAAGTGTACAAGAGTAGTAGTTGCACACGCAAAAAGTGAGGGTGAACTTGGTGGGCTGCATGCAGGGATGCCATCTGAATTCTTGGGGCTCTTACTCAACCACTGGTCAGGGCCCCACTTCCCACAGGTGTCTTTTTTAGAAAACTAATTCAAAATAAAACTTATTGCTTCCTCTTCTGCTTACTTTATTTTACAATGAGTGGGCTAAATCCCTGGTGGTTAAGCAAGGGGATAAAAAGTGTCCCCTGGTGAGAAAGCTTTCAGTCTGTGGTTCAGACCATACTGAACGCTCCCGCAGTTGATGAGTCAGTGATGCCTTAACTCACCAGGTATCTTAGCCATGCCTGGATGGCATGGAGGGACCTTTTCATCTGTGGTACTTAGACAAGCTGCACAGAGTTTGGGCCATGTCCACCCTTGAACCACTGGGCCCCTGAACAGATCACAGGCTGTCACTCCCTAATAGTAGCCCTGGTTGCATGTACGATATTATGGGATGTCTGGAGTCTGTGTGAGCAGTAGATTGGGGTGATAGCCTCCTTAAAGTGTTGCATTCATAGACACTATTAAATGCTGAAGGTACAGCGAGTGTTGAATATGAGGAAGGAGTTGGTTCCATAAATAGGGAGCGGTTTGGGAGAGCCTAGATTCAGAAGTGAGGGGAAGACAATATGATCATTTTATTTTAGTCGATTGGCAAAATGATCTGAAGCACAGCACAGGTGATATGATTTGCTGCTCAGTGATTGCAGGATTCAGTCTGCTTTTGCCCAAAATCTGGCCTGTACGAGGGACCTGAGGACTGGTTTGGGGATCACTGCTCTAGACTTTATGTTTGCCAAACCTGAAATATTATTGTACATATCCTGATGTATAGGAATAGTCTAAGCCAAATTACTTTCATTTATAAGTCAGCTGATATATCAATTTCTTTTTAACCGACCCCACATGTCTCTTTAAAACCAACTATAGACGATCTAAATACTAGACATGTGAATTCACTTTTACAAAAATTACAATGTATTTAGTGATACTAATTAACGACAGGATACCTGAAGGATGAACCTACAATAGTAAATAATAATTCCATGAGACAGTTTAACATTTGTGTAATTCAGCTTTAATGTGAGTCAATGCACGCATGAGTATAATGTGCATAATATAGTGCAATTCATTAAACTGAAATCACAGACGTTGGGAGCAGATCTGATCCTAACCTATATGAGAGATGGGCTGCTTAGCATCCTCTGGTTAAATCCTTCACCAACTGATCATTGGTGGGGGGTATTGAGAGTTTGGGCATCACCCCCGTTTATTCATTTTGCTCCCACTGACCAGATGATGGTGGTCAGGGGTGGTCACAGTCGCTCTGATTCAATCCCTTAAGATGGCAATTTTCCGTAATAATTTTTTTCATATATATATATAAAAAATCTGACGTTTTTAGCACAATGTGTGATTTACCAAGTTTTGTGTTGCCCCCATATATATATAACCCCAAATATTTTTCATAACCCATAATTGCTGTTTAACGTGGGATGAATGTAATCCAAAAGTTTAAGATTTTTGGAATCAATTACACTGTCACATTGTTACTGTTGAAATAACACATATTCAAAGTCCTCTTAAAATGAACTTCAATGTTCTAGTTGTTTTACTGCAGTGAATTAGCAAATTATAACTTACTTATGAAGTATGTAGCAAACTTTATAAATGTCACATCACATTACACTGATTGTAATATGTATATGACAACGTTTGAACATGGTAAGAACTGCCGGGGCATTCAGCTCACAGCACTTAAAGCCCCAAAGCGAATATATCGCTAGCAGGAGACTTGTCCTGTATTTAAATTTACTGCATGAGTTCATTTAGTTTTGTTAATGCCAAAAATGTGTCAGCTCCCTCACAATTTGATTTTCAGAATGCCTGCACATTATCCTCCTTAACATTTACAAGCAAGCACTTTAAATAAGAATTAAATATGGTTTCTGAAACAAAAGATCCTGGGCTCTATTCTATAGTGAACACTAACTTTATCGTTCAGGTGAGAAAGCATTACCGCCAGTATAAGTGGCTTTAACGCATGCCTCCATATTACCTTGCTGGCGCTAATCCTGCTCGAACTCGACCAGAAGCGCACGCTAGAGATGTGCATTCGTTTCGGAAAAATTCGGAACTTGGAACAAATTTGATAATTCGTATTCGGAATATTAATCCGAATAATGAAACGATACGATACAAATTCGAAACTAAACGGTATGTAACGAATTTATTTCGTTTTACACTGTGTCAGCATCATAAAAGAAAAATTTTAATAACTGATGTCAACTATCGAATTTGAAATGAACTATCAAATTGATATCAACTATTGAATGTGAAATGAACTATCAAATTGATATCAACTATTGAATGTGAAATGAACTATCAAATTGATATAGTTGTTCCAGCTGAAGAAGCTGCTTTACAGCAGCGAAACGCGTCCTGGAGTCATGATTTATTGTTTATTTTAAACTTTGTTTTAATAAATCCTTTTAAAGACCACGTCCCGGTTCCAGAGCGTTTTTTTTATTTGGATTTTTTCTACACAAAAAAAATCCATGGGTATTTCTACTTGAGCTTTGGAAGCTCCACCAAATGTAAGTCTTGATTCAGCAGAAAAATTGTGCCTATCAAAAAGAAAGATTTACACTAGGAAAGCATATTTTTTGTCTATTCTCCTACGTTTCTACAAATGTACGACGTTTGAAGAACGTTTCCATATCTAAGGTGGGGGTCACCTGCTAACAAGGAGGAAGACAAATACCCAGAGGCAAAATCCCACTCAGAGCCAGTGCTAAAGGCTCTATATTTGTGAGTGGAACAACTATTAATTTTATCACCTCCAAATATATATCTTGCAATCTGCACTATGATCTTCTGTATTTGCGTCTTTTATATAACCATGTGATGAGTTACGGGCCTGCATGAGACATCCAGACTCCAGAGCATTTATTATGCGCTCACCAGATACGTAACCATTTTATCAAATTGATATCAACTATCGAATTGATCTTAACTTACAATACAAGTAATAGTCAGCAAAGGACTTTATGAAACAAATAAATTTTGTTTCACTTATTAATTTGACTCAAATACTAAATCTGTGACACAGCTTAAAATGTAACCCTAGCTTTTCCTTTAACAGCAAAATTTGATTAATTGGGGTTTTATCTAGTGATCCAAAATTCGAATTGATATCAACTATCGAATTGATATATGAAATTCGAATCAATTCAAAATTTAAAATCGATCCGAAATGAAATACGAAGCAAAATTAGTTACGAAATTCCGAAAACAAAATGATTTAAAAACGTAACGAAACAAAACTAAACAACAATTTTTCAGCCATGCACATCCCTAGTGTGCGCCTCCGTGGAGTCCTATGGACTCCAGGAGGTGATACACAAAGTGGCGCAGAAGTGCTACTGCGAGTATCCCAGCAGTTTGCACTGCATTCCGGGGCAAGGTGCTGAGGCAGCGCCAGCTTCGTAATATCACGTTAAAATGGGGACACTGCGAGGAACCCTGCAGGCGCAGATTTTCTACATAATGTCCCCATTTTAGCTTGAGAAACGGAATAGGGCCCCCTGTGTTTAGGGTTTGCATTCATAGATTGAACTTTGAATATGGTGATCATTTAGCTGCATAAAATAAGGAATAATATTGATACAATATAGCAACTATTGCAAAAATGCGCAAAATTACATCTTACACCATAATATTTTGTTTACAATAAACATTAGTGCAACCAATATTTTGCACCAGCTCCTAGATGTGCATTTAGTGACTGATTATTTAGAGTCAAATTGTAAAAGGAGAAGAAAGTTGTCCAGGCACACCAGCTCTGGTTCGAATATTTAATATAGCACGAATGCAAGCAACATTTCAGCTTTCAAGTGCCTCATTCAAGCCTTGAATGGTTTTTGTGCAGTCAAAACATTGCCTGGATGCTCTATTAAATGTTCCAACCAGAACTGGTGTGCATGGACCCCTATCTTCTCTTCCTGCAACTCTTATTTTGAGGTTGGACACTGTGTCTCCAGCTGCGACTGGATCGAAGATTTAACTGCAAGTCATGTGTTCATTAATTTGTGACTGTGCAGAGTTTTTGTTCTTTAATTTAAAGTCAATCTTAAATTAAGAAAGATCCATAATAATATCTCTTCATAGTACAGAGAATGAATTGATCAAAAGATCATTGCGTGTCACGATCGTTGGCACGCAAGCTACTGGTTTGATCTTTTGGTCCAAGGTGCATTATCTCTTACAGCTAAGTCCCTTTGCGTTGAATGAAGAAAAGAAGGATCCGGGCTGGTTCAAAATTCTCTTTAATGGAGCAGCATCAAGGCAGACAACGTTTCGGATGTTACATCGCTTGATAAAGGCTGTGCAAAAGCCAAAATGTTGCCAACAGCCAAAACGTTGCCTACCTTGATGCTCCATTAATGAGATTTTTGAAGCAGCCTGGAGTTGCGGATCCTTCTTTTCGTGCCAGAATTAAGAGGCAACACTTTTGATGGGGGCAATTTGCAGCTACAATTTAAATTATTATGAGATATGTGGATCATGAGAGCCCATTACGTCTTAATATGAACTTAATTATGATGCAACTATTTGCCCTGGGAAATACATTGCTAATATTAACCACATGTGGACCAACGACAAAGCTTTCAAATGTAGAAGTTGGTATTGCAGATCCACACTCAACATGTAATGCCCAGCAGAGGAGTTTATAAGCTGCTATTAAACAAATATGAAAAAGGAAATTCTAGATCTCACCATGAACATTTAAAGAGCAGAATTGTATCATTACCTAGAACATTTCCTGCCAAAGGAAAATGCTGAAACAAATGAGAGATTTGAGTTTTGAGAAATTATTTCAATACAGTATGCATAAAGAAAGAAATGTTTAATTCTGAGAACATTAAGTGCAAAGTTCTTCTGTGCATTAATGTATATTGCACTAACCCAGACAGATAATTAATACAGCCATAAAGTATTGAAAATTGCTATTTTTTTCATCAGTATATAAATGTGTAATTATGCTTATGTTTGAATACTAAAACTACTTTGGCTTGAAATAACTTTCATAAGTAAAGCAATAACCGAATGAAGTAACTCTTTTTATATATATATATATTCAGATATTCAAGAATCATTCAACACCTGGACCGGTACACAGACTCAATTTAAAAATCAGATTTCCAATTTAGAAGTTGCAGACTTCATTTGCATGTCCCATACCCAGAGGTCCTTGCTTCATACGGGTAATGTAGCACATGAGCTCTGTACCGCAGTTCTCTGAATTGTTGGGATGTGAATACTATTCCTTGTCCATACTATTCCACTATTCATTATTTCAACACCCATCCTAACCTCCCACTCCTCTGCTTGGCCCTTTTTGTCAAATTCTATGGATTTGCTCAGTATAGCTTTCAGACCTGAAGAATCCAATTATTCTCTCGAAAGCTTGTCTTTTAAATGTAATATTAGTCCAATAAAAAGGTATCACTACGTACTGCTATACTTTGTATATAAATATGTACACACAGTCTCAAGCTGCCTCAGGTTTAATGCGACAGTGAAATTTCATACGCTCTATGAAATCTATCTATCAAGTGCTCTGACGTCTAAATGATAATCACTGAAAACCTAAGCAACCTAGCAACATGTTTGCACGTTACATCCAAGCAACTTAAATGTGTTATGACACTTGTATACATTGAGGTAAAAATAAATTTATCAAGCATATAACATGAAAACTACTTTATGATGTTCAGATTTGTGCCCTGACACTTTATTTGTGATTTGCTTATGGAGTTAGAGATGTAGTATCTAGAGTCTGATTTTCCAACACCTACTAAACATGGATATTTGAAAATATTAATCAACATGTTACTACATCCATCTGGGTGATTGCAGTCTGATTTGCATATGGAGCAGTTGTCCCTGTAATGGCACAATCTAGCTAAAGCTTTGTGAGACCTGAGCGGGCCCCATCGTAGAGCAGGCCACTAGTGCCATTGCTCGTTCTCAGGATCCTCACAAACCCCCTTTTTCTTACTACATCCATCTACATAGACATTTAAAACAATGGCCCCTATTCTGGCTGCGCAAACCTCATCTCTGTTTCTGTGGTGCCGAGGGTGGAGCGATCCGTCACTTCCTCTGGATGCAAGCAATGGAACACTGGGGATAGATATCTTTCAGTGTCCTATCAAAGTTACTCCGCAAATGTAAGCTCACGTAGGGTTGCACTTGGGTTGAACTCCAGCATGCAATACTAGCGACACACCACTACCAGTATTTTCTACCAGCTCTCAACTATTCTGACTTGAGCTTCTAAAGCAATGGCTCAGGCGGCATAACATTAACCGGAAGCCACCAAGAGTTTACCCTTATCGACTCCTATTTACAACCAGAGACTTATGGTCAGAATAGAGGCCAAATAATTAATCCTCCTCTTCAGCAGATTTTAGTGGCCCTCAAACTACAGTTCTTTGCTCCTTTTCCTGTATTTCAGTAGGGGGATGGGATTTCTGTATTCTGTGCAGTCTTTGGGGGAGGGTGAAGAGATTGGAGCTAAGCTTACAGAGAGAAAAGAAGCAGCAACAATGCTGCAGCGTGAAAAGTAACCTTCAAGAAGAATGTCCCTTTAATAAAGACAGCTCGAATAATGTTGCTATCGCAAAAAAAAATATCGATTGTATGGAGACGTAGCAAAGAGTTAAAATCTTTGCCTTACAATTAGAGTGTTTGGAGTGTGATTGTATCGGAATGTTCCAGAATGAAATGTTCAGATGATGTTTAGAAACATTTGGTCCAATGTTTCCGCCATGCAGAACATTCAGCTTACCAAACAAACCCTAACCTGTGGTAAGGTCATATTTTGACACATGAAATTCCTGGGGTCCTCGTACGTTACAACCCCTCTCTTTCTCTCTAAGATTACAATAAAAAAGATATGTGCAAGCTCTAAGCTGCACAGAGATGATAACCTAATTCTGTGGGTGTCATTTTCTTCGCTCCGATATCGGCCAAGACAATAAGCGGAAGCCATGGTAGACAGAGTCGCGGGAGCCCAGGAAACAGTAGCATAGAGGTTCCTCTTAACGGGTAGATTACCTATGCATACAGTTCAGATGCAATTTTTGTATCATCAATGTTGACATGTACAGGTGAACATTAAAAATGAGTTTCTGTTATAGGGATCAACAACCAAGGAAAGTCTATTAAAAACCTCTATAAACAAATAAAAACGTAAGTATTCTCCAACTACTGTCTTCATTCCGTTTTAAAAAATAAGGAACATAGTAATAGGACTCCCGATACACTAGTTAATATTTAATAACATGTAATGAAAAGCACAACTATGACATAATCACATCACTTACGAAACTCTACACAACAAAACATATCAAACTAAAAACACAATACAAGCACAAATCCACACACAGAGATAGTCATCACATATATGCATACTTACTAGTTTCTTCCCTACAGATCAGCTATCTAAGAAGTCGAGAAATTCAGGCCAATATATGATAGAACAGTGAACGATAAGATAGAAAAGTCAGAATTCCTCCTGAACATTTTTTATAGTGTTTCTATGTTACTATGTTACTAATTGATTATCTTTAATATTCTGTTTGGTCAGTTTGGAAACAAAAGTCAAGCTGTGCTGTCATCACCACAGATTTGCCTTAAAGTCCAAGTGCCAGATAGAGCACTCCATTATTTACTATCAGCAGCTCTACAGAGCCCTGATAATGTAATTTAGGAGGACAGAAATATAAATGTAGGGTTCTTTAAGGGCTTGTAGACGAAACAGTCCATCATTGGGGATCACTGACCATTCCATATAATTATAATTGCTATTGCTACACAAAAAATAGTATATATATAGAATGCTATGGTTAAATGACTGAAATGATAGACGAGCTGTAACGATACTAAAACATATTAAAGACTAGATGGATAAATTAAAAATCGATCCATGAGAAACAAATACAAGAGAAATATTGAAATATAGATTTGCAACTTCTTGGCTTTGTTTAACTCTCAAAAACAAAAGGCAAGGTACAAAATAAAAAATAATCAAGATTAAGACCATAAATTGAAACGTCACAAAAAGAGTCCCAAAGGAAGTCCCTGAAGAAATGGTTAACTATTTAGATACTACCTACATCTCTATATGATAGAAAACTACAAGTGGCCAGAATGCTCTCTTGTGACCCCACCAAATGCCTCATTCACACAATGTTTGGGAAGGCATAAGAATTTGGCAGATCTACACACGTTCCTCTACTTCTTTGAGCCTCTGGGTGTTCATGAAGGTTTACAATGAACCCTATTTTCAATGCAAGTCCATTCAATCGACCTTTGTAGCCATTCTCTGTGTGTGTTCCGATGGACAAATATAGATTTATATTGGTAAACTTTAATTTCATTTTATATCATGTGATTAGATTTGAGACATTAAATTCTGGAAAACAAGGTCCCAACATTCAAAACCACTAACGATTTTGTTTACCTGCAATAATATCATTCCCTATCGAAAAGATAGAGGAAAATCACCAGGGACATTTCTAATGATATATATAAATAAACGTATCCCTCCTTTCTCCACTTATAGATATATGAAGACATTGAAGTATGCAGACTAGTAATGACCAGGTGAGTTTTGTAAATAACATGAAATGCCTTCTAAATCCAGCAAAGTCAATAGTATTTATATATATTTAGGATTCATCTTTTAATCCAAGCAAATACATTTATCACCGTGTTAGCGGGTACAAAATGCCAGGAAAGCTGGATGTACCACTAGAACTTCTTTCGGGGGGCTTGCACACCCATGGAAAAATTTCAGTGTAAAAATCCTTGTTGGCTTCAATTCTATTTTTTAGTTTATTAAATTTTATTTAAAAAAAATCAATCATCTGTTTTCCACACATAAGAAATGTGATGCGGGAGCAGTGTTAGCCGTTATAGACTTAATATAATTTTCTGGGGAAATAGAGACACAGCAGCAATCAGCCTCCCACTTTTGCAGACAGTACAATAAACTGGTAGTTTAAACAACCGTTATTATGTTCCAAGTCATTTATCAAGGATCCAGTAAATATCAAGAGATCCATATGGCTACAAACTAGATTTGCTCAGTATTCTCATTATTTATTAACACATCTAAATAATAAATGGTTTATTATTTCAAATATTTAGAAAAATTACCAGAAACAAACTTTAATAGAAAGTCTTAACCCTTTTCAATGCAAAAGATCGAAAATACTCAATAATCAAAACACTTGCTAGTTCCCCAATATCGAGTATACTCTATTTGGCTTAAGTCTCAAGCAATGCAAAAACTATTTTTTTAATGCCTGTGAAATTCATGTCGAAGGGGCTCCAGAATATGCCCCCAACGTTTTAACACATCAGGCATGATACCCAAGATGTCAAAACAGTTTGAACAGCGTGGAATCCGTTCTTACCCTCCAACATTAAATTGGAGCCCAAGATGTATTATGCAGATGCAGTAGCACTTTTCGGCCAGCAGATGATGTCATCTGCCTTTCAAATAGTGCAGACAGTTTGAAAATGTGCTTTTAGGATTTTCAGGCACATTTTCACTGTATGGCTACTGCAAATGTGTTTTCCATAAATCCACAGGTTCCTCGTAGTGGTTTTATAGAAAATATCTTGATAGTGAAGGGGTTAAGCCCTAATAAGTGAAGAAGTTACAGATTCGATTTTTTACAAGAATGTTTAATCTATATATATTTATAATTATGGAGTGATCAGATTTTAGTGCGATTGTTGAGCTTCTTTTAAAAGAAAAGCTTTAAGTGATTTGAAAATGCCACATTCATAGGAAATTATGAAAAAGCAAACTACAAAACATAACATACTTACCCCCTATCTGATAAATGATAAAGCATATGTAATGAAAGAGTCTATTGTTGTATTGGTGAAATATATTGTCCTAGCACTTTATTGTTTAAAAAATTCTACTTTTGGTATTACCAGTCTCATTTCAATATCCATTTGTAGATCATATATATCTATATCCTATGTCTTTCCATCTTAATAATGTATTATGGGATTTATTTCCCCAAAACAGAATAACTTTTTAACCTCCCTGGCGGTCTAATTTTTTCAAAATTTTGTGTCTAAAAGCGTATAAATTTTTTTTTAAAGGAAACGAGTTTTTGTACATAGTTAGCCTCTAATAATTAGGAATCACGCACTGAAATCCGTGCAATCAAGAGTTCTTACTGGTAAAATCCTTTATAAATTAATTAATTAATTAATTTAAAAAAAATAGTAAATACACGGAGTCCGATAAAGTTTGAAACACGAAATAATAATTTATTATCCCAAAAATAATTATCCAAAATAATGCAAATAAATGATATTCAATAAAATACAACAAAAAACACTGAAATCTGTCTGAGAACAAGGGTGAGACGATGTATGGTCTATTTCTTATCCTGTACTGCCACCTAGTGGCCGTTCATAAACATTTCCATTTGTATTCAGTGAGTTTTGTGAATGAAATTTGCTGCGGTCCAGCCCCTCTGCATCATGTGACTCGCAGGGAGCCATCCAGGAAGCAGCTCGCTGCGATCACACTGCGGGGACAGCGAGGGAGCCAGGAGGAGGTGAGTAAACATCTAGCCCGAGTCTGGCTCGGGGTTGCCGTTCGCAGTAGCGAAATTTAACCCCGAGTCACACTCGGGAATACCGCCAGGGAGGTTAATGAAAAAAAATTGTAATAATTTTTCTTAAAAATAAATTTCATATTTTTAAGACAAGAAATTATTTTACTGTAAATACCAATTGAACATTTAATCTAGGCTTTACTTAGGAATAAAAAAGGATACTGGAATTGCATTGTAGTGTATTACTGAGATTTCAATAAATTGAATTTGAAGTATGAGAAAATATCTTTGAAATCTGTAAATACTATTTTTCCTATCTTTAACAATCTTAAAGTTATAAAATAACTCACAACTGAGCTTGACTATGTTAGATTTATTTCTAATACGCTGCTGTTCTTATGATATAGTTTTCTTTTTATGTTGTATTATCTGTAGAAATTTCTATGAAACAACTGCATAATCTACCGTATGTTTATATATCCACATTTTCTGATTTCTTATCATATGAAACAGTTTTGAAATGATAAACAAATTTAAAAAATATTATGAAAAAAAATATTATGTTAAAGCAACCTAGCAGAAATTCCTTGGAGAGATGCTCTGTATTGAATCACTTTGCTAAAATAAATCAATTGTTTATATACAATTCCTACAAAAACAATAAAATACATTACACTTGATATCACGGTTATAGTATGTGGCATAGGTCCTTGGGGAGAGGCTAAAACAAAACAAAAAAACACATTTTAGTCGCCATTTAGATCACTTGATTTACCTGTGAAACCAGTATTTGTTGTATATTAAATACATAAATAAAATTTAATGAAGAAGATAGTTAATTTAATATTTCTATATAATTTCAAAAAGATTTATAGCTATAATATTGAAAAATATAATATTGAAAAAAATGCACAATATATCCAAAAATTGTCTAGAAAGACAAAACAAAAACAAAAAGCAAAACAAAATCCAGATATATTTCAAGAAAACAAAAATCCAAATATATGTAGGATGATAATAGAAATCTTTAAACAATGCTAAGAAGGAGGAAAACATTTGTTCATATTTAAATTAGAAATCTATTTTATGGCCATTGTCATTGATTAACTTGCCATGTCATGACACGTTCTAAAATTATTTCAATAAAATTAAATATTAAACCTTGCATTTGTTATTTTTACAATTAAAGAAAAATCAATGCATATTTTTTGGTAATCTATCAAGTTAATTAAAATACAATTTAAATGATCTATAATATTTTAGCCATGATATGACAAATCTAAGTGACCATGACCTTCAATATTTCCTGAAAATAAATAAGTTATCTGTAGTCAAAGGGTCACAAATAAAGTAACATAGATACCTCTATGAGTAACACCTGCAAGTTCTTTAGTTCTTTCTATCTGTACAGAATTTCTCGGCCGTCTTCGAAAGCTTTGTGTTTGTGCTGTCGGAGATGACTGCTGGTCCATGGATGGGTGGGGTTCCAAAACGGGTTCTACAGCATTCGCTGAGAATTCTTCTGAATCTCTTGTGTTGGGGGCAGCAGTTAAACGGGGAACAGTAACCTCAGCAGAAGTGATAGCAAGTGTTACAGCATCAGGAGTAGCCTCAATTTGCTCCTCCAACTCACCGGTGGAAGTAGTTTTGATCAAAGTGGAACCTGTGGGACACATAGTGGCACTGGATGCTAACTTTTTTCTTTGATTTTTGTTTTATTTTGCATTTTCCTGTTCAGATTACTAGAAACGTTCTAAAAGTAAACTCTCATTGTAGATAAATGGAATGGAGACATAAAGACAACTTTATTCAGTAAAATGCTGATCATCCGAAAACATTACGTTTGTCTCTGAATAAATTCTATTTAAATCTTTTTTCTCTGAAAATTAAATTTTTTTTTTTACTAAGATCTGTCATCTGTGAAGTATGAGCAAGTTTAAATTATAAAGGCACCTGTATAATTTTAGGTGATTATTGGCAAAAAAGTTCTAACAAGTGGTAATCTAAAATAATTATGCATGGCTGTCAATTTTTTTAATAAATTGCAAAGTATATGTTTTTTTTCTTTCTATGGAACACCGAGTCCACTATCGCATTCGTTGTTGATGTGTATTTAAGAAGGCTTATTTGTGCTGTTTTGACTATTTGTGCCAACGAATGAAAGGTTTTGAACCCATGAAAATGCCATTATCTTAATACATGCTATTTGTGTAATTTAGCATTTCAGATTTGTTGTCCTTATGCCTTACTTTCCACTACCATTGAGTGTTTTTGAGTCAATTAAACAAATTATTATTGTATCCAAACATACTTTCTGTAGAGCATTTGTATTTCATGTGAGAAACGCGGCCTTAACCCCTTCGATACCATGTGATTTTTCCATAAAACCACTGTTAGTTTCCACTTTTCCAGAATAATACATTATGAAATATTTGGGAATTTTCTCCAATGTATTTCACACTATAGTTGTCCTATTTGACAGGTAGATGCCACCATTGGCTGGCCAACAAATGCTACTGCAGTTGGGGCTCCATGCTGAACCAGCTGGAGGTCTGTGTTTTAGGGACAGAGTCCCACCTGTTCAAATTTTTTAGCACCTTTGGTGTTGTGCCCGATGTGCTTAAACGCTTGGGGCACTCTCCGGAGCCCAATTGAAAATGAATTGTGCTGGAATAAATTAAATTCCTATGTATTGATCCAGAATTAGATCTAACCGAGCACACTCAATATTAAGGCACCAGCAGGTGCTTTGAAGATCGAGTATACTCAATTTTTGGTAGTGAAGGGGTTAAGAGACAACAATTGGTCTCACAATTATGTGATGCTATCTTATAGCTGAATAATTTTAATAGTTTATCTTTACATAATAAATTATAGAAAAGACAGTCATTCTATAGGATAAAATATAGACATGTGTGTGGAAAGTCAAGCTGTCCAAAAATTACGTTCGCCCTGGTTCATTCAAATCTCATTGGAATGTTGATAAGGTTTGTCTGAAAAAGGGACAATAAGGAATTATATTATTTTTTTCAGCTAATTTGTTGAGGTATCCTTTCATTGGTTCATATTTCGGATAAATCAAAGAATTGTAATTTGAACAAAATAAATGCACACGCCTAGCAAAACATGCAGATACCATTCAATGGTGACTATATTTTACCTGGGGGAATATATAAAATACAAAATAAGGTAAGTATCAGCCCAACTAATATGCTTTCAGTTATTCCATTCTAAGAATGGGGTTGACGCAGAAAGACAAAATATAAAGCTCAGAGACTCTTCTTTTCTGTTGTTTTGCCATTGTATAGAATATCTCTGGATTTTGGGGTGTTTAAAGTGCACCTGTCATTGTTCACCTGCTGGATGTTGCTACTTCCTATATCTTATAGGAGAGCTCTTCTTCACAAACCTGAGTAGAATTAAATGAGAAGCTCACACCACTATACTTCACTGATAGTGAGTTAGGTCCATAGGCAGCCAGCCCATCAATTCCTTACAACCCAATAAAAGAACTGGTCCCATCAGACGGGTATGTTGCAAAGAGAAGAGGGTTTTATTATTGGAAAATGCAATGTTTCAGTCCTATCCAAGGACCTTCCTCAAGCAACTTGCTTGACGACGATCCTTGGATAGGACAGAAATTTTGTATTTTCCAACAAAACCCTCTCCTATTTGCAACATACCCGTCTAATGCAATTGCGTCTTGCTAAACCTAACAGGTCAACATCTGTAGCAAGTATGAACCTCATTGGCTGTGCCAATGCAATCACGAAGACCGAGGTGCCCTTTCTGTAAATATAACAGGGGAGATTGGTGTGTTTGGATAAACAGACAATGGGTCAACATTCAAGATAGAGGAAAGGACCAAGGAATAGCTGTGATAGCTAAGAATAGAAGCCAAGGCAAAAAGGAAGATCGAAAATAAGACGGTATAATGAAAAAGTGATAGGAAAATTGACCTAAGAGTGAGAGACCTTAGCATGTTTGAAAAGAACACCTAGGCAAGAATCCAGAAAAGTTTGTATCACAAAAAAGTGCCATTTAGCTTGTACATGTCGGGGGTAAAAAATGGATGGAGGTGCCATTTGTGTTATCAAGGGAATAAAGTCAAACTCCTGAAAAAAGTTGGAAAGGAATCAAAGGACGTAAAAGAAACAAAGTGGAAAGAACCAGAGAGGCTGAAAATAAATCGTTATTATAGATTAGGATACAACAAACAGCAAGGACTGAAATTTAAATATAAGGGCTAACAAAGAGAGGGAAATTATTGGTAATTCAGAGAAAATGTATTTAAATAAAACAAGAACGAATGTGCTAAATAGATGGATAAAGAAAAAAATACTGAAAACGATGGAGAAGAAAGACAAAGACAATATTTAAAAAGTGCAAGAAGGTTGATAAAATAGAAATTAAGTTTAAAGTATTTACTGCTTATTTGCATTTGGGGAGCACGGAACGGTGGCCACACATGTATCACTTATGTGATACAGAGGTGCCCATTGTGTGTGCTTCAATACGCACACGTACGCACCTGCAGCAAAAAAACAAACCAACTGGGAATCTATTCTGCTTTTAAAGTGGGGGAAAAAAAGAGAAATGAGAAAGTAAAACATAAAAAAACCAATATAATATCATTGGGGATTTTGAATGTAAAATGTGAAATAATGAAATCTTAAAATAAAAAAAGATTAGACCAGTAAAATAATAGGATGACTCCTCAATTTAAACACTGGAGCAATAAAGCTAAATTTTTTTTTATATAATGAGGATTTGAGGGAGGAATGGGTAAAAAAGAGAGGAGGAATCAAATACTGATTATTTTTTTAAGACATGATTGTTAAAAAGAAGTTAGAAAGGGTCTATGAGTGTGGAAAAAAAACGTTATGACTGCAAAGACTTACAGAAACCTCTACCTCTATATATGCCAGTCATGTTTTACTCAGTGTCAATAATAGATGCTTGCTGTTCATCCATCCAAAGCTTTAAGTGGTGTGTGCTCATACATCAAGAGCAGGAATGCCACCTCCTTTAGCAGTATCCACGTCAGAGCGTTAGTTACTTGTTACGTGCAGTAGAAGCAGGCAGCTTGGACTCCTATACATCACGTCCTCAATGCAAACCTTTATTTGGCGCTGTACGCATGTTCGAAAAAGGTACAGGTGTAATAAATAGAATTGCACCTGGAGGTTAAATTGTATATCACATTACAGTATAAGTGTGAAAGAGAAGGGGTTAAAAATGTTCAATGTGATGCTGTGCCTTCAATGATTAGGGTTGTATTCCAACCGAGTCTTTAATAGTGGCTCGCTAATGGATAAATTGTGCATGAGCTGCTATCCATTAGCATCTTGCTTCTATGACCAAGCTGTTTTATTAACGTTTCAAACCATAGCAGTTTACAGCTGCCGATCAAAAATGGCAAAGAGCCTTGAGCAGCCACCGGTGTCTATTACATGGATAGAAGCGTGACCCAACATAAGGTAGTGTATGCGTAGTCTTGCAAAGATAAAGAATTTTTTAAGCTTTTTGGATCAACAGCAGTAGGTGATGTGTGAGGCTGAACCCGATGGATGCATGACTTTTTTCAGCCTATGTAACTAAGTAAGCTAAATATTTGTAAGTGTTCAGTGATTTTACAAAAGCAAAACCACTTAACACCAGGGTCTCAGATCTGATATTCTTCGAAGAATACAGGGCTGTTCCAAGAAGAACAAGCTACACTAGACTAGCTTTTTCTTCTCTGGCTACCCACCAATTAGCACTTCCTATACAAAGCATAGGAACTGTTAATTTACGCTTTTCAGCCTGGAAGGAATAGCAGATTGAGACATTACCGCAGTGGCTCGGATTGAAAAGGGACCAAGAATGCAGAGGAGGCACTAGAATTAGGCAAAACAGAGGGTTGACCAAGACATCTGACAGGGGCCTCACAATGTGATTTGTGTGGAAAATTAACTTGCAAGCACCTTACATGTTTGTATGAACATCTGAAACAAGAAAGAGCAAGGGTACCCTTGACAAAGGCCTTTGGCTGAAATGTCTGGTCTCTGCCGGTTTGTCTCACTGGGAGGCTTCCTTTCTTTGTTATTTGCTTGTTGTGATCTGTTCTATATTGCTTTATAAGATCTATTTTGAATGTGCTATTGACAATAAATAGTTTTGTTATTTTCATGCTTGCCAGGACTGTACTGCTATAAATTGTTTGTGGGATCTGAGCTGTTTTGTTTCCTCTGTTTGGGACAATACTAGATTATCATAAAGTGTATACTTTTCATTTTTGCCCAGGGTGTTTATGATATATATGTGTTTAAGTGTTTATTGAACAAGTGCATTCTCTTTCTTTTTTTATTTCTGACTATTATAAAATTGATATCTTTTTTTCATTAGTGTGCTTCATTGCTGTTTCTTGTTACTTATGTCTTTAGGGCTTTTGAGGAGAAGTCCATTTTTAGGTTAGCACCTTATATTGAGTTCTGATGACCAGTGTGCATGGCAACGTTTTGGTTTACTGTGTGAACATCCGACACACATGCATTCCTATATTCTCCCAATTCCATCTACCAAGAGTGTATGTGGAACTTTAAATTGCTTTGGGGTTACTTTTGCATGATGGGCCACAAATGTGTCTTACTTAAGACCTCATGAGCTCTAGGGCTGCCTCTGCCAGGGTGATTGGCTCAGGCACATTAAAAATAAGGACAGACCCCCTAGAAATCACTAAGAATAATATCTGCTTAATATCAATTCTAATTGCTATCATTACAGGTTGAGCACCTCAACTCCGAAGGGCTTGGGACCCCGAGCATTTCAGATTGTTGGATTCTTCTGGATGTTGTAATTTGGGAGAATCTGATGTTGGGATGGAAGAGAGATGCGGCAGGAGAGCTGCCATCTGCAAAACACTGCACCACCGCATGTATACACCTTGGGAGATGCCAAGCAGCCATTTTTGAGGGACATGCTGCTCAGAGCCACCCCGTCTCTGGCCAGCATGTCACAAAGTAGGGCTGCTCATAGTCCCATAGTGTATGCTGCAGCCATTGGAGGAGTGCAGCAAGACTCGTACGAAGCATCAGGGAGGCGAGGAATTCCAAAATACAGAAGCCTCCGAAATTGCCGGATTTTAGAGTCTTTCACATTTTAGAATTCCAGAAAAGAGACTCTCAACCTGTATTTAAGTCTTGGTATTTTATATACTTTTTACTAAATTTTCGAGGCATTTTCCTATACTATGACAGTTTCTAGACTGAATTAACCTTTTATTACATGATTTTATTGGAACATAGCCTACAAAGAATTTACTAACAGCTACTATTTACTTCATTGGTGTTCTAGAAGCATAGATTGTGCCTTCTTGTCTGATATCATTAGCGAAAAGCTATCAGCTAAGTGCATAAGAGCTCGATCTACAGTGCTGCTAAATATCCCCACAAATACCCACCCAGTTAATAGATCTTATTTTTTATTAGCTTGGTTCAGATTCAGTTGCTGATTTAACATTTATTGTTCAAATTTCAAAGCTTACAAACAAATCATCTCTAGCGATTGGAACATATTACCAGCTCTACAAGCTAAAAACACAAAACGATTTGACTATGCTAATAGATTCAATCTGAAACCAAAGCTACGACCAGAGAAATTGAGTTTTATAACGATTCAGTCAAACCGTTTGATTAATAACTGCATATGAATGTAGCAATTAAGGGTCGAATTTAGAAACGGACAACATAAAATGAAAGAACATCACTTCTGGAAATGCATTTAAATATTATAATTGTCTAGTTAAGCCACATATATTCATGCTGCTTTTTCAAGCTTTAAGTAATTTTATGAACTTTTCTATTTCTAAACGACTCAACAAGGTTTTGGAAAAAAAGAAGTCTTTCTTTTCATGTTCTGGGCCAAGTGGAAAACATAATGAATTAGAATAAAAAGTATACAGCGTGTTATTTTCTGTATTCCAAGACGCGTTTCGCGTCCTGAAGGTTTACACAATAATATCACACAAATAAAATCTTATTGTCAACAGGTACGGTCATGGTCACCTTGAAATCTTGTTCCTGTATACAGGGATCTGACTTTCTCCCATGCCAGGGGCTTTTTTAGGCGTGGTCCTACTGTAGGCTCTCCAAATTCTTCCCCCCCCCTACTCCGGTGTCAAACAATAAAATTTGTCTGTATCAAATTGATTTCTGAATAGTTTGGAGACTCAATGCTGAGAGCTGTGTGGAATCGCAGCTCTGCTATACGCATGCATGTCTCAAAGACATCAGTACAATAAAATTAAGGGACTTTGAAAGGGTAATTTACTAAGCAAGAGAGAGAGAAAACAAGAGAATTCCACACGGTATGATAAATATACAAATACCCTGCTAACAACAAAAAATTTAATCTGATACCTTGGAGCTAAAGAACCTGAGTTGGAATCTCCTACATTACATTCAAAAAACAAAACAAAGAAACCCACAGGCTAGCCGGTCAGAGTAACCCTGCTCTTCAAGTTTAAATGTAAACTTATTATTTTTTTTTAAATAATCTTTATTGAGGAAATATAGAATAAAAATAAACCACTATAATGAATTTAACCACACATGAAATCAAAATACGTGAAAAAAGTGAATGTTTACACTTTACAACTCAAAAATATAAAAAGTGACAAAAAAAGAGACAGATCTCCAAATAGCTACCACATATAAATGTATATATTACATCAGCACTAGACACTCCATTCAACCTAACCCCTTCACACCCAAAATCAAGTTATCCCGATTTCAAAATACCAAAATGGCATATCAAAATAAAATTTTCACACCTTTTTAAAGCAAGATTAATGTGTCCCCTGTGGAGAAACAAAATCCTTTGTTTTATGTCTCTCCAAACACCCTGGAGAGACACACCCAGACACACCCAGCTGCAAATAGCAGCCCTAAACTTCACTGTAACAGAAAGTTCAACTAGATTACTACTGCATTACAGTAGTCTGGGAGAGGACATAATACAGGGAGAGCTCCGGGTCACTCACTGCTGTACAGGGATACAATTCAGTGGGTTATAACGACTGTAAATAACTGTATAGTACAGATACAAGGTGTTACTATAATCTCCATATAAAGGCATTAAGACGCAGCTATTATTTAATATTCTATTGGTATTTTTTGGAAGCTGCGTTGCTAATAATGTCATTATGATCACTACAAATCCCCATAAGCAGGATATCGGAGCATTTTTTAAATTTATCTTTATCACAGTTATCTAACACAGGTATATTCTGCCTGTATGATAATAATGCAGACCCAGTTTGAAATTGAGTAAGATATAGGGCACAATATAGTGCTAATAATCTTACATTTCAACACTATTTCTGTAAAGGAGAAACAAATACATAAAAATTAAAAAATGAGCAAATTAACATTCTTTAATTTTTTTAACTATCACAGAATAGCAATTTATGTGCAAAACTTCTATTTTACCCGATATGTAATTTTTAACTTCACATCCCATATTTCAACTGTTATGATAAAAAAGATTTCAGCAAAAATCACTTGGTAGTAAAGGGGATAGAGACAAATCTATACATGTCCTTCGAGGACAAGTGATATATACTATCAAACATTTCTCATGGTCTGTTTGCTGGCAATCGTCAATTAACAAAGACGCCCCATAGATTAGCTCCAACATGCAATCCGTTACTCAAGGAGCAGGGACCACTACTCAAATCAATGAAAGGAACAAATAAAAAAGGCATACTGACCTTATCATTCTCTAGAGAATTCTATCACATCTGTCCCTGGCTCATCAAGAGTGTTGTTCACCTTGAGTTAAGCATATGCAGGAAAACCCCAGATTGATCATTTAGTCGTTTGCTAATAATCTCATTATTTCCATTACAAATCCCCAAAAGCAGGATATCTGATAAATTTTTTAACCTACTCTTATCAGATTTACTGAATTTGACACAAAGGCCATTTCTGCTTGAATGCCAATAATGCAGACCCATTTGGAAGAAAAGGGGCATCATCTAGAGTTTAGAACCTTTCATCCCAGCAATATTTCAGTAATAATAAATGAACAAAAGATTAAAATGAGAAAAATGGATATTATTTTAGTCTTTTAACCATCACAGAGTAAAAATCTCTTTCCAAAATTGCTAATTAACCTTTATTTAATCGTTACCTGGGCATCTCATGTTTCAAATAAATGTGATGCTAATATGTTTTTCAACAAAAGCGCTTGGTAGTGAAAGATTAAATAGGAATGACTCACTAAAAGCATATATCAGGCAATATAAATGGCACTAATTAGCAGTAAATAATTTCAAAATATATTATATTGCTTTGGAATTTAAATGTTTCTAGTGGTCAAAAGGTTTATTTTGTAGAAGAAGAACTGTGGCCAATTAGGCTAGGTAAAGAAAAGAGCTAAAAAAAATTCAGGAAAACTGAAAACAATGCGAAACAAAACATTCTGCCCCTAGTGGTTTGTCTACTCTTACAAATGTTGCCATACTATTACTTTGGACATCTACTAGCAACTTGGTCTGGTAAATAATGCAGCAATAGTCTATTGTAAAACAAAAATAATTATGCCATAGTATAGCAGTAGAAAATAAAGGAAATATAACAAAGCAAAGAAAACAAAGCTATAAAATCAAACAGGGTTATTCAAAGAGATCCGAATTGCTGGCGAAAGGTAACCGAACACTGAAATTCAGCCTTCGGTTACCTTTCCTGGCCATTCGGCTATCCAGAGAGCAGGCAATTCGCCAAATGTTGGCGAATTGCCTGCACATACGGTGCCTGTTCGGTGCCTGTTCGAGGGCAATGAATCCCCATAGAGAAGCAATGCTTTGTCTATTCAGAGAACAAAAACCAGCAGTAAAAGACTGCCGAAATGCCCTGCCATTCGGTGGTTTCATTCGACAGTTTTATTCAGACGAATCCTATAGGCTTCAATGTTAAAAATATTCCCGTTTTAAATAAATATCTAATAAACCATTTATTATAATATTCTGCAGTAAAAAGTCTTTTTTTTTTAGGATGTTTAAGGCATTTTTAGGGATTTTTTTGCTCAAAAAAAATTCCGATTTTTTTTTTCTTTTTTCTGTAACAGCCCTTTTTATTATCATTCATTGGATCTTATATGTAAATTTCAGACATTTTCACTCAGTAGCTTCTTTGCAAACAGCGTTTCACTTTTCAAACATTCAAGCATACTGTTTTTTTTGTTCACTCCATTCGTCTGCGATGTTGTGTTTTTCCAGCGGCTGCTCTGCGCTGTGATCGACGGCTGCTCGGGTTTCTCCGGTGTGTTCGGCGGTGTTAATCCAGATGTTTTTGCGGGTTTCAGTGAGCCTTTGCCGGGTTTTGCAGTGAGTGTTCGTTGGGTTTGCGGCAGCTTTTCCCTGCAATACGACGGCCCTGTGGTGCTTGCTGAATGCACCACAGAGTCGCTGAAATGGGATCGCCGAATCAAGCCGAATTGAAGAGAACGAAAAGTCACCGAACGTGCGATGACTTTTCAATTCTCTCTGAATAACCCTGTATGTGTATAAATCGTTTCACTTGCTTAACTATTTTTACCTGTTCAGTGTCCAAGCCTTTTGTGTATTCATTTTACAGGAAGTTAAGGCTGAGCTATTTAACAAAATTAAATGAACAAAATAAATAAAACAGGATTTATAGTTTGAGACGCTCATTCATGAGATGAGGTTTTATCAGTTAAGACAGGAGTATGATATATGTAAAAAAGGGCAACGATGCTAGCACATTAGTTTCTAAAAGATCTGTGAAACAGGTGCTATTTGATCAACAGATTAAAAGTCAGGGTTTGTTGCAATAATTTATATTAATTTGAGTGGTGAATGCAGGACTAGGAATTAATTAATGATGGAAACATTACAAATTATAATGCTTTTTTAAAAATAAAAACATTAAAATATAGGAGGACTTTGTTTTAAAAAGTAGAAGAATATTTATGTGTCAGTTGACAAATCTGTATACTGTATTTATGCAATATTTTCCAGAATAGGGCAAGATTCAGACTGGAATGGAGGGATTCATTGCAGGTAATGAAAGAGAGATATGATTAATGAACATAATGGTAAATCAGTAAACAGGCAGCGTGGATCCAGTGCCCTGTTTCTTGCTAGTAATAAATTTACATTGCCAGGAAGAATGGTCGAAGTCAATAAAGTCGAGAAGACTAGAAACAATATGCATGGTAAAGAGAGATCAGAGTAGTCTTGATATTAACCCTTCCACTACCTAAACCGAGTTAACACCATTTTGCAGTGTAACACAATGAAAAGCAATTATTAGCATATAAGAACCCCATTTACATACCATTTTAGTGTGCTCCCTGTGGAGAAACATTTTTTTTTCTTTCTCCAGTCCCCTATATTACTGTAAACAAGCTGCAAATAGCAGCACCACACGTCTCTCTAACAAAGAAGAAAAATCTTATTGCTGCATTACGACAGCCAGGGATTTGGCAGAATACAGGGAGAGCTGTGGGGTCACTCACTGCTGCTGTACAGAGATAAGATTTGGGTAATCATTACAATTAGACATGTGCACAGCACAAAATTTCATTTTGGACGAATGCATTTGTCCTAAAACTCAATTTATAAAGTTGCTAAAGAAAGTTGTTTTCAGTTCTTTAGTATGAAAACGAATTTCTTTCATCCGAAAACCAGCGGATACAATTAATATTGTAGTGGTGGCTCCTCAGAGGGCTGAGATCGACTGCTTGTTACAGTATAGGCTCCACCATTGTGAGTACATTCCCCTCATGAATTTATTTTTTGTTTAAGTATACAGACATACTATGCCATATATGTGTCTTTTTATTTTTTATGTATTTGGGCCATCACCACGCATATTTGCCAGCCCTGCGCACGAATCTATATAGAGTAATTGTACCTTGTTTTACGCTATACTCACTGACATTGTACATGGGGTGTGTTTTTGTGTGCTACTAGTCTCCCACGGTTGTGGGGTTCTGTATAGGCGCTTTTCTCATTTCTTTTTACAGTATTTCCACTTTCTTTGGGTTTTGGGGAAGGCCCATAGAGAATACAGCTGCCATACCACTTAATTTCCGTGCTACCACTCCCCCACCATCTGCCACCCCAGCGCCCCTATAAATCTGTTATATATATACACTACACCTTTTACAAGTAAACCGGTTTGTAGCGTTATATACTCTGCAAACAGTAGTTATTTAGTCTCCATTGTTTACGACTATATGCACTTTACTATTGGACAAATCTATGTTCCACATCAGTTTGACGATAATAATTTTTATTTTCGCCCGAGATGGTATCCACCGGAAGGGGGTCCCTATACATAGAAACATAGAAACATAGAAAAATGTCGGCAGATAAGAACCTTTCGGCCCATCTAGTCTGCCCAATTACATGGATACTTTACCTGGATTTATCTTTTGTTTAGGATAGCCTTATGCCTATCCCATGCTTGCTTAAATTCAATTACTGTTTTGGCCTCTACCACTTCTACTGGAAGACTGTTCCATGTATCCACCACCCTCTCAGTAAAATAATGCTTCCTGATGTTACTTTTAAACCTTTGCCCCTCTAATCTAAGACTATGTCCTCTTGTTTTGCTATTTTGTTTCCTTTTAAATATACTCCCTTCCTCTACCTTGTGGATTCCCTTTACGTATTTAAATGTTTCTATCATATCTCCTCTGTCTCGTCTTTTTTCCAAGCTGTACATGTTAAGATCATTAAGCCTTTCCTGGTAACTTTTCTCCTTCAAGCCGTACACCATTTTAGTAGCCCTTCTCTGAACTCTCTCTAAGATGTCTATATCCTTCTGGAGATACGGTCTCCAGTACTGCACACAGTACTCCAAGTGAGGTCTCACCAGTGCTCTGTACAGTGGCATGAGCACTTCCTTTTCCTACTGCTAATACCTCTCCCTACACAACCAAGCATTCTGCTAGCATTTCCTGCTGCTCTATTACATTGACTACTTACCCTTAGATCCTCTGAAATAATGACCCCTAAATCCCTATCCTCAGATGTTGAGGTTAGGACTGTATCAAATATTCTATATTCAGCCCTTGGGTTTTTACGTCCCAGGTGCATTATCTTGCACTTATCCACATTAAAACTCAATTGCCACAACTCCGACCATTTTTTTAGTTTACCTAAATCATTTGTCATTTGGCTGATCCCTCCAGGAACGTCAACCCTGTTGCAAATCTTGTGTCATCAGCAAAAAGACATACTTTTCCATTAATACCTTCTGCAATATCACTAATAAAAATTAAAGAGAATGGGTCCAAGTACTGACATGAGGTACCCCACTGGTAACAAGACCTTGTGCCGAATAAACTCCATTTACCACAACCTCTGTTGTCTGTCACTCAGCCACTGCCTAATCCAGTCAACAATATTGGAATCTAAACTCAAAGATTGCAATTTATTGATAAGCCTTCTATGCGGAACAGTATCAAAAGCCTTACTGAAATCTAAATAAGCAATGTCTACTGCACCACCTGTGTCTATTATTTTTGTTACCCAATCAAAAAAATCAATAAGATTAGTTTGGCATGATCTCCCTGAGGTAAACCCATGTTGTTTCTGATCCTGTAATCTATGTGTTTTTAGATGTTCAACAATCCTTTCCTTTAACATGGTTTCCATTAATTTCCCCACTACTGACGTAAGACTAACTGGCCTATAGTTTCCCGATTCCTCCCTACTACCCTTCTTGTAAATGGGCACAACATTTGCTAATTTCCAGTCTTCTGGGACGACTCCGTTAACAAGGATTGGTTAAATAAATCTGTTAACGGTTTTGCTATTACATCACTGAGCTCTTTTAATAATTTAGGGTGGATCCCATCAGGCCCCATTGACTTATTTGTCTTTACTTTAGACAGCTGCTGTGAACCTTCCTCTGTAAACTGATATGTAAATGTCTCTTTAGTGTTCTCTCCTAACTGAGGTCCCTTTCCTTCCTTTTCTTCTGCAAAGACTGAACAAAAATATTCATTGAGGCAGTCAGCGAGACCTTTATCCTCTTCTACATACCTTCCTTCCTTTGTTTTTAATCTAACTAATCCTTGTTTTACTTTTCTTTTCTCGTTTATGTATCTATATATGTTTATGTGGATGGAGGGACACTGACATCCCTCTTTCCATCATGGGATAATCCGTAGGAGACCACACTGTGATTTCACCCTCTAATAATTTCTCCCACGGAACGGCCGATTGCTTCCATCAATGAACGCGAAACACCGGAAATGCAGGGTGGAACGCATGGAACGCACATACCATCAACGCGCATGCGCAAAATGGCGGCGTGCATCGAGGGTTCGTCTACAGTGGCGTGGAACGCACGCCAATGGATTCCGGACACATGGGGACACTTCCATCCCAATTAAGGGGACTATATTTACGTGGCAATGTTCAAATATTCTGTAAACCAGCTGATGAAGCCGTAGCAAATGGCGAAACGCTTTTTGGCGATCTGGCAGTGCCAGATTTAAACATATATTTTTATTATCTTATGTTTTAATTAAAAGTCTTTTTTTAAAATTTGGTCCCGCTGTCTTGCAATTCACTTATGGTATTTTGTGGATTTGAACTTCTAAACAAACCCACTGGCACTACCACCCAGAGCTTGGATATAAGCTCCATCGAATGTGAGTTTACACTTTGCCTGTACCATTGTATATATTTGTTGGTGGATCTGCACAAGAAAGTTTTTCTTGTTTTTAAGCTTTCTTTCATATCTGACGCTTAAGAGGAGTTATCGATTGTGAAGGGTGTGGGTCTCCTTCAGAATAATAGGAAGAAAAAGGACCCAGATGCACTCTACCACTCAGAGCCAGTGACAGGGCTCTACACTTGTGAGTGGAATAGTCTATTAGGATTGCACCAATATTTTATTTATACACCCTGCATGCACTATCATATGCATTTTGTGTTTTGCTTCTTTTTTATATACAGTTGTGTTCAAAATTATTCAACCCCCACTGAAATTGGTTGTTTTGGCCAGTTTGACATTGATTTTGATCATTCAGTCATCTTGCTTACAATTAAATCAAAGAGGCACGTGTAGGTCAGACAAATATAACATAACATTTATAATGAAATAACCACAAATGTCTTTTCTGTGCTCACATCATTATCTTTTATTCAACCCCCAAGTGACATTCAATCTTAGTACTTAGTACAACATCCTTTTACAGTTATAACAGCTTTTAAACATGAAGCATAGCTTGACACAAGTGTCTTGCAGCGATCTACGGGTATCTTTGCCCATTCGTCATGGGCAAAAGCCTCTAGTTCAGTCACATTCTTAGGCTTGCGCACTGCAACTGCTTTCTTTAAGTCCACAGAGGTTCTCAATCGAATTTAAGTCAAGTCACTGCGATGGCCACTCCAAAATGTTCCAGCCTTTAATCTGCAACCATGCTCTAGTGGACTTGGAGGTATGCTTGGGATCATTGTCCGGGTGAAAGGTCCAATGTCTCCCAAGCCTCAGGTTTGTGACGGACTGCATCACATTGTCATCCAATATCTCCTGGTACTGAAGAGAATTCATGGTACCTTGCACACGCTGAAGCTTCCCTGTACCTGCAGAAGCAAAACAGCCCCAAAGCATGATTGACCCCCACCATGCTTCACAGTAGGCAAGGTGTTCTTTTCTTCATAGGCTTGTTCTTCCTCCTCCAAACATAGCGTTGATCCATGGGCCCAAACAGTTCTAATTTTGTTTCATCAGTCCACAGAACACTATCCCAAAACTTCTGTGGTTTGTCCACATGACTTTTGGCATACTGCAGTCGACTCTTCTTATTCTTTGGAGACAGCAAGGGGGTGCGCCTGGGAGTTCTGGCATGGAGGCCTTCATTACGCAGTGTGCGCCGTATTGTCTGAGCTGAAACTTCAGTACCCACATCTGACAAATCTTTTCTCAGTTCCTCAGCAGTCATACGGGGACTTTTCTCCACTCTACGCTTCAGGTAGCGCACAGCAGTCAAAGTCAGCATCTTCTTTCTGCCACGACCAGGTAGCGTTTCAACAGTGCCCTTTGCCTTGAATTTGCGAATGATGCTTCCTATGGTCTCTCTTGGTATGTTTAACATCTTTGCAATCTTCTTATAGCCATTGCCCTTCCTGTGCAGAGTAATCACCTCTTCTCTTGTCTTCCTGGACCATTCTCTTGACTTCACCATGTTTGTAACCACACCAGTAAATGTCTAGAAGGAGCTGAGTATCACAGTCATTTTAAAGCTGCCTAATTGGTGCTTATTATGCTTTATTGCTGCTCCGTGACATCCACAGGTGTTTTCAATACCTGATTGAAAACACTTGAATGAACCTCTGTTCTTCAGAGTGGTAGTCTTTAAGGGGTTGAATAATTGTGTCAATGAAGAATTCACAAAATAAACATTTACTACTGTATTACAAAACCAATTGATGTCATTTTAGTTACATATGGTTCTTTAAAAAGTCCTTGTAGGATTTCATTCTGAATACAATTACAAATGTACACTAAATTCCCTAAAACCCTTTACAGCATTGGGGGTTGAATAATTTTGAACACAACTGTAATCCATGTGGATAACGTATATCATGAGAACCACCTGAACACCAAGAAGCGATTACAATCGCTCTACCAGATACGTATTTCTATGCTTAGAATGCACAAAAAAATAGGCAGCGCTCCTCCGTGTACAAAAACAATACAGTAAACAGGCAAACCAGAGAAAAAGGGAAAAGAAAGAAAATTTCCTTACAGCAAAGAAATATATTTCCTTCTTTTTAATCTCCTTAAGTTTCTTTCAATAAAGGAGTACGTATGTTGTCTTGTATATACCTCAAAAAGAGGGAAAAGGTTACATAGCGTAATATGCTGTAATGATTACTTTGAAATTATTTAAGCCGCCAAGTGTACACTCACCGTTTGTGAGAGCTTCCAGCTCTCATATGATCGCCTCTCAAGTGTTAAATGGGCCAACTTGATTGCCCGTATCTCCAAATAGATGGTTTTCCGCAATCAAGTCGAGTCGAGCCGAACCGAATCGAAACAGAAATCGGTCGAAACGAGCCGAATCGAAAAGTTTGAAAATCCGAAAAATCGAATCGAAAAGAAAAAAAAATCGGTGCGCAAGCCTACTGTTTACTGTATTGTTTTTGTACACGGAGGAGCGCTGCCTATTTTTTTGTGTATTCTAATTGTGATTTTGAGGTATTGGGGAGAGTACCTTTCTTTTTGGGCTTTATATAGCGATTCCTTCCCCCCCTCCTCTATGGTGTAAGCGCACTACCACAATCTGTTTTCTCATTTACCAGTATTTCTAGGCTTGTTGTTACACTGGTTTGGGGGAAACCTCTATAGATCTGGTTTGGCATTGGGATACCGGCGGTGGCACAAATTTGGGCGCTGACCATTTTTTATTTGTGTGTTGAAACTAAAATGTAATGCATTTTCCTTTAGTTTCTTTCGTTTTTTGGACCGAACAGTTTCGTATCTCGAGTCAAACGAAAACTAAATTATCCCAAAATTCGGATGAAATCGTTTTAGTACTAAACGAATGCACATGTCTAATTACAATTGAAAATCCCTGTACAGTACAGATACAAGGTGTTACTGTAATTTCCATACACAGGCATTATACAGCACATACAGGTATTATTTATATATACTATTGTTTTTATTTGGAAACTGAAAGATCTCGTTATGATTACTACAAATCCCCATAACCAGAAGATCTCACCATTGTATTATCTAACTTCATCACATTTACTGTATCTGACACAAAAGCCATTTCCACCTGTATGCTGATCATGTGAAATGTAGGGGACACAATCTAGAGCAGGGGTCCTCAACCTTGGTCCTCCAGATGTTTTGGAACTACATTTATCACAAGGCTCCATTGTCCTAATGAGTGACCCTGGGAAACATAGTTCCAAAACATCTGCAGAGCCAAGGTTGAGTACCCCTGATCTAGGGCAGTGTTTCTTAAACCTGTCCTCGGGACCCCCAGCCAGGCCAGGTTTTCCAGATATCTGAAGCACAGCACAGGTGACATGATTTGCAGGATTCAGTCTGTATTTCCCCAAGGTGATCTGCAAAATCTGGCCTGGTTGGGGGTCCGGAGGACAGGTTTATGAAACACTGATCTAGAGTATAGAACCTTTTATCCCAGCAATATTTCTGTAAAGATAAAAGCAATATGTGAAAAAGTAAAAATTAGCAACTTTACATTAATTTAATTATTTTGGAATTAATAATCCGTGTGCATTTCACCTGCAGGAGCTGGTGTTTATTATGATTTAGTCAAAGTGGAATTTTAAGTTCATTTTCCATTAAACCATTGGCTTCTGCCAATGGTTTTAGGAGAAAAACATTGGTAGCAAAGGGGTTAAGAAAAACCATCAAACATTCATTTAGAGTTTTGTGAGAGCAGCTGATAGAATGGGAACCTGTGAATGCTAAATCATCCTTCTACAATCAGAACTGAAATTCTGTTGCAGTGAACTAGTACATTGTAGTAAATTAATTGTATCTGTTTGTTATAAACCTAGAAACGTTGGTATTTTAAATCGTTTTAATTAAAGAAAATGGCTGCTTGTGTTTATCTATAATTTTGTTACATTTGAGAAATGTATTCTATAAAGAAAAGAAAACAGAGCGAACTACTGATTGCTTATAATATAGTACGGGAGAGAAAAATACAGCGCTACTCAATACACTGTAGCCGTGTCCAAAGGCATTGTAGAAAACATTGCGTGCGCTCCCTTACTGAAATGTAGAATACTTATGTGGCTTGGCAGCAGTGATGTGAGAGAACAGCTTGTAATCTTTAAGGGATAAAAGCTTCAGATGGAGAAAAATCAGAAAGAGATGGAGAACCCTGCCTGGCGAACGGTTTGATCACCGGTATTCACGAATATAAGCCACGTATAATCCCGAATGAATTCATTCACATAGTGTTGAAATAAAACCACGTTCTACAGCGAACACCTGAAAAAATAAATCATATTACTTAGAAACGAGAGATAAGGTGATGGAATAAAGGGGTTCAGTGGAATTTAGGAATATATGAAACACTGAGATTCTTCTGCTGTATTTTATTGCGTTCAATGCATAATACGTGAGTCAGCATACAGGCTGCTTTCAGTTACCAACACAGCGATGGCTTACTACTTGTGCAGTAAAATGATAATAAGACACATTGCAGCACCAAATATATATTTTTAAATATCTGTAAATAAATGTTAACCCATTTTATCACATCACTGATATAAATCATAGAGGTAAATGTGAATAATTATGCCCCAAAATCTGCAGCTTTTCCACCGGACGTCTTTTGAATTATGCATTTGAATAAAGCATTATGAATGCGTTAGAGAAAAGCAACAAAATCCGATAGAGTAGAAACAAACAATGGTGCTGTAAACCCCTTCATTACTGAGTTGTTTTCCATAAATCTGATGACAGAACCCAGTGGATTTGTGGAAAACAAATTTACATTGCACGTGCATTGAAATTGTGCTTCAAATATACAGTGGCAAGAAAAAGTATGTGAACCCTTTGGGATTACGTGGAGTTTTGCATGAATTGGTCATAAAATGTGCTCTGATCTTCATCTAAGTCACAACAATTTGAAAAACACAGACTGCTTAAAATAATACAACACACACATTATATGTTTTCATGTTTTTATTGAACAGAACATGTAAACATTCACAGTGCAGGGTGGAAAAAGTATGTGAACTTTTGGACTTAATAACTGGTTGACCCTCCTTTGGCAGCAATAACCTCAACCAAACGTTTCCTGTAGTTGCAGATCAGACCTGCACAACAATCTGGAGTAATTTTGGACCACTCCTCTTCACAAAACTGTTTCAGTGTAGCAATATTCTTGGGATGTCTGGTGTGAATCGCTCTCTTAAGGTCATGCCACAGCATTTCAATCGGGATGAGGTCAGGACTCTGACTGGGCCACTCCAGAAGGCGTATTTTGTTTTGCTGAAGCCATTCTTTTGTTGAATCACTTGTATGCTTTGGGTCATTGTCCTGTTGCATCACCCATGCTCTGCGGAGCTTCAGTTGGCGGACAGATGGTCTTAAGTTTTCCTGCAAAATGTCTTGATAAACTCTGGAATAAATTTTTCCATCAATGACAACAATCCGTCCAGGCCCTGAGGCAGCAAAGCAGCCCCAAACCATGATGCTCCCTCTGCTATGTTTTACAGTGGGGATGAGGTTTTGATGTTGGTGTGTTGTGTCTTTTTTTCTTCACACATAGTGTTGTGTGTTTTTTCCAAACAACTCAATTTTGGTTTCATCTTTCCACAGAATATTTTGCCAGTAGTGCTGTGGAATATCCAGGTGCTCTTTTGCAAACTTCAAATGTGCTGCAATATTCTTTTTGGACAGCAATGGCTTCCTCCGTGGTGTCCTCCCATGTACTCCATTCTTGTTTAATTTTTTCCTTATTGTAGATGTGTCAACAAAAATGTTAACATGTGCCAGAGATTTCTGTAAGTCTTTAGCTGACACTCTAGGATTCTTCTTTACCTCATTAAGCATTCGGCGCTGTGCTCTTGTAGTCATCTTTACAGGACGACCACGCCTAGGGAGAGTAGCAACAGTGCTGAACTTTCTCCATTTGTAGACAGTCTGTCTTACTGTGGACACATGAACATCAAGGCTTTCGGAGATACTTTTGTAACCCTTTCCAGCTTCATGCAAGTCAACAATTCTTGATCGTAGGTCTTCTGAGAGTTCTTTTCTGCGAGGCATGGTTCACATCAGGCAGTGCTTCTTGAAATCAGTAAACCCAAAACTGGTGTGTGTTTTAAAAGGACAGGACAGCTTTCAGCAACACATCCAATAATATCACACTGAATGGACTGAAGGTTGGCTCACTCCTTGCTCCAATTAGCTCTTGGAGAAGTCATTAGGCTATGGGTTCACATACGTTTTTCACCCTGCACTGTGAATGTTTACATGTTATGTTCAATAAACACATGAAAACATATAATGTTTGTGTTGTATTATTTTAAGCAGACTGTGTTTTTCAAATTGTTGTGACTTAGATGAAGATCAGAGCACATTTTATGACCAATTCATGCAAAACTCCACGTAATCCCAAAGGGTTCACACACTTTTTCTTGCAACTGTATGTTCAAATGTTAAAATCACATTTTCAAATGCATGCTTTAGGCTAGGGTCAGACTGAGGCAGTGCGAACGCGCGTTCTGGCGCACTTAATCACGGCCGCACTAGCAGCAGATGCCGGGCAATGACGGCAATATACGAAGTACGGTCGCACAAAAGTCCGCCGCGCAATGCAAGTGGAAAATGAACGCATTTTTTCGAGAACGTGAAACCGCAGGTACTGACGTACAGAGTGCGCTGCGTCCGCTAGCGGCGTGTGTGCGTGATTAGGAGACGTCAGACGCTGCTAATGTCCGGCCAACATAACGTCCAGACGCAAAAAGTGTTTTATTGATGATCCGTACAAAATCACGGACGAAAATGTGCATCGTATGACCGCTATCGCGTATTCCGTGAAAAAATGCGTCCATTCGTTCGAACGCACTTTTTCACAGACAACATAAAAATGCGTTCGTCTGACCCTAGCCTTATCTGAAAGGCGGACACTGCCATCTGCTGGCCAAACAACACAGCTACATCTACAATGTACAGCTTGGGATTCATTTTTTTTCCCTTGAGGAAAAATGAGGATACCAAGCTGTTTAAGCAGTTTTGACACATTGGGGGTTAAGGATAAACTGTACGTGAGCAGTTATCCATTATGATTCATTATCAGTGGCTTTATTCTAACGGAGGTGTTGTATTAGTGGCTTAATTTAGAATATTTTTGAGCTCGTCATAGACAGTGGCAGAGGCACAGCGTGTTGCTGCTGGTATCAGCTCCTGTAGTAGGTAGCACTCCATGGTGCCAAGTGCAAACCCTGCTCAAGCTCACATAAGCGGGATCGTGCTGGTGCCACAGAAGAACACTTTGAACTATTTGTTCCCAGTGTTCTGTTGTTTACGTCAAGCGGCAGCAGCAGATCACGCCACCCTCTGCATCATGGGACCACAGGTAACTTTGATATATATATATATACACACACCGTATATAGTAATAAATAAAAATTGTAGAATAGCCCCCAAATCTGCTTTTGCAAAATCCCTTCACACTTTACAATGTATATATATATTTTATTTTAAAGTGCTAAGTGATTTTGCAAATGCAGATTTGGGGGCTATTCTAATATATATTTTTCTGGTTTGGCTATTTTGACCTAGAATTTTTCATTCTCCAATCATTCTCCAGTTTTTCACGCTCTCTAATAACCCTGTATGATAAATGGACACTGATAACTGTACTTAAAAGGAATCTACAAGGTAGAGGAAGGGAGTATATTTAAAAGGAAACAAAGTAGCAAAGCAAGAGGACATACAGGGTTATTCAAAGAGATCCGAATGGCTGGAGAAAGGTAACCGAACGCTGAAAATCAGCTTTTGGTTACCTTTCTTGGCCATTCGGCTATCCAAAGAGCAGAACTGCACATTCGGTGCCTGTTCGAGGGCAGTGAAATCCCCATAAAAAAGCACTGCTTCGGCTATTCAGAGAGCACAAACCAGCAGTGAAAGGTTCCCGAAATGCCCTGCCATTCGGTGGTTTCATGCGGCAGATTTATTCAGGAGAATCCCATAGGCTTCAATGTTAAAAATATTCCCGTTTTAATTCAACATCTAATAAACCGTTCATTATAAAATTCTGCTGTAAAGAGTCTCTTTGTTTATAGATTCTTTTGGATATTTTAAGCATTTTTCTGGATTTTAATTTTTTTCCAAAAAAGTCAGATTTTTATTTTTTAAATTTACTTATTTTTTCTGTAACAGCCCTTTTTATTATGATTCCTTGCATCTCATGTAAATTTCAGACATTTTCGCTCAGTAGTTTCTTTGCAAACAGCTTTTCACTTTTCAAACATTCAAGCAAACTGTTTTGCTAATTGATTCACTTCACTCGTCTGCGGTGTCGGCTTTTTCCGGCGGCTGCGCTGCTTGTGATCGGCTCCTGCTCGGATTTTTCTGGCGTCTTCGGTGGGTTAATCCAGATGTTTTTGCGGGTTTCGGCGTGCATTCGCTGTGTTTTTGGGGTGACTTTTCGTCGGGTTTGCGGCTGCTTTTTCCTGCGCTTCGACAGCCCTGTGGTGCTCGCTGAATACACCGCAGGGTCGCCGAAAAGGGATCGCCGAATTGGCCCGAATTGAACAGAACGAAAAGTCACGAACGTGCAGTGACTTTTCAATTCTCTTTGAATAACCCTGATAGTTTTAGATTAGCGGGACAAAGCAAGAGGACATAGTCTTAGATTAGCGGGGCAAAGCAAGAGGACATAGTCTTAGATTAGAGGGGCAAAGTTTTAAAAGTAACGTCAGTTTGTATTATGTTACTGAGAGGGTGGTGGATACATGGAACAGCCTTCCAGTAGAAAAGGTAGGGGCTAAAACAGTGATTGAGTTTAAGCAGGCATGGGATAGGCATAAGGCTATCCTAAATAAAAGATGAATCCAGGGAAAGTCCATATAGTTGAAAGAAAGAATATGTCGGCAGATAAGAACCTATGTTTCTATGTTATGTTTCTAGATGTGCTGAGAGCATCTGCATATATTTTTTATAATATTAATTGTATTTAAAGCTTAAAACTTACATTTTGTCTAGTGGTGTTCAACTCCTCCTCTTCCTCTCCAGTGCATCCAGAATGCAGAAGTTCCTGCAGCTACTTACGTACAAATGGTGCATGCACCACTCTCACGCCAGTTATGTTGATTAGTGGTTTGCGTGCAGCAACATTCCCCATGAGTGGCTACCTAGTGTTTGTACGCTTGCGTGGACTGATGGATCAGTGTTGCATCCAGCACAAATTCACTGCTGCAATCTCACTATCAGGGTTATTCAGAGAGCGTGAAAAGCAGGAGAATGACTGGAGAATGACTGGAGAATGAAAAATTCTAGGTCAAAATAGCCAAACCAGAAAAATTCTCCCTTTCATCTCACTTTCCAAATCGTCTATTTTGACCTAGAATTTTTCATTCTCCAGTCATTCTCCAGTCATTCTCCTGCTTTTCACGCTCTCTGAATAACCCTGCAAGTGTTTACCCCAACAATTGTTTGCAGAGACAGGCTGACACCATGACATCATTGGTCCCTGAACTGGTCCTCAACAAGCAGTGGATGTAAACTCTCCACCTGCGAGTAACAGCTGTGGGGTCAGGGGAAACCCCTACAAACTTCAGACAGCTGTAAAGCCAAATGGGGCTGCTGACAGGTGGTCACTCCATGTAACCTGACCTGGTCAAGGTGCAGGGAGTGTCCCTTTAGTTATTGATGTCTATTTTACTTTTTGATTTAAAATAATGGTGTTTAATCTTCATCATTTTTAGCTATTCTTGTTCTCTGAATATTTGCATCTCACAATTAGGGATCCAATCCAAGAGGGCATATATGCAAGATATTTGCCATAAAAGGTGTATGGGGGTCCTGGTAGTGCCCTGGGGACAGGAAACAAGGACAAAAAGTTTAAAAAAAGACGTTATGAAAGGAACAGTGAGTTTTCCATAAAATAAGAGTTAAAAATAAAAATGAAAAATTCCTTCAAATATCGTGCCTAGGAGGTCCCCATAACCTGCCCGTGAAGTGGCGGATTTGTAGGATGTATAGAAACATTGTCATCACCAATGACACCTAGCCACCCTTAAGGGGTTAAAATGCACAGGGACTGGCTACTATCCTGTTAGATGAGGGAATGTATTATATGTATAAAGCAAGGTATATATGACAATGGATAGTCAGAGACTCTAGGGACTCAGCTTGTACACTTTATGATAGACATTTCTAACACAAACAATTATTGTATGTTCACATAGGCCCTTCGGGAGAGGTACATGACATACAAATACTGGAATATTACGTTTAAATCTAAGGAGTGTGATAAAGATTTTATTAAGCCCTTGATGACAAATGACGTAACATCTACATCATTAATGATTGGCTTTACAGAGCCCTGGTCCTTAAGGGGTTAAACAGCATATCAGAGGAAATGTGGTAGAAATGAACACTTCTTAGAATTCAAAACAAGCACAGTGTTTGTTCATACATGTGCAGGAGCCCCCACCCAGTCTGCAGGCAATGTATCAAATTCTAATTGCTAATTAGAAGCACATGTTATTTCCAAACACTAATTAAACACCTGTTGTTTACGCCGTTTGAGAGCACAGGTCATTTAGAGGTGAGAATCTTTGCACCTAGACATTAGGTAGTTTTTTAATTCAATATGTAATAAACCATTGCTTATAATATTCTGCAGTAAAGAGTCTCTTTATTTCTAGATTTTTTAGTATTTTTTAAGCATTTTTTATACTTTTTTAAAAAAAAAATTTTTAGAACTCGAACCGAACACGCCAAAAAGTTCGAAGTTTGCGAACTTTCGAACTGCCAATGTTCGAGTCGAACTCCAAACTGATCGAACCGAACAGCTCATCCCTACTCACAATGAATGCCTTCTCCCTGGTAGCTGGTTAATGAGGAGATATACCACTTACCAGATGTTGCCTTGACAAGGTTAGAAAATCTAAGGTATGAAAAGCCTTTCTTTTCTCTAATGTGAAGGGAAGGATGCAGTGTGTGACAGAATATGTAAAGAACTGGACCTCCCTCCTTATGCACGGACAGATGCATGGAATACAAAAACAGGATTGCGTTCCTACTTTTTAAAGCTAAAATCTATTAAAGTACACTAAAAGCATTGTTAGATGGATCATTATAAAAATATAGAAAAAAAAATTGCTGCGCCTGGCAGACTAGAAATAATACATCACAGCTTTAACTCCCTTGTGTCAAAGTGAAAATGGTAAACGTTAATTATCAAAGTGACACATTTGGTTCCAGTTACTTTGTTTCACAGATTGTTGGATTGAAAGCCAACACAAAAACGAGACAGAATAATGGGTCTATGTCAAGAATAACTATTCCCGTATTTTAAAAAGATGCAGGAGCTGAGAGGGAAACCAGAAATGGTCACAAAGCAATGGAGATCCCCCCCGTGAAGCCAAAATCCCCTCGTAATTAAAAGTATAGAAACACACCTTCACAAGCAACTGTGAGTTTATCTATGCACCATCCAAAATGGAATATTGAGGACCCCCGTATAATCAGTCTACTTGGTGGAAACATGATCAAATAAAATGCAAAAACGCTAATGAGTCTTCAATAACACACACAAAGTGTGAAAAGTGGGGGCATGGCCTGACTGTGACCTGAATGGCAGCACACTGAAGAAGCTCCTTCATAGACCTTGATAAATCCCAGCATTTTCATCCAACACCGTCACCAAGTGAAAGGGCAAAAAGCTCACACAACCCACGGGATCACAAGAGCCCGGTAACAGCTTTCCTTCTGTTAGCAATCATCAATACTTTGTGCCCAGAAGGGTGCAGACAGCATCCAATATGGCTATGTAGTCTATGCGCACTGCACCATCTTCCCCTGCCACCTCCACCGGCACAAGGGAAGCCCAGCCAGAGTTGCAACAAATCCTCTGCTCACTGTCAACAAGGGAGGATCTGAGCTCAGCGACCCAGGACACACACTCTTCCTGACAGAACTGAATATATTAAAAAATTGGAAAAAGTGCGAAAAACCCTGCTATTTCACTCATAAAGGGCCATGTTCCAACTCCAAAATGCTGAGATCACCTCTTTAACTAGATTCCCTATGTTGTATGTCAGGGCCAGCAACATTGTTCCTCCAGATGTTTTGGAACTACATTTCCCTTAAGGCCCAACCAACTTAATGGGTGGATGAGCATCATGGAAGAAGTAGTTCCAAAACATCTGGAGGGTCAAGGTTGCTGATCCTAGTTGTTTATCTGTACTGTTCCATTGCCCACTTTGAGATAACCAAGGAGCGCCCATGGATCATCTACATTCTACCTATTGGTGGATTAACAAGTACAGTGTTCTCACACCTGCTTTTGGGAATAAGACAACCTGGGCAACAAAAAATGACTAAGAAAAACAGACCGACAAGTGTCCCAAACATAACAAAAAACATTTCAAATGTCACACAAGTGAATGTTACATAGATTTCACACGTGCACCAATGGTTTTCTGCTTGCGAGTTTGTGCATGCAGTTAGTTATTCAAGCTCTCATGGGCAGTCTCGATGAAATTATAACTCCCAGCCACCATGGCTGGATTCTTTCTTACAGTTCTGCCCATTAGTATCCAGCGCACACATTCATCATATTATGAGTTTTCTCACACTTTGGAAGCCGCTTATCCTGCCGTAACGCCCAGGTCATGCCATCTTGCGTTGCTGTGCCTGCCGGAGTCACAGAGAGGGCATAATTCAAGGAGCTTATCCTCTACAGCTGCTACAACCAATCAGGTCTATGAGGGGTTTAAATAACATCTGGCCAAGCTCTGGACCATGTTATGGTTCCAGTGTACCTCTCAGCGTGTTCCTGTGTCTCTGTGTTTTGAATTACCAGGTTTGACGTTTGGCTAAGTACCTCGACTCCAATTTTCTTCGCTCCATCATGACACTGGATTGTATGATTGACTGCCTATGTGTACCGACCTTATGTGTGCGTCTTGTAGACTGAACATCCTTTTTATTGGCTTAGATCCCAGACACTCTATGGACCGGACTACCAGTTCAAGGAATTTCCTTACGTGTTTGGGGTTTGCCGGCATGCTGGGCCACCCTCTGTCCTGAAAGGTCATCAGATTATCTCTGCCTATGTATCTTTTTCTTGAGGCCAGAGATAATGTGTTTTCTCTTTTCCCTTTTTATTATAGCTGTTCTGCTACCGCTCTGTCCATTATTCTGGACATGAGTCATCCTGTAATTTCTAGGAAATGTTAAACTCTAAGGTAAATGAAATAAGCCTAATGCACGACAATCACAGTCTCCATGAAAACCATTGCTCACAATGACATAGTTGTCAAAGCTGAAGAATACACTGTCTCTCTGCCTTCGGAATGCGGTCGTATTTCAGAATTTATCACTGACACCGTGAAGTGAATCAAATTCAGGGGAAACCGCTCGAACATGGAGACATGCATTTTATTTTCTTCTTAAAAAAAATACAAAACTATAAAAAAAGTAAAACCTTTATGAATTCATGTAGCAAAGACTATGAGCTAAATAAGCAAACAATTCAAATGCATCTCAGGTCACGACAAACTCAAGTCATAAAAAGCAGTAATAGTATGGAAAGCTTGCGTTACATCTTCTGGTATGTTTTAGAATGTGGATTCTATACGTATGTACAGAAAAGGAACATTGTGGGTGTAATGCTAATATACCGAAAGTATAGTCACTCATCCAAATACCAAGGACCTGTTTTAGCATTTGCTACTACTGAAGTTACTTATGTCCTATAACAGGGATCTAGTTCTTAAAAATAATAATAAAAAAAGTAGGAACTCTAAGATTTCTGCTCCCTGATAAACTATTAACATGTCGCACTTAACCCGCTACCCAAACAATCAGATTTGATAATAAATATAATGTTAGCCAGGGTTTTATAAAAAACAAATATCATATTTCTGTTGACTTAGTAAGGAAACATATGATTAAAGCCAGAAAGGAACTCTGGTCCTCCTAAAAAAATTGTGGAGGAACTTCATTGGTGTTTCCCTCACGCATGCTGGTGGGTTCGGTGGTTTCATTCGGCAGATTTAGACGAATCCAATAGGCTTCAATGTTAAAAATATGACAGTTTTAATTCGATATCTAATAAACCGCTTATTATTTTATTCTGAATTAAAAAGTCTCTTGATTTATAGATTTTTTTAGGATCCGTTAGACATATTTTGTGATTTTTTTTGTCAAAATTTGTTTCCTTTTTTTAAATAGTCTTTTCTTTTAACTGTAACAGCCCTTTTTATTATCATTCATAGGATTTTATGTGTAAATTCCAGGCATTCTCGTTCAATAGTTTTTTGCAAACAGTGTTTCACTTTTCAAACTTTCAAGTGTACTGTTTTTTTTTCTTGACTCCATTTGTCTACAGGTTGGCTTTTTCTGGCAGCTGCTCTGCACTGTGATCGGCAGCTAGTCGGGTTTCTCTGGCGTGTTCGGTGGGTTTAATCCAGCTGTTTCTGCGGGTTATGGTGAGTGTTCGGTGAGTGTTCGGCGGATTTTGCAGTGAGTGTTCGTCGAGTTTGCGGCGGCTTTTCCCTGCAGTACGGCGGCCCTATGGTGCTTGCTGAATACACCGCAGGGTTGGTTTTTTTTTGAGAACGGATTTTACCAGGAAGGATACATTGAGATTCCTTTTGTTTTCAAGTATGTCCTGGATGGCGAGTATGTACCGTTAGGTGTCTTGCCCAAGGACACTTACTGGAGAGGTTGCTCGCTGGGATCGAACCCTTGACTCCACAGGCTCTCTCCACGCAGAGCAGTGATCTTACCTCTACTCCACCCAGCTGGTAGGTTCAGTGAACTGGGATCGCCGAATTTGCAGGGAACGAAAAGTCACCGAATGTGCGTTGGCTTTTCGATTCTCTTTGAATAACCCGGATAGCATTTTTTTCTCTCTTTTGTTTTTTTTTTTTTTATTTTCTTGCTGTTTTTTTTTTCCTCCTTTAAATTGGATCATTTACTCTTTCCTCGTAGGCACCATCTTCAGATGCTCACCATGATGCTTATCTGTGTGGTTTTATGGGCCTATGATCTGTCCTCTGTTTCTTTACCTTACTGGACCATGATTCCACTATTAGTACTTACAACACCCCCTCCCCCCCTTCTGCTTGGCTCTTTATTGTTCAATTCTATGATTTCGGTCAGTTTTGCGTAAAGGTCTGAAGAAGAGAGATGAACTCTCGAAAGCTTGTCTTTTAAATGTAACGTTAGTCCAATAAAAAATTGTATCACTACCTACTGCTATACTCGTGATTTTGGCATCTGGACTAACACGGCCTACCAAATCTACTATATATATAGTACTTACTTGGGTTGTGGTGGAGGGCAAAAATAGAGAAAAAAAGCCTCCGCGCAATAACCAATAAGGTTTATTATTGCAGAAACCATTTGTACATCACAGCAATTCAAAGAACTGCATCCCAGAGCTCCTGTGCTACATTCCCCATATGCAGCACAAAACTCTGGGTAAGATATGCAAATGACATCTGTCTCACTTTTTTGCATCCTGGGCCTGTTGTTACACAGAACCTTTCAATCAATGCCATGCCATACTAGATGGCATACAGGGTTATCCAAAGAGATTCGAATTGCTGGAGAAAGGTAACCGAATGCTGAAAATCAGCGTTCGGTTACCTTTCCTGGCCATTCGGCTATCCAGAGAGCAGGCAATTCGCCAAATCCTGGCGAATTGCCTGCACATACGGTGCCTGTTCGGTTCCTGTTCGAGGGCAGTGAAATCCCCATGAAAAAGCACTGCTTCGGCTATTCAGAGAACACAAACCAGCAGTGAAAGGTTCCCCTAATGTCCTGCCATTCGGTGGTTTCATTCGGCAAATTTATTCAGGAGAATCCCATAGACTTCAATGTTAAAAATATTCCCGTTTTAATTCAATATCTAATAAACCGTTCATTATAAAATTCTGCAGCAAAAAGTCTCTTTATTTATAGATTTTTTAGGATACTTTAAGCATTTTTCAGATTTTTTTTTTTTTTTAAAAAGTCCGATTTTTTTTTTATTTTTTTTTCAGTTTGCTTATTTTTTTTGTAACAGCCCTCTTTATTATCATTCCCTGGACCTCCTGTGAAAATTTCAGACATTTTCGCTCAGTAGTTTCTTTGCAAACAGCGTTTCTTTTTCCCAGATTCATACAAATGGTTTTTCTAATTTATTCACTGCCTCCTCTACGTCACAGCTGCTTCGGCTCTGTCTGTGTGATTCGGCTCATGTTCGGCTCCTGTTCGGCTCCTGTTCGGCTTTTTCGAAGGTTAATCCAGATGTTTTTGCTTGTTTTCAGCATGCATTCGGTTAGTGTTCGTCAGGTTTTCGGCAGCTTTTCCCTGCAATTCGGGGACCCTGTGGTGTTTGCTGAATACACCGCAGGGTCACCGAAATGCAATCGGCAAAAGGAACCGAATTGAAGAGAACGAAAAGTCACCGAACGTGCGGTGACTTTTCGAATCTCTTTGGATAACCCTGTATATTTTTAGCAGAGGTTTATGCAACTAGTCAAAGACACTTCTGGACAGTACTGTTTCGGGTTTATTGGACCCTCATCAGCAGAAGCTAGACATGACCAGTTGCAGTTGGATGCTTGGACCTGTAGGGTAAATCAGTGCTTACTTGGGTTGTGGTGGAGGGCAAACAGTGAGATGAAAAGCCTCCACGCAATAACCAATTAGGTTTATTATTGCAGAAGCCAATTGCATATATATATATGTGCTCTGTGCATATATTTTTGTATGTATTTCATACTACACCTTTAACTTTATATCTAGTAGTGTTTGGGCAACCTAGCAGGATTAAAAACTAATTTATTCCTTTCTTCCCTGATCTCTGAGATCTCTGCTCCTGATACGTTGCATGACACCTTTATACAAGATGCGATAGAACCGAATGTGGTACTTTATGACATCAGTTGCTGTAGATCAGTATGGAATACAGACATTAAGGCCATCAGAGTCAGAGATCTTTCAGCTCCGTTTTACTACACCATGAGGAGTTTCAGTTATACCCGCTGTGTTCTGTCAAACAATAGGGGAACCGCTAGTAGTTCATTTAGGTATAAAGAACGAATCGACAAAACTCGAGTTATGTGACACCTTCCCCTGGCATGAGTAGAAAAGTGTTAGGTTTTATGTTAAGCTGCATCGAATAGGAGATTTATCTACAAACGTACAGTATACTTCTATTTCAAAAATATGCTTTAGTCTTAACTAAACTGTTAGGACAGATTATTATTATTACATTTATTTTGCCATAAAAGATTATTCCAGGATTTAAGTAGCTTTTGTTTTACAGCACAAATATCACGTGAATAAGTGCACAAAATAAACTGGAACTGTATGCTTGGAATCCATATCATATCTGATATTATGAACCCCTTCCTAGAATAGAGCACCGGCAGAGTGGAGTAGAGATAACATCACTGCTCTGTGTGGAGAGAGCCTGTGGAGACATGGGTTTGATCCCCAGGAGCACCTCTCCAGTAAGTGTTCTTGGGCAAGACACCTATCGGTACATACTCGCCACCCAGGACATACTTGAAAACAAGAGAAATCTCAATGTATCCTTCCTGGTAAAAATACTTTCTCAAAAAAAATAATTATTGTGACGATTGACTTGCCGCTAAATTTAAAGGTCAAGTGTCAATCTTTCTGTTGCTTTTGGCACAGTCCCTTTGCAATCTGTAATGAATGCAGGGACCCACTCTGCTGGTCCCTCCATTGGCTTCCTGTACGTTCCAGGATACAGTTTAAAATACTGATGCTCACGTTCAAATCGCTCATTAACTCAACCCCTCCCTACATGTCTTCATTACTCCGCAAGCACGTCCCGTCCAGACAACTCCGGTCAGCAGGTGATCTCCACCTGTCATCGGTCTACACACGCATGGCCAACTCTCACCTCCAAGACTTCTCAAGGGCAGCACCGGTCCTGTGGAATGATTTGCCTCGCCCTATCAAACTCTGCCCTGACCTTCAGGCCTTCAAGAAATCCTTCGAAACGCATCTCTTCAGATCAGGTTACATTACTGATGCAACTCCGCCCTCTGCTCACCTACTCACACATGATTGAAGCTGCTTCTATGGCCCCATCGTTGCCAAACCACTGGCACTAATGATCTTGCTATCTAGTAAAATTCCTCTGGTCTTCCTCAACCCCAATCCCTCTAGATTGTAAGCTCCTATGAGCAGGGCCCTCTACGCCTCTTGTTTCCATCATATTTCCATTTATCTGTATTTCGTTCCCTTTGGTTATTGTAAAGCACTGCAGAAACTGTTGGCGCTATATAAATGATGACAATAATAATAATAATAGTCGACCACCCGCTGCTACTCCTCATGCTGCATCAACGTGACCTCAGAGGCTCTGCTCTCACTTGGTTCTTTTCCCATCTTTTTCCTCGATCTCTCATTGATTTCTTCGCTGGTTCCTCTTCACGCCCAGTTCCTCTTTCAGTTTGAGTAATTCAAGTCTCTGTTCTGGATCCCCCACTTCTTCTCCATCTATACCACCTCTCTTGGCAACCTCTATTGTCCTATGGCTCCAATATCACATCTATGCTGATGACCCCCAAATCTACCTTTTCTCTCATGATCTCTCTCCTCCTGTATTGGATCGTGTTACCTTCCTATCTGCTGTCTCTGACTAGATGACTACTCAACCCAAAGCTCGACTTCTCTAAAATGGACCTTCTTGTCTTCTATCACTCTAAAGCTAACATTTTTGCAACTATTTCCCATCAGGTGAATGGTGTCACCATTATTTCTACCTAACATGCTGGTTGCCTCTGCATCCTCTTTGATCTTCACTCATCACATTCAGTCATCACTATCTAAATCTTGTCATTTTGAGCCTAATACATTGAACGCATATGTCCCTTTTTTAATCAGGGTTCTACTAAAATGCTCATCCAATCTTTTATTATCAACCACCTTTATTACTGTAATCCTCATCAGCATTAAATGATCCCAGATTCTCCCACTAAAGTCTGTAGTGAACACCTTTGCCAGAGTCATCCACTTCACTTCCTGTACCTCTCACACCTCACCCCTTTGTCAGTTTCTCAGTGAATCCCTGTTTCCATCAGAATTCAATGCAAACTAAAGCTTCTCACATACAAAGCTCTCCATAGCCATGACCCAGCCTACATCTCCTCACTTATAATCAGGTATGGCCCATCCCGATCACCTGCTAATGATCTGCCTCCAGGATACAATACCATGTGGCCAAAATGCCAACCAAATTGACCCCCATGGCAGTCGTGATGAAGACTGCCACTCTGACACGCCTCACATCAGAGGCAGTTAGGAGCAGCAAAGCCTTCGGACCCAGGGAGAAGTGGTAGATATTACCCTAACCCTGGTCATATCAAGCCATGCTATGACAGTCCCTCGTCTACTATGGAAAGTTGTTTTTATGTGTCATGACAAGTCATTTGGCATTAAGGGTTAAAGGTGAACATAATATATAAATATTTATAAATACACATTCACTAATAAACAGGACACATTCACAGGCGTGACTTAAATTTCTTTTAAGGGACATTTTGGGGGACTTTATTGCATGTTCAACATTTTGACTTGTTCTTGTGCCTTTCTAAAGATTATCTTGATAAAAAACCCCAGAGTTGAGCCAAAATGTTGACCATTCAGCCTGACTGCGCCTTTATCTGGCTCTGTGCCTTTATTAAGGTGATCTTGTGAAGCACAGAGAGCAGGATAAAGATACAGAGCCCGATAAAAATGCAGAGTAGGGCTAAATGTTCAACATTTCAAGGTCTTTTTTAAAATGATCTTCATAAAGGCACAACCACAAGCCAAAATGTGGCTCACCAAAAGAGAAAATTACCAAAAGAGAAAGTCTGGCATCGCTTTCATCATGTACAATAACTTGGAATCAAGGTGAAAAGGTGTAAAATACAGAATAGGTAGAATGCCAAACATCTACCTGGATATACTGTATTTGTACTGAAATTAGTGATGGTGCATAGATGTACATTATACGCTGTACACCTGACACCTACTTTAAAGCATACAGAATATAATAAATATATTATACTATACTTATATTATGAATTATATAGAAGTCAAACGCCATTTTTCCAGGATCATTACCATGCCTCCTATATGGTTTCTTTACTTTCAAACTAATGGATTTTCAACATTTAATTGAATTAGAATGGAGCACATCTCCTGGTTTACACAAACAACGTTCAAGAAATAAAGAAGTAAATTATCCCCTTCACCACCAATATCGAGTTATCTCGGGCTTCAAAGGCATCATCTGGTGCCCCGATATCGAGATATCTCGATATGCTTCTCTGCAGCCCAAAAGCAAATGAAATTTGTTTACTGCAAACGAGTTCTGTTTGCTTTTGGGCTGCAGAAGGTGCCGCCAAAGTGTTAGCCCTGTGGGCATAATGTCCGAAGAGCTAAATCTGTAAAAATCAGCTGCTCAAAGCTCTGAAATATCAGCCATTCAGCAGCCGATGCAGGGAGAAATAGAAGAAAATAGACCAGTTGCTTAAACCTCTAACTCAATTTGGCAGTAGATGGCACCATTTACTGGCAAAAAATAGGTTATTTACAGTAAGTAATACATTGGGCCCTATTACATTCTTCACGCTAAAATGGGGACGCTAGGGAGAAAAACCTGCACCTGCAGGTTTTTCCTTTGGGTCCCCATCTTAGCCTGATATTACGATGCAGGCGTTGAAAAGCAGCCTCGTAATCTGTCGCTAAACCCCGGGATGCACGCGGCAGCGCTTAGTGCCGCCGTTAGCATCCACTTGATGGAGTCCATAGGACTCCATTGAGTTTCTGCTTTGCTGGTCACATGACCTCACGAGATCCGTCAGGTTGGCATTGTGATCCGCAGATGGAGACTGGGGGACTTTTTCCCCCAGTCTCTCCCTGCTCCCGGCTGACAGAGGAGGCGGTTGGAGCCGCAGTCCTCACTGTGGGATAGAAGGTGAGTATCTGATCAATTTGGGGGTATTTTCTGCTGGTGCTGACGGATTCTGCAGCAACGTTCCGTTAGCACCAGGTTCAGGCTGTGGATAAATGTCAGGTTAACCGTAGCCGGACGGTAATTAGCGTTAGTATATTGTAATACTAACGCTAATTAACTTTTTGTGCTCCTCATGTTAAGCATAGGGAGCGCAAAGTACAATAACCTCGCGCTGAAAAGCGCAAGCTCCGAATCGCTAACGGTATATTTTAATCCGTTAGCGTTCGGATTGTAATATGGTGCGCCCGCGCTAGGGCCACCAGGGCTAACGATAACGCTCACACAGGGGAGCGCTAACGTTAGCGCGAAGAATGTAATAGGGCCCAATGTGTATAAGATCAAATATTTCATACTTCAGAATTAATTAAATATTATTTTACAAAAAAAACACTGGTTTCTGACAATGTTTTTTTGGAAAATCACTTGCTAGTGAAGGGGTTAAATGCAGCTCCACAACTGTGCGTTAAAATGAAAAGGGAGAGGGATTCCAAGCATTACGTTTATTGTTATCACAATTTCTTAAGAAGGTCTTTAAAGCCCTGTGACTATTTGCCTCTATCTGCTGTTTTCTACTCGCCTTTTTTTGTATTCTTTCCCCGGTTATAACTTTGAACACATCAAGTGCTGAATAAAAAGGCATTTTTAGGTGATGAATGACTATGCCTTTGTCTCTAATGTTGACACGAAATTGACCTATTTTATGTTCTCATTCCCAATCATAAATTCTGTGCATGAGGATCTATAACAGCAGTCTCATAAACACTTGTGCGTTCAACATATAGTCTGCCTGGAGTACTCTGGGGGATTTAGAGCCGCACATATCCACATGCAACACTTCACCTTTTATGATTCTCCTGTCAAGAAAACAACCTCTAAGCGACCCAGTGCAATAATTCCAACTTCTGTTTTTCCATTGCTTATTGTAGCTGGTAATGTAAAGAATGGTATATAATCTATAGAATATTAGGGAAGGCATGACTACCATATTTCATGCATAGTGTAATAAACCTATGAATTTTTTATAGAAAATATCACTTTTCTAGGATTAAAGTCATGTAATAAAACATTGTTTACAATCGATATTTCCCGAGTGGAAGCACATCTCCCGTATGTATAGAGGTATGAACATTTTTTCCCATCACACTTCATATTCAGTTAATAAACTACGGTTTATTGTTGTCTATACCACTATGTAGGCCTGATTTTATCTGTATATCGGTGCTTGCCACTATCGGGCTTATTCAGAGAGCACTGAAATTTCAGCCGCAGTCGACGACCCACCAGACTTCCGAAAAAAAGTCGATAAGCCACCGAACAGGGGTAAAAATATACCAATAAATGAAACTTTTAAAAAGCATTTTTTTTAAAAAAAAAAAACTAATGCATGAAAATGCCTGGAAATAATATATAAAGTCATGTGAATAACAATAAAAAAGTCTGTTACAGAATAAAAAACAAAAAAAGCCATCTTAAATTTTTTTTAGAAAAAAAAAATCTGAATCGAAAATTTTGCTGAAAACTAAAATTACCAAAAAATGCCTAAATAAATGAATAGAGACTTTTTGCTGAAAATGAAAAGAATAAATGGTTGAATAAATATTTAAGAAACCAGGGAATTTGATTTCCATTGAAACCTATGGGATTTGCCTGCTTAAACCCTTCGAATGAAAGCACAGAAAATCAGGGCATTTCACTGACATTTCGCTGCTGTTCGGTGTCTCTGAATAGATTAACCACTGCTTCTCTATGGGGATTTAACGGCTGCCAAAGGTCACCGTATTTCGCTGGCAATTCATCAATATTTGGCGAATCGTCTGCTTGTTGAATAGCCGAATGGCCACGAAATTGCACCGTAAGGGCAAATTCACTTGTGCAATTCGGTGACCAATTTTGCTCTCTGAATAACCCCTTATATGCTGGTTTATGTGGGTAGGGATATTGTACAGAATGTGTACGGTGTGCAATATTTAAAAAAATGGCTAAATAATATGTCTAAAAAATAAATAAAGATAATTTTTGCTGCAAATGAAAAGAATAAACGGTTGAATAAATATTTAAGAAAAACTGGGAATTTGCTTTACATTAAAACCTATGGGATTCGACTGATTAAACTTGCCGAATGAAACCATCGAAAATCAGGCATTTCACTGACATTTCGGTGCTGTTGGGTTTTCTCTGAATAGATTACGTCTGTATGGGGAATTTCACTGTTACTGAAGGTATTTCGTTGGTAATTCGCCAATATTTGGCGCATTGCCAGCTTTTTGAATAGCTGAATGGCCACGAAATTGCACCGTACGGAGAGATTCACTGACCAATTTGGCTCTCTGAATAACCCCTTATATACAGATATTGCACAGAATGGGTCCTATTACAATCTTCACGCAAATGTTTGCGCACACAAAACGCATTAACACGAGGGGCAAATCCCTTTGCGCTGAACGTCGTATTACAATGTCAGAGCAACAAACGCATGTAATCGTTTACCGCGCGCGAACGCTGCGCGAGCATACTGTCCTGCACGCGTCATATACTTAACATTGTGAGCGCGAATGCGTTTGTGCGCTGGTATGCGGATGGTATTACAATCGATGCGCAAAATTTAACGCACAGCGTTTGTGCGCATAATTTTAACGTCTTTTAAAAGCTGGTGTTAACAGCAAATCTGAATGTCCTGGCCGAAACCAAATACACCATGCCGAAAAAAAAATACAGCAAAGTATAGCTACACATTCTACACATACCCAAACAATAAAATTGAGAAGTTTTTTTTTTTTTTTTTTTATACAGCATATATGCGCAGATTGACTTTGACAGGCGCAAAAACTTAACGTGAGACAATTAAGGTTCTTGATTCTGATTGGCTGAATCCAGTGAAAAAAACAGTCCGCACACTGATTTATGCGCTCAACGTTACTGTGCGCGAGTTTTCGTGCGTCCGTTTTACGAGCGTTAATTTTTTGACGGATGAAAAAATGCACGAGGATTGTAATACCAGCGTTGATTTACGCGCGTTTTACCGTGCATTTTTGCGTGAAGAATGTAATCGGGCCCAATGTGTACATTGTGCAATATTTTCAATTAGCTTATTTGCAATGTTTAGATTTCTAGATACACATAAAACACATAAAACAAAAACAAATGTATTTTTCTATCAGGAGGAAAGCGGAGTGTGTAGCGACGCTGCTCTATGTTACAAAAAGAACTCTAGCAGAAAAATCAATCTATCGAAAAGGCAATGCCACAAAGAAAGCTGAAGTTGAGCAATGGTATAAAACCTATAGCCCTGTGGTTAATTACATAAAGTAATACACTGAGGGATATACTACAATAAGAACAAGTAAATAATTACTTGGAGAAATCTGCTTCTGATTGCTGAAGTGCTAAAACAATTCCACAATAAAGCCTGGAAGAAAGGACGCAGGTTGCAGCAACACTTGGGGATATCTGATTGTTTTAGCGCAGTATCAGTCTAGGGATGAAGTTCTGCTCTTCACTTACAGCTTTTGTGATCTTAAGGAAAACAATCATGTTTTATACGCTGCTATGCACATCATGTACGAATGCTTTAGATAGGCAGAACTTTCAAAATAGGACACATACCACATGGCATTTGACGCTAGGCTTTCTGTGGGTACAATCTCATTATCAGGGTTATTCAAAGAGATCCGAATTGCTGGCGAAATTCAGCGTTTAGTTACCTTTCCTGGTCATACGGCTATTCAGAGAGCAGGCAGTTCGCCAAATGTTGGCGAATTGACTGCACATGCCTGTTCGAGGGCAGTGAATCCCCATAGAGAAGCAATGCTTCGTCTATTCAGAGAACACAAAACAGCAGTGAAAAGTTGCCGAAATGTCCTGCCATTCAGTGGTTTCATTCTACAGATTTATTCAGGCGAATCCCATAGGCTTCCATGTTAAAAATATTCCTGTTTTAATTCAATATCTAATAAACCGTTTATTATTTTATTCTGCAGTAAAAAGTCTCTTTATTTTTAAAAAGTTTTAGGATCTTTTAGGCATTTTTCTGGATTTTTTTGCAAATTTTTTTTCCGTTTTTTTTTAAATCGTTTTTTCTTTTTTCTGCAACAGCCCTTTTTATTATCATTCCCTGGACCTCATATGTAAATTTCAGACATTTTCGTTCTGTAGTTTCTTTGCAAACAGCGTTTCACTTTTCAAACATTCAAGCGTACTGTTTTTTTTTTTTCACTCCATTTGTCTGCGGTGTCGGGTTTTTCCGGCGGCTGCTCTGCGCTGTGATAGACAGCTGCTCGAGTTTCTCCGGCGTGTTCGGCGGGGTTAATCCAGATGTTTTTGCTGGTTTCGGTGGGCGTTCACCGGGTTTTGCGGTGATTTTCTCTACACTACGACGGCCCTGTGGTGCTTGCTGAATACACCGCAGGGTCGCCGAAATGGGATCGCCAAATCGCACCGAATTGAAGAGAACGAAAAGTCACCGAACGTGTGGTGACTTTTCGATTCTCTTTGAATTAGGCTAGGGTCAAACGAAAGCATTTTTACACGCGAACGTAAAAAAGTGCGTCCGAACGCATTGATGTATTTTTTCACGGAATATGCAAAACGGTCATACGATGCGCATGTTCGTGCGTGATTTACGAATCCAAACCAGGAAACTTTTTGAGTCTGGACGTTATGTTGGCCGGACACGAGCAGGGTCTGACGTCTCCAAATCACACACACACACCGCTAGCGGGCGCAGCGCACTCTGTACGTCCGTACTAGCGGTTCTGCGTTCTCGAAAAAATGCGTTCATTTTCCACTTGCGTTGCGCGGCCGGACTTTCGTGCGACCGTACTTCGTATATTGGCTGTCATTGCCCATCATTTGCTGCTAGTGCGGCCGTGATTAAGTGCGCCAGAACGCACGTTAAAAATGCGCTGGTCTGACCCCAGCCTAACCCTGTAAATATGTATACACACACAGAATTTTCCACCATGAACTCTGAATTTTTGGTCTAAACTGGTTATTCAATAAGACCCGAACTTGCCACTGAATATCACTATACGTGCAACTTCATGGCAGCTCTACTCATTAAACTGTTAATTCACCAAATACAGGCAAATTGACGGAGAAATATGGCGCAATTCGGCGATAGCAAAATTGTCCCATAGAAAAGTAATGGTTAATCTATTCAGAGGACACCGAACTGCACCGAAATTCCCTGATTTTCAGTGATTTAGTTCGACAAGTTTAATCGGGCGAATCCCATAGGTTTCAATGTTTAAAAATATGATTCTTTTCATTTTTTTTAAATCAACCGTTTAGGCTGGGGTCAGACGAACGCAGTGCGAACGTGCGTGCAGCCGCACTTTATCACGGCCATAGTAGCAGCAAATGACGGCCAATGACGGGCAATGTACGAAGTACGACCGCACGAAATTGCGGCCGCGCAACGCAAGCGGCAAACAAACGCATTCTTTCGAGAACGTGATACCGCTAGTACTGATGTACAGAGTGCGCTGCGTCCGCTAGCGGCGTGTGTGCGTGATTAGGAGACGCCAGACGCTGCTAATGTCCGGCCAACATAATGTCCAGACGCAAAAAGGGTTTTATTGATGATCCTGATTTCTAGGGATGTGCATGGCTGAAAAATTTGTTTAGTTTAGTTTCGTTACGTTTTTAAATCATTTTGTTTTAAGAATTTCGGAACTAATTTCGTTTCGTATCTCGATTCGTTTCCGATTGATTTGAAATTTCGAATCGATTTGAAATTTTGAATCGATTCGAATTTCATATATCAATTCGATAGTTGATATCAATTCGAAATTTGGATCACTAGATAAAACGCCCAATTAATCAAATTTTGCTGTTAAAATAAAAGCTAGGGTTAAATTTTAAGCTGTGTCACAGATTTAGTATTTGAGTCAAATTAAACAGTGAAACAAAATTTAATTTGTTTCATAAAGTCCTTTGCTGACTATTACTTGTATTGTAAGGTAAGATCAATTCAATAGTTGATATCAATTTGATAGTTCATTTCGAATTCGATAGTTGATATCAGTTATTCAAATTTTTCTTTTATGATGATGACACAGTGTAAAATGAAATAAATTCGTTATATACTGTTTTGTTTTGTTTCAAATTCGTATCATATCAATTCGTTATTTGGAAGTACTTCCGAATACGAATTATCAAATTTCGTTCCAAAATCCGAATTTTTCCAAAAAGAATGCTCATCTCTATTTTTTTTCTACGTCTGTCATAAAAAATGGACTGTGTGGTGTCTACAGTATCTTCCGTCAGAACGCCTGTCCGTTGTGCACGCATGCAGAGTGCGCTCAGACTGCGTTCGTCTGACTCTAGCCTTAAAGGGTTTCCTTGGGGAAATGCAGACTGAATCCTGCAATCACTGAGCAGCAAATTACATCACCTGTGTTGTGCTTCAGATATCTGACAAACCTGGCCTGTTAGGGGATCCCAAGGACAGGGTTGGAATCCACTTCTATAGAGTTTTTCTATTCAACAAATACGATTTGTACACACAGAATATATCTCTATGTCAACATAAAATAATGAAATAAGGAGATGTCAGGATTAACATATAAGATGTGTCTGGTGTTATAAAAGATGTGGCCGGCAGCACCAGAAAGATCCTTGTTAATAATAGATATCTGTCTATAAGCAGACCACAACCTGTTGGATTTCTAATTTTATTGGATTATTCTACTCACCACCTGCTCCTTACAAAATCTTGTAACAAGACAAACGCGTCGGAGGTGATGGTGGAGTATGCCTTGTTGTAGTGTATTCTTTATTTGCCTTTTAATGTTCTATTATATTTAGAGATTTAAGTGGTAGGTTAGCTAGGGTCTATGTTTCTGTTTGCTTAACATATAGGTCTATGAGCCTCAAGGCAAGGAGACGGCTGACACCTACTGAAAAAGCGATTTAATTCGCAAAACGCGTTTGGGTGTGTTGCCCGTTCGTTTTTATTACTTTTTAATAATAAATTAGCTTAATTTTAGCTTATTGCATCCTCATTATTATGCGCTACTGACAGTATCCTGATGGCTGCACGGGAGATCCAGTGCTCCCGCTAATATCACTGGTTGCTGACAAGTCTAGTGTCTGATTGAGACACTTCAGAATGTGAGTAACATTACACTTGTATCATTTAATTTTTGCACTCCATTTGTTGCAATATGGTCTCTCTCTGTTTTATTTGAGGTACCAATCAACCCCAAACAGAGGAAGAGCTGGAAAAAGATAAATAGCTGAAGGAAACGCTGACTCTGCCATTTTTTTCTTGTCTTCAAGGAGACGGCTGGGGCTCTTTAGCTGGAGAAGGCTTATTTCCAAACAGGGGTTTCTATTTCAAGGTATGAACAATTTTACTTTTGTGTGAGTGGCTACGGTTTCTTGAAGAAAAAGTGGACGGTCTGTGCAATTGGTGTTCGTTATTTTTCCCATTTAAATATTTTGATTTTCAATTTCTTTTATACCTGTTTAAATAAACTATTGCCAATACATCAGCCATATTTATCATCATACAGAAAAAATGGCGTCACGCCTGTACTCACCGGAGCAGCTGCAACAGTCAGGAGCAACAACCCAGTTCATGTATAAAACATAACAAGAAGATATCATCTGCGCTCATTTCTATATCATAACAGTGTTTTGTTGCACATGGAAATATATAGAAACAAGTGCAGATGCACCTTTTTTTTCTTATTATGTTTTATACATGAACTGGGCTGTTACTCCTGGCTGTTGCAGCCGCTCTGGTGAGTACAGGCGCAATGCCATTTTTTCTGTATTTATGTATATTATGCTGTAATACCAGTTAATAAATTTTTGCTGCTGTTCCTTTTTCCATGTTTTTGTTTTCAACCCCAAATGGGAAGTGCTTGGTGCGTGTATAACTAAAACCCACCATTTTTCTGCCTCTCCTTAGCTGAAAAGCAGCAGGAGGGGCATGTAGTTGATCAGAGGAGCAGCTTTTGGTACATTGGTTAGGACTCACTCTACCGAGAGGTGCCTTGATGGGGCGAGTAAGCTTACGCTTCAATGGCCATTTAAACAAACTAAAACCTCTGACAGTGTTTTGTTGCACATGGAAATATATAGAAACGAGTGCAGAAGACATTTTTTTTTCTTGTTATTTTTTTAAAAAAAAAATTGTGAAAGGATTTTACCAGTAAGGATACATTGAGATTTCTCTCGTTTTCAAGTATGTCCTGGGTGGCGAGTATGTACCATTAGGTGTCTTGCTAAGGACACTTTCTGGAGAGGTTGCTCACTGGGATCGAACCCATGACTCCACAGGCTCTCTCCCAGTGATGTTACCTCTACTCCACCCATCATCATGTGGCTACATTCCGCTAAAGCAGGAACAACAACCTTGACCCACCAGATGTTTTGGATCTACATTTCACATGATGTTCAGCCACTCGCTAGGTTGGTCGAGCCTCATGAGTGATGTGTTTCCAAAACATCTTGAGGGTCATGGTTGCTGAACTATGCATTCAAGTATCATTAAGGTCAGGGACGATATGGCTAATCCAACTATGGCCAAGCCCAAGGGCTAGAATTGTCAACTGAAGAAACACAATGCAACATTTTGTTGTATAACTCCTTGGGTAGGTGATCATTTTAATATTTGCATTTATTTTGTTCACATCTGATAAACAATCCATTAACTGTTTGTTTAAACATTATCTTCTATATTCCCTGAAAACTTAAGTTATATTTGTTGGAAAGTTCAAGTATTTTTAAAAAATAGCTCTTTAATTAATTTAACAGACTATTAATTCCTCTACGTTGTTGATTTTGTGCTCCCGTAGAAGGGGTACAAATACCATTTTACCATTTCATTTATCCTATGGACCCCATCGCCTACATCATATGGATTTGGCAGAAGAAGAAAAAACATAACAAAGCAATTTGTTAAGAAAATTGTTTCAGCCCTTCAAGTCTGGATAGTTCAGTTTAATTTCAAGGATACTCGGTCTTTTGAAAAAGATAATTTAAAGACAGCAGGGAGGTTCATATATTAATGACTTTGAAGTTTACAAGCAACAAATTGTCACTTATTTGACTCTTGAAAGTTATGCAATTAAAATCCATGTCTTCCAAGATCCCAGCTACATGTAATAGACTTATTTAAAACCATCTAAAATGTTCTATAATTTTGGTAATTTATAGTATCTTTATGGACCACCCTTTTGAATAGAACCAAAGTGATACTGTTATCTTATTCTATAACAATGTGTTGCTTAACCTGTTGTGTTACAGAATTATCTGAAAAGCACAGGTCAGGCTGATGAAACTCAAAGGTTATGGATCCCTTAGGTCTGTTTGAGTTTTGAGAATCGTAATATGTAATACTTATTCATTTATTTATGTTGGTTGGAACAAATTTAATGCAGTCTTTTGCATGAATTAAGTGAATTGGAGTCTGTGCGTTGTGTATTTATCCTTCAGGTAAGAAGGAATCCTTCACTTCGGAAAGTCCACAAAGTCAACCAAGAGGTGGAGGGCACTCCGATCACCATGATCAATTTACTGAGTACATTTGGTCATGGAGCCTAAAAAGTCCCTCTAACACAGCATTCAAAATACTTACTTCTCACCCCCACAGCCCCATATGGTGGAGGCACATCCCCTCACCTCCTCTTACTATAAAGTGAAGAACATGGAGAACAAATCTTTGATAAAATCTCACTAGCTGCTGCTTACTTGGTTCTAGCATCAGGTGCTGCCATCATCATAATCCTTGACGTGTAACAAACCATGAGGGTCACATCACAGGGTAGTGTGATTGGCCCTTAGCAGTGAGATTGGCACTTAATCAGGTGCTAGAGTGAAATGAGCGCTGTCCAATAGAACAGCTCTTCGGCTCACAGATGTCATTCAAAGTGATTTTTTGAGAATTTCTCCTAATATCATATAATTTATAAAAAAGACACACACACACACACACATATATATATATATACATATAAACACACTTCCTGGTCAAAAAAAAGTCACACTCTAATATTTTGTTAGAGCACCTTTTGCTGTGATACCGGCACGCATTCACCTTGACATCATTTTGATAAACTCAGGCAATGTCACAGCATTTATTTCCACCCAGTGTTGCATTAATTTGTGGCCAAGATCTTGTATTGATGATGGGAGAGTCGCAACGCTGCGTAAAGTCTTCTCCAGCACATTATCCCAAATATTCTCAATGGGGTTAATGTCTGGAATGTGTGGTGGCCAATCCATATGTGAAAATGATGTCTCATGATAAACCATTCTTGCACAATTTGAGCCCGATGAATCCTGGCATTGCCATCTTGGAATATGCCCGCTGTGCCATCAGGGGAGAAAAAACCCATTGATGGAAAAACCTGCTCCTTCAGTATATTCAGGGAGTCACATGACCTGATTTTTTGGCACATAACGTTGCTGAACCTAGACCTGATCAACTGGAGCAACCCCAGATCATAACTGGCTTGTACAGTAGGTGGTGACGGTTTTTGACCAGGCAGTGTGTGTGCCGAGTTTCCCTGAACATAAGACACTGGGCAGTATTACAAAGCCGGCGCTAACTTAACCAGAGCTCTGTGACGCAGTTCTTTGAATTGCTGTGATGTGTAAATGGCCTCTGCAATAATAAACTTTATAATTTGCAGTGTGGAGGCTTTTAATCTCATTTTTTTCCCTCCACCACAACCTTAATAAGTACTATAAAATATATATATATGTGTTCGAATTTTCTATTTAAACTTTAAAGGAATGATTCTCTACCAATCAAACGAGCTCAACGTGTGTTTGAAATGACAGGAACACTAATGTATTTTCAGAGTAGATTTTCCCTTAAATTTTGTATAATACAGTGTTTGCGGCTGCATATATGACATAGTAAAGAATTAGGCAGTTAACCAAAATAAGCAAATATTTATTTATTGTAGCACCGCGTAAATCTCTGAAGAAAAATGTAGCAGTTTATATGTTGATAGAAAAAGAAATATCTTTACCAAAATAAATAGGTGTATAGGGAGATCGGATTTTATACACTGCAGTCTATTTTCTGAAGAAGCTCTTACTATAACGGACTTACACATTCCTAAAGATAATTACCTCCATTGATACAGAGAGATTCTGGTTCATTCACACTCAATTTGTGATAAGCCTCCCAACTATAAAATTGGCAACAGGGGACACAAACTGCTGACTACAGAAAACATGAAAACCACAGCACTGCTCCCTATCAAGCACAATGAAATACCAGTTATCTGAACTACTGAGGGATTTAAAAATGCTGAAGTTGTGTTGAACAAAGTAGAGGTTTCCATGTGAATATCAATAAGAATACAGTGTGTATATATATACATATATATAGTGCTTACAAGGGTTGTGGTGGAGGACAAAAAGTGAGATAAAAAGCCTCCACGTTATAATAAGTTATGTTTATTATTGCAGAAGCCACTTGCAGATCACAGCAATTCAAAGAACTGCATCCCAGAGCTCCTGTGCCACATTCCCCATATGCAGCAAGGAATTCTGGGTAGGATATGCAAATGACATCTGTCTCACTTAGGTTTCAGCAGCATAATACATAGCGTCAATATATCTGTTATTATGGGAGGTATAAATCTATCTAGCCATATGACCTCATCAATCTAAATTCTGTCTGGCAAGTGGACTTGTGCAAGGGTCAAGGTGAGGGGGAATCACATGGGAACGCAGTTCCTCCACTATTCAGAGAGAGATGATCTGGCCACGAAATTGCACCGAATAGTGAATTTCCCCGTACAGTGCAATTTCGTGGCCATTCGGCTATCAGAGAGATACAGATACAGATATCAGCGAAATACAGTTCCTGTTCGGCAGCAGTGAAAGTCCCCATAGAGAAGCAATGGTTAACCTATTCAGAGGCACCGAACAACACCGAAATGTCAGTGAAATGCCCTGATTTTTGGTGGTTTCATTCGGCAGGTTTAATCAGGCAAATCCTATAGGTTTCAATGTTAAAAATATTCCTGTTTTTATGCAATATTTTATTCTTTTAATTTGCAGCAAAAAGTCTCAGGGCTAAATTACAATCTTCGTGCAAACATTTGTGCTGGCGCAAAAAAGCATTAACGCGAGGGGTAAAACCCTTTGCGTCGAATGCCGGATTACAAAGTCAGCGCAACAAACGCGCGCAATCGTCTACCGCGGGTGAACCTGCACGAACCCTGCGCGAGTTTACTGTACTGCGCGCATCCTATACTTAACATTGTGAGCGCAAATGCGAATGTGCGCTGGTACGAGGATGGTATTACAATCTATTTGCGGTAATTACCGCATGGCCGTTGCGCGCATAATTTTAGCAACTCCTAAAAGCTGGTGGTAACGGCAAATCTGAACAACCTGGCTGAACCCAAATACACCAGCCCCAAAAAAAAAATATGCAGCAAAGTATAGTTACACATTCTACTCATACCCAACCGTTAAAATGGAGAAGTTGTGCGTGCATTTATTATTGCTGCAGCATATATGCGCAGATTGACTTTGTGCAGGCGCAAAAACTTAACTTGAGATAATTGTGGTTCTTCATTCTGATTGGCTGAATCACATAAAAAAACAGTTTGCACACTGATATCTGCGCTCGATGGTACTGTGCAAGCATTTGGGCGCTTCCGTTTTACGCGCGTTATTGATTGTCGAATGAAAAGACGCACGAGGATTGTAATTCCAGCGGTGATTTGCGCGCGCAAACGTTTAACGCTTGGCACACAAATTCACGCTTTGAGCGAAGATTGTAATTTAGCCCTCTATATTTTAGGATTTGTTAGGCATTTTCCAGGATTTTTTCGGATTTATTTAAAATAGATTTTTTTTTTTCCTGTAACAGACCTTTTTATTATTACTCATAGGACCTTATATGTTAATTCCAGACATTTTCATCCAGTAGTTTTTTTGCAGATTTTCAAATTTGAGATCATTTTGCTTTTTCGTTTTTTTTACCCCATTCATTGGCTTGACGGCTTTTTCTGGCGGCTGGTCGGTGTCGTGTTCGGCGCATTGTCTGCTGTCTTCGGACGCTATCGGGGTTTGCGGTGGATGGTCAGCTTTTTCGAATGCATAGTTTTTATTTTGGTGGTTTTGCAGTGGGTTTTCTGTTTGAGGCGGCGGTGTTGCAGCGGATTTTCGGATGATTTTCGGGTCGGTGGATTTTCCCTGCTCTTCGGGGGACCCTGCGGTGAATGTTGAATTCACTGCAGGGTGGGGGAATCTAATTCCTCAAAGTACGGGGAACGAGAGAACACCGAAATGTCAGTGACATCTCGGTGCTCTCTGAATAACCCTGTATTTCTGCAGAGGGAACCGATTTCCCATTGGCCCCATACACTATAAATCTTATATTCAGGTGTATAATCATATGTTTCCCTGGTAAGTCACAATAAATTTCGAATTGATCATACATTTTTGCTAAAATTCACATCTAAACATAAACATATCAGATTTGAGTGTGTGTCAGGTTAAGTGCAAGTTGAAAATTCCTAATTGGGGACAAAAAGTTCAATTTTTTTTAGGACGTGACCCCTTTTCTTATAACTGTAAGGATATGTTTGGAAAAAGATTACAATATTCCAAATGGGAATGCACGCAATGGGGGCATGAGTAGGATTTCAAAGTTCCAGAGCAGCCAAGGTCAGAGAAAGAAAACCCTAAAGAGGTTGAGGCTAGGCTTGATGTGGTTCATTTTGGACAGAATATAAATTCAGATGAATATCAGCAATTTGGAACCATCCCAATTCCAAGTCATTGAGACGCCTAACTGAAATCGCTTCAGAAACACATTTTTTGAAATTAAGCTGAAGCTACCTAAATATAATCAGATCGATTTGGATTACTTGAAAACAACTGTGCAATACAAATCAAATTTCATACCCATAACAAAACAAACAGAATGGTAACTCTAATGCTAGACATAACCCCAACTGGAAAACAAGCAGAAATACTAACCATATGCCTAACCATGATCATAAAACAAGCAAACAATATTAAACCTAACCCTAGAAATAATCCTAATCATAGAACAAGCAGAAATACTAACCATATGCCTAACCATGTTCATAACACAAGCAAACAATATTAAACCTAACCTTACAAATAATCCTAATCATAAAACAAGCAGAAATACTAACCATATGCCTAACCATGATCATAAAACAAGCAAACAATATTAAACCTAACCCTAGAAATAATCCTAATCATAAAACAAGCAGAAATACCAACCATATGCCTAACCATGATCATAAAACAAGCAAACAATATTAACCCTAGAAATAATCCTAATCATAAAACAAGCAGAAATACTAACCATATGCCTAACCATAATCATAAAACAAGCAAACAATATTAAACCTAACCCTAGAAATAATCCTAATCATAAAACAAGCAGAAATACTAACCATATGCCTAACCATGTTCAGAACACAAGCAAACAATATTAAACCTAACCCTAGAAATAATCCTAATCATAAAACAAGCAGAAATACTAACCATATACCTAACCATGATCATGAAACAAGCAAAAAATATTAACCTTAACCCTAGAAATAATCCTAATCATAAAACAAGCAGAAATACGAACCATAAAAGTAACCCTAGCCCAAAGATTATCCCCAACCCTAGCCCTAAATGTAACCGTAATCCTAATTCCAGACTATGAATCATTGGAATATTGCAAAGTGTTCCCATATATATTTGGATTGACTGAACTGAAAGTGTCCTAATCTGAAATATTTCCAAAGCCAAAAATATTTGGATTCAGAAATTTCGGAATTCTAACCATAATCGAATTGAACGCTTTTGCTGTACACATGTCTGCTGCAGCCACTCAAATTCCGAACGGACCTTCTATTGGGCTGACAAAGTTAAAAACATTTGGCTGGCACAGCAATCTTTTTCAAGTCTGAACAGTTGGTGCCCTATTACAATCTTCGCGCAAACGTCAGCGCGTGCGCAAAAACGCATTAACGCGAGAGGCAAAACCCTTTGCGCTGAATGTCGTATTACAATGTCAGCGCAAAAAATGCGCGTATACGTCTATCGCGGGTGAACCTGCGCGAACGCTGTGCGAGCTTACTGTACATCGTGCGCCCTATACCTAACATTGTGCGCTGGTATGCGGATGGTATTACAATCTATTCGCAGTTTGTAACGCACAGCCTTTGCGCGCATAATTTTAGTAACTCCTAAAAGCTGGTGTAAATGGCAAATTCTATCAACCTGGCCGAAACCAAATATATCAGCCCAAAAAAAAATGCAGCAAAGTATAGTTACACATTCTACACATACCAAACCAATACATTTGAGAATTTGTGTGTGCATTCTTTATTGATGCAGCATATATGCTCAGATTGACTTTGACAGGCGCAAAAACTTAACGTGAGACAATTGTGGTTCTTAATTCTGATTGGCTGATCGCGTGAAAAAACAGTACGCACACCGATTTGTGCACGCAACGTTGCTTTAACGCTTCGCACAAAAATTCACGCGTTGCGCGTGCGTTTTTGCGTGAAGAATGTAATAAGGCCCTTGAATGGCAATTAGGAATCTTTAGGTTGGAAGAGTTAATTATTTTTTTTACCATTTAATGTTTGTAAACACTTAGCCAAAGATAATTTGGTCAGAGACTTTTTTTAATTAAGACGGAGAATAAATTATGAAGGAGAACATTTTACAATAAATATTTATGCAGATATTAGAAACTGATGATTTTTAAGAAGAAATGTGAGTTATGGTTACGACCATTGTAGGAACACACAGGAGTCTGACTGTATGAATGATGTAATGTGAAGTCTCCGTAGCATGTAAACCAATGGGAATTACAAACATTTGATCATCCATTAGATAATGGAAATTGGCATAAACATTAAAAGCATATTGGAGACTTTTGAGATTTGAGTTCTCCAAGCATCATACAAATGTAATCAGGAAAGAATGTGCATGTAATTATTTAATTTTAGGGTTTTAACCATATCTATAATCGGCGATGGTGGCGGTAATGATTAATCAAATATCACTTAATTATCTTTTAACAGTTTTGTTCTGCACTGCTAATTTACACAACAGGATTTACTTTATTCCATTCTCTGTTCCATGGCGTTTAAACGTTTATTTTCCCTATGGAAATATATGTTATATCTATCTATCACTGTGTAGTGGTGTGGAATGTTCTGGAACTATACAGATGAAACACTATAATTATGTCATTATGCTTTTAGTAAGGGTTGTGATCTGTACTCTGGGTGTTAAAATTAGCAAAGAGTCCAGACAAGAGTACAATGGTTAATTACTGCTAATCTTATAAGTACTGTTTCAGCAGAAAGTCACTTCTTGTTTTCTGATTTTGAGTGAACCAATGAAACGGCTATAAACTTTATATCAGGTACCCACATCCAGTGCTGTACAAACAAAGCATTCTATAAATGTATCTCTGAAATGTAAAACTCTGAAATTCTACTAGCATTGTTCTTTAGATTTTGGGGGAAAAAATAACATTTTATGACACTATAACTCAATTGATCAAGGCTTCTGGCTCAGCTGGAATAGCTACTTGCAATAAATGATCAAACCCATACCAGCATGTGGACCGTATAACCATTGGAATGTTTTTTTTTCCCATGGTGATTAATTTGGTCTGTGCTACAAGAGTTGGGGAGCCCCCTCCTATTGCAGCCACCCTCTACTTATTTGCTTCTGCACATGCCACAGTCTCACAAGAGGGGTCTACACCAAGAGTAACCAATGCCACCTAATCTCCCGTTTGGCCGTCAATGGTAAACCTAGGTCCACTAGGATGTAGTAGGTCCTGTTGTGAAGCAGACAGAAGCAGGTCCTCCAGCGGTTTGAAGTGTCAGTAAACTTTATTTACAGGGACAGCAGACCCTGCATGGAAAAATGTGAAGTTTCGGCCCACAGGCCTTAATCATACATGTATGATTAAGGCCTGTGGGCCAAACCGTCACATTTTTCCATGCAGGGTCTGCTGTCCCTGTAAATAAAGTTTACGAACACTTCAAACCGCTGGAGGACCTGCTTCTGTCTGCTTCATATTGGTGTTGTTGGGGCTGCGTTGCCCCTGTATAGCGGTGACCTCGCAGTTGGGGAAAAGGTGGGCTGCCATCGGAGTTGGATCGTGGCAATTCCTGTTTTCGTAGTAGGTCCTGTTGACACAATGGCTGGGGTTTATCGTGGTCGCTTAAACAGCTTTGAGTGGCCCTGACTGTGATACAGGAGTTGCTAGTAGTGCACCATGATGTAATACACTGTAGGGGTGCACTGTGAAACCTCATGCATAGCACTGACCTGGTAAACGCATTTCACATTCTTGTATTGCGAACTGGTATTGAGAACAAAGATCATAGGGAGTACCGATAATAATTTTGTCATCACGGATATTGAGGGGGCAATGTTATGGTCATGCGCTTAATGTCTAGGATGGTAGTTCCCAACCCTGGTCCTCAAGTACCCCTACCTTGGAGAAATGCAGGCTGAACACTGCAATCTCTGAGCAGTAAAAGGCATCAGCTGTGCTGCGTTTCAGCTATCTAGCAAAACTGGCCTGTTAGGGGTACTGGAGGACGAGAGTTTGGAATCACTGGTCTAGGATCATGACACACTTGGAGAGAAGCCTACTAAATGTTTATTTGAATCACGGGAGCACCTGTGTATCTATTGCATGGGTAAAAATCTTTCGGAAATGTTTTGGGCGTGAGAAAAAAACTAAAGAATGCACTTACAGTTTCCTGAAACTTAGAATAGAAGAAGTTGGTTCTCCAAACCTAAGCAACTTCTTGACTACTTTCGGCAAATTAAGACTTTTTCAAGATCTGTGTGGAGTTTTGCAAGGAAAGAGTGAGCGGTGTGAAGGTTATGCTTAATGGAAGCAACCCAATTCCCTGCTGCATTAAGATGGCGGTTTTAATTTGCCACAATATACTAAGTAAACATCATAATATTGAATTAAAAGGAATAACAGATATTCAGATAAAGTCAGCATCAGGCCTCAGTCATCAGGCTGCCCTGCCTCATTGTCTCATGGCTATTCATCTCCATTAGATGCCCTGCATCCTGTAATCAATGAAGGTCAGTCAATCAGAAAGCTAAGACTATAACCTGGAGAAATATGAGATCAGCGCAGCATTAGAAGTGTATACTGACGTTAACAGGTCAGCAGACTAATCTACTAAATGCTTTCAGTACAGTGATAACTTCTGCCCTTCGCAGCTCAACAGAATCCCTCTGGAACATGAGAAAGTGATTTCTGGAAGTGTTTAACCCCTTCACCAACAGGTGATTTAAAAAAACAACATTGTCAGCAACCAGTGTTGGTTTTTTTTGAAAAATCATTTTACCTAATTATAGCTTAAGAAATATTTGGGAATATTCCCAATGTATTCCGTACTGTAAAAACCTATTTGTCTACTGGCCAAATGGAGTTACTGCAGTTAGAGCTGCACGTCATGGTTCCCAGCATTGGCTGCTGAACTATGGGCATTCAATTTGACGATTTTACACCGTTTTATCAGCAGGGCTAAATTTGGAGACACCATCTACTGCCCATATGCAAGTTAAATTTGTTTGCAGCAAACATTTTTTGCTTTTGCACAGCTACGGATCGAGATAACTTGATATAGGGCACCTGATGTTGCCTTTCGAGATCTGAGTTATCTCAATCTCCGAAGTGAAGGGGGTTAAACATGCAGTGCTTTGACCCGCAAGACACAGGTCAGACATCTGATATACGGATACGTGTCCAATACTTTCACTATTTTTATTTTGGTCATTAATGTGTTACAGCATCTGAGATGCATATATAGTCTCTCTCCAGCACATTCAACCTTATTTTATCAGACATGGGAACATGGGGTTTGTTTCCCTAATATATCCCATGCTTTTGGGCATCTCATACAGTTAATCACATGAAACATAATCTAGATTCTTGATATGGAAGTTCAACGCATTGAGCACAGGTGTTTTAGCACATTGCTAAGTAAAAATGGCGACAACATCTTCGATATTTAATGAATTTAATGATACGGATGTGACCTCCGATAACCAAACCTTTTTACTGAATTACTGATTCTCTGAAATAGTGTCCCTTTCATCGACTAAAATAGGACTAAAGCTAAAGGACATTTTACTTAAAGGGCTATGACTAAAACTAACTTAAAATTAGAAAAAAAAGCTAGCTAGGGACTAATTTAATGTATGAAAATGTCAACAGAGGTTTGTCACAGTTTTACTCATCATAGCGTCTATTTTTCATCACTGATATAATGTAGTCAACCAAGTGTTTGACGAAAATTATTAATCAACTAACTTAAAGCTACTCTGCAAACACAGTACATGGGTTTCAATCCAATGGCAGGCAATGGACTTTCCCAATAGTGGGTCTCTTCTCAGGCACTTCAGGTGTGATTCAGCTTTTACCTTAGATATCTTTAGGTGATGTGTTGGGCTGGAACACATTGGTTGGTTCAGTAAAGACCAATGTTAATTTTGACAGGAAATTTTAATTTAGTTTCAGTTATATAAAGTTATTCCCCTCACTTCAGAGATCAAATTCGCCGACCCTGCAATGAATTCTGCATTTACCACAAGGTCCCTGAAGTGCCGGAAAAAGCTGCCGAACGCACCCAAAAACCACCCCAAAACCACCAAATCCAATGGAAAACCGTCACAAAACATCGAATCGATCCGATAAGTCACAGAACAAACGTCGAATGCACCCAACGATCTGCCGCAAACCCACCGAACACATCTGAAAAAAGCCAACGATCCCAACAGTAAACCGACCAGCCGCCAGAAAAAGCCAACAAGCTGCCAAATGGGGTAAGAAAATAAATAAACACTGCAACATTTAAAATGTGTTTGCAAAAAAACTACTGGATGAAAATGCCTGAAAGTAATATATCAGGTTCTATGAACAATAATATAAAGGTCTGTTACAGAAAAAATAAAACCCTATTAAAAACAAAATTGCCCAAAAAATCCCTAAAAATAAATAAATTAGACATTTTGCTGCAAATTAAAAGTAAAAACTAGGGATGCACCGATACCACTTTTTTAAGACCGAGTACGAGTACCGATACTTTTGTTCAAGTACTCACCGATACCGAGTACCGATACTTTTATTTTATGTCATATGACCGCTTTACAATAAGAACAGACCTCATAGATATCACCCCCAGCTCATAGATATGCCCCCCCAGCTCATGGATATGCCCCCAGCTCATGGATTTGCCCCCCAGCTCATGGATTTGCCACCCAGCTCATGGATAATGCCCCCCAGCTCATGGATAATGCCCCCCCAGCTCATGGATAATGCCCCCAGCTCATGGATATGCCCCAGCTCATGGATACTGCCCCCCAGCTCATGGATACTGCCCCCAGTTCATGGATATGCCTCAGCTCAAGGATATTGCCCCCCAGCTCATGGATACTGCCCCCAGCTCATGGATAATGCCCCCCAGCTCATGGATAATGCCCCAGCTCATGGATTTGCCCCCCAGCTCATGGATATTGCCCCCCAGCTCATGGATATGCCCCCAGCTCATGGATAATGCCCCCCAGCTCATGGATATTGCCCCAGCTCATGGATATGCCCCAGCTCATGGATACTGTCCCCAGCTCATGGATATTGCCCCAGCTCATGGATAATGCCCCCATCTCATGGATACTGCCCCCAGCTCATGGATACTGCCACCAGCTCATAGATACTGCCCCCAGCTCATGGATACTGCCCCCAGCTCATGGATATGCCCCCAGCTCATGGATAATGCCCCCCAGCTCATGGATATTGCCCCAGCTCATGGATACTGCCCCCAGCTCATGGATATGCCCCCCAGCTCATGGATAATGCCCCCCAGCTCATGGATAATGCCCCCATCTCATGGATACTGCCCCCAGCTCATGGATACTGCCACCAGCTCATAGATACTGCCCCCAGCTCATGGATATACTGCCCCCAGCTCATGGATACTGCACCCAGCTCACGGATATACTGCCACCAGCTCATGGATATGCCCCAGAGCTCATGGATATTGCCCTAGCTCGTGGATACTGCCCCCTAGCTCATGGAAATGCCCCCAGCACATGGATTTGCCCCCCCTCCGCTCATACTTACCTTCCTTTAGCGACGCCGGAAAGTCTTCGCACGCGCGCGCGCTCCTTGGAAGGTCCCCAGCCGCGACCACGTGGGACCATGTGATCGCGGCTGGGGTCCTTCTAACGAGCGCACGCGTGGAAACTTTCCCGGCATCGCTAAAGGAAGGTAAGTATGAGCGGAGAGCAGCTGCAGGGCCTGTCCGAATGCTCTGTCGGCATTTGGACAGGCCCTGCAGCTGCTCTCCTCACTTTGTTTATACTTACCTTCCTATAGCGACGCCGGGAAAATTTCCGCTCGTGCGCTCATTGGAAGGTCCCCAGCCGCGATCACATGGTCCCACGTGGTCGCGGCTGGGGACCTTCCAAGGAGTGCGCGCTCGCGAAGACTTTCCCGGCGTCGCTAAAAGAAGGTAAGTATAAACAAAGTGAGGAGAGCAGCTGCAGGGCCTGTCTGAATGCCGATAGAGCATTCGGACAGCCGCCCCAGCCCCTAGGATGCCGGCAAGCCGGCTCAATGCCGTCTTCCGGTATCGGAAAAAAATATCGGGGGTACTGCAGGAGTACTAGTATCGGTATCGGTGCAACCCTAGTAAAAAGTTTCATAAATATTTTAAAAAAACTGCAACCTCTCCTTATTTCTTCTGTTCCTTTCTAGCAATAATTTTTATTAGATTGCCCTCTCACTTTATTGCCTCTGCCCCATCGCGTTGACGAACGACACAAGGGTAGTAATTGGTAGTGCATAGTTGCGGGCTTACTATATACGCTTGTGTTCAGTTCTACTGATATCTATGCTTGACTCAGAATCCTTTTGATTGACTACCCGCTGTTTTGTTATTTCATACTTGGAATTGAATGATATCTGTTTACTTGCATCTGTTATACTCTAATAAAAACTAATTATGAATATAAAAAAAAAGAGATAAAAAATAAAAGCAAAAGAAAAAAAAAATGTAATAAAAACGGGGAATATTTTTTACAATGAAACCTATGGGATTCGTCTCATTAAATCTGCCAAATGAGACCACCGAACATCAGGGCATTTCACTGACATTTCCCTGCTGTTCAGCATTCTCTGAATAGGTTAACCATTGCTTCTCTATGGGGATTTCACTGCCGAACAGCACCGTATTTCGCTGTCAATTTGCCAATATTTGGTGAACCGCCTGCTTTTTGAATAACCGAATGGCTCTGAAATTGCACCGTACGAGTAAATTCCCCATTCGATGCAATTTCGAGGCCAAGTCGACTTTCTTTGAATAACCCCTATAGTCTTCCAAGTAAAATGCCATTTAGTTTTAGTCGCCTGAATTGGTTTAGTTTTAGTTGACTAAATTACAAGATTTTAGTCGATTAATCCAGGGGAGATTTAGTAACTAAAATCTAATGGGTTTAAAGAGTATTATGCATTATTTAAACATTTCTCTAGAATTTCCAAACTCATTATATGCTCCAGTCATAAACATCTGAAAACAGAAAATTCATCACTTCTCTCTTACTGGAGAATAGTTCTGATTGGGTCTTCCCAAATAGTCCCTCCCTAAGATTTTAGTCTAATTTTTATTAGTTGACTAAAAGGTCAATGGGTTTTCGTCACAGTTTTAGTCATAACTTAATTTATTTTAGTTTTAGTCACAAAAATTATTTAGTTGACTAAGACTTTGACTACAAATTATCAGTCGATAAAATTAACACTGGTAAAGACAAAGGGTTACATGCTCAACGCCAAAATTACACAAGTAAAAACTGGAACAACGTGGATCTTGGAGGATAGTTTTGCAAAGCAAATTAAAGTTTGCTTTTTAGCAATTTTAGCATTAAATTATAAAGTGTGTGCGTGTGTGTTTTTTTTCGCAGTTAGCAAAGACAGATTTTGGTTCTTCCTATTATGGTGCTGTCATAATATGATTAAGCGGTGTTTTTTTAGCCGGTAGGTGCCTATAACGTCACTTCCTCCCAGCGCTCCAACACACATGCAGATGCTGTGCAGATGAGAGAGGTGCCGCGTGAAGGACCCAGGTGCCGCGAGGAGGACCCAGTCCCAATGGGAGGGGTGGGGGTTAATGAAATGAATAGTGGCTGGGGGGCTTTAATGAGATGAGTGTGTGGGGGTTAATGAATTTGTGCTGGGGGAATTAATGAATTTGTGCTGGGGATTAATGAATTTGAGCTGGTGGATTAATAAATTTGAGCTGGGGGGTTAGTGAAATTGATGTGCTGGGAGAATTAATGAAATTGGTGTGCAGGTGTTTTTTATTGCTGTGGATTCTGATATGCTCACACACTGCACTTTGCTGGGGTTTCATTGCTGTGGATTCTGATATGCTTACTCACTGTACTTTGCTGGGGATTTCATTGCTGTGGATTCTGATATGCTCACACACACTGCACTTTGCTGGGGGTTTCATTGCTGTGGATTCTGATATGCTCACACACACTGAACATTACTGTGAGTTTTAGTGCTACATACACCCGGGGTGTATGGGATATATGGTTATGTATGTCAATGTATGTCTGTGTGTGTAAATGCATGTATTTGACTTTAAACAGGCTGCTGTGTGTAAACAGGCTGCATCTGTGTTCTTGTCGCAGTCCGGCGTTGCCCCCTTGCCCTACACCCAAAAGGCTGGTATTGCTCCTAGAATCGCCAAATTATCTGCTGCCTGCACTGCACAAAGTAAGAATGACTTGTAAAATTGCCTCTGTCCTTAAAGGGTTAACAAAGGAGTATTTATTAGGACACGAAAAATAGTCATAATAATCACCATTTTTCCCTGGCCGTGAGAGTACCTCCACCTATTTTTCCAGAAAAAAAGAACTGCGATTAAGTAATTGTAAATAAATAATAATAGAAACAAATATAAAATAATATAAAATTAAGAGAAAAAAAATCTTCAGTATAATTGATATAATGGTTTATTTTTATGGCTAGGCTATGCTCCAATGAAAGGAAGAGGGTGTTCCATTGGGACTGTGTATCTTCTTGTTTCTTTCACTGTTTACTAATAGGTGTTGGGTTGCTGCTAATCCGATCTGAAAACCTCTGCTCAGTTATTGGCACTTTTGGTTCTGTTATTTCTTTTTACATTTTAAGAACACTCATAAGACTTACGGTCTGCCTTCTTGGCATATCCCTGCTCAAAAGCAGCCCACTAACCTATGCCGCTACTTTTAGTATAACTTAAGCAAATAACCTTATGTAGAAAGTCTGAAGAATCAGACTTTCACAAATAGATTGTTACAAGTGTTGATAGAACATAGAGTATAATGTATGAAGCAACTGTATTTTTATTGGGAAGGACTAAACTACGTTGAGTCTGGTGAGCAGCGCCATGATGCTTTGGTATTTTATGTGCCCAAATCAATGGAAGAGGAGTCTGTCATGTAATAGACAACAAAGAGCCTAATGATGGGAGGCTGGACACAATGAGCAAACTTGTGAAACACAGTCACATCCTCACCATTAAGAAAGGCCAAAATAGGCCTGTCTGTTGAGGTGGTTGGGTCAGAGCTGTACAGACTTTTAAATAACGACAGGATGACTTCCTGCAAAAACACAATATTAAGGGTTATACTATTTAATATGTGGGTAAAAGCGTCTTGATCCAAGGAGAAATCTGACGTCATTCTGGGGTCAAGAAGGATTTTTTTCCTAGTATGCTGCATGTTGGCGAGCGCTTCAGACTCGGATTTTTGCCTTCTTTTGGATCAACAGCAATAGGTGATGTGTGAAAGACTGAACCCAATGGACGCATGTCCTTTTTCAGACTATGTAACTATGTAACTATAAGATGATTATAAATACAAGGTCACGTTATGTCATTTTGCTTTATCCAAGTACTTCTGAAGAAGGATACAGACATAATTCACAGCTTCCCTTTTTGAGTGCTCACCTACTTATATGTTGCGAGGCTAGGTATACTATCAGTGTAGATCCATACGTGATTAAATTATTTAATGTAATTCTGCATACACACAGCTATTTAAGAGCTACATTAAACTGTAAAGCAGGGATCTTTAGTTTTGAAACTACAACTCCTAATACTTTCTGGTCATCTATTGCATTAACAGAATTCTGAGAACTGCAGGCAACAAACATATGGGGGGCCGCGTTTGTGATCCCTGCTTTAAAATGTTTATGTGGTGCTATAGGAAAAAATCTAAACTTCATGTAAAGTTAGATTACGGTGCTTGCACAGAAACAGTCAAAAGACTCCAATGATTATCAAAATCGATAGCAATTGTTGCCATCTTACCATGGTAGTAGTTGTGCAGTAAGTACAGTATGCCTTAGAAAGTTCTAAAAATTACTTTTCACGATAATCCGTATCCCTGGGCAAAATATGCTAAATATTTACTAAAACAAGCATTTCAAATTCTGCAACAGAGACTCCATGTGTGGGTTATTCAACCATAACAAACGTCACAGTGATCTACAACGCCCACGCAAAAGCTAAGATTTTAATGACACTTAAAATAAGAAAGCACAAAGGATAATAAAAAAAACGCATGTTTGCAATCTGCAAAGTTCTAAGCAAATATAGAGAATATATAGAACAGAAAAGAGTTGGTTGAATTTGCTTTGTCAGTTAAAATGTGCAATATAAAGTGCTTTATACCATTTACACAGCTCTAATATTTCATGTCAGTAAATGTATTTATGCCAAATACAATTACATGGTTTGCTTTTACACATACATATTATTTATAATGAGTTACGTGAACGGTCTTTAGTATTGATAAAATTATCGATATATTTTTTACATAACAAAAAATAATGAACCACAGGAAACAGAATAAACATGTATGTTTAATTGTTTGAAATTCTAAATTGACAAAATGATGCAAATTCAAAAATGATGTTCTTAATAACTTACAATGACCTATGGGGTGTCTTAGGTACATGAATAAACCTTAAAACAATGGAGGATTAGAATGTTTGCTTAGAGAATCATCTTGTCAATCTATTCACTGGACAGAAAGAAGTGCAATGTTGGAAACCAACATCGTAAAATCAGTAAAAAAAACAAAAACAAAACTTTATCTCCCTAAAAACATACCAAACTCAAAGTAATCCTTTTTAATCGTGTTTTGTCCTACACAAGGTGATCCTCAGGTCACAACTTGCTTTGCATTGAACAAATCTAACACATATGCCTAACATATTAAAGCATTAAAGTAGCTACAGGTCAGGCACCCCTTTTGCAGAATTCGAAAAACCAGAAGGCTCCAAAAACCAAAACGTTTTCAGAGCTAACCAGATTTTAGTGGTTCCGGACTAGTGGTGCACCATTAGGTCACTGCCACTCGAGAACTTGACTCCTGAGCGCTGCAGCAGACCACGTACACACTAGAAGCCTCTGGGCAGCCCGAGCGTGTGATAAGATGCAAAGTATCTATCCCACCACAAACTCCTTCTGCTGAAATCCATAATAATCTAAAATATGGAACGCTCGGGGTCTAGTGCATTCTGGATAACAGTTGCCCGACCTGTATGTCCTAACAGTCAATCTTGATGCATGTAAACTGCCTTCAATCTCCAACAAATATAATGTCATGGGTAAATAATAATATGCATACTAGCAGCAACTACAGTAGCCATAAAATAAATGTTAACCCCTTAAGTGCCATCAAATTAACGGTCTCCTAAAGTCCCATCGGGTGCCAGAGATTGAGCTTGATTTGGACATATTCTAGAGCAGTGGTCCCCAAATGTTTTGGGGCTGCAGCCCCCTTTGGCTCCCAGAGCACATCCCTAGCTAGTGACCCCATGCACACATACAGTGTACCTATTAACAAAAATAAGGTGTAAATTCAAAACAAGAAAATAATCTAACACGCTCGCACCATCCCCCTTTTTCCTTAATGCCCCGTGGAACCTTCTACTGCCCCTAGGGAGGTGGTAGTCCCGAACTTTGGGAATCACTGTTCTAGAGGGATGTAAAATACATTTGTTTGCAAATGGCTTCAGAATATGTCCCTAAATTACAGCACATTGGATACAGCAGCCTATGAATAGTGACTCCCAGAACTTTTACTGAAACTCAAACTTTGCTGAGCCTTTTAATGGAGATTTTTTTCTTTTTGAGAAAGTATTTTTTCCAGGAAGGATACATTGAGATTTCTCTCATTTTTAAGTATGCCCTGGGTGGCGAGTATGTACTGTTAGGTGTCTTGCCCAAGGACACTTACTGGAGAGGTGCTCTTGCCGGGATCGAACCTGTGTTTCCACAGTCTCTCTTCACAGTTATAGAGCAGTGATGTTACCTCTACTCCACCCAGCCGGTGCAACAGTATCAAGATTGACCAGTAAGGGGAGGACTCCCTATGTCTTTCAAGTAGTGCATACCATCTCAAAATGCACTGCAATGATATTACAATGTATTTATTGTATGAATGTAGGGATGTATAGATTTGTTTCTGATGGTGGTGATCTGGCTGACTAAAGTAAAGTGGTTATCCATAATGGTTCCTGCCAGTAAGTACAAAACAGGGGCTCTGTTCCACCCAAGTCATTAATAGCAACAGGTAAATGGATGCTTTGTGTGCGAGCTGTTAACCATTTACAGCTCGTTATTAATGTCGCTATTCCAACAAAGCCATTCTGTTAGCTGCTTGGGTCGGAATATTTGAAAGCCTACATACTGCCAGTGGTGCTGAGCATTGGCGCTCACTGGTATTAGCTACCGAAGTGTGAAGGACTCCATGGTGTGAGTAAGGTGGTGTTGAGGCCATGGAAGCTCACTGGGAACTATTGGCTCTCAGTGTTCTGCTGCATGCATCCAGAGGAATCAGTGGATTGCCCATCCCCCTTCCTGCACTATGGGACTAGAAGTAAGTTTGAGATTTATTGGTGAGTTTATTTGAAGGTAAATCACCACCAGTGTTAGAGCGTCAATATTCATTTCAGAATACCATGTAAAAACCAGTATTCTTTGCAAAATATTGGCTCTAGAGGAGAAGAGAAAGCTGCATTGGGATAGCTTGTTCTTTTCCAGGTTGATCGCAACTCAACAGCTCCTATAGGAAGTATTGGAACCATTAAATTACAGTAAACCGCCACATAATCCAAGCTGCAGACAAAATTTAGGGCTTGGTTGGAATAATGGCTGGAGAGTTTGGCTAACAACTGGAGCCATTTTTTATTAACTTGTCTAGCCATTAGCTTAATGGCTTGGATGGCTTGGGTGGAATAGGGCCCTAGATCGGGGATACAACCCATAACTTTATAAGCATTTGAGGTTTTATTCCCTGATATATTAACCAAATCCACCATTTGTCTGATTTCTAAATTAACCGCAACTTACCGTTTAGTGAATAGATACAAGATTTATTGTTCGATAACTCTGTATTTATAGATTTTATTTCCTGCTTTCACTTTATCTTCAATCAAACAAAATGTGCATCGAGATTGAAAATTCTAACTTTTGAAAATGCATCATTTTACTCGTTCAATACACATTTTTATTCGTTCACTTAATTTTTTTAAGCCTGCATTACAAAAAGCTGTTTATTTAACAACAATCCATTTTTCTTTCCCAAACCGATGATTATAAATTCACACTGCCAGGCTGCGTGTCTCAAGAGTTACAAAGATAATTTTTCAGTCATTGGATAAGAAGAGAAGTTTTTGAAGGGTAAAAAGAACTTGCACAAATTAGAACTTTATTTTTTTTCTTTTAAGATTAATAATTCCTTTCGCAGTTCTATAAATTTCCAAGGGAAAGGATTGCTGCCTTTTAATCTGCTCTTTCACAGATGAACGGATGATGGCAAGATGATCTGTCTTTGAACTTTTTTTAGGAGAGTATAGTCATCGGATGATGTTATTTCATCTCGTCCAAAATTATTTTAAGAGACTTGTTAATCGAGCACCAAGCAATTATTTATAGATGCTCTGATAAACCGGTACAGGGGGAACAAAAAAATAATAATTGAGCGCGATACAATTTGTATTGGATTTATATATTTTTTTTATCTCTTGCGTTTTATTTGAAGACCTTTGTTTTGTTCGTCTGTTTATATAAAGCAAGTGCTATTGTCTTCTAAAAGGAGAGATACAAGTATTTGCATTGATTTAATCTTAAAAGCTACTGTGGGTTTTTTGAGATGCTGGGGGTTTGCATTTTCTTACTCGCAAAGAATAAAAAAAATAATGCAAATTGTTCCATACATGTTTTAACGAATCCATGTCTCACATCACAGGAAAAAATCATGCAATTTATTCTAATAGATTTTATATAAAATAATGTCAGTAGGCAGTAAACAGAGAGAAGCATGATCATTTTGTCTAATAACATATGAAGTATTAAAAAAATTTAATTAAAAAAAGTCTGATAAAAGTGTAAAGTACGACTTGCAAAAAGGTGTAAGATCAAATATTTAATGTGCAAAATATATATATACATTCGAATAGGCTGACACAGATTGTCGCATTTGGACAACAGCATCAAATTAATAAAATAATTAATTATTTAATAAAAAATATATTATTTAATATATTATTTAAAAAATATATTATTATATAATATATTTAAAAATATATTATTATATAAATAATACATTATTTAAAAATATATTGTTTATTTATTTAATAAAAAAATAAAATGTATATTTTGAAATATATATTGTTTTCCTAAGGTTTCCAATGTCTAACAGGGTTTATTCACTAAACAGAGAGCTGTTGAGAATCAACCAGCGAATTGCAAATTTAGGTCAGTACCGTCTTTAATAAAAGGAAATGTTTTACATGTCTGCTATTTTTGAGGTCTACATTATATCCTCCTCTTTACAATTCCTCTGGTTGAATCCCACCAACTCCCAGTTTAGCGACATGTTGGATTTTTTTCATCTTTGCTTTGATTCGAATCCTATTACATTACTAGCACTGCTCACCTGCGGATGACATAATGAAAAGAATACTTTTTGCTCTGGTATGAAATTCAAATGACACTATAGGTAGAATTAATGAAAAAATGGTAATGGCACTGAAATATACATGAATCTACATTAAAACCACTAAAGACATACTACTGTGTATTTTTTTGACTTGACAACAGAAGTTACCACAATCACACAATGTAACGATATAAAATGTCTTCACACAAATGTTACGGAATTCTATTTTATGGCATGTAAGTTCAATGTTTTAAAGGAAAATGATGATACATTAAGTTACAATCTTTACTGCATACCTTGATACTGTGCACTGAATCCTCTGTATCGATGGTTGTTATCTGTTACAAAATGTAGTCTTAACCAGTGTTTGCTGCTTATTACTGGAGGTGGCACATTCATTCCAGATAACCTGAATAATGAGGGGAGAAAATATAAATAGGATTTTATTGTAAATGATATAACACAAAATATAAAAATCAAATTGGAGTCTCACGTTATTTCATACATACTATTATTCTATTCTGAGTTAGAAACGATTGCATAAAACAAGGATACAAAGTATATTTTGAAATAAAGATCAGATTTACGTACAATTATATTATTCAGAACAATAAATATGCTTATATAAACAATTTCAATATTTAGATCAAACCAGTTTGTTAACACGCAGTTGAATTAAAATATAATAAAAATGTCTGCAAATAACGGGTCTGATTCCAACTGAGCAGTTAATAGTGTCTCCAGATGGATAACAGAGCTTCTGTATTAAAGGCTGGAAGGAGAATAATTTGAAGTTTCTAATAGATACCGGTAATGGCGACATACACCGCAACTGGTATCAGCTCCTGGAGTCCATAGGACTGAACGCGGAGAAAGAGCCAGAAACAAAGACATGTCAGAGCTACTGAGATATGCACAGAATGAGTGCACAAGCCAGGTTGAATGAGTATACCAGAGGACACTATGGTCAGACAAAGCCAGGTTAGGGTTGCAGAGAGTCAGAATGGTTCGTTAGCACCTGGGTTGGTACACAATAAATCGGAGACACAGTGTATGACATGCTAGTGGACTCCAGTGAAAGCCACAACCAGCAAATGAGCATGTTTTGGGCATGGGTTTATAAAGCCAAGCAGGCTCTTTATTCTGACATCATACCCGTGCACAGGAGAGACCGTATATGATGCATTTGTGGGCTCCAGGAAAAAAAAACACAACAGACAAATGAGCATGTTTTGGGCATGGGTTTATGTAGCCAAGAAGGTTGTTATTTTCGAACATCATACAGAAAATGTGTGCTTGTTGGAGCTTTAATGATAGACAGGTTCTGGTTAATTTTCCGGGCACTGGTCAAAACGAGTACAAACAGGCGCAATAGAACAACAGTTTGCATCAGGCTGGCTTAGCTTGTCACAAGGAGCATTGCAGGAACAGCAAAGAGGTACATAAGTGAGACGGAACTGAAATGGTCCACTGAAGCGAAACGCGTGGTTGATTGCTCTGTTACGTAGCAGCATAATGAAGGGAGATTGGCATGAGCAGCCCACACACACAAAGACCCTTTTGACAGGAGGTAGAGACCCTCCAGGGGTTTAGTGATAGAAGGTGGGGCTCCAATACTTTTTTCATAATTATTTTAAAGGATATATGGTTACTTTTATGAACAAAAAAATAATAGTTGCACTAAGGAAAGCATCAATAGTCTTTACGAAGGCCATTTTTGCCACCTAATTATTGTTTGCATCAACAGGGTGACCGTTGCCAAAATACCCATATTGATGAATTCCCACTCACTCTCACCTTCATTAAAATTAGGTTTTGAAATAAGTCATTTGATGATCAGTCCTTCTGAATGTCACAAATCTTCTAGATTATAACAACAGTCAACACTAACACCAAGAACATTGCCTTGGTTTTCAATCATACCTAGCTATATATGAAGTGTATCATGGTGCATTCCTTGAAGTTATACAAATTAGAAACATCAATTTTTGTACATGTAATTTTAATTCTCGGAACTTGTGATGCACGTTATGCAAAACCAGTAACACCATACAAAGGTGGGGATACAGAGGTGAGACTTAAATCTCCATGGAGACAGATCTATATATAGATACGCTATTCCATTTGAATGTCCAGATGTCAGCAATCAGGTTATCGTTGTGAAATTGTACCTTGTTTAGAACATATTTAGGAAGAAGAATTGTTCCACCATTACCAACAGAAAACATAATTATAATCTACTTGTGGTAATTGAAGGCTTCAGCGAGATTTGATATATGCCATCCACCTAATTGCACAGATGTATAGAACCATTGAGTTGCCTTTATGTTTTCAGGTATATGGTTTCATAATTTATGAACAAATAAACCCACATCATGGTTATCCTTCAAATGGTTCTGTATTGAGTCACATACTAATGGTACTGGATCAGTCTTTTGAATACAAGGTTCATCAATATATCATATATTTAGTTATATTTTTACTTCAATAATTTGATATTGTTCACTAAATTGTATTTTTTATTTAATATTGAAATTATTTTAAGCAAAGATTAAATTGTTAACTTTTTCCGGTCATTTTCTTGTTGCGTTGTAGTTATGAGCAGGGGATGCAGAAAGCAAGCTGAGCAAAAACAGGGAAAATCCAAACAGGTAGTTCAATGACACAATCTGGGGTTAGTGGTTGGAAGGTGATAAACAGCAGGAGCACCAGGAGAACATGACATTATCAGGTCTATTCAAAGAAAGGTGAAAATCAGGAGAATTGGCAGGGGAAGAGAACATTGTAGACCAAATAGCTGATTTGGAAAGTGAGATAAATAGGTGAATTTTTCTGGTTTGGCTAGTTTGATCTAGAATTTTCACTTCTCCAGTCATTCTCCTGTGTTTTACGTTTCTTTGAATAGACCTGCATGGATATGCTGGGAATAGTAAGTAATGGAAAATGCTCTTGACGTCTGAAGCACTAGAAAACGCACAACACAACTGAGTATCCTCCACATAGAGAAATGGAATTAAATAGGGGTTAAGGTAACCACACCACCAACCCCCAAGCATCCCACCCCCTCCTCTCTGAGTACTGGGGTATGAGGTTAACTGGAGTCCCTAGAAACTGCTACGCAAGTTGTTTACACAACGACCAGCCCCTTTGGATGCCACGTGTAATGGGGGCACCTGGTGTGAGCCAAGTTGGGGCCCATAAATGGGGCTAAGGGCCCATATACGGGGCTAGGGGCCCAAAAGGCAGGAGTGCCACTGACTGAATAGCAGACAGATAGGACTCAGCACAGCACAGACAGGCAAAGCAAGGGTTAAGGGGAATGCCACAATTACACACAGACACACCTAGAAATACACCAAAGGGAACCCTAATCTGAATAATTGTCCTTAGATGGCAGTATCTGTTCTAAGGGTAAGAAATAGAACTACTGGGTAAAGTGACAAAGCGGCAGAAAATACAGTCAAAGGCAAGGCGAAGTCAGAACCAGAGAGGAAAGTCGAACAAGCCAAGGTCTATACACAGGAAGATCAGCACAGCAAGACAGCAGCACAAAACAAACCACACAGGAGCAAGGAAATGAAAACGCAAAAAATAATAACCAAAAAATAAATAAATGACAAGGACAAGGCAACTGGTTGGAAAAACAGACAAGGGAAACAGGAATCCAAATATAAAATGAACAAAATACACAAAGGGAAAACAACAGAGGCAAATACAGGCAGCAGTAAAGGCAAAACAGCAGGCAGTAAAATTACCCTTGTATCAAGGCACAGCAGAATAGGAGAGACTGGCTTATAAAGGAGATGGACAGTGCTATTTGGATCAGGTGGTCAGAGACCTGGTAGGCTACAGGGAAATCCAGGAGTGGAAGGTGAGGAGTTATGGTCCACACAGGGGTAAGATCTGCTCACCCATAGGCTGGAATCGTGACACCACACACTTGCAGATATTCATGCAGGTTGAGCTGATGCTTAACTCCTTCAGTAGCGAGATTGAGATATTGCGGGCTTCAAAAGGTACCATCCGGTGCCTGGATATCGAGATATCTCAATCTGGTGATCTGCAGCCCAAAAGCAAAAGGATTTCATTTGTTTTTGGGCTGCAGAAGGTTCCCCCAAAGTTTTAGCCCCATGGGTGTGAGCCCTGTGGGCATAATGGCCAAAGAGTTAAAACTGTGTAAAATTGTCTGATGATGCCCTTACATTGAGCTTCCAGGTGCCTATGCAGGAAAAAAAGAAAATTGACCATCAGCTCAAACAGCTATTAGGGATGTGCGTTTTTGGGTTTCGGAATTTCGGAACTTTCATGAAATTTCCCGATTCGTGCATTCGGACTTGGCCGATTTTCCGAAAATTTTCGGATCCGAAAACGGCAGATTCGAACAAATTTTCGTGCCAAAACGAAAACTTTTCGGAGTTTTCGAATGGACTAGAAATGTGTAAAATTGAAATTAATTTTCGTTCCATTCGTGATTTCGGCTCCATTCCTGATTTCGGTTCCATTTCAGTAATTTCGGACATCGTATTTATATCGCTGATTCTGTAATTAAATTTTGTATCATTCCCATCTCAATGTATCCTTCCTGGAAAACCAGAGAAATCTCAATGTATCCTTCTTGTAAAACCAGAGAAATCTCAATGTATCCTTCTTGTAAAACCAGAGAAATCTCAATGTATCCTTCCTGGAAATCCAGAGAAATCTCAATGTATCCTTCTTGTAAAACCAGAGAAATCTCAATGTATCCTTCCTGGAAATCCAGAGAAATCTCAATGAATCCTTCTTGTAAAACATGAGAAATCTCAATGTATCCTTTCCGGGAAACCAGAGAAATCTCAATGTATCCTTCTTGTAAAATATGAGGAATCTCAATGTATCCTTCCCGGGAAACCAGAGAAATATCAATGCATCCTTATTGTAAAACATGGGAAATCTCAATGTATCCTTCTTGTAAAACATGAGAAATCTCAATGGCAGAATTATCGTATCGGCAGAATTATCGTATCGTATAATTATCGTATCCGAAAAACCATTAGTTTATGTCAAAACGAATAGACACTTTGAAACGAGGAGAACAGACGTTCCGAAAAACACGAAAATTTCCGAAATCACGAAAAAAAAGTCGATACGAAAAACAAACCGAACCGAAACGAAAATCGGCCGAAACGAGTCGAAACGAAAATTTTCAAAATTCGAACCGAACCGAAAAAAAAATCGGTGCACAAGCCTAACAGCTATAACTCAATTTAGCAGTAGTTGGCACCACCTACTGGCCGAAATAGGTTATTTACAGTAAGAAATACAATGGGTATATGCTCAAATATTTCTTAATGTATAATTAATTTAAAATGATTTTTTTAAAAAAAACATTGGTTTCTGACAATGTTTTTTTGGAAAATCACTTGGTAGTGAAGGGGTTAAGTTTCGGGAGAGAATGCTGCCTTGCACACTGGATCTGAACCATGGTCACATGGTGAGCAGCTTGACAAAGGCTTCTCTGTGCGACCGTAACAGAGTAAAGGCCAAGGCACTCAGTAAGTCAAGGCCCAACAATGCTAAATATTAAGGTATCTCACTCTGTCATCTTCCCCCGTTAGTTATTGCCTACAATTCCCATAATTCCTTGAATGAAATAGATGGCCAGAATCATGAGAGGGGTAGTTCAGACACATCTAGGGGCCAGATTTTGAGATCCCTGCTAAAGATCCTATATGACATTTATGTGTTTAATTTCGCGTGATTCATCTGAATTTCATGGTGATCCTAGGAAGACTGTGTGATCATTTCTTTTTTTTTTTAGGAAAAGTTCACTATTTTATAAAATCTAGAATTAGATCATTTCAGGCTTCTCTATTCAGAATGAATGGTTTCTTTGAATACATGCAGCTTTTATACCAAATTACACTCATTTTCTGAATATTTGTGGAGTGCTTTTTCTTCTTATGAGACAATAATAGAACGTAAAGTTGCACTTTCATTTTCAGATATATCACATTTCAGGTCAACAAAACACCATGGACAAAACTGATGTAAATGGGACAAAATAGATATAAAAAACGAATCGCAAACTGGACACATTTTGTCCAGCAATCCTTTCATTCATCTGTTTGTACAAGCTGCATTAAGTGACATCTGGTCAGCGTTTACTAACAATCTTCTGTCTCACCTATGCCCACGTCCCCCAATGTACCTGTTGATTATTGGTGGAGCTGACTATGAACCCTTTCACTACCAAGTACATTTTGTGGGAGAAAAAAAAGGATTATCATAACACTTATTTGAAATATGGGATGTGTAGTTAACACTCCATTATAGGGTAAACCAGTAAATATTCATAAATTAGAAACATAGAAACATAGAAAAATGTCGTCAGATAAGAACCTTTCGGCCCATCTAGTCTGCCCAATTACATGGATACTTTACCTGGATTTATCTTTTGTTTCGGATAGCCTTATGCCTATCCCATGCCTGCTTAAATTCAATTACTGTTTTGGCCTCTACCAAATTGTTATTTTGAGTCAAAAGATTAAAATAATATGTGTTAATCTACTTACAGGGTTATTCAGAGAGCGGTGAAAAGCAGGAGAATGACTGGAGAATGGAAAATTCTAGGTCAAAAATAGCCGATTTGGAAAGTGAGATGAAAGGGAGAATTTTTCTGGTTTGGCTATTTTGACCTAGAATTTTCCATTCTCCAGTCATTCTCCTGCTTTCACCGCTCTCTGAATAACTCTGTATGTGTCTCATTATTCTCCAACTATACATCGTATAGGAAACCTTAACCCCTTAACTACACCAAGTGATTTTTGTATATAAAAAATAATACCATAACGTTTAATTTAACCCTTTCGCTGCTGAGGCTTTTCCCGCCCCTGTGCTGAGGTCATTTTTACCGGTTTTGCTCATCATGTTTAAACGTGTTTTGAAGGTTTATTTTAGTATATTACCCAGACATATTATATATCGTTCTTTCCGTCAGACTCGGTATATTTATAATATGTCATTATTATATGTATACGTAATGACCTGTCTGTATATTATAACAAAAAATGCAATAAAATATATATTTTCAATAATTTACAATGTGTAAAGTGTTTTTTTTTCACATTTTAACATGCGAGCAATTGCGGTTATATTTTGTATGGGGTGCGCTTGTTAAAAAAATTAGAGATGGGGTCTCGTTACATTTTTTTTGGGGGAAAATTACGCGATTTTTAACAAACCCCCCGCATACAAAAATCGTTAGTGCAGCATCATTGTTCACATTATAATTGAAATGGGAACAATATTGCTGCATTAACAAACCAAAAAAAAAAAAAAAAAAAGTGTTTATTTTTTTTTATAATTTTTTTTACAAATTTTTTTTTTTTTTTTTTTTTTTTTTTTTTTTTTACAAAATTTTTCACTTTCATGTTTGGTATCGTTGGAACGGCCATGCTCTGGCCGATCCAACCATACCAAAATTTAACCCCTAACTGCCACGGATCGGGAGATAGGGAGTTCATTGGAACTCCCTATCTCCACCGTTGGTGGCAGTTAAGGGTTAAGTCCAGGACTGGCGTCATCGTGCTACGCACGATGACGCCAGTCCTCAGGGGGAGTTCCCGGAGGCTTGGCCGACATCCAAGATGTCGGCCAGCTCCGGGAAAGGATCGCGAATCGGCGCTTTTCAGCGCCGATTCGCGATCCAGCTCCCCAGGGGTTAATGCCAGGCATCATTTGGAAGGGCAGGCTGTGCCCTTCCAAATGATGCCTGGGTTAACCCCCGCAGAGCCGCCGATCGGGAGGGAGAGAGGTCCGAAGGACCTCCACCCCTCCCTTTCAGGCGGCTCCTCCGCACATGCGGGGGGGGGCGCCTGAATTAGGTGTCATCGCGCTGCCGCAATGACACCTAATTCGGGCGGCTGTGGTCCTGGATGCGCGGCTGACATCCAGGATGTCAGCCCGCACCGGGGGGCCAGCGATCGGCCGGAACTCGGCCGAACGCTGACCCCAATGGGAGGACGCGCTCAGCGCGTCCTCCGCATACCAGCGGGAATGCTGAGGATGCGCTGAGCGCGTCCTCAGCATCGAAGTGGTTAAACATTGCATGTGATATTAACAAATAGAGTAAAATAGAGATTTTGTACAAAAATTGTTGTTCTGAGAGTAATTGTTGTTCTGAGTTAAACATTTAAAATAACGTAAATGTGGTAATTATTTTCATGTATTCGTTCATCCAATGCAGAAATATTATTGGAATGAAAGGTTCTAAGCTCTAGATGGTGTCCTCTATCCTGCAAAATTTCACATGGGGTCTGCATGATTCGCATACAGGCAGAAATAACTTTTGTGTTGAATACAGTAAATGTGATAAAGATAATAAAATGGTCAGATCTCCTGCTTATGGGGATTTGTAGTGATCATAAATTAGATTATTAGTAATGCATTATCTGTATGTGCTGCATAATATCTGTGTATGGGAATTACAGTAACACCTTGTATCTGTATGTGCTGCATAATATCTGTGTATGGGAATTACAGTAACACCTTGTATCTGTATGTGCTGCATAATATCTGTGTATGGGAATTACAGCAACACCTTGTATCTGTATGTGCTGCATAATGCCTGTGCATGGAAATTACAGTAACACCTTGTATCTGTATGTGCTGCATAATGTCTGTGTATGGAAATTACAGCAACACCTTGTATCTGTATGTGCTGCATAATGTCTGTGTATGGAAATTACAGGAACACCTTGTAACTGTATGTGCTGCATAATGCCTGTGCATGGAAATTACAGTAACACCTTGTATCTGTATGTGCTGCATAATGTCTGTGTATGGAAATTACAGGAACACCTTGTATCTGTATGTGCTGCATAATGTCTGTGTATGGAAATTACAGGAACACCTTGTATCTGTATGTGCTGCATAATGCCTGTGTATGGGAATTACAGTAACACCTTGTATCTGTATGTGCGGCATAATGCCTGTGTATGGGAATTACAGTAACACCTTGTATCTGTATGTGCTGCATAATGTCTGTGTATGGAAATTACAGCAACACCTTGTATCTGTATGTGCTGCATAATGCCTGTGTATGGCAATTACAGCAACACCTTGTATCTGTACTGTGCAGGGATTTTCAGTCATTATAACTCTCTGAATCTTATCCCTATAAAGCTGTGAGTGACCCCAGAGCTCTCCCTGTATTCTGCCCTCTCCCTGGTCATTGTAATGCAGCAGCAAGGTTTTTGAACTTTTTGTTACATTGATGTTTGGGTCTGCTCTTTGCAGTTTGTTTTACAGTATTATAAAGGGACAGGAGTCAATATTCACAGCGAATTTCTTTTCTGCACGGGGAGCACACTAATCTTGCCATAAAAAAATATGAAACTGGGATTTGATATGCTAATGATTGCTTTTCAATGTATTACAAAGCAAAACAGGTTCCTCACTTTTGGTAGCGAAAGAGTTAATTTTTAGTAACCGGGTACAACAGCCGAGAACTGAGAAAAGTGTGTTGCTTGGCTGGAATAGGATGGGAGATGTTATCGTTAACAAGTGGGACTGTTATACTTAAATGCCGACTCGTTATTGTTGGAATAAAGCCCTAGAATATGCAATGATTGGATTATTAAAAATAATAGTTGGGCATGTAGGAGCCAAGGCACATTAACATGGGATGATGGAATCTTCTGTATGTATTACAAACTTTAGGCTCCTCTAAATAGAATAAGAAAATATTCTCTTGGGAACAATGTACTCAAAGCAGAGGAGCTTCAAATCAGAAAAGAAAAAGTAATATTTGCAATAAAGTTCCATATCAAGTGTCAAACATGTCAGTGGCAATTCATCAGATACCATCACAGACAAGGCACTGCACCAGTGTATGAGCTTTGAAGAATTCCCATGAGACGTTAGAATATAGATATTGCCAGCAGTAGAAATCTGCAGCTTGACTGAGGAAAGAAATGTATAAAGTTCCTGCTAGATATCAGACAGATTTTCTTCAGAAACTTCTCCCTTTTCATTCATACATATTCTTCCAATTAAAAAAAACGGACAGAGTTTTTATAACTGGACATGTAGATTCCGAACACACACGCTCGTTTTGGCAGCTCCAAAAAAATTCTAGATATACAAAATCAACATAAAAACCACATTCATAATTTTAAGAGGTTTTGTGTTAATTTATATAACCTGTATCAATGAAGATGTGGAGCCAACGGGTTTAACAAAATTCTCAACTTATACTCTTAACTCATTACCTACCACGATCGAGTGTACTCTATGCTCAACCCCTTCACGATGGGCCAGGTGTCGCCTGTCAGGGGTGGCTAAACGCCTGTATGCCTCGCCGACAGGTGCCGTCACGAGCTGCAGATTGCAATCCGCCCCACAGCCTATGTACAGTGCTTGTCATTGACTGCAGGGGGACGGCCTAAGTCCAGGCCATCCCCCTGCAGCCAATGGCGTGCAGCACATGCAGGTGGCAGAGAGGGGCCAAGACGGCCCATTGAAGACAGCAGGGAGTACGTGTAGAAACAGAAACATAGAAACATAGAAAATGTCGGCAGATAAGAACCTTTCGGCCCATCTAGTCTGCTCAATTACATGGATACTTAACCTGGATTTATCTTTTGTTTAGGATAGCCTTATGCCTATCCCATGCTTGCTTAAATTCAATTACTGTTTTGGCCTCTACCACTTCAACTGGAAGACTGTTCCATGTATCCACCACCCTCTCAGTAAAATAATGCTTCCTGATGTTACTTTAAACCTTTGCCCCTCTAATCTAAGACTATGTCCTCTTGTTTTGCTACTTAGTTTCCTTTTAAATATACTCCCTTCCTCTACCTTGTGGATTCCCTTTACGTATTTAAATGTTTCTATCATATCTCCTCTGTCTCGTCTTTTTTCCAAGCTGTACATGTTAAGATCATTAAGCCTTTCCTGGTAACTTTTCTCCTTCAAGCCGTACACCATTTTAGTAGCCCTTCTCTGAACTCTCTCTAAGGTGTCCACCCTGTACACCCTGCGTCTTCAAAGTCCTCCCGCCACCTGGACAGCCTAGTATGTCCAGGGGCAGCAAGGGGTTAAAAGCTCATGCAGGAGCCCAACATTGAGTAAACTCAACCATGTAATTTTCTGGAACAATGCAAAGGAAATGAGTTTACTGTAATATAAATTAATTTGAAAATAAGCCCCAAAATGTGCCCACAAATTCTCAGCTCCTTGGACACGTCGCCCAAGGTGCAGAAGCTGTTTGAACTGCTTGGAGAGCGGTTTGTCTTTTTCAGAAACACGGAGCTTCAGTTGATTATACATGTAGGAACGCTTTATGGCCAGCTGAGGGAGCCCTCTTCCTGTCCAATCAGTTTGCGGTGTCTAAAATATATCTTATAAAAGGTACATTCATTTTTACACTGTTTGGAATAGAAGGTTGTTATCCATAAATTCACAGTATCATGGCAGTGAATAAAAATGGTGGTAAGCCTTTATTTAAATTGAAAACAGCCCCTTTGAGGCTAAAAAACAACCAATTTCGGGGGTCGGAACCAATTGGAATTCTTATACATATCAATTAGCAAGATATTCCGATATATAATACAATATAAAATTCTATATGTCAGCGCATTTAGAAACATAAATAAAGTTTCAAAAAATATGTAAAATCTAATAAGAAGATAATAGTTCCATTACTTGATTTGTTTTCGGGAACAGCTTCTCATGTATCAATAGCAGAGGATTACACAGAACATACCTGAACCCTTATATATAAATCTACTTATCAATATAGCCACTTCACACTATGAAAATGTTCTTTCCACCTCAAAGTTAAACATGGATTTTATCATATTTCAATATATTTGTAGCCATCGGTAAATGCAGTAGGCTTGTGCACCGATTTTTTTTTCGGTTCGATTCGGTTCGATTTTTCGGATGTTTAAACTTTTCGATTCGGCTCGTTTCGACCGATTTCTGTTTCGATTCGGTTCGGTTCGACTCGTTTTTTGGGTACATTTTTTTTTCGGAATATCGACCATTTTTCGTATTTTCGTGTTACTTTGCTCGTTTTTTGTATCGACTTTTCGTGATTTCGGAAAATTTTCGTTTTTTCGGAACGTCTGTTCTCCTCGATTCAAAGCAATAAATTTCGATTTGACACATTTCAAGTCCATTCGAAAATTCCGAAAATATTTCGTTTCGGCTCGGAAAACTTTTCGGATCTGCCATTTTCGGATCTAAAAATTTTCGGAAAATCGGCCGCATCCGAAAACACGAATCGGGAAATTTCGTGAAAATTCCGAAATTCCGAAACCCGAAACGCACATCCCTAAAATGCAGCCTCTATAATATTTAAACCAGCGTGTGTCTAATGAAAAGTTGTGTTTCTACAACGCAAACATTAACTGAATATTGCTGGTTATGTGTAAAAGGATAACATACTCGCGCATAATAATATATTCAGGTAGTCGTCCTATACTGACAGGAAACGTATGTGGAAATAGTTCATTATATGCAACGTGGTAATTTGAAATGGATAGATTGTAGCAGCTAGAAACTTCAATACAGGCTTAAAATAATTTTTCATCACATTAGCACAGGTGCAATTTACTGGTGCCCCAAGCTAGGAAAAAAAATAAAAAATATGGGGATTGCATCTGACGTTGCTTGTTAATGATTACACATGCCCGAGGCTGAAAAGTAGCTTCAGAAAAACAATTTACTAGTTGGAAAAATCATCTATTGCATTCTCTGTCACATTCACGGTGAGCCTTGTTAGTATGTGACGAAAAATAATAAATGACTGATAATCATGCTTTATGCACAGGAAATTCACATGGATTTTGTGTCTCACCCTCATAAGATATACTTCTAGCGTCTTTGGAACTGAATAAAGTGAATTCCACTAAACTGTTGAATATATATAATATAATATACACATATATATATATAAAAAAAAAACATTATACAGAGCATCCTGTTTAAAGACATTGAACAATACCTAGCTGAGGATATATTTCTAATGATGAGACCTATTCGTCGTGATCACAAGATGTTCAAGCCTGCCACAACATCAATGTACTCCATCGCAACAGGTCCCTATACACAACAACCTAAAGTCTGCCTTTATGATATTAATGCATTTACTGGTACAAATGGCCTCCTGTGGGTCTCTGCAGCACGAGGTTATAGGGCCACTACCACCAAAAAATGCAATGTCCTTATTGTGTTTATTTGATGTAGCTGATATCTTACATGTGTTTTGTTTTTCTCTTGTATGTTTAGTTAAGAAAATATTTTCCACTGGGTGCATCCATTGTGTGATATTTTCCTCTATATGTGTCACTGGGTGCATCCATTGTGTGATATTTTCCTCTATGTCTCACTGGGTGCATCCATTGTGTGATATTTTCCTCTATGTCTCACTGGGTGCATCCATTGTGTTATCTTTTGTGTTGTAAACTGACCCCCACAGTACCTTTACATCACTTGCTCCTCGCTGTGTGGCTTTGGTCATAGAATGGAGTCTATGGGTCGACTACTGACTCACGTCATTGTATTGTGTGGGATGTATTCAAAGGACACCACCAGTATAGAAAAGCGTTTTCATAGATTTTTGGTAAATGTTGCATCATGGGAAAAATTCACAAATGAGAAACTGGGTATAAAATTAACCTAACTTTATCTTTCCTTTTTACATGTAATTACCTCAAACAAAGAAATACAATCGGCAGTGTGTGTGTTTTAGAATGTGGTTTTGTTTGTAATGCACGAGTAATCTAGTTACAGCTTGTGTAAGTGGTAATGTCCCTTTAATTTACATTGAAATTTCAGAATTTTCTCAATTATAACCTCTCAAAGTTACCATTAGGATGTTATTCAAGAAAATGGATACATACACCAGAATGTTCATATACACAGGAAAAAAGGAAAGTGCCCGTATATGTCCCATAGAGAGGGTGTGCAAAATCTATACATCATACATAATTACATGCATGGAAATTCATTAGCATGAACACCTCAACACGTGTGCACACTGAAGGATATTACCCACGTCATGCACATCCTCTCTATGGGATATATACGGGCGCTTTCCTTTTTTCCTGTATATGAACTATCTTGTTTGAGGGTGTTGTGGGGAATAGTGATGGGCCGAACACCCCTGTGTTCGGTTCGTTTTCGAACATACGAACAGCCGAAATGTTCGAATACGAACTCGAACAAAATGCAAATCAATGGGGGTCTAACATGCAAAATGTGTTCACAGTTCTCCTAAATGTACCGGTACATTGCCTCCGTGCCTCTGCTGTCCTGCTGCTGTCCAGGCCTCCTGTTGCTCCGGTCCGTCTGCGCCTCCGTCCGGCCGTGGCGCCTCTGCCCCACGCCTTGTCTTCATGCTGAGCCCTGATTGGGCAAAGTCCTGCACCTGACCTGGACTTTGCCCAATCAGGGCTCTAATTCAATACTGAGCCCTGATTGGTCAAAGTCCTGCACCTGACCTGGACTTTGCCAAATCAGGGTTCAATATTGAATTAGAGCCCTGATTGGGCAAAGTCCAGGTCAGGCGCAGGACTTTGCCCAATCAGGGCTCAGCATGAAGACGAGGTGTGGGGCAGAGGAGCCGTGGCCAGACGGAGGAGCAGACGGACTGGAGGAACAGGAGGGACAAAGGCAAGGGGGCCGGGGGGCTGCAGCCACAGGTCTCCTAAATGTACTGACAGTTGCCGGCAGTTCCCCTTATTTATATTTGATACACCAGAATGTGCTTGTGTTTTTTTTTATCTCCCTGTTTAGCATTCCCCTTAACACTTTCACTGCCAAACACTTTATTTTCTACACTTAAAGGGACATTCTAGGCACGGTGACCATGCAATGTTATTTGAGTAGGTCACAGTACCATGAGTGCCCTCTCCTTCTAACCCATCTGAGAGGCCTTTCAGTGGGCCAATTCAGCCTTCAGAGAAAAGCTCTGTCCAGAAGCTCAGTCCAAAAAGCGCAGATCTGAGGTGCGGTCAGTTCCTCAGCTACTGCAAGAGCTAAGTTAGCAACTTGGCACTGAACACTGTGCTGCAGTTCAGTGCTCAGCACTGCTAACTTAGCACTTGCAGTTAAGTAGAGAATTGCTGCAGAGTAGCTTAGTGTGATGTGGGAAAGATGGCCGCCTCCGGAGCAAATAATCCAATAAGGAAATGTTCAGTTTGAGGTTTTGGTGGACCAAAACACCAAATATTTATTGGAACATGGCAAACATTAACAATAAAGTGGTAATAAACTGGACAACAGTGGGTTTTGCAGAAACAGCACCTTTCATTAAGCAATCCTCCGGCCTTTTGCTTCAATATTCACAGCCAAAGCGTTATTGGGAGTCCCTGTTCATTTCGGGTAGATTAACCAATGGGGCGGGCCTGGTCCTCTGGCGATGGTATATAGATGACGTCTTGGTCATTTGGGAGGGTTCCCAAGATACTTTAGATGTATTCACTCAATATATCAATTGTAATGAGTTCTCCCTCAAGTTTTATTTATTTATTTTATTTTATATCACATTTCATGTTTATCCACATCGGGAGACCATCTATTTGGCCATATCTGAATTGCCGTTTTTAAAGATGGCGGCAGTGACTTCACATCACGCTTATCCACATCGGGAGACCATCTATCCGGCCGTATCTGAATTGCCGTTTTTAAAGATGGCGGCAGTGACTTCACATCGGCTTTTTGATAGGACCATTTCCATGGAAACACTGGATGGAACCTTCACGCTCCTGATGAAGTCTACGTGACGAAACGCGTCGAGCAACACCTACAGACGATTTGGGTCATGGGAGTTGGTGATGTTATGCTCCATTTGTTTTAAATTTCTGTAAGCGCAATAAAAACGTTGTTTTTATGGTTGCTTGGCTATCTACACTATTTTTGTTATTATTTTCCCCTTAAGGCTATCATTCCAGCCCGGAGAGATTCAAGAACCTGCTATGTGTCTTCCCAGTAGTGGCAGCCTGTGAGTGGTTAAGAATACACTTCAAGAATACATTTTGTATTCATTTTTCGTCAGGGGTATCACCCTATGTGTGTTATTGTCTTATTTTTGTTGTTGATACCTTATATTGCTATATTTAGAAAGCGTTCAATGAGATGGCTGCAGCAAACTGATCTGCTGCAATGGAGCAATTCAGCCGCTGCTGGGGAACTGAACAAGCCTCTTTGCTTTGTGGATCGGGGACCTGGAAGAAGGACCCTTCCTACAGTTCATATGCCCCTGCCTACAGAGCCATGAATAGCCTGGATGCTTGCTCAAGCATACAGCCATTCCACTTTAAAGAAACGGCAGAATATCGCATCAGGTCAATATTGAGGCAGCACAGTGCTGAATTTAAGCCATGTGCGGAGGGAGTGGTTGCTGTTTAACCCTCTGTACACCTCTCATTTTAACCCTATAGCATCCTTTTAAACATAGAATACAAATACTATTTTGCTAATAGACTGTTATTCTAAAATATAAGTTTTTTTCCTTTGCTCATCCTTATATTTTATTGATTTGCTTAACTTTCACAAAACTTGCTTGGTTGAAAAGTTCTAGAATAGATACTAGATCCTACTATTATATATATTTTGTTACCATACAGGCAGAATGTCCTGCTCTGTTCAAATATACAGGGTTATTCAAAGAGATCCGAATGGCTGGAGAAAGGTAACCGAACGCTGAAAATCAGCGTTCGGTTGCCTTTCTTGGCCGTTCGGCTATCCAGAGAGCAGGCAATACGCCAAATCCTGGCAAATTGCCTGCACATACGGTGCCTGTTCGGTGCCTGTTCGAGGGCAGTGAAAGCCCCATAAAAAAGCACTGCTTCGGCTATTCAGAGAACACAAACCAGCAGTGAAAGGTTCCCGAAATGCCCTGCCATTGGGTGGTTTCATGCGACAGGTTTATTCAGGAGAATCCCATAGGCTTCAATGTTAAAAATATTCCCGTTTTAATTCAATATCTAATAAACCGTTCATTATAAAATTCTGCAGTAAAGAGTGTCTTTATTTATAGATTTTTTTGGGATATTTCAAGCATTTTTCTGGATTTTTTTTTTAAAAAAGTCTGATTTTATTTTATGTTTACTTATTTTTTCTGTAACAGCCCTTTTTATTATCATTCATTGGACCTCATATGTAAATTTCAGACATTTTCGCTCAGTAGTTTCTTTGCAAACAGTGTTTTACTTTTCAAACATTCAAGCAAAGTGTTTTGCTAATTTATTCACTTCACTCGTCTGCGGTGTCGGCTTTTTCCGGCGGCTTCGTTGCGTGTGATCGGCTCCTGCTCGAGTTTTTCTGGCGTCTTCGGCGGGTTAATCCAGATGTTTTTGCTGGTTTCGGCGTGCTTTCGTCGGGTTTGCGGCAGCTTTTCCCTGCGCTTCGACGGCCCTGTGGTGCTTGCTGAATACACCGCAGGGTCGCCAAAATGGGATCGCCGAATCGGCCCGAATTGAAGAGAATGAAAAGTCATCGAACATGCGGTGACTTTTCGATTCTCTTTGAATAACCCTGATAGTAAATAAGTGATAAAGACAGATAAAGTTAAATGATAAATTCCCAGCTTTTAGGTGTTTGTAGAGATCATGATCGCATTGTCAGAACAGCTCCCAAATAAGCTGTAAACAACATGTAAAAATAATATCTGCAAGAGAGCATAAAGCTTGCTTAGAGAAAAAATAACCTTATATCTGCACTACACAGGATTTATAGCTACCATAATAACTTAATCCTTATCCCTGTCTGGAAGAGATAGAAATCTCCCTCTCACTGCTTGTTGTAATGCAGCAATAAAGTTTGTTGAGCTTTTTTTTGTTGTTGTTCGGAAGAATCTTCTTATTCCTTTGCAGTAACACACAGTGAAGACATGGCTGAGTGTTTTTAGCCCATTATTTAACCAAGGGTGCATCCTGTATTAATATGGTAAATAAATGGGGAGTTATGGTCTAAATTTTGTATTTGTATTTTTTTTTAATGAAACCCACACTCTTAGGTTTGAAGGAGTTAAACATAAATGAAAATTGAAAATACATTTTAATGATTAAATATATATATAAAAAATATAATGGCATTGCAAACAAGTATTGAGAAATAGTGATTTTTAGAATATAATTATTCTTTCAAAAAGAAGTCATTGGGTATGAAATACAAAAAATATATATTTTTACCGGTTTGCTGTGGATGACGTGCTGAGCCTGTCCTCTGCTTTCCTGCTAGGATGAGGAGGACGCGCCCAGAGCATCAAAGTCATCGCTATCTCAATTATTTACACTCTACAAAGTCAATTAGGTCGTAGGACAGGGCAGAGTCTGGCCTTTCTAATGATACCACACAGGACAAGCAACAACATGGTCTATTTTCACCGATAAAATGAGCTGTCATTACTCACCTTCTCATTTCTCATTCAGGGAAAGTTCAGTGTTTTGTACATAATCCTACTATTCAGAAAATAAAATCCACAAAAATACCAGCGAGAAATTTAGTTTTTTTAAGTTTTTATTAAAATTGCAAATTTTCTTATATAAATGCAGTAACAGCACATTCACACAAAATAAATCTCAAAGAAAATCGTTCAAGGGATTCTATTTTTGGGTTCACTCATTGAGGTCCCTTTAAGATTTTTTTTCAGTTTCTACCATTTTGGGAAAACATTGAGGGCCCCATTCCATTCTTTGTGCTTAAATTGTACTGGCTGGGTGGCTTCTCTGCATGGAGAGAGCCTGTGGAGACATGGGCTCGATCCCAGCGAGCACCTCTCCAGTAAGTGTCCTTGGGTAAGACACCTAACGGTACATACTCGCCTCCCAGGACATACTTGAAAATGAGAGAAATCTCAATGTATCCTTCCTGGTAAAATCCTTTCTCAAAAAAAATGGGGATGTTAACAGGGAAAATCTGCTCCTGCAGGTTTACCCATAGTGTCCCCATTTTTAGCGCGATATAACGCAGCACAAAATGTTGGGAGACACGCAGTAGTGCTTCCATGCTGCCACGAGTGTATTCTCCTGGAGTCCATAGGACGGGTGATGAAGATAGAGTTAACAGTCTGGAGAATTTCAAATTACTTTTGCTTATTTCAATTAAGTTTAATTTGTAAATGAGTTCCAGAATAGGTTCCTAAAGTTACAGTACATTGGTCATATCAGGTGATGTATTGTAACTTTCTGAAACGGCAGAGACTACAGAGTCTACTTTCAGAGACTTGCGGTTATCCTCCGTGCTACATCAGGACTGACCAGCAGAGGGAGCACCCTGACTCACATACAGTGCATAAACAGATGGAAAATTGTCCGAAAGTCTAGAGAATGACCAGTTGTATATACACATATTCAATATTTTGCATGAAAAAGAATTTAATAGATGGGTCGAAATACAATATATATATATATATATGGAGAAATTATTTATTTTTGTTAGAGCTTTATTATACATTTCATGGAAATTAAAATCTATGGACCTGGTTAGTTTACAACTCTGACTAAGATTATACCTGATTTGGGGTTTGATTTAATTCTACCAGTCAATATTTCTTTATTTATTTTTGTTTACAATAAACCTGCTAATATTTGGTATCATTGGAAAGGCCATGCTCTGTCCTTTCCAATGATTCCAAACATGACCCACAAAGAAATTCCTGAGCAGCTAGGGGTTAGCTCGGTAACTGACATCATCATGCCATGCGCAAAGATGTCTGTTGATGAGGGGGAACCCGGTGGCGGGGCTGATATCTAAGATACCACCAGAAATAGGTCACGATCCAACACTGATTGGTTCTGGATCAGGTCCTGGCACCTAAGGGGTTAAAGAGGGGTTAAAGAGAGCCATCGCTGGAAAGGTCAGACTGACAGACTGACCTTTCCAGCGATGCCTCCCTTGACTTCCAGGAAGTCAGACCTGCGTGGGATGCCGGAATGAGAGGTGAGTATCAGGCGGGAGGGGGCTTCAGCGCGAAGACGTACTGGGAACTTCCTCCTCACACGAGAGTGAAACCAGAGGACGCTCCACATTCTATTTCTGGGCCTGAAAATCCATTTATAAACACCTTTCAACATTTACATAAAAAAAAATCAGCTTATCGACAGATCCCAATTGTATCACTAAAGTCAATATTTCCATTAAAAAGTATAGTTGGGAAAGCCAACATTTCATCGGAGTTTTTTTTATAGATAATCAAAGTGCCGGGAAGCCCGAACTTGATTATCACGTCTCGAAAACTTATCAAAATGCAGTAAAAAAAAGTGCCGATTTTAGCTATCGGGCTCAATTAAATCGAGTCCTTGAATCTAGTCCTGACTAATTTTGTACAGAAGATTATTTCCTACAGGGTCAGCTCACTCGTTATTCATGCCCTGTAATAATATCTCCCCATTTCCAGTAAGCAAATGTACAAACACATTTAGGTCTACGGAGAAATAATCCCTTGAATATTTTAGCATAATTCCCTCAAAACTTTTTCTACAGGACAAAATGTTTATTCCACAATTTAGTCTGGAATTGATACCAACGCACAATTCAACAAACAAAATTATTGTTGTTCTCTCACACACTTCGTTTTCCAATTAACGCCGAATAAAAGATTAGCATGCTATTCAGCAGATTTTGAATGCATATTTATGTAAATATGATACACAAATTAATTTTTCTTTTTCTCTTTGTTTACAAACTTGTCAAAGCAGCACATCGGTTTCCTTTCCATACGGATGAATTTAGCAAAAAATTTGGACAGAGCTCTGCTCCATTTATGCAAAGTGTAGACCTTGTTTCTCTAATCTTGTCTTTCCTCCATGATACAAGGAATTACATTCCAAAAAAAAAAGACAGCGAGAAACAAAGTATCTGTAAAATATTGGACTTCTTACAAAAGCCAGTAATGATTAACCCCTTAGGGTCTGGTCTGTTTTACCATTGTCTGTCTGAAAGTACCCACTGATGTTTTTACATTTCTGCACTGTTTGTGTTTAGCTCTTACTCGTTTACTGCACCCACACATATTATATACTGGTTTTCTCGCCATTAAATGGACTTTATTTTCATTATATCGTGTAATTTACTATTAAAAAAAAATGGGAAAAAGGAACACCTTTTCAAAATTTGATCCCCCCCAAATCTGTTACGCATGTACAACCACCAAAAAAGACCCTGGCTAAATAGCTTCTAAATTTTGTCCTGAGATAAGAAATACTCAATGTTTACATGTTTTTTGCAACTTATGTGACAATAAGTGCAATTCGCAATTTTTTTTCCCCAAAATAGATTAGGGATTAAGGAACAATGGGAATTTATTTTTGTTTTTATTTGTTTCATCATTATTGGGCTGAGTACCTCAACGCATTGAGGCACTCGGCATGCTTCCAGATGAGTGCTTTGAGCCTTCGAGGCACTCATTTTGCCTGCTGGTTGCTTCACCAGGTATTCTGACAGTGATCGCTCCCGGGGAGCGATCACGAAGCGGACCGGCTGGTAAAATTACTATTGCAGGATGCCTCGTCGAGACTTCCCTGCAATAGTAAAAGAGCGGCTGGAAGTGATGTATCTGGATAATCCCAGGGAGTCATCACTTCCGGACCTGGCAGCTGAATTCACTATTGCAGGATGCTTCGATGCCGAGGCATCCCTGCAATAGCAATAGAGCGGCTGGAAACGTTACCGATCACTTCCAGCTCAGTCTTTACACGACTTTTTACGTAGGACGTACTGTATCAAGAACATCCTTGGGTGTTAAGGGGTTAAAGGGATTTTTTTATTTTAACTGGATGCATTGTTTTGTAAAGTAAGAAAAAACAGCATATGATAAAAAATGTACAAAAACAAAGCTTGTGGCACAGTTTTAGTCCACCAGAAGCTCCTTCCAGTTAGAAGTAAAAAATGTTTGCTTCAACGGTGAAATGAAGGAGCAGTGAAGGAGCAAAACCAAGGTGGCTGTACTCACCTAAACTAGACTTGTGCACCGATTTTTTTTCGGTTCGATTCAGTTCGGTTCGTTCGTATTTTGTAAATTTTCGTTTCGGCTCGTTTCGACCGATTTCCGTTTCGGTCCGTTTAGTTTTCGTTTCGTTTTTCGTATCGACTTTTTTTCGTAATTTTGGAAATTTTCGTGTTTTTTGGAACGTCTGTTCTCCTCGTTTCAAAGTGTCTATTCGTTTTGACGTAAACTAATGGTTTTTCGGATCCGATATTTCTGTCGATACGATAATTTTGTCGATACGATAATTCTGCCATTGAGATTTCTCATGTTTTACAAGAAGGATACATTGAGATGGGAATGATACAAAATTACAGAATCAGCGATATAACCAAAAAATATGTTGTCCGAAATTACTGAAATGGAACCGAAATCAGGAATGGAGCCGAAATTATGAATGGAACGAAAATGATTTTCGATTTTACACATTTCTAGTCCATTCAAAAATTCCGAAAAGTTTTCGTTTCGGCACGAAAATTTGTTCGGATCTGCCGTTTTTGGATCCGAAAATTTTTGGAAAATCGGCTGAATCCGAATGCACGAATCGGGAAATTTCGTGAAAATTCCGAAATTCTGAAACCCGAAACGCACATCCCTAACCTAAACATGCATTTTATAAAGGTGCTTCCGAGTGGCCAGTGGGTATAACATACATGATATAGAAATTCCAGACGACAACATTATAATATAGAAAAAGATACTAAAAACATGTCACAATGTAAAACAAATGATGGAGATTTGGTTACCAGATGTGACCATATATCACAAAAGCCTGCCACAATTCCGATGTACCCCATTTCCGGCAGGCCCTCCTCTGTCTTCACTTTTGAGGTATACCCATTTAAATGCATTCCAATGGGGCCCCCGGCAGATGAAAACTCTAAATAGAACCTGCAGTGAGGCACGGGTGACAGGGATGGGTAATGCATGTTTAGGCGAGTGCAGCCGTGCTGTTTTTTTCATTACATGTAAGGCTAGGGTCAGACTAACGCATTTTTCACGTTTTCCGTGAAAAAGTGCGTTCGAACGAATGGACTTATTTTTTCACGGAATACGCAATAGCGGTCATACGATGCGCAGTTTCATCCGTGATTTTGTACGGATCATCAATAAAACACTTTTTGGGTCTGGACGTTATGTTGGCCGGACATTAGCAGCGTCTGACGTCTCCTAATCACGCACACACGCCGCTAGCGGACGCAGCGCACTCTGTACATCAGTACTAGTGGTTTCACGTTCTCGTAAAAATGCGTTTGTTTGCCGCCTGCGTTGCGCGGCCGCACTTTTGTGCGACCGTACTTCGTATATTGGCCGTCATTGCCCGGCATCTGCTGCTAGCACGGCCGTGATTATGTGCGGCTGCACGCGCGTTCGCACTGCCTCAGTCTGACCCTAGCCTTAAAGGCTGGTCATCCCTCTTTGACATTTCAACCCTCCCTGTCATTACCTGCTTCATTGCAGGCTCCATTTAAAATCTTGCATCTCAATGGAGGTCCTGACAGATCGAGTTCCAAGTGATTGACTATACCACAAAAACAGACATTGTGGCCACCATTTCCTGGTTAACGCTAAAATGGGGACGCCATAGGACTCCATGGAGGTTTGCGCTTCTGGGCCGCGAGATCATGCAGTGCAGCTGAGTGATCGCGGAGGGGGAATGGGTACTATGTTTTCCTAGACTTACTCTGCTCCCATTGACAAGAAGTAGCGAGTTGGGCCACCGGTCTCCCCGAGGGATGAGAGGAGAGTATGTGATTTATTGGGGGAGGGGGATTTAGGGAGTGTTAAATGATTTTGCAAATGAGGAACCAGTTAGCTCTAGCTTTTAGGTGTAGCTAAAATATTGCCTTGTGCTTCCCTGTGGTAATTAGCGCTAGCACTTTGTAATACCTTGCTTAATGCTAATTAAGGATTGCTCTTCCCATGTTAAGTATAGAATGCGCAAAGTACAGTAAGCTCGAGGAAGCTAGTGCAATCGCTGATGCGCTAAGTGATTTCTTACGAGTTTAGCATGGGGAAGGTAATATGGGGGACATGCGTTAAAGTCACTTATCCTGGCGGTAGAGCTTACACATCCGGACGCTGACTTTAGTGTTCATTAGGGAATACTGCCTTAGGTTGGCAAAGAGTAGGACCTTCCAAATGATGAGATACATCGGTGTTGTGGCAGGTGGCAACAAGTGATCACATCTTGTCACCAAATCTCCATCATGTGTTTTTACCTAGCTACATTTTTTAAATATTTTGTTTCCTATGTTGCAATTTTCAATATTTTGTATGTGGTATCTGCAGGAAGGAGGTGCGTTGGAGTGGGAACAGGGTGGAGTAGGAAAGATTTAGGTGGGCAAGTGTAGGCACACAAGCCATGAAAATTGGGATGTTGAGAAAGCCCACCCATTCACATCAAAGCCATGGAACCATGGATGATGACACTGGCCAATTTTCAGAGTGGCAGAGAAGACATACGTTCAATCAGGATGAGAACTATTCCATGATGAGTGCTCTCCTCACCAGTAAGGAAATCCAAACCAGTGGTTGAGTAGAATGTTGACGCATATCCCACACATACAGGTCTATTCACTAAAAAGTGAAACTCAGGAGAAGTTGGCAGGAGAAGAGAACAATCTAGACCAAATTGCCGAGTTGTAAAGTGAGGTAAATGGGAGAATGTTTCTGGTTTGGCTATTTTGACCTAGATTGTTTTCTTCTCCTGCCAATTCTCCTGAGTTTCACCTTTAGTGAATAGACCTGTATGGCCTTCCGAGACACCAGAGCACTCTGTTATATTTCCAGCTCTGGAAAGGTAACACTTTTGAATCTGTTCTTATAAAAAGTTTTTCTCGCCACTATATTTTTAATTTAATGAATAAATAAATAAGCGTCAACCCCCAAGCACCATTCTCTATTGGTGTTTACGCAGATGTTGACTGAAATTACCCAAAGGCTTCTGTCAGAGTAAATTAAATCACCCACATAGTAAATATTGGTTAATAAACTTAAATAATTAATTAACTATTAATTAATCACAGTAGACATACACCGTTTTCCAGAGTGTTGATGTGTAATTTACGTATGCATGTATATAAGCACATATAAATATATATATATATATTTTTTTTGCATCTATTTTTATTTGAACATATCAAGCAAAAAAATAAATATAGTAGCTTTGTGGGAACTACAGAATATTAATGATAAATAGATGTTTCATTGTATTTCGGTATAAAATATCTCATCTGGTGCGGAGTACACAGACACATTATTCAGAACGTATTTGTATTCTGTGCGGCACAGTCTGCTACCTACTGAAATAAATTATGTATGGTTGGTGATCTGATTTATAAGCTTGCTGAAGCAGTTCAGGGCCAATGTTTCAGGAAGGAAAAAAAAAAAAAAAGATACCATAAACAGGAAAACACTTTAAATTTCTGAAGCATTTTACAATTTTATAGTTTAATGTTTACAAACGTAAACAAATGTGTAGCAAAGAAATCGTAATTGCCTGCGACAATTTTCTTTGCAAATTGATGTGTTTGTATTTATTCCAGTATAAAAATCGGTTACAGATTTACAGGAAAGGTAGTCATCATTCTTTGCAGAAAAAAAAAAATTGGATAGTTCCCAGACAGGATGACTTATTATGGCAGAATAAAATCAAAACACAAAAAATATGCATGTTGTTTCCAGTAGGTACGCTTTTTGTTTTGGACCAATAATCCATATTTTTAAAAAAAAAAAAACGAAATCTGCATAATTTAATTAAACTGCGTACAAATAAACCATTTGAATCAACAAACATTGTAAGTCATTTTTCATATTTTGAAGTTACCTGATGGTTTTAAGGTTTTTATAGATTAAAAATAAAAATAAAAAATTCTATAGTAAAACCAAGAAATGGTTAATAATGCATAAAATGATCCCAGAACATTACAATTCTGATAAATATTAAACAGTAGAGATACGGAGTAAAGTAAGATTTGACACAAAGGACATGTTTCAAAGTCAGGTTGCGGTAACAATGTGAAATTGGTGATTTTAATTTGTGATAACCCGTTCAGATATTTCAGGGGGGAAAAAAAAGCAAAGCACGTGTTGAAGACATGTTAGATTGTGAAAAATTAATTGCCAGCAGGAAACATATCTACCGTGCAGGACATAAACAAAAGGTTGGAATAAGCCCCGGGGTCATCTCTCCGTCTGCTCCAAATACTAGAAAAACACATCAATAAGACAGGTAATCACTTAACTCTTTCACTGCTGTGTGGTGTGCCAAGGAAACCACTCTGAGAAACAGGGGTTTGGGGAATATTGTTAAAACGCAACCATACCCCTCCTGAAAAACACTGGTGTTAGAAGGACTCATTGATGGGTAGAGGACTCCCTCTGCTGGTGAATCCTTCCCCCTGCGCTGTATGTCCTGTATGGCGGTCTTTATGGGTTTCTGAGACCACAGAGAGTAACAGTAGCCAGAAACAGTGTTAATGTATCAACTGCCAGTATTATTATCATCATAATTTATAACGTTGACAGATTCCAAGGCACAAACAAACATAGCTCAGAGCTGTAAGTCTAGAACATTGTTTCCTATACCTGTCTTCAGGACCCTCAACCAGGACAGATTTTGCAGACCACCTAGGGGAAATGCAGACTGAATCCTGCACTCACTGAGCAGCAAATCATATCACCTGTGCTGTGCTTCAGATATCTGCAAACTTGACCTTTCAGTGGGTCCTGAGGACAGGTTTAGGAAACACTGGTATAGAGGCGTTAGAGTAGGTTGGCATCAGTAATGTGCTGTGCTAATCTGAAGAAATTGGTTTTAAGGGATTTCTTAAAGGCCCGAACATTAGGGGAAGAGTTTAATAGGGCAAGGTACATCAGTCCACAGGAACGGAGAGTACTGCTGATATACTAAAGGCATTATTCACAAAGTGAGAAACAGAGAGGTTTGTGAGGATCTGGAGAACGAGCAACAGCACTAGTGGCCTGCTCTAAGGTGAGTGCCCGCTCAGGTCTCACAAGGTTTCAGCTCGATTGTGCCACCAAGTTTACAGGGTAATCTAGACGTGGACCCTCGATGTGCCTAGAGGGGTGTCACCTATACCCTCCTGACGAGGCCTAACAAGGCCGAAATTATCATTGGGGTTGCTGCACCTCGAGTGCAGGGATGATGTCCTTGGCAATCAGTACTGGCCACCATTTCTGGGTGATAGCGTCTGATTTGCATATGGACCAGTTGTCCCTGTAATGGCACAAACAAGCTAAAACCTTGTGAGACCTGAGCGGGCTCCACCGTAGTGCAGACCACTAGTGCTGTTGCTCATTCTCAGGACCCTCACAAACCTCTCTATTATCCACAAAGCATCAAACTTGCCACTGAAGGGCACCGAATGATGAATTTCCCTGTATGGTGCAATTTCGGGGAAGTTTGTCTATTCTCAAAGCTGTCATTTCTCCAAATACTGGTGAATTGACGGTGAAATTCAGTACAGTTCGCCGTAGTTCAGTGATCTTTGGTTGCAGTGAAATTGTCATATAGAGTGGTAACCGTCCGTCCATTCACAGAATGCCGATCTGCACTGAAGTGTCAGTGATATGACCAGATTTTCAGTGATTCAGTTCAACAGATTTAAACAGGCGAATCCCAAAGGTTTCGATGTAAAAAATTATATAATTTTAAATTAAAATAAAAATCTGTCCATTTTCAGGATAAAGTGTTTATTTTTTTAATTTTTAGTTTACCTTTTGTATTCTTTTTTAGATGAAATTGTTGATTCCCAATTTTTTTAAAAGGCTTTTTTTTTATTCTGTAACAGACCTTTTTATTATTTTTTTAATGGACCTTTCGATTATTTACACACATTTTAATGCATTTTTATTAGTTTAAAAACCTATTAGGAGAATAGGAGATTTCCTATTTTTTTTTATGCAGTTCGGAACCAAGGCCACTTTGCCGCTCTTCAGCGTTCTTCAGTGACAGTCACCAACTTTTTGACTGCACTACGGTGACCTTGTGGTGAATAGGGAATTTTGGCATTTGACATTTTGATGCTTTGTGAATAACCCCTTAAGATTTTACAATAGGGTGTTAAAATAAACAACAGTAAACACATTTTGTTGGCCAAAAATCAAGCATTCAAGAAGTATACACAATACGGAATCCATATGAAAGAAACTCTGCAACTCATGTCTACATGATTGTGGTAGCTTAACATAGTAATAAGACAATAAGCATAAATTCCATTGATGGTAACATGACCCGACAGTGTTGCAAGCCAACTTTGAGTTGTATACCACTTTGGACCTTGTTCTGCCAGCCCCTGATCTTCACTTTGCCTGACCATGTCTCTGGATAACTCCTTTTCCATGACACGTACCTTGATCAGCCTCCATGCCTACTCACACTACATAGGCAAGAATCGTCCTGGTTACTTTGCATAGTGTGGCTCTCCAATGGTGTGTGCCATCTCTTGCATCCTGTGTTCCTGCTCCTGGTAAGTCCTGACATAATGCCACCACCCATCCTGAGCCACCATCATGTAATACACTTTTAGCTCATTATTCTTGCTCCCATGCCACGGGTCAGTTGAAAACACGTCAAGATGGATTGGCGAGAACTACATCATGCTTTTATGGTCGTGTCAGCATCCAGGTCTTGGGACGTGCTTGTCCCTTATTTGGTTGTTCCCAGTGTATGGTTACTTTTCTGGTTTTGCTGCTGATAGTTTTCCATTGTTTGTGGCCAGTATTCTGTACCATCTTTGGCTTTCCTGTATTGTGTATCTCATTTGTGTCTTGACCTTGAGTCTGTCTTGACCGTGCATCTGCATGCAGGTTGAGAACCTTTGCTTCTACAATGATTTACAAGATCAATACCTTCACAGTTCCATCCCATCACAAAGATGTCACAGAGTGAAACTTGTCTTTAGTCGACTTGTACTCATATGGCATTAACATTCCACCAAAGGCCTCAACACCCCATTATAGTGACAGTGAGACATGAGTACTCATGGTCTCATCTACAAGTTTAAGATAAAAGATTGGGGAGGACAAAGTAATCTAAAGAAGCCAGGTTCCAGTAGTGAGGAAGAAAAAAAACCAGAAAGATCAAATACTTGGCCAGAAGGGAATTTATAACATACAGATATTTGAGGGTGACTCAAATATTTTTCATTATTACCTAGTTACCCAGTATCATGCTGTGATGCTAAAATTACTTAGTTAAAATAATACAAAATGCCAACATGAATCAATGGAAAATAAAGTCTCAAGCGCATTCTTCATAAAAGCAGACATTACTACAATACTCTGGAAAAAAACTGAAAACTTGCCTCCATGACCTACCCAACTTAGGCCCCTATTACATTCTTCACGCAAATTCGTCCGCGCAGCACAATTTTTTTTGTGTGCAGCGTTAAGCTTTATCGCGTGAAAATTAACGGTGGTATTATGATCCGAACGCATTTTCTCATTCGTCATTCGTTTTTTTCGCGGGATTCAGCCAATCAGAATTAGGAACCTTAATTGACATCACTTTACCTTAATTGACTCACTTAAGTTTTTGTGCCTGTCAAAGTAAATCTGTGTATACATGCTGCAGCAATAAAAAACACACGCACAAATTCACTTTTTTTGTTTGGGTATGTGTAGAATGTGTAACTATACTGTACTGTATTTTTTTTTCGTGCTGGTGTTTTCCGTTTCGGCCAGAACGTTCCGATTTGCAGTTACCACCAGCTTTTCAAAGACGTTAAAATTATGCGCGCAAACGTCGTTCGTAAAAAGATGCTTATCGATTATAATACCATCCGCGTACCAGCGCACGAGCGAATTTGCGCTCACAATGTTAAGTATATGATGCGCACAGTTCATCACGCTCACGCAGGTCCATCCGCGTTAAACAATAACACGCGAACGTTGTAATACGACGTTCAGCGCAAAGGGTTTTGCACCTCACGCAAATGCACATTTGCGCACGCAAAAACAAATGCGTTAAGAATGTAATAGGGGCCTTAGACATCTAAAAAATAAAAATAAGAAGCAGAAACAATCCTACAAAAACATATCATTTGAAAACCGTCATCCTGGAATCAGATCAAACTCAATTCAAATTCTAAGGGTCCCTCTCAATTTATCAATGCAGGGAAACATGGCTTCTGACTTTGCCATCCTAGTAAGGGGATCGGATTAGAATTGTTGTTTTTAATGCTTGCAGGTCATTTTAGCTTCATAAAATATAATAACACAGGGACCATACATAGAGCAGTATTGCACAGGCAAACACGGTTTTAACCCCAGCTATGGTAATGCTCACAGGATATCTGTTTCATACAGGCACATCAATAATATACCCAGCCTCCGCCACAGTGCTGCTTTCTCTGGAACCGATCCTGATGAGGGATTAGAACCATGAACTGCCGCAGTAGGAAAATTGATTCTATGACTGGGATCAGTAAAATCTTGCATTTATTCCATAAAACATCATAGGGACAATATTCCGACGCCTTTCGCCACCTCTCTGCAACTTCAAGGAAAATGTCCCTCCTGTGATATCCTGTGAGCATTACCATAGCAGGGGTTAAAACTGTGTTTGCCTGTGCAATACTGCTCTATGTATGGTATCTGTCTTCTGTTTAGAGTGATCCCTGCATTATTATATCTTATGATTCATTTGTGGATGAAGCTGTGAGAAGCCATCTCTTCGGGGACCCTCTGAAGATACGTGTTATACGATACGTATAGGATTCCGTTATATGACTTTATCCCCTTTGTTTTTGTAGGTCATTTTATCTATAAGAAACATGAGAACTTGAATGTGTTGACTAGTCTTACAAAATCATTACCATGATTACATGACTATATCTGTTCTCGCAAAATGTCCTTCAATTACATACAATTCTTGTGATTGGTTACCATGGTAGTATGAGCCTATGCTACCTGTCAATATTTCCCTGGTCCTTAGGATTGACCCACCTTGCTACATCAGTCTCTATCTTAAAATGCACCCGTTATGCCCAAAAACAAGTTGGGCTCATTTGATAGGGAATCACTATCTTTATATAAGTGTCAGCGTTTTTGATTAATATTTGAATGAAAGGCATTACACAAACAAGTTCAAGCTCCTTATGTTGCTGAAGGTCTGCATTATCAGCATACAGGCAGAAATTAGGTTATGTAAATACATAAAATGTGATAAAAAGGGGTTAATAAGATATTGAGATCTCCTGATTATGGGAATTTATAGTTATCATAATACGATTATTAGCAATAGCAATGCAGCTTCCAAAAAATATCAATAGAATCTAAAAATAATATCTGTATGTGACATAATGAATGTATATGGGAATTATAGTAACACATTGTATCTGTACTGTACATGGATTTCCAGTCATTATAACCCCCTGACTTTAATCCCTGTAAAGTATTGAATGACTGTAGAGTTCTCTTTTATTTCTGTCTTATTCGTGACTTTTGTATTGCAGTATTAACCTCCCTGGTGGTCTATTTATTCTGAAATTTCTTGTCTAAAAGAGGTCAATTTTTTTTGCCCCCCCCCCCAGCGGCATCCCGAGTGTGGCTCGCGGTTAAATTCCTATGTTGGAAGCGGTAACCCCGAGCAACACTCGGGATGCTGCTGGATACATCACCTGTCCCTGCGCTCCCTCGATGTACCCGCAATCTCCTCCGGCGATCGCGACCTCATTACTTCCTGGTTTCCTCCTCGTGGAAAAGGAAACCAGGAAGTAAAACGATGCGATCGCCGGAGGAGACTGCAGAGATCAGTGAGGGAGCGCAGGGAGAGGTGATGTATCCAGCCCGAGTGAGTCTCGGGGTTACCGCTCTCAGCAGTGAAATTTAACCACCGAGACACACTCGGGAACACCGCCAGCAAGGTTAAAGATAGTTCCATAGGTCTACTTTGATGTCATTTAAACTGACAGAAATAAAGGCTAAAAAAGTTTTTTTTAATCTCCCACATGGAAATCATCACTCAGGTTTCAAAAAGACATTTAAGTGGGGTTTTAGGAGCTAACTAGTGTTTAAAAATTCATAAGCGTGCACACATTTTTTGGTAGTGATTACATTTATAAAAAATAAAAAAAAACTTAATATTTCTCCATTGTAATATCTTGAAATGTTGTATGAAGTTTAGATATATTTTTTGATAGGCAGATAGAGATCATTGTCCTTTACTGGATATTGGCACAATTTCCTGCACTTGTGATGTACGGTTGACGGTGTCTGTCTGGCTGCCAGTCTGCCAGTGTTATGCCAGCCCTAATGAATAACAGACAGGGCTGTCGTCAGGGGAATGACAGCACATAATTTGTTCATTGGGTTCAGCAGATACAGGATGTCCTTGCTAACCCAGTAGCAAAATGTCTAAGTTCCCTCCAACTGTCCAGGACTGGCCTCCCAAATATCCTTGAGTGCAGACATCACGAGTGAGTGATTAGTATGGTGTACCCCAGGTGGGCATGCATCCCTATCATGTCCCCACCAGACCATCAATGAAGACTATTTTAACCTCTTGCTGGCCCACAGGGGGGTATTTAATCTCATCCCTGCAAAAAATATGCAATAAAGAGGGAAATTGTTTCTATTTTACTAAGGTTTTATTTTCAGTTCAATAAAGGGTGTGGCTTGGCATAACCAGTGGTTGACATAAAAGGCACCAAGATTTCTGATTGCAATCCCGATAACAGAGCCCTACTGAGGATTACTGAGCCTATGCATTACAGGTTTGTTAGGTTAGTCACTTCACTGTCAAATATTTTGACATTGAAATTGAGTATACTCGCTCAAAGCACCTGTAGGTGCCCTGATATTACGATTACTTAATTTGGTCAAATTCTGGAGCAATTCAAAAGGAATTTAGTTTATTCCATTGACTCCAAAACATGCCCTCCAAAATGTCAGCACCTTGACAGGTGAGTTGTCAAAACAGATTGAACAGCATCCCTCTCCCCAAATAAAATCAGAACTCAAGCAGCAGCAACAGCACTTTTTGGCCAGCAGATGGCACCATCGGGACTCTCATCTAAACTTTACCCCAAACTAGGTGCCCTGTACAGAAACAAATCCTGCCTGAGCCCCGCGGTAAGAAAGCAGATTGTACAACAAATGCTTATGCCAGCCATTGAATACGGAGATGTAGTGTATGCAGCCGCCCCGCAAACACACCTCCAGAAACTTACTACATTGTATAACTCATTCTGTCGCTTTGTGCTACAATGTAACTACATGACCCACCATTGTGACATGTTAAAAGAACTAAACTGGCCATCGCTGGACTCTAGACGCACCCTTCACCTTTCCAACCTGGTGTTTAAGAGCTTTTCTGGGAAGCTACCACCCTACCTGAATATGCTGCTTCCCCGGCAGTTCCCTCATCCTATAACCTCAGATCCAGGACCAGCACCTTACTTGCAATACCGCAATACAAAAAGAAAATGGCTAGATCCTCATTTTCCTACAGAGCACCGCAAATATGGAATAACCTCCCAGACGCCGTCAAATCTTCCCCCAGTCTAAAGTCCCTTAAGAGCTCCCTATTAGCATACCTCAATACGAAATGCACCTGTAAACATGTAACATAATGACTTTATTTCCTCCATATTTATTTTTCTGTTAATCTGTATATTTGGTCTTGTGTTAATATCTTGCATTTTACTATTTTGTATTTCTGTAACCACTCAATGTTCTTGAACCCAGGACATACTTGAAAACGAGAGAAATCTCAATGTATCCTTCCTGGTAAAATCCTTTATAAATAAATAAAATAAATAAATAAATCTACCTATCACATGATTCTTACAGTTTGTAGATTGGAAAAGCCATGTTAGTCCCGCTTACAGGTTGCAAGTGTGCATTTAACCCCTTAACGCTGGGCAGGTGACGCCCGGTGGGGGGTGGCTAAATGCCAGTGGGGTCTACTAGTATGCCCTGCTTGCTGGCCTCTTCAGCGGGCCTCGCCTTTGGCCCACCCAGCCACCATAGACCCATATGGCCCATAGAAGTCAAAGTGGTGTACTAGTACGCATCTTGCGTCCTTGCATCTTCTAAGCACACCCGCTGCCGGAACAGAATGGTAAAGAGTTATGATTTTATGGCACATGTTCACTGTATGGCTACTAAAAGTTTGTTTTCCATAAATTCACTGGGTCCTGGCAGTGGATTTATGGAAAACAACTTGGTAATGAAGGGGTTAAGAAACAAGCATTGAAACCAGCCGTCTCTGATTTTATAATTTGTAATAGGAAAGAGTTCTTATTCGCAAATGTGCTCTTTTATATCAAACCATTACATAGTATTATGTCATAACTAGTTACGCAATGTTAATAAACATTTCCTTCAGCAAAGTCAAATAATAGAATTATTCAACCCTACAATCAAATACTGTCTGGTTAGCAAAACCCAAAAATACCTTGACCTCGATGGCCAAATGCATCACCCGAACAAGGAAGAATCAAAGAATTCAGCACTTTACATAATTTGATCTGTCAGCATCATGAGTGGCCTGGGATATCAAGGACCCAAACAGATGACTGTTGATACCTTTTCCCAATAATATCCACAGTGAGCAAAATAAAGATGGAGGCAGAATTATTACAAGCACATTACAGCACACATGCCTTGATTATCATCGGAATTCAGTTACTGCTTACAACTCTGTCGTTGTATGTTTCAGTACAGAATCTTAAATATAGTAATTACGAAAATGGTAAAAGTAATTACAACTTAAACTGCATTTTAAGTAAAGAAATGTTTTTTATAAATGATTTCCCCCATAGTGATTTAAAGAATTGTTAATAAATAATATATTGTTTTAAGAATTAAAGAATTGTTAATATATTGTTTTAAGAATAAATAATATTTTTTTTAAGAATAAAAGAATTGTTAATATATTGTTTTAAGAATAAATAATATATTGTTTTAAGAATAAAAGAATTGTTAATATATTGTTTTAAGAATTGTTAATATATTGTTTTAAGAATAAAAGAATTGTTAATATATTGTTTTAAAAATAAATAATATATTGTTTTAAGAATAAAAGAATTGTTAATATATTGTTTTAAGAATAAATAATATATTGTTTTAAGAATAAAAGAATTGTTAATATATTGTTTTAAGAATAAATAATATATTGTTTTAAGAATAAAAGAATTGTTAATATATTGTTTTAAAAATAAATAATATATTGTTTTAAGAATAAATAATATATATATTGTATTTTTATATTATTTTTGATATGTATATATATATATATATATATAATATGGGCCCTATTACATTCTTAACGTAAAAACGCACGCTAAACGTGTGTTTTTTTGCGCGAAGCGTTAAACGTTAACGCATGAAAATCACCGCTGGAATTACATTCCTCGCGCATTTTTTCATCCATCAGGAGATTGCGCTCGTAAAAACGAAACACGCAAAAATGCGCGCAAAGTACCATTGCGCGTGGAAATCAGTGAGCGCAATGTAATTTTTAACGCGAGTCCGTCATTTTGTGCGGACTGCGCACAACAGACGTACGTTCTGATGCAAGACAAGGTAGTAGCCGTCATTTTTGACGTATCTAGTAAAAAAAAAAACGTGCGCATCGACGTTCTCCGTTGTGAATCCGCAGTTTGGTACGGTCAGGTTGTTACAATTTGCCGCTACCACCAGCTTTTCAAAGACGTTAAATTTTGCGCTAAGAATGTAATACCATGCGCGCACCAGCGCACAAACGCATTTGCGCTCACAATGTTAAGTATAGGATTCGCGCACTAAACTGCGTTCGCAAAGGGTTCGCACAGGGTCATCACATTAGACGTTAACGTGCATTTTGTGTGCGAACGTCGTAATACGACGTTCAGCGCAAAGGGTTTTGCCCCTCGCGGTAATGCGTTTTTGTGTGCGTGCACAGTTGTGCGCGAAGAATGTAATAGGGCCCTATATATGTATAAATATATTTTATACAGAATTGTGTTTTATAATATATACAAATTACAATGGATTTTAAAAAAATATTGACTTTTTTCCAAAGATGATTCATTTCCTAGAGAAAACTAGTTCACAGAAATTGAATACTTTAGATTCCTTTCTCTGGGCGATGCGAGATAGAGCAATTTGTAAATGACAGTATCAAATCACTACTTGCATTCATGATAACCGCAACACTAAGGAAGAGAATGGGAAAATAAACATTCAGATGGCGTGGTGGTAATTCTAAAGATTTCACTACTGGAGAGATGTGGACCATACAAATATAAGAGATGGCTCGGCATGCGGGCTCCCATGCGATCTCTGGGAAGAGTTTTAAGGTCTCCGAGCCATTATTGGAAAAAGAAGATGTTGTCAGTATACAATGATTCTCTTGCTTAACCATCCAAGTAATGGTAAATCCAATCACAGACTAACCCAAGGGAATAAAGCTATAAAACACAAGGGATTACGTTTTAAAGGTGACTCATTAAATTTACCTTTTTGCTCCAAATTCTCAAATAAACAATGAAAAATCACTCTATAATAAAAGTATACATGTAAATTACACTTTTGCGTTCCGTAAGGACATACTTGAAAACGAAAGAAATCTCAATGTATCCTTCCTGGTAAAATACTTGGGCCATATTACATTCTCTGCGCAAATGCGCTCGCGCAGCACAATTTTTTTGCGCGCAGTGTCCAGCGTTATCGCGCGACAATTAACGTGATATTCGGATCCGAACGCATTTTCTCATCCGTCAAAAATAACGTTAGTAAAAAAGACGTGCAAAACGAAGTATAATATGCGCGCAGTAACGTTGCGCATGTAAATCAGTGTGCGGACTGTTTTTTTCACGGGATTCAGACAATCAGAATTAAGAACCTTAATTGACATCAATTCACCTTAATTGACTCACTAATGTTTTTGCGCCTGTCAAAATAAATCTGAGTATACATGCTGCAGCAATAAAAAAAATATGCACAAATTCACAATCTTTTTGTTTGGGTATGTGTAGAATGTGTAACTATACTGTGCTGTATTTTTTTTTCGTGCCGGTGTATTTGGTTTCGGCAGAACGTTCAGATTTGCAGTTAACATCAAGTTTTCAAAGACGTTAAAATTATGCGCGCAAACGTCGTTCGTAGGAAGTTGCGCATCTATTGAAATACCATCCGCTTAATGCATTTGCGCTCACAATGTTAAGTATAGGACGCGCACAGTTCATCATGCTCGCGCAAGTCCATCCGCGTTAAACGTTAACGCTCATCGTTTGCGCGAATGTTGAAATACGACGTTCTGCGCAAATGGTTTTGTCCTTGCGCAAATGCGAGGAATGCAATATGGCCCGTTATAAATAAATAAATAAGTAATATGATTTAATTTCTTCAGAATACTGATTATATCATCTAATAGTTCATTTTTTAATTTTTATTATAAAATGCCACAACAATATAGCACATCAAGTAAGACCATATACAATATAATTCTTTGTATCTAACGGATTAATGACTAAATAATCGTTTTTATGACAATCTAAGATTAATGTAATGTAGCCGTTGGCAACATACAAAAATAAAATTGTAATATCAGCAAGTAATATCCTATCAAAGTGATTTTTAAGACCCCATCTGCAAGAACCATGAAGAGTCCAGGTTCCTGGCAAATTTCTCATGAGTAACCATCATGTTGCATTCATTAGCAGGGGTCAGCAGATCATTGTGACACATTCACCAGTGTTTGTATCAGTATGCGCGTGACCTCGCGTGAAATCTTCCGATACAAAGACAGACATTAACAAAGCATTTTGTGGGTTTACGGAAGTTTTTATACATTTTATGTGTTTTTTAGATTTTGTTTCTCAAGCAGAAATCTTAAACTGAAGAATTAGTAGTCATTTTTTAATGTGTTGTTTCCTTGCGAAGTCCGTGCCTGTATATCCACGTCTTTCTTTTTATTAGGGTTTTGCTTATAAAGGTTTGATCCAAGCATTTATTTTAATTTGACCTTTTTCTGCTCCATTTTTTATTCTGAGAAAGTATTTTACCAGGAAGGATACATTGAGATTTCTCTTGTTTTCAAGGATGTCCTGGGTGGCGAGTATGTACCGTTAGGTGTCTTGCCCTAGGACACTTACTGGAGAGGTGCTCTTGCCGGGGTTCAAACCTGTGTCTCCACAGTCATAGAGCAGTGATGTTACCATTACTCTACCCAGCATTATTCATAGAAATTATTGAAATGTTTATGATATATATAGATGCCTGTTCAAATTTCTTTTATTAAAAGAATGATGCACAGCCTGAAACAATTACCAATGCTAAGACTATGTGTGTTCTCATCAAAATACACACAAAGTAAGAGAGGGGTAAGCATTTAAACATTTAAATACGTAAAGGGAATCCACAAGGTAGAGGAAGGGAGTATATTTAAACGGAAGCAAAGTAGCAAAACAAGAGGACATAGTCTTAGATTAGAGGGGCAAAGGTTTAATAGTAACATCAGGAAGCATTATTTTACTGAGAGGGTGGTGGATACATGGAACAGCCTTCCAGTTGAAGTGGTAGAGGCCAAAACAGTAATTGAATTTAAGCAAGCATGGGATAGGCATAAGGCTATCCGAAACAAAAGATAAATCCAGGTAAAGTATTCATGTAATTGGGCAGACTAGATGGGCTGAAAGGTTCTTATCTGCCGACATTTTTCTATGTTTCTATGTCCGAAAGCCAAAATGGGGGGAGATACTGGATTGTGCTGGTTATTATGGATGCTTACCAAATCTATAAGGATTGTTTACCAACCACTGTTCTTTCACTTAAAAACCTGTTTTACATTGGCAAACGTTGGTGGATCAGGTATAGTGAAACTAGAGTGAATACTCTGTTTGCCGTACGTTCTACTGTTCTTTCCACCATTGTTTGTGCCACGGTTGTGTAGTGTAGTTTCGAGCAGTGTTTCCACAGTAGTTTGTGCTGATGTAGGTCAACGTAGATTTCACTGTAGTTTCCTCCAATGTTTCAGTCGAAGATGTCTAGCATTGGTTTTCCAGTTTTCAACTCTGCTTCAATCGAGGTTCAATGGAGATCTCCGGTTTAAAATAGCCAAAGCACATTTTCCAGTGTTCAACAATGGTGCAACGATGCTGAAAGGAGTATTGCTTCGGCTAACTCATTTTACCAAAAAAGATTGAGGGTCCAATCATTCCTCGTCAACTTGACTTGTTTCCTGCCATTGATTAATTTTGCTCTTCTGGTTTGCCAGTATTCACTGTAGTTGTAACAAGAATGCTTTTTACCATTGCAACAACTATGGACAATTGGACATAGGTCTTTAGTAAATTACACTAAGTATTAAAGGGAAAAATCCCACTGGTTGAAGAAAGAATTTGACCTTACCAAAACAGCTACTTATTTTTAACCATTGACAAAATAGTCTTTATGGTTGCTTTCCCGGTATTTTTAGGAAAATAAGTTCTATCTTATTTTCAATTTATTTTAGCAGTAGTCACCAATATAAGGGTTGGAGTCTAAGTGTCACATTTGTCATAATTGGGGGGCACCTGGCATATGATGAAAGGCCTTATGTGCAGAGATACACTGTGGTAAACAATAACAGGAGCGAACAGCAAGGGGTAAACGAGAAACCTCTGCACAGCAGCCCTACTCTGACAGGTCTGGTCTTTAGAGTAGTCGGATCTATACTATAGGAAAGGATGAATCTCGAAGCTGTGCAGAGTCTATAGAGAAAATACAGATAACAAGATACACCGTGGTAAATAACAGGAGCGAACAGCAAGGGGTTAACGACAGACCTCTGCATAGCAGCCCTACTCTGACAGGCCAGTCTTTAGAGTAGCCGGATCTATTCTATAGGAAAGGATAAACCTCAAAGCTGTGCAGAGTCTATAGAGAAAATACAGGTAACAGGGTTCTCTAGCAAAAGCACAAAAGTACAGACAAGAATGATCCAGAAAACGAAGTCTAAGAGAGAAGCCAGATATCAGAACTGAAGTGAGGACGTCAGACAGATCCAGGAAAGCAGAACCAGGAGAGAAGACAGCCAAGCCAGTTAACCAGGGAATCAGCGAAAAGTATAACCAAGAAACACTTCAAGGAAAATAACTATGAGCAAATATACATAGAAGAACCAGACAAGAACCAGAACACGAACACACAGAAGATACAGCTGACAGAAAGTAAAGACAAAACCAAAATATGAACTGAACAAAAGTATACAAACTTGGACAGGAAACAAAACAACAGGGAGCTCTCAGGTACAAACAGCAGGAATTAGGAAGTGAAAATGAACCAAATGCAAGAGCAATGGGATAAGGGCCCATTGCAATAAATAGGGAGGTGATCAGCCAACATCACCAACAGGTAAGCTGATGGAGAAACCACTTAACCCCTGAGCTGCAACCCAGGGAAAACAGCAACATGAAGGAACCAGGCAAAAACGGGTTCTAAGTGATACAGAGGGCAGGGGAATAAGGCTGGAACAGGGAAACGTGACACTAAGATGTTAAACAGATTTATGTGATGTTTCTCTTTTAGAGTTTTTTCATGATGACTTTTTTTCCTTTAGAACAGTGGTTCCCAACTCCAGTCCTCAGCTCCCCTTAACAGACCAGATTTTATGGATTCCCTTGGGGAAATGCAGACTGAATCCTGCAATCACTGAGAAAAAATGATATGTCTGTGCTGTGCTTGAGGACCAGGGTTGGGTACCAATGTCTTACAGTAATCTTCATGTAGTGTGACTTATTGAGAAGCCTAATTGTTATGATCCACAGGAACTCACCCTTCTGGTATCCAGCTATCCCTCGAGGCATCCTCTGCTGGACAGGCTAGTCCCCCATTACGGCAGCAGCATGGGCAACCACATGCTCAGGTGACGTGCAGGGTGATGCAACTTCAAAAGGGCCCTGCCAGAATGATGTCATTGGTGCAGTTTAATAACATCATTAGTCTAGGCCATTGACCATTCCCTGGCTTCCTGACCCCTGCTCTTCCCTTGATGCAGATGCCCGTGTACTGCAACTGTTTGCCCTTGTTCCAGGACTGACCATCTGGCCACCAACTCCAGCTCTGTCTTCGACTGATCGAGAATTTTGAGAGGTCTAATGACCTGCCACTGGGTTGCTCATCCCCAAATACCACGTCCCCCCTAATCGGACATGACACTAAGGTTTTATTCTTTTTCTCCACATTTGAGACTTCTATGAATAACATTGATTCTTCTGACATCCATCTTTTTGATTTTAAAAGTAATTTGAAACATCTGACCTTCATTGAATGAACCTGCTGCTAATGTTTCCATATTTGTCTTAATAATGTATACAATGACTCAAACAGGGTAAGGTTTCTGGTTTTTCAAATAAGCCTTAATAAATCTCTCTAGATTTAAGCATTTTTCTAATTTAAACTATTTTCCGTTTTCCCACATAGGAGTTAATCATATTTCTTCAGCAGCCTTCAAAAGCCCTTCGCTCAGATAACTGATCCTTATCTTCCTTATCGTCTACAATATTAACAATTACTGCAAATCAGTTTCTCATTCGGTTTCCTCCCCCAACAACATTTAAATCGTAGAAGTTTAAATTACAGATAAAAAAGCTGCCACACAAATTTTATTCCAATATGTAAAATGATTAACATGTTGTTTTGTCATAATGTCACTGCTTTACACTGGCCTTTTGGGTTCCTCAGTCTGGTGCAATATTTCAGGGGCCACCGATTTTTGCGGGAATTTTGTATCCAGGCGTTTTTGAACCAAACGGTGACTCCTAATGTTATCAGATAAGTGGCACCCTTAGGTAATTGATATTGTGATCATTTGGCTGGTCTTGTCTCCCAGGACATACTTGAAAACGAGAGAAATCTCAATGTATCCTTCCTGGTAAAATCCTTTATAAATAAATAAATAAAAATAAATATAACCCATGGCTTTGCTCTTACCTTGTTTACCCTTACAACTGGAAGTGAGTGGCACATAAGAACTGAAGGCTCAACCTTGGGCAAAACAATAAGGCTAAAGATGGTATTGAATTGGTATAACCCTACAACTGGGTGGAGTAGAGGTAACATCACTGCTCTGCGTGGAGAGAGCCTGTGGAGACATGGGCTTGATCCCCAGGAGAACCTCTCCAGTAAGTGTCCTTGGGCAAGACACCTAACGGAACATACTCGCCACCCAGGACATACTTGAAAACGAGAGAAATCTCAATGTATTCTTCCTGGTCAAATCCTTTCTCAAAAAAAAAACCAACTTCCATTTACCGATTTTGTACTTTGAAACATTGCAGCTCTTTCGTACCTATTTTTCCAAAAGAGCAACGTAGTATAATTTCTTCCTTGATGCAAGGCAGCCCAGCTATTGAGTATCTCTATTCTTCTGCAAAACCGTTGACATTCTGAAGAACTGAGTCAGTATTTGGATTTTACTATGACCCCAAGATGGTAAAGGTACTATTCATGGCTCCAGTATCTCCATTCAGGCCCGTCTTTAATATTGATTGGACCCTGGGCAAACATTTTCTTGCCCCCCCCCCCCGATAGCCCGCACACCGCATGATTTTTCTCTCCACCCCAACATCCAAAAAACCCCAAAACAAATACATCATGGACTTATATATTAGAAGACATACGTATATATTTACACACATTCTATATACATAAACACATACAGGGTTATTCAAAGAGATTCGAAAAGTCACCGCACGTTCGGTGACTTTTCGTTCTCTTCAATTCGGTTCCTTTTGCCGATCCCATTTCGGTGACCCTGCAGTGTATTCAGCAAACACCACAGGGTCCCCGAATTGCAGGGAAAAGTCACCGCAAACCTGACGAAAACTAACCGCAAAACCCACCGAATGCACGCCGAAGTTAGCTAAGTTGCTAAGTTGCTAAGTTAGCAATTCGCCACTGAACGCTGTTCTGCAGCTCAGCGCTCGGCACTGCTAACTTAGCACTTGCATCCAAGTCGAGAGGTGCTGCGGGGTTAGCTGAGTGTGACGTACGAAAGATGGCCGCCTCCACGGAGAAAATAATCCAATAAGGAAATGTTCAGTTTGTAGGTTTGGTGGAGCAAAACAGTAACACTAAAGAAGTAATAAAATGGACAAAAGTGGATTTTGCAGACCCAGCACCTTTCATTAAGCAATCCTCTACCCTTTCGCTTCCATATTCACAGCCAAAGCGTTCAATGAGACTGCTGCAGCAAACTGATCTGCTGCAATGTAACAATTCAGCAGCTGCTGAGGAACTGAACGCGCCTCAGATCACTGACAGATAAGTGCTGCTTGCTTGAAACCATGGGCAGCTCCTTCTCCCAAACCTCTGCAGCCCCCAGAGTCAGATTGCAAGATCAGAGGTTTAATTTCTCCCTGTATTATGCTGTGCACACAAACCTTGCTACACACAGATTGTGACAGTCAGCCTTTGCACAGCTCTTGCTGCATTAACCCTTTCGCTGCTGAGGCTTTTCCCGCCTCTGTGCTGAGCTCATTTTTACCGATTTTGCTCATCATGTTTAAATGCGTTTTGAAGGCTTATTTTAATATATGACCCAGACATATTATATATCGTTCTTTCCGTCAGACTCGGCAGATTCATAATATGTCATTATTATATGTATATGTCATGACCTGTCTGTTTATTATAACAAAAAATGCAATAAAATATGAATTTTCAATAATTTACAATGTGTAAAGTGTTTTTTTTTCACATTTTAACATGCGAGCAATTGCGGTTATATTTTGAATGGGGTGCGCTTGTTAAAAAAATTAGAGATGGGGTCTCATTACATTTTTTTTTGGGGAAAATTATGCGATTTTTAACAAACGCATCGCATACAAAAATCGTTAGTTCAGCATCATTGTTCACATTATAATTGAAATGGGAACAATATTGCTGCTTTAACAAACCAAAAAAAGAAAAAAAAACTTGTTTATTTTTTTTTTATAAATTTTTTTTATTTATTTTTTTTTAAAACTTTTTTATACTCATGTTTGGTATTGTTGGAACGGCCATGCTCTGGCCGATCCAACAATACCAAACATTCACCCCTAACTGCCACGGATTGGGAGATAGGGGGTTCATTGGAACCCCCTATCTCCACCATTGGTGGCAGTTAGGGGTTAACTCCAGGACTGGCGTCATCGTGCTATGCACGATGATGCCAGTCCTCAGGGGGCATTCCAGGAAGCTTGGCCGACATCCAAGATGTCGGCCAGCTCCGGGAAAGGGTCACGAACCGGCACTTTTCGGCGCCGATTCGTGATCCGGCCCCCATGGGGTTAATGCCAGGTACCATTTGGAAGGGCAGGCTGTGCCCTTCCAAATGGTGCCTGGGTTAACCCCCTGCACGCCGCCGATCGGGAGGGAGAGAGGTCCGAAGGACCTCCCCACCCTCCCTTTCAGGCGCCTCCTCCGCACATGCGGGGGGCGCCTGAATTAGGTGTCATCGCGCCCCCGCGATGACACCTAATTACTCCGGCGGTGGTTCCGGGTGCTGGGCTGACATCGAGGATGTCAGCCCGCACCGGGGGGGCCAGCGATCGGCCAGAACCCGGCCGAACGCTGGCCCCAAAGAGAGGACGCGCTCAGCGCCTCCACCGCATGGAACGCTACCTGAAAGTTGGATGCGCTGAGCGCGTCCACCGCAGCAAAGTGGTTAAGGAGAGGAGCCTCTGAGCTGAGAGCTGGAGGGAGATTGTGATGTGCAGCCAGTTTGTAGCAGGACCTGTCCTGTGTTTCTCCTAGGGCCCCCCCTCAAATACCATGCCCCCCTCAAATACCTTCTTGTACTCCAGCAGCACGTGGAGGCTCATGGCTCTGTCTGTGGAAGGAGGGGGTGGAGTCAGCACAAGGAGCTGCAGCCTCCATGTGAGGTATTTTGATTAGGGTGTGTCCAGGCCTATGCAGTCAGGAAACCTCAACTGGCTTCCTCCCGTTTGGCCCCGCCCCCTGTGGAACGCCCTCTCTGACATCATCAGAGGGGGCTCACCGGGCCTAGGAAGGCTGCAGTGCTTCCACAGAAGCCTGGGGCCCCCAAAAAACACAGAGCCACCACTGTAAAATGGCTCCAGCAGCCCACAAACGAAGCAGCCTGCTTTGGGCCCCTCAACTATGACTGGGCCTGGGGTACCTGCCCCTTTTGCCCCTCCTTAAAGACGGCCCTGTCTCCATTGCCCTACCGAGTTCTGGGTAAGGGTTTTATGGGGGAAGGGGTGACACACATGCACGATGTCAACAGGATATCTGCAACGCATTTGCCCCAAACAAGAGCTTTTTGAAGGATCCTTAATACCCATGTTCTTCCATATGTTCCATAGTACATAATGTTTATGTTAATGCACTATTCTTTAGATCTCTATTAACATACCACGATACAGAATGCACCTGTAAACATGTAACATAGTGAATATATTTCCTACATATTTATTTTATGTGTTAATCTGTATATTTGTTTTGTGTTAATATCTTGTATTTTATTACTTTGCATTTCTGTACCTACTGAAATACCTACTAAAAATTGAATGTTCTTGAACCCAGGACATACTTGAAAATGAGAGAAATCTCAATGTATCCTTCCTGGTAAAATACTTTGCAAATAAATAAATAAAGTGTAGGGTTTTTGTACCAGTAGCAGCTACAGCTGTAAACAACCTTTAAAGTCACATATTAACTCCTTATTCCATCTGTACGATCTATTGATTTAAAACTATTTGCCAAATTATAATATTGTACTTATTACCTTTTATGAATCCAGCAAATGGATGTAACCAAATCATAGGCCCTTTTACTTACTTGACGGTAAAATGGAGACAGTAAGCTGGAAAATCTGTGCCTGCAGATTCTCCATTTTACGGTCGTATTCCGGGGTAGGCGGTTTTTTAGCGCCATGCCCTGGAACTGAATGCAAAACTGCCTGATACCGGCAGTGGCGCAGTGCGCCATTAGTATCATCTTGCTGAGTCCATAGGACTCCATAGATCGCACAGTGCCATGGAGAAATTGTGGAGGGACACATGCTTTTTGTCCCTTGCCACTGATGAAGCACCCCTGATGCGAGAAACGCAATTTGGCTGTTTACTGTACATTTTATTTTTTTCTTTTAGTAAATATTTTTCCAACATATCTGGCCTTTATGTTACCTTTGTTCCTGCACTGCTACCCTGGAAAGATTCTGCTGGAGATTCAATTCTATCTGGTGAGTGGATATTTGCTTATCCTTTACAATCCTGTTGGATTATATACAACCCATGTTCCTGTGCTTTTTCGGAGGTCTTAGTGCGGGAGTATGAGGTGAACAGGTTGGCCCTGAACACCTGTGAGGTCTTCATATGAGAGATAGCAGCTCTCATAAAGAGTGAGTAGTGAACCTTACAACTTTACTATAGCAATATAGTTTGTGCAATACTGTACCATTGTCTGTATTTTTTTGTATTTTGAGGTCATCCTATTATGAAGATTTTGATTTAGTCCATGCCTAATCCTCCTTAAGGGACCTACCATTGCTTGTGAGCATTATTTCATATTTACCACATCACTTATACACTGCATCCTTTTAAGTTGAAGCACTGTCCCCATTTCTTTACTTCACATTTTGCAAATTGCAGAGGGAGACTAGGAACTATTTGTTCATAGTCTCAGTCTGCTCCCAGCAAGAAGAAGTGGCAGTCTGTGCCGCCCTTTTCACTGTGGGATGAGAGGAGAGTATTGAATTTATGGGGAGGGGTTTAAGAGCAAAGTATGTGATTTTGCAAATGCAAAAATCACTTAACACCAGCTTTTAGGAATCTGTATTTCACAGGGAAATACAGTCTTCGGGTGGAAATGCAGGTTATATTGGAATAGCCTCCGCTTATACACGAAGCTGCACATTAACGTCTCCTATAATAAGTAAGGGAGACTTTAATAATGTAGAGTAACCTTGTGCAGGGAATTGCACCACTCGAGCCATAAGCACAGTTTGTGGCAAGAGTGTAATAGCAATCCCCGTCAATAAGATAATTACAGAAGACATTATGTATAGCATCTCCTGCAGTTTTCTTATCAACAACAGTGGAATAAGTCCCCCCTCGGTCTGTCTTGAGGTGCTCTATGAAAATACAGTCCTGCACTCTTTAAAAATTGATTTATTAAGCAACAAAGAGGTGCTGAGAGGTTGCTGTCAACAGTCTCTGTAGAATAGTGGCCAATGGAGCTATTGCTCCCTTTCCCCTAGATACCCTCTTCCTAAATGGTCAGACCCAGAAAAATGCAGTTCTACACTAACATTACTACTCAGTGAGATGTTGTTCTGGTATTGAAAAATCTATTTTTTTTAGCATAAAGCGATATAAAAAAGCAATTATGGGGGAAGAATGAATAACTATATATCAAAAGTTAATGAAACATGCTCAATAATCCATCCTTTATCTATTTCACATGCAACACATCATTTAGTGTGAAAATAATCACAATGGCTTGGCCAGCCAAACTGAGTGGGAGAAAAATCTATAATTGGCCTTAAATTGACTATGCTATGCTACAAAGCATAAAAAGACAATAAAAAGTCATTCCAGGCACCTTAGGAATATAATGATTGCCTGGTTTATGGTGTCAATAGGTCTTCTGTCCCACTGAGCAAAGATACTTCATGCCAGCCAATTAAAATAGCACTGGATTTGTATATGCATACAGTGAAATGACATGTGTACAATGGGCAATCATCTCTCCCAGGCTCTTAGATGAAGCCAGAGCCTCCTTCACCTTGTATGTAAAATGTATTGATTGAGGTTACGTCTCCTTCCACTAAGCAGCAAATTGAGTGGTCTACTGAGATCAGTCGATTCACCGGATCCATTAATCTAGTCTGACGAATGGATCTTGGCAGCGTGCCAATTGACATATCCATAGGGATGTGATCAGATTTCTCTAACAAGAGTGAGACAACCCTCATCACCTGAGCATCGTTATGGCCTAGACCAGGGATCACAAACTCCGGTCCCCCCAGATGTTGATGGTCTACAATTCCCATGAATCTTTCGATACAGAATAAGGTGAGTTGTAGAACAGGAACATCCAAGGGGCCAGAGTTTGGGATGCCTGGTCTAGACACAACATCAGATAGAACCTGGTGATTTACAATATTCTCTAGAAATATAGATATTTAGAATTTATAAATTTGATTGAGAAAGTTGAGCACCAAATTACATCTGTGTATACATATGTGGATCTCTGTTTAATAATTCATGAATATCGATAATAGAAAAGCAGCAAAGCTTTCAACACTGACAACGTTCTAAACAGGAGGCCCCATTATCTTTCCAAATTTTGTACTCCACTAAGCCCCCCAAAAGTCCTCCACCACTAACAAGAAGCTTTGCATCTCCTTTTAATTTTTGAGAGAGCAAACATAAGGTTTGTGAGGGTCCTGAGAAGAAGCAACAGCACTAGTGGCCTGCCCTATGCTGGGTGCCCGCTCAGTTCACAAAGTTTTAGCTCAATGTTACCATTACAAAGGACATTAAACCATATGCAAAGCAGACTACCATCACCCAAAAAGGGTGGCCAGTGCCGAATTACCGAGGAAGCCCTCTCTGTACCAGAGATACAGCAAGCCCCGACGATAATATCAGCCTTGAAAAGTGCAACAACACAAGGTTTGTAAGGTTCCTGTGAATGGGCAACAGCACAGGTGGCCTGCCTTGCCTCTGCATTCATTACTAGCAACAATTTCATATATGTACCGATTGATCATTTATTATTTATGCATTACATTCACCGTTGTATATTAAGACATCCATAAGTCTATCAGTTCGATGTTAATCTTCAGATTTCACATAGAGTGATTTTTCAGAGCTGATTCACACACATCGCTTAGTTTGAAAATTAAAAGTCTGTCCTAGAAAATAAGCAAAACGGTTACCAGACACCATTTGAGAGTTTGGCTGTTAGACACCTGCTGTTCCCAATAAATCAGCCAGCAAACTACTGATCCATGTCACAACATGTTTTAACCTCTCTCTCCTACTGAACGGAGTGCCAACAAACCAATATTTGAAATTCAGTTAGGCTAATGGAAAGTATCTTCCATCCTCTTAGTGGAATCGATGCTAAAGATTTAAAGCTTGGAAGCAAGGGAAGACCTACATAATGCAACGTGTAAGATTAAATTATGATAACACTAATGACGTGTTTTTGCTAAATGTTCAGAGAAAAAAGCTTGAAAAGCTCAAATTCAACCCCAAAGTCATAATGAACATTATTTGTTGCATACACTGTAGTGGATTCTGTTCCGTGGCTTAATTAATAGTAAACAACACCTCTCAATGGGCAAGAGCAGTTGGCATGACTCATGTTCTAGCATTTTCCCTTACTAATCAGGTCTAAACAGTCAACAACATGACATTTTTTGTTTTGCCAAGTAGACTTGTTTTTGATCTTTTCACCCAAATCAAACCATCCATGTGATCAGAAATGTCTAACAAGGTCATGGCACAAAGACAAACATTAAAAGTCCCTACAATAAACACATTTATGAACAGATTCTGAATTTTAACTTAAAGTCCATGGACCTTATACCATTCAACATTTATCATTAATGAGTGAGCTTTTAAGTACAATGGTCCAACTCATTAGTACTGAGAGTTTTGCTCGTATTCCAATCAAGCCGCAAACCCTCGTTGCGTCTCTGCTATTACAGCAAGTTACCATAGACTTCCAATTCCTACACTTTGTTGCAACACAATATATAGAAATAACAAATTATAACAACAGGGCTCAAAACATTGTGTTGTCTGTTACTAGCCATAATAAAGAGTTACTTGGCACCAATGATTCCACCCATTATTTAACTGACGAAGCCCAACCGGGCATGTCTATCATCTGTTACTGCTCTTAGTCAATTTCCTCCACTTATTTATGTCCCTTCTCTTTCTCACAAACCTCTTTCCCTATTTCACCTGTTCCCATCTCAGTCATGTACTTGCAATTTCAAATGCTTACCTGCACCCCACATACCTGTTCATGAACTCTAACCTTTCCCCATGAAACCCACTTCAACCCTAGACTCTCCACCCCCTAAACCTGTTCCTGCCATTTAAAGGTTTCTCATCAAATCCATTCCAATCATTACTCTTGTCTCGGCTCCCTTATAATAGACACCTATACCCATGCATATACTCCTAATTCTGACTCTTCAACCTCAGAAATGCTCCTGCAAACCTGAACATGTCCCTGCACTCCTGAACCAGACATTCTACGGATGAAAATATCTTAAGTTATCACAATACCTTGTAGCCAGCGTAGGCAAAGCATAGGCGTGCACAGCCTATTGTTATAGGTCTGCACACAAAAGCTCAAACACGTATATAATACACCCACACCCTCACCCACGTATGCACAGATACAAGCATAGGCACACACTCCTGCATTCAGTCAAAATATATCATTACTATCTATAGGGACTATTCACAATAGTCGAGGTGGTGGCAGCCGGTCAACCTACTAGGCCATCGGGCGTACCAGGCCTGCCCACGGAGATGCTGAGACACCCCCCGTCTGTCCACCCGGGGGCCCAAAGTGTGCCTTGGGCTGGGATTAGGGTTAGCCCAGGCACACCCGGCACCTCCTGTGTGCATGTTTATGCAGCCAATCATATTGAACATTCATCCATGTCATCCACTAGCGAGGCAAACTGCAGTGGAGATTCCAGAGTGGTCCCATGCAGGACAGATAGACATAACTGTCTTCAGCCAAAGACACGCAGCGAATGTCACTTCAGGGACAGCTTTTTGTGACTCTCAATATATTTCCAAAATATTTGGAAGGCCAAGGTTACTACTGCCGGCTAAAGAATTCCCAGGCGCAGTAATGACCAAATTTTAACAACCATGCTGAGAACCATGGAAAGAGGCAGTCACCCTGGCACAAAATGTAAATGAATGGAGCTTAGAACTGAACTGACTTTATTTTTAAAGTCTCATAGCAATAATCTATTAATACAGATAAATGAATTCAAAGAAGAATCTTCTGTTCCTGTGATTCCTGCAAATCTGGGGGGGGGATCACCATCTCCAGGTGAAGCGAACTGAATGGTATGTATTGGAGCTCGCTTTTATGAACTCAAAGAAACAGGGAGCATGAAAAACCTTGTTACCTCATGGTGCTAGATTATTATTATCATTATTCAAATAAATATAAAACTCAAGAAATAGCAATTTATTAGCATGTTTAACACATTTCTACAAAATTATGCCATTAAGACAGCTTTCATTATACATGAAACTCTTTTATTGATGTTGACCATTATTTCCTCTTTTATGTGTCCCAATAAACTCCATCAGACCAGATTATTCTCCCTTATTGCTTTCAAGAAGTAAAGAAACAGGCATTTATGTCTAATTTTATCCATCTGTAGTATTTTCGCCGTGTAACAATTTGATAACTCAAAAGTTGCAATATGGAGTGCCAGGACAGAACTAGAGCAAGTGTCTTAATGCATTTGTACAAAGGAAGACTGATTGTGTTTCTCGGAGTATGCTCTTTGTGAGCTCTTTTCAAGACCTCTAGTCTTTTTTGTTCCGTTACAGATTTCTATAGTAAATGTGTGACAAAAGCATATATCACTTTGCACTGGTCGACTGGGAAACAGGCTCTTAATAAATATACTCACATTTATTTATTTATTTTGTACAAAAGGCACACACTCTGTTTGTGCTCTAACTTTATAGACTTTTTTTTTTACCCATAAATTAGGCAAAAAAATAAGAAGTTAATGGTATTATTCTCTCCTTTTCATGAATATACAAAATGACAGATACAGTAAATGAGATTTTATGTAAATCAAATAAATTTTATGTGCAGAACAAACATTTCAGTGGAACACTCCCAGTATATAGCTTACACTACAATGTTTAGTAGTCTAGTAGGGTGTAGCCCAATGTCTAGTAGGGTGTAGGTCTATTAATTTCTAAAATTTAAAAAGGAACACTCTACTCATCCTCAAAAGTAAAGAATATAGGGAGTATAGCGATAGTGTCAGAATGCAACCAGTTTTAGCAGATATAAAACCAGTAGAATTCAGCTACTCCTGGAATATAGTACATACAGAGAAGAAAGACCTTCCTCGGTGCAACATACAACCATACATATGATAAAACCCCTTGAGGGTTTTCTACACCTATTACCACGCATCTATTTTTATGATATACCTATCTATACAATTCAGCATTTTATCATATGTATGATTGTATGTTGCACCGAGGAAGGTCTTTCTTCTCTGTACTCTACTCATCCTAACAACTATACACTTAAAGTGGTCAGGATTAGGGATGAGCCGAACACCCCGTGTTCGGTTCGCATTCGAACAATTTCAAAAGTTCGAGTTTGAACGCGAACACGAACCGAACTCAATTCAAGTCAATGGGACTCAAAAGTTCGATTTTTAGAGTGCCCTCCAAGAGGGCATATATGCAAGATATTTGCCATAAAAGGTGTATGGGGGTCTGGGTAGTGCCCTGGGGGACAGGCAACAAGGACAAAAAGTTTTTAAAAAAAGGTTTTTAAAGGAACAGTGAGTTTTCCATGAAATAAGGGTTAAAAATAAAAGAGAAAAATTCCTTCAAATATCGTGCCTAGGAGGTCCCCATAACCTGCCCGTGAAGTGGCGGATTTGTAGGCTGTATAGACACATTTAAAAACAAAAAAATTACGTTTCAAATGACGGTAAACGCTTTTCCTTTAATCTACTCATAAACAACTGCTTGGGGCGGCAGTCTGTATTAAAAAAGGAGACGTTTTAGGACACGCAGAACAAGTTTAGTGTTTTTTTGGCTAAATTATGGTGAAACTTATGCAGGCTTTGGTTGAAAGTAACAATAGGTGCTTTAAAATTGGGCCTTTAACGTAGGCAACAGCAAGTGCCTTCACACCGTAACCCCTCTGTGGTATTGTGGAAGAGTGCAGGGTTGGACCCTGCGGTCCAAAAAATTAAAATGATTTAAATCTGGTAATATAGGCGTCAGTGTCAGTGTAGCCAAATATTGTGCCTTTGGTGGCAGTGAGAACACAAAGATTAGAACAATTCCCAGATATTTTGTATAAATGACTGACCCCCAAAATTGCTGGTGGCAGTGAGAAAACAAAGATTAGAACAATTCCCAGATATTTTGTAGAAATGAGACCCCCCCCCAATAGCTGCTGGCAGACTGGCAGTGAGAAGACACACTAACACAACAATCTCCTCTCAAAAAACACGTGCTGAAGGCTGTGTGAAGCCTTATATAGTGTGCTGCGGATTTTAGCTCTGTGAGCCCATGATTGGGCAAAATTTGCCCAATCAGGACTCTGAGCCGTGATTGGCATAGTCTTGCACCTGTCTTGCACCTAAACTGTGGTCAGGTGCAGGCTGTAGCCAATTACAAGCTTCAGGCCAGTGGAAAGTGCATTGTGGTCCATTGTGGTGCATTGTGGGCAAACATGTGGCTAACACGCGGAAATGTTCATAGTTCGCGAACAGGCGATGTTCGAATCGAACTCCAAACCGATCGAACAGAACAGCTCATCCCTAGTCAGGATGTGTAGAGTCTCCCCCTCCTCCCAGCACTCCCAGTCTTATTTTATCAAGGGGTGATTTGGGTGAGTTTCCTACACCCCACACAACGTCACCACAGCTGGGAATAGTTAAATTTCCCAGCTGCTGGTCATCATATCAGTAACTGATGACATCCGCACACAGATAGCTTGCTGATATCACCTCTCTGTAGTGAGCGGTCTCAGAGAGGCAGCCGATGGAACAGATTTACGCATATGCGCAAGTCAAACCCATCCAGGGGCTGAATATAGAATATTTGATACAGTCCTAACCTCAACATCTGAGGAAAGGGATTTAGGGGTTATTATTTCAGAGGATTTAAGGGTAAGTAGTCAATGTAATAGAGCAGCAGGAAATGCTGGCAGAATGCTTGGTTGTGTAGGGAGAGGTATTAGCAGTAGGAAAAGGGAAGTGCTCATGCCACTGTACAGAGCACTGGTGAGACCTCACTTGGAGTACTGTGTGCAGTACTGGAGACCGTATCTCCAGAAGGATATAGACATCTTAGAGAGAGTTCAGAGAAGGGTTACTAAAATGGTGTACGGCTTGAAGGAGAAAAGTTACTAGGAAAGGCTTAATGATCTTAACATGTACAGCTTGGAAAAAAGACGAGACAGAGGAGATATGATAGAAACATTTAAATACGTAAAGGGAATCCACAAGGTAGAGGAAGGGAGTATATTTAAAAGGAAGCAAAGCAGCAAGACAAGAGGACATAGTCTTAGATTAGAGGGGCAAAGGTTTAAAAGTAACATCAGGAAGCATTATTTTACTGAGAGGGTGGTGGATACATGGAACAGCCTTCCAGTTGAAGTGGTAGAGGCCAAAACAGTAATTGAATTTAAGCAGGCATGGGATAGGCATAAGGCTATCCTAAACAAAAGATAAATCCAGGTAAAGTATCCATGTAATTGGGCAGACTAGATGGGCCGAAAGGTTCTTATCTGCCGACATTTTTCTATGTTTCTATCCCTCTGCGCAGGTACTACAGAACTTGCAAACATGATGTGCATAAGTCCCTTTGCTCTGCACATTTTACAGTCCCTGTACTTTGCAGAGGAGAGTAAATTGCATTAGAACATTTCATGGACTTCTGGGTCCAGGAGTCCCTGAAACGAAGAGGAGAAGCAGCGCAGGGCGAGGGACAAGAGGGGAGTAAATTTCCTCAAAAAGAAAATGTAATTGAACAGAGGCTGTCAGCTGGGCAGAGGATGGGTACTTCAAACACCGGTGAAAGAAACAGAGCCATTAGAAGCCCAATGTGTCTGTTGGTCCCCAAACCTATTTTCCCGGGAACGATCACTCTTATAGGTGAGGAAGTGGATTCTCGTGTTTGGAGGTGGACATTCCAGACAACTGATCCACCAAACCACCCAGGTAATAATATTTGAGCTGTGTACCCCAAGCAGGACCACCAATGGATAAGTTGATAGAGAGTGGGTTCTGGGTGGATTGTAGTGCTGGTCCATTCATAGTTGAATCATAATAAAAAGTGTTGGGTCAGTAATGGAGGTCTTCTTATACTACTACTTGTGTATAGATTTAGAACTGGCCTTTCATGCCTCTTCATCCTGTGATATCTCCCAGCCAACCCAGAGCTAGAGAGTGTCTCACCTGGGATCGACAATTTTAACCAAAGGGGAATCAAGATCTGTCATTATTTATAACCAAGTCTAGGAGACTTGTAACATTTCTTCACATGGAGCCAGTAACACATACTATATACAGAATGGAAAGGGAGTCATATCAATGTTTCAGGATGAAGAGGGGCCTTGATCTGGTTACCAAGGACAATAATAGTAAAATAGAGTGGGTTAACACAGATGGTTCTCCTTTTACACATTCGTACTGTGGCTGTAGATCCGTGCTTATCTCCTCACGGGGTTAAAAAAAAATCACAACATGGCTTTGCAGAAATAATTTCAAGCGTTGCTGGGGATTTTCCCAGACAACAAAATAATTCACCATAATATTGATGAAGATTGGCCAAAACATTTCCATGGTCACTCAGCCTGAAATAAGTGTTTTCAACACTGTACTTTATAGAAAAAAAAAAACACTTTGGAAATACAGAAAAAAAAGCTACCAGAGTTCTATAGAAAGATACATATCTGTGTTGTATACAGTCCATGTAGACCAGAGATCTCAAACTCTGGCCCCTCAGATTTTTCTGAACTACAACTCCCATGATTCTGACCATCAACTGCATTCAAGGAATTCTGGGATTTGTTTGTCAACATCATCTTGGGGGCCCAGAGTTCAAGATCCCTGATGCATAGAGAACAGTTAATTTGACAACGTAATAACTCGCAAGGCTCCTATCACGAGATACTTTCCTCCAGACCTACTTTCTAATTTCCATTATCCTTTCAAACAATTAAATATTTCTTAAAATGCCACTTTTTAAAAAAAAATACATAATTAAATGTGCCGCTGGCAATGTGAACATTTTTTTATGCCGACCAATGTTCTATAGTACAGAACGTTTAAAATAGATTTAAAAAAGAAAAACCGTAAAAGAACTAAGGTGCTATGAAATGGTCCCGTTCACTATCCTTTCAGTGCATAAGCATTTTGTCTCGCCATCTAGTGGATGTAGCCAATAAAGGAGCTTTCGTCATGCATGCAAAACTACATGTATAATCCTTGATATGAAAATATTCATCATGTTCAGCATGTATTTCTTTCAAGTGTATCAGTGTGCTCAGTGCTCTTTGCATAAATGATGGCGTAAGGAGACTCTTGTTACCTTATATTCCAACTAAAAGTGCTGAAGTGTTCTCACACAAATCCGTGCAGCAATGCAAAACATTTCCCTCCATGACATTATAGAGGAAGCACACATACCCCAAAACAAGTAAAGGTCGATTGAAGAGCAGTGTAGTTTCTTTGCCTTTGCTACTTATTTATGAAGCATTTTTAATCATGTTGCACACAAAGCACATGTCGTTTTGAAGCAGCACTGAACTTTTAATAGGGCTTTTCGAGTAAAAGAAAAAACGTCATGTCCTATTTTAACACAATATATCATTTTGAGTTTGTGACGGACCGCCCGGCACACTGTGTGCCACCATCAGTCTCTGGCTTTGTCCAAGCTGGCGTCCGAAATCCAGCAACTTCAGCCCCAAAATAATGAAGATTTACCCCAAATCACCAGCCACAACCAGTGTTCAAAGCAGCAAAGCAGAACTAACTCTTTTATTTGAAAAAACATACAGCTATATCAGTTCACGGACAACCCCCTTCATGAATACAACCAGATTAGATAACTGCACAGGGAATGGGACCTTCAAATAATGGAACCTTACTTGGATTCTGGCTAAAGTTAATTCCTGGGAGGAGGGGGGGGGAAGCAGGTAAAACAAAGGGATATTTCTACAGTATACAGAGAGCGAAGTGAGCCAATACAGAATAATACACAGACATCCGGGGAAAGGGCATTAACGGACCAAAAGTTGCTGCTTCTAGGGTAACAGGCCATTATGTCTAGGCCCCTGGAGGACTTTCCAAACACCCCCAACCAAAACAGATTCCTGGAGAAATAGTTAACCCCCGCAGCCAGGGTCTGTCACAGAGTTGTATTTCAGTGGGTTAACCCACAAAAAGTCTAAATGCTCAAACTCATGTTTTACTTGACTACCAGCTCCTAAACTCCCTCATTGTTCCATTTCTGATCCATCTCCCACACCGTCCCCATATACCCCATTGCTTATGATACTCTGCAATTTACCCACACCTTGGTGTGTCACCCCACTCCTGTCAGATTGTAAGCTCACTGGAGCAGTCCTCTTTGCCCATCATTCTCCATGCTTCAAACTTGATTACTGTAGTTATAGTTTGTTTTGTCCTACCCGGTCATATCCAGTGTATGGGGTTGCAGGGGGTCGAGCTTAATGTGCAGTAACACAAAGGAGGAACAGGCAAGAAAGAGCAAATGTAGGTTTTTTCTAGTACAACACAGGAGGGATAAACAAAAGGCAATTCAGAATCAAGTAATTTAGTAGCTGGGCGAGACAGGAAAACAGGTAGACACTGGATATTACTAAAACACAGATAAAAGATGGGGCAAGGACAGAGAATATGACAAACAGCAGAGAAATCAACGGGGCAGGAAAGGGGCTGACTGAAATATAAATAGAGCCAGGATAGAAACAGAGGGACACTACAGGAACAGAACTGATTATGGATACTGGGAGGACAAACAAAGGGTTAACTAAGAGAACACTCACAGCAGACAGATGAGAACAGAATTAGGGTATGGCTGGATAAGGTGAAAGTTCAGGAGTTGTGCGAATTGTAATCCAGGGAAATCATAACAGTGTTCCATTAACAAAAACAAGTCTGTGGGAGCAAAAGCCGAATTCTTGCAATAAAGTGAATTTCCAAGGCGTGGTATCCAAGGGGCTATTCCACAAGAGAGTCCAGGTTCAGATCCAGAGGTCAAGGGGTTTTAGAAATCAGACAAAGTCCATATAAACAAGCCAAGAGGTTCGGGAGACAGGTGAACAAAACAGGCTTTGCTGAAAGCAGGATCACACTGACATGTAATGACGATGCAGAAGCACTGCATTATGGCTCCTTTGGTCTTTTGTAGGGAAGTGTTAGGTTGTTAATTGAGAGCACCTGAATAAACTGCTAAACAGTGAAAGGAATTAGGCTGGGCAGGACAGAACAAGAAAGGTAAAGCTAGGGTTAATATTATAGTTTTGCAGTCTTCTTGCCTTTCTTGCGGACACGGCGCCGTGGGGTATGACATACCCATTGTACTGCACTGTGGACTTGGTGCTTTATAAACATTTGCAGCTGTTCGTAAGACAGCTTACACTTTAAAGGCCATTCATGTAAACCAAAACCTCTGTGTTTTGTTTCGCAAGGCGCTACACTGATAAGCGCATATGATAACCTTTTTTTCTTGAAAAATACACAAATAAATATACATGTATACAACATGTATCACATAAATCATCCTTGCACCGCATGGGGGTTTTACTTGAAGTTGTACCCTACAACAACTTCTGAGCCTGATTCCTAAGGACCTAGTTTAGGTCCAAGAAAGTGTGAGTAAATTTCTATTCCACTTTTCTGTTTTTCCATAGTATTACAGTCTATGCTATGCCCTGTCTGTATCCATATTTAAGGGTGTAAAGACTTGAAGTATCAAGATTACCTGTACCGAAAAGGGCAAGTGGGTAGCCGTTAATAACCCAGAGGCGCATCATCCAGAACCAGGAAGGCTCTACTTCATGTGAGTGTGCTGACGCTTCTTTGGTTTATCCATGTGGTGTACATTAGATCGCACAATGATGTTTTTCCTTTTCTGAGGTTACCCTAGGAAGAAAGCTCTCTTCAGGATCTGGGAAAACTACTCCTGGGACTTAAAGAAAGGAACATTGTTTTCGCTGCACTCCATCCCCTTGGACTATTGGTATATATGTATATTTGTTGTATCCCCAGCCAGGTCAATATTGCTGCTGCCCCTCTCTATGTTTTCTTTTTAATCCCAAAGTGGAGTTGTTTCTGGAGAGGGTATAAATATAAACTTACCATTCTGCCGCTCACCTGATAAGCAGCATGAGGATATGTGGTTGCTTAGAAAAGCAGCTCTTGGTTTCATTAGTTAGGACCCACCTGACCCAGAGGTGCCGTAACGTGACAGGTGGGCTTACACATCTGTGGCCATTCAAGTAAACCAAAACCTCTGATTGTGTTATGTTTCACATAGAGCTACAGTGTGAGCACAAATTACAACCTTTTTTCTTCTTATGTTTTATACATGAAGCAGTCTGGATACTTCTGGTCTACGCAGCATCCTCGATAGGGAATAGACGCGAAACCGTTTTTTCTGCATATCAGCTTAGATTCACTAAACATTCAAAGTGGAATGATGTTGATGCTCTGAGTTTCCATGACTAATTTGCTGCTGGGAAAACACGAAAGTCACTATGAACTGCAGCAACATGGCCCAACCACAATCTCCATGTCATTATAAGTATAGGAAAATAGGATGAGACACGAAGCCCTCGTGACCCAAAAAAATCATGGTTGTAAACACACAAGCATGAAAAAAATTCAGGAAGAACTTGCAAGTACAAAAAAAGACCTGGCCGCATTGCCAACTCCAAACGCTGCATATTGACCACAAGGGCGAGAATAACAGCACCAATCCACTTTGCACAAACTGAGGAATGCCCATGGGATGCCTACATTCTGCCCATTGATGGCTCAACAAGGAGAGCAAATCCTGTGTCCGCAATCAGGAATGAGACGAAGCAAAAAAAATGGCTGAGAGACACCTAAGTCACAAAGCTAATTGTCTGTATCAACATTCAAGCCGATATACACTAAAGCAAAGATAAGTAATAGTTTCCCAGCCATCAGATTCAGATCAAGCACAAAGTCATTCCAACAATCATGGCGGCTATAGTGTTTAGTATGGCCACCACGGCCAGCTTTTTACTTAGCAGTTACTCCCCTTAGCCATTTGTTCGTATTTTACTGCAGTGTGATGTTTTGTGACTTTCGATTTAGCCATCGTACCATGAACAACTCTGACTATGCCAAAAGAGAATCTCGGCCATTGATTGCTTGAGTCAATCGTTTCCCACACAGTGATTGATTGACACGCCAATCACTAACTGCGCAATTTTAAATGTGTATTTAACCCCTTTTGCAGGGGTCAGGGATATAGCGCACGCTTCCTTGGAGAATTTAAGTTACAATAATAAACGATTGTGAGAAGACATGTTTTATTAGATTAACGCTTCCAGTAACGTACCATTAGCATAAGAGTCGCGGCTTTTTTATTACTCTTTAATATAGTTAGATTATAGAAAATGTTTTTTTTATTTAATTTCTATAGATTCAAATTATAAAAGTGCGCTCGGAATGCTCGTTTGTATTTAAGAGCTCTATAAAGGAATGAATAAACAATATGTCTTGACAAGGATGAGTTAACGTGTATGTCAATATGCCTCTTGACATATGCATGTCTCTCAATTTGTTTGGCATTTTTGGCTTTCCACATATGCTAAATGTTTTCAGGCCTGCAGATGAGTAATCACTATACACATATCACAATGAAGAAACGTAACACACAGCCCTTATGGATTTTAATTATACTTATGCTGGTGTTCTCGGGTGTTAAGATTATGGTGGTTTAAAATAACACAATTTTAACCACTTGAATGCTAAGGACGCGCTCAGCGCGTCCTCAGCATTCCCGCTGGTATGCGGAGGACGCGCTGAGCGCGTCCTCGCATTGGGGTCAGCGTTCGGCCGGGTTCCGGCCGATCGCTGGCCCCTCCGGTGCGGGCTGACATCCTGGATGTCAGCCCGGCATCCGGAGCAGTGGCCGCCATTATTAGGTGTCATCGCGCCCCCGCGATGACACCTAATTCAGGCGCCCCCCCCGCATGTGCGGAGGAGGCGCCTGAAAGGGAGGGGGGGGAGGTCCTTCGGACCTCTCTCCCTCCCGATCGGCGGCTCACAGGGGCTTAACCCAGGCATCATTTGGAAGGGCACAGCCTGCCCTTCCAAATGATGCCTGGCATTAACCCCTGGGGAGCTGGATCGCAAATCGGCGCTGAAAAGCGCCGATTTGCGATCCTTCCCGGGAGCTGGCCGACATCTTGGATGTCGGCCAAGCTTCCGGGAACTCCCCCAGAGGACTGGCGTCATCGTGCGCAGCACGATGACGCCAGTCCTAGCATTAACCCCTAACTGCCACGAACTGTGGAGATAGGGAGTTCCAATGAACTCCCTATCTCCCGATCCGTGGCAGTTAGGGGTTAAATTTTGATATCGTTGGATCGGCCAGAGCATGGCCGTTCCAACGATACCAAACATGAAAGTAAAAAAAATTGTAAAAAAAAAGAAAAATAAAAAAAAAAAAAATTAAAAAAAAAAAATTAAAAAAAAAAAATAAACACTTTTTTTTTATTTTTTTTGGTTTGTTAATGCAGCAATATTGTTCCCATTTCAATTATAATGTGAACAATGATGCTGCATTAACGATTTTTGTATGCGGTGCGTTTGTTAAAAATGGTGTCATTTTCCCCAAAAAAAAATGTAACGAGACCCCATCTCTAATTTTTTTAACAAGCGCACCCCATACAAAATATAACCGCAATTGCTCGCATGTTAAAATGTGGAAAAAAACACTTTACACGCTGTAAATTATTGAAAATACATATTTTATTGCATTTTTTGTTATAATATACAAACATGACATAACGTATACATATAATAATGACATATTATGAATCTACCGAGTCTGACGGAAAGAACGATATATAATATGTCGATGTCATATACTAAAATAAGCCTTCAAAACACGTTTAAACATGATGCGCAAAACAGGTAAAAAATGACCTCAGCACAGGGGCGGGAAAAGCCTCAGCAGCGAAAGGGTTAAGAAATCGATTTTGATAATACAGTTACCCACTGGTTACATTGACACTAATATCGAACACTTTATATCACAAACTAAGAAAGGTACGAGGTATACCGGTGATACTGGCAAGGGAATCCACAAGGTAGAGGAAGGGAGTATATTTAAAAGGAAACAAAGTAGCAAAACAAGAGGACATAGTCTTAGATTAGAGGGGCAAAGGTTTAAAAGTAACATCAGGAAGCATTATTTTACTGAGAGGGTGGTGGATACATGGAACAGTCTTCCAGTTGAAGTGGTAGAGGCCAAAACAGTAATTGAATTTAAGCAGGCATGGGATAGGCATAAAGCTATCCTAAACAAAAGATAAATCCAGGTAAAGTATCCATGTAATTGGGCAGACTAGATGGGCCGAAAACTTCTTATCTGCCGACATTTTTCTGTGTTTCTATGTTTCTATGTTTCCCAAGTTTTGTCATCAACTATCGCCAACAGGACAGATTTTATCCCCATGTCCATGTCCCCATAATCCCCATGTTTCAGCTGGCAAAAAGTGGTTCAGGGAGTATGAGACCTCATTTTCACTCATGGATTGGTCACCGCACAGTCCAGACCTTAACCCCATTGAGAATCTGTGGGATAATGTGCTGGAGAAGACTTACGAAGCATCCGACTCTCCCCTCAACAATACAATATCTTGGCCACAAATTAATGCCACTCTGGACGCAAATAAATGCTGTGACATTGAATGAGCTTATCCAAACGATGCCAAGGCGAACGCATGCTGGAATCAAAGAAAAACATGGTCCAATCGAGTATTAGCAAATGTGACTTTTTGAGCCAGGACGTGTATAATTAATTTTTGGAAAGAGAAAACATTATTTTGGGTTGTGAGGGGCTTTGATCTGAATTGTTAGGACAGTTGAGGAGTTTTTAAATAAGAAGATGTAAGTTATCTGTAAGATAAACCATTGGTATTACGGGAGAAAAAGATTGATGAAAAACTAAACCAAAATTAAATTGAAGAGGAGGCCGGTGTTTAGTCCGTGGAATGTGAGGTTAAAGTGTTTACGTGGTTGACACTTTAAAGCACAAGCATCATACTTAGTATTAGGTACTGCCATCGCCTGTTTCCTACAGGTTGGCTCTCCCGATCTCCCCTGACAAGTAAACATTGGCAGCTTTAATTGGCCCTAGATTGCGGCACCAATGCTATTTCCAAGATGGTGGTGTCCATGTAACAAGTGCACTATGAGAGCTCCGACACTACTGGAAAACCTATGCACACATCACATTCGATTGCAAGTTGTCAGAAAATTTCAAGGACCATTACTGGAGCAGTTAGTAATAATAAGAGTAATAAAATACAATGGAGACAATTTATAGGGAATGTTCAGAATTGGGATTTATTTTAATCGGAAAGAAATCGAAACCAGTGGTTGAGTAGAATGTTGACGCATATCCCACACATACAAGTCTATTCACTAAAGGTGAAACTCAGGAGAATTGGCAGGAGACGTGAAAATTCTAGTTCAAAATAGCCAAACCAGAGAAATTCTCCCATTTATCTCACTTTCCAAATTGGCTATTTGGTCTAGATTGTTCTCTTCTCCTGCCAATTCTCTGGAGTTTCACCTTTAGTTAATAGACCTGATAGTGGAACTTTAGATCAGTCAAACCTGTCCTCTACAAGGTATCGCCATCAAAAATAATATAGTCCTGCAGAAATATACTTTTTTCAAGCATCATATTAAAAATAAGTACCTTGACTCAGCGTTTCATTTATGAAATCATTACCTACAGGACCATCAGCACTGTCATCCTAATGAATATTATGGGCAACGCAAAGTGTTTAGTGTATAAAAGTGTTTGTTTTTATGAATTATAATTAGTTGGCGAATGATATTTATGGTTTATTATGAATTTCTTCTGTGGTTTCCCTGAGTTAAGCTGTGCAGTAATAGAGGTCAAAGATGCAATTAATCCGTGGCACAGGGTACAACTTCTCAATCCAACTGATTTGATTAAGGTCAAGCCATGTGCATTACAAATACATTTGCAGCTCTGGGTAATAATTCATTCCCAGCACTATTAACATTAGCCGGTTATACTAAGGACACACTATAAAAAAAGTGCTGAAAAAAGGACATACTGATTTTTTCATTAATTTCTTGAAAAAAATATTCTGCAGTATCCGTCCTATGCAATATGTCCTGAAAATTGAAAAACAGTAAGGTAACCGAGAGCTGTAAGAAAATTATTTCAGGGAACAACGTGTTGCATTTGGGATGCAAGGAACGTCTTGAACACTCTGGAGGCCTATGAGAAAAGTCATTCTAGGGTTTGCCAACCAGCTTGAAGAGGAACTTTATTTTCTTGTGAGAGCAAAAACCAGTTTATTAGAGCACTAAGATCAGTCAATGACGTGAGTGACTTGCCGTCTAGTTTCAGTGCTCTCATACACGTGTTGACTATAGGGTCCATTCACAAAATACCAAAATTGCACGCAATTTTGGTGCTTTCCTTTTTGTTGCACTTCAGCACATTTTGGCGATTATATCTCATCAAAGATACAGTGAATTCAATATCTATAAAATGTTCCCCGAATTTTGTCGAAAATTGAGTCGCCGAAGCAGTTATCGGACGTCGGCAAAAAATGCCAAATTGCACCAAAAAAAAGAAAAAAAGAAAGAAACTCCAAATATGAGTTTAAATTAATTAAAAAGTATTAAATAATATTATTTATTGAATAATTTTATCTTTTATTTATTTGTAACTAAATAATAGGAAAGGTCCTTAAAAAAAAATAATAAAAATGTCTGTTAAAAAGAAATAAAAACTATTTAAAAATCTGTTAAAAGTTACAAAAGGATACAAAGTGCTGTTTTAAAAATGAAAATAAAGCTTTCTGTAAAAAAATGAAAATAATAAATGGTCTTTCTTAAAAAAATAAAAAAGATATTACAATTTTTTTACACTGAAACATGGGATTCGCCTGTTTAAACCAATCAAATTAAAATATAGAAATCATGGCATTTTGCCACAGTTTCGGTGCAATTCAACATTCTGTGAATACAAGACACGATTATCTTCTGTGGGGCAATTTTGGTGCTGCTGAACTGTGGCTAACTGCACCGTATTTCGCTGTCGAATCTCCTGTGTTTAGCTAATTGACAGCTTTGTGAATAGACAAATTATCCAGAAATTGCACCTATGGTGAAAGTCACCTCTCGGGGGAATTTCAGGGCCAATTTGGAGGTTAGTGAATAACCCCTTATGAGTCTAGAGCAGGGGTCAGCAACCTTGGCTCCCTGATGTTTTGGGAACTAAATTTCACATGTGGCTCAGTCAACATAGTCAGACAGAGCATCTTGGGAGATGTAGTTCCCAAAACATCAGGGAGCCAAGGTTGCTGACCCCTGGTCTAGAGGTAATCCAGATGCGTACCTTGAGTACCTTGAGAGGTTATAGCTAGACCTTCATGACAAGGCCTCACTAGATCCAAAAGAATCCCTGGAGTTGTTGTTGCAGAGGAGGCTTTCATGGCATTTCAGTTCTGGTCATCCTTATTGGGTGATGACAGTCTCATTTGTATTCGGTATTGTCTCCTGTGTAATGGCACTATCGAACGAAAGACTCATGAGATCTGAGAGGATCCACCGTACGACAGGGCACAAATGGCGCTGCCTAATCTCTGTGCTCTCATGAACTTGTTTTTGTTCCTTAACCTCTTTTAGTCATGGTTGTTGGCCACCACGAGAGGTGGGATATGCATTCACCTCTCCTGTTGATCTACATTTAGGAAAGAGGGAGAAAAAATATGTGGCTGGAAGATATTAATTCCTGTAACTTGCTACCAATATGTGCCTGGTTTTTAAAGCAGAATTCATGGAACATTAGCCAGTTCAATGTGCAAACAGATGTTCTGCTTCAGTTCTTTAGTTATTCTAATAAGGTCCTTGAGGTATAAAATGAGTTATGAAATGATGGAAAGCTTGTGCATTTCATTCAAGATCCCCAAGATCCTAACACTGAGAAGTCTACAGTATAACATTTACTGAGGAAAACAATTTTATAATGGTCTGACCAGAAAAAAAAGATGCATCACATATTATCGGAGTCTTTTTCATGCTCATTAAAACCACGGTCTCTAGATTTCTTTGGTTGTTGTGGGACACTTTCACTGTCTCTACTTCCTGTCCCCTAGCATCTGCCTTTAGTATGGAGACAGTGCTGGAGTAGATTACTCTTCCATAGCTTGAACATCGCGTGAGTGAGGCCCTACCTTAGTCGTTAGACTAGTTTTCCACAATATGCCCATCTTGTTCTCATTTATAGGAGGTTCTACCATTCTATCTTGCATGTACGCACTATGCTATAAATTGGACATACCTGAATGCATACGAAACAACAGTTTGAATGTTCCCGATATTCTTTTGAAATATTCCTGTGACCTCAGCTGATGTTACTGTAATTTCCACACACTTCTCAAAGTGCTGTAGATGATGATTTTGTGTTGTATTCGTTTATCCCTCCCCTATCCCTTATTTTGTTTTCTGTACCCCTCAGTATCCTGCGAAAATCCAAAAAAGTGGCAAATCTCAAATGACCTCACTATCCCTGGTATTAACACTTGAGGTGATGGTTAGAAATATTTCAGGAGGTAACACATAAGGGTTTAAACATGTGCTTTTCGTTTTGTCCAAATTTGAATTCTTCCGAAAATCCAGCATTTTTCGTTTTCCGAAGCATTTCCAAAAACAATAATCGGCCGTCTGAAAATTCAAATCGATCCAAAACTCTGAATCGTGGTAACAATGAAAAACGAAATTGATCAAAAATGAACAAACAAACAAAAAAACAATGTGTTAATGGGCATTGGGCATCTCACAGGGCACAGCTTATGTCCCAGCAAAGGGTTAATGGGGCATCTCACAGGGTCCCCATATCTTTTTTTTTTAGACTTACTTTTTGTCATTAATCACTATAAAATTATATAAAATGGAAAACGAATCGATCTGATAACGAAATACATATCGTCCGAAATTAACAAATTGGTTCTAATTACGTTAACGAATCAATCCGAAAATTTACGCTCCAAAACTAAATGAAAATTTTTGTCCATGCACAGGTCTATAAGTGTTGAAAATGTATGCACTATTTACAGTTTTTCCCAATTCTTCTCCCAAAATGCAAGGTGGAAATATGCAAATCAGCATATGGTACGACACATGTTGATTCCAGACGCGGTATCCCCACGCGGTCCGTCATTAAAAAACAGCTGCTGAGCCACAAATTTTGCACCAAATCTTGGATTTTATCTGTCAGAAATAACAGGAGTTTAAAATATGGCTGGTTTTCTGTGTGCCGAAGATTAATGGGCGTTGCATTTTGAGGAAAGTCTCAACAGCTCCTCTTAATGCAGCATTCGCCTTCATTCTATCCATCTCTCCTCAGTGACATTCAAGGTGAGGTGCCGAGCAGAATATAGCTCTACTCTGACATCCTTTCTGAGCGCCTTTAATTATTGATATGCATCTTGACATGTTCATATATAAAATGTATAGAGTCAGAAATTCAGCATTTGCGATGAAGAACAGTCTGAAATTTTATAAATGGACACGAAGAGCAAAATTAGGTTCCATTAGATAAAAAATAGATATGTTTTTTATAATGAGATTGTAAGCAACATTTCATTATACTGTAGTTCCAGATTATAAGGAATACATGGAGAGAACTGGTGACACTAATAGTTTAGTCTTGAACATAAAAATAAAAGGTATAAAAAAATAAATACTACTGGTGTCTAAGATAACATGTAGGGATGTGCATGGCTGAAAAATTAGTTTTGTTTAGTTTTGTTTTTAAATAATTTTGTTTTCGGAATTTCGTAACTAATTTTGTTTCGTATTTTGTTTCGTTTCATTTTGTATCGATTCAAAATTTTGTATCGATTTGAAATTTCGAATCGATTCGAATTTCATATATCAATTCGATAGTTGATATCAATTCGAATTTTGGATCAATAAATAAAACCCCAATTAAACACATTTTGCTGTTAAAAGACAATGTAGGGTTAAATATTAAGCTGTGTCACAGATTTAGTATTTGAGTCAAATTAAACAGTGAAACAAAATTTATTTGTTTCATAAACTCCTTTGCTGACTTTTACTTTTTTTGTAAGTTAAGATCAATTGGATAGTTCATTTCAAATTCGATAGTTGATATCAATTCGAATTTTAGGTCACTAAATAAAACCCCCATTAATCAAATTTTGCTGTTTAAAGACAAGCTAGGGTTAAATTAAGCTGTCTCACAGATTTAGAATTTGAGTCAATTTAACAGGGACAGGTGCTTGTGAAACTGTGAAACGAAATTAATTTGCTTCATAAAGTTGTTTGCTGACTACATTACTTGTATTGTATGTATTTTAATTTAAGATCAATTCGATAATTGATATATCAATTCGATAGTTGATATCGATTCGAATTCTGGAACACCAAAATTTTTTAAAAATTATTCAAATTTTTCTTTTATGATGATGACACAGTGTAAAAACGAAATAAAATCACTATATACCATTTTGTTTTGAATTTGTATTGTATCGATTTGTTATTTGGAAGTACTTCCGAAATACAAAGTAAAGGATTTTGTTCCGAATTTTTCCAAAAAGAATGCACATCTCTAATAACATGTTAGTTTGCTGAAGTGAAGGCCAAACTAACCATATGATTGGTGTTTTAATAACCAGATTTTTTACTTACAAGTGAAATACTTTAATATGTGTTCATTAGTATGGATCAAGAATCATAGTTTTCTGCCAGAGTTACAAGACTCTTCTTGAATAACATACAATAAAAGCTCACAGGTTTGAGGTGAACAAAATCATTGGCCCTTTGTTGGTGGGGATGTTGGCTGAAGGTACCTTTTACATTTGTGGTGGATGTGTCTATGTTTTGAGATCTTTTAAGTCAATATCTTCTTCAGAGGTAATTCCATGTATCAAGCCCTACAAACGGCTTAACCTCCCTCGCAAAGAGGCTACTAAAAGACCTTACTTTGCTCCTGGTCCAAACCACAACTAATGTTATAAAGACCATGGGTAAAGACTTAAAAACGTTCTATTAGATATCCGGTACTCAACCCTGGTCCTCAGGTCCCCCTAACAGGTCAGGTTTGACAGATTTCTGAAGCACAGCACAGATTTTATTCACTGCTCAGTGATTGCAGGATTCAGTCTGCATTTCCTCAAAGTAATCCTAAAAATCTGGCCTGTAGGGGATCCCTGAAGAGCATAGTTAGGAAAAACAGCTCTAGATAGTCAAACTATTCCAAGCTGCGGGTTCCTGCATGAAGTGACTTCTTTAGCATTTAAGTTCTGGTCTCCCTTTTTGGTGAAAAACGGATATGCATTTCGTATTGTCTTTTCTGTAATGGTGCTATTAAGCTAAAACCTCATGAGACCTGAGCGTGGACCAAACAAAGGGCTACGGCTACTGCCCATATGCAATGATCTCGTAAACTTGTTTTCGCTCTCCATGAGTGTAGAGAGTAATCCAGACGAGGTGTCAGTTACACCCTCCTGATCAGGCCCGGATTAAGATCTCTATGGGCTTGGAGCTGAATATTTTGGTGGACTTTTTTTGTAATTTAGTGAAATGAAAACATATATTTTTGGTTATTTAATAGAGCAGATACGGGTATATCTAACCAGGCAGATACTGTGTGATTAATTTTTCATTCAGATTTCAATCATTTAAAGAGTGTAATTTTTTTTTTACATTGTATCATCCAAACCTTTTGTGGTTAAATATTCTATAGGGAATTCTTATTAAAAAAAATGTGAAATGGGAACCTGTTATTGCATTTTTCTGATAAAATATACAATTTTAACCAAAAATAAAATAAAATTAAATATTTACCTTGTGTTTTGGAACATGTTTTTTTTTTACGAATAATATGACTATGTATAAAACACTGACCTTGCTCCCAGCGTGGGAAATGAGAAGGTGAGTAATGGCAGTGGTATTGCTCATTTTATACGTGACAAATGAACAATGCCATTGCTTTGGAACAAAAAATAAATAAATAAATAAATACATTTTCTTTTTTTAGATTTTACATGGTCATGTTGAGTATTAATGCAAAGGCCAGACTCTGACCTGTCCAATGACACCTCACTTGATCTTGTGAGGTGTAAAGATTAGTGAGGAAGGGGTCTAAAGTTCCCCGCAGTGCTCTTCGCTACAGTGTGGCGGTTTAGGTTTTTGATGTAACAATTCGTAACAATGGATTGTACCATTGCCCATCACCTCCACACTTGTTGGTGACATGAGAAATGTGATGGTTAGTTAGTGTAGCATCATTGTTTACTTTATAATTGAAAAGTGAAAAATATTACTGTTGGAAAGAAAACAGTTTTTACTTAAAACCTGGTCATGTGTGGTATCAATGGAAAGGCCATGTTCTGGCCAGTGATACCTCAATTGGTCCTGTAGCTGCTATGGAGGTGGAGATACAGGGGTCAAAACGCAGACATAGTTATCCTTTCTCTGAGCCTATTCTGAGGCATGGGCCTGGAGCTGCTGCTCCATTTGCCCCTATGTTAATCCGGCCCTGCTCCTGATGAGTCCTAAATAGGCCAAAAGCATTGTTGAGGTTTGCTGCGTCTCCCAGCGCAGTGGAATTTACCGTGGCGTTTTTGGTTCTGGTTGTCCTTTGTAAGTGATTGACTGATTTGCATTTGGTAACATGTTCTCAAATGTCACTATTGAGCTAAAACATTATGAGACCTAAGTGGTGATATACCAAAGGGCAGGCCACTTATGCCACTGCCCATTCTCAGTGCTCTCATAAACTTGTCTTTGTCTCTGAATTTTAAGTAAACATAGAAACATAGAAAAATGCCAGCAGATAAGAACCTTTCGGCCCATCTAGTCTGCCCAATTAAACAAAGCCATACCTGTAATATAATCTATGAAAAAGTTCCGATATAATTGCAAACCAGACACTACTGAAATAATGGTTTCATTCTGAAGTTATAGGTACTTCTAGATGGTCTTACCATAGTTTTTGAGGTTCTGATCCTTCAATTTCTAAGTAATCATATTTCTCCTCCATCTGAAAATCAGTGAAAACGAGGGAGATGGTATCTCCAGGGTCTGTAACCACCGTCCACGTGCAGTCTGCATTGTTGTGATATTCGTTAGGAAAGCCTGGACTTGAAATAATTCCACTGGATCCTCTAACGGTTCCTCCACATGCATCTTCAGCTGCAGAAAGAAGGAATAACAGGTTATGTTTATATTCCAATATTTTGTGCATGTCTTGTATGGTTTTATTTCATTATTTTCTACAATCAAATCATACAACGCAAATATACAAACAAGTAACGGTCAAAATCCTTTTGAAGTCGCCATCACATCCTTGGGAAAATAGCCTGGATGGTAACATATTGTAGACTTACAGGAAAGCTGCATTTAGTGATAAAGGGTCTGGACATTCTACAACAAATATGTTTTTAGGTGGCACATTATTTTCTGATGCATGGGCCATATTGTTTACTTAAGTGACTGATTGTAGTAGGACTTTAGATGCTATCGCTACATGTGAGTCTTTTCTTTCTGCTATATTTTATCGGAAACATCGCTGTGCGTCATACTTTTTCCATCCATACCATGAAATAGACTGTCTTTTTCTTGTTATATAGTCTTTGTTATCAGGTTTTATCCTATGATATATAAAGAACTGCATGTTTCGAGCTGGATAATGTAGATACAATCACAAAGTGTTAAAAATGGCTTAGGGAGACGAATCGTGAAGGGAAGACACCGGACTAAGAGGAAAATGAAGAAGAAAAATGGAAAGATATATTAAAATATAAACAAAACATTAAGTCTAATTGCAACATATGGAATGGGATGTAAATAATGAACTCTCGATCAGAAGATAGTAAAAGTAAAGTGAGTAAACATTTCTGGTGCATAATTCCGAATTCTTCCTCTTTGGAATCAGACCTTATTGTCATTTCAATCGTATACAACTTGTACACCATGAAACAAGACAGAAACCTCCAGGAACATAGTGTTACATAAAACAGCACACGGCTGACTATACTATATAGAACACGAAAGCAAATGAGTCCATTTAAATGGATGACAGAATCCGGAACGTTCTCACTAAGCCATTTCTGTGTTGAAAGCGAGATGCAGCAGTCTGTTGATGAATTAGATTAATATGATTCCGTTTATTATCCATGAGTGGAAATTTGACAGCAGAGTAGGTGGGAGAATCAGCCGGACAGGATTTTATTTTAGTATGGCTAAAACTCCTACTCTCTGGCCACAACACTTCTTCCTCGCACAATGCTTCCGGCGTCCCCTCCTCTTGCCACCAATCTCAGGAGACTCCAAGTTCCTACAGCTTGATTATGATGTAAAAACAAAACTGATACTTGTGTCTAGAGTGGCCGCTACAAGCATGTGTCACGCCACCATCTTTAAAGGTCACTCTCTAATACCATTGATAACGTACATGCAACCCATTATTTCAACAATGTTTTAAATGGAAGTAAGGTGCCTAGTACTGCTGCTTGACTGCTTGACTGCTTGACTGCTGCTTGACTTGTGTCTGTTATGGTAACAACGACCAAGAAACACTAAACCTCCATAAAGCAATGATGCCAGATCTGCGAGTTCCCACTGTTAAACCATCCCCCCAAAAATTTATTATATATATATATACTGTATATATAGAAATAAAAATCGCGAGTATAGCAGTACGTAGTGATACCTTTTTTATTGGACTAACGTTACATTTAAAAGACGAGCTTTCGAGAGTATTCTCCTCTTCTTCAGATATAGATGCTTACTGATCAGTTCCTAGAATTGAACATTAGGACATTAAGGGTCACATGGGTGGGGGGATTAGATGTCGTAAAAAGTGAGAGTCAAATGGTATGTTCAAAATGGGAAAATAAATGAATGAGGGATCTTGGGCCCATAATAAAACAACAGAGATAAGATCATACAACCTAGAATGAAAACAGGAGGGGGGGGGGAGGAAAAAGAAAAAAAAACAAAAAACACGAAACAGTGAAGGCTGAAAGGGCCTGAATGAGGAGTTTTTTTCCATCAGTGGGTTTTTTCTTCCCTGATGGCACAGCGGACATATTCCAAGATGGCAATGCCAGGATCCCAAATTGTGCAAGAGTGGTTCAGGGAGCACGAGACATCATTTTCACACATGGATTGGCCACCGCACAGTCCAGACCTTAACCCCATTGAGAATCTTTGGGATAATGTGCTGGAGAAGACTTTACGCAATGCTGCGACTCTTCCATCATCAATACAAGATCTTGGCCACAAATTAATGCCACTCTGGATGCAAATAAATGCTGTGACATTGCATGAGCTTGTTGAAACCATGCCTCAGCAAATGCGTGCCGCAATCACAGCAAAAGCTGATCCAACTAAATATTAGTGACTTTTTTGACCAGACAATGTATATAACCCTTTTTACTTATGGCTGTACCTTACAGCATGCATCGCATGGGGCACACGTCTTCTCCAGTTTAGTTTATTTAAACAACAGTATATGTGTAGGTTTTCTCCCATGTTTAACTACGTATTAGAAGTAAATCAATATCTGTTTTCCAGAGCTCATGCCCTGTTTCTCATTACGGCCTGATGTGGATGCTCTCCTCTCGCCGCCAGTTACTGCACAAAATGATGGTTTATAGGAGCAGGTGGCTTGCAGTGCCCTTGGTACGTAGAAAATTCAAAGACAATGATGTTATTTCCATTTGCTCTTTTTGTACGGATTTTTTTTGTAACTTGATTAACACCATCCTTATGGCTTGGAGCTAATCTTTGCAGATGCAGTGTCCATTTGGGCAGTGTATGTTGTGTTATTTTGGTTTAGAGTTTTTGTTTTCTTCCCAAGAACAAATGGATGATTCTGTGAGCTTGTAAACCTGTGGGTCTCTAGATCAGGGCATTAAAATACCTAAAGATGTGGGTCAGTCAGCTTTATGAGACAGAATGGAACATAGTAATGGTAACATCTTTCTTTTCATTAGGAGACTATTAGATCTGGCTTGGGTTCAGCTAAAACGCTCCTTTTGTGAAGAAGAGAACATCTAGTGTTCCCCTTTGTGTTACAGCATGACAACTTTCATATCAGTTTTTTTTTTTACATTCTGGTGTCATAGTGTCTGAATGGAGACAATATTCAATCATAATATTTAAAAGAAGTATATGTTACAATAGGAACTTAACATTTGCATTTGACTAGTTAAAGCTAGGGGCCACATTACATTCTTGGTGCTAATGTTAACGCTCACATTAGCCCTGGTGGCCCTAGCATGGCCATCCATATTACAATCCAAACACTAACGGGTTAAAAAATCCCGAGGTTTAGCGACCGATAACAATGCAGGCACTAGGATTTTCTAGTGCCTGCATTGTAATATCGCGCTAAAACAAAATGGGGGCACAAAAGAGAAACGTGCAGGCGCAGGTTTTTCTCTGTAGCGTCCCCGTTTCAGCACGACGATTGTAATGATGCCCTAGTTCTTTCAAACCTCTTTTGTGACTCTTAGTTTCAGATAGTAAAAACCTGTTTATTAAAGGTTTATATGCATGTGAGTACAGGAAAATGTTCTATCTTCTTCTGTCTGCATACACGTAGCCGGTTCCGCCCATGTTGCTTAACCACTTGACTGTTATGGACGCGCTGAGCGCGTCCAGCCAAGTGGTTCTCCTGTGCTATGGACGCGCTGAGCGCGTCCATGCACGGGAGGCAGCAATCGGCCGGGATTCTGGCCGATTGCTGCGCCCCCCGGTGTGGGCTGACATTGCGCCGCCGCAATGACATCCAAGATGACATCTAATTCAGGCGCCCCCCCGTGTGTGCAGAGGAGGCGCCTGAGTTAAGAGTTAAGGCAGTCACCGTTTGGAAGGGCACAGCCTGCCCTTCCAAACGGTGGCCGAGATTAGCCCCTGGGGAGCCAGATCACGATTCGGCGCTGAAAAGTGCCGGATCGTGACCCTCTCCTGGAGCTGGCCGAAATCTTGGATGTCAGCCAAGCGTCTGGGAACTCCCCCTGGTGTCACGGTTCCCAGATCCCACCACGCAGTACTTAACGCCCCACACTCCACAGAGCCCAGAAGCTACCAACAGAGTAGCCGTGAAAGATCTCTAACTGTCTGGTCCTTAGAATTGGCCAGGTAAACTAGCTAGACAGAAAGGGTTAACAACACGGGGAGTAGTCAGCCGAGCCAGAATCAGGAATACAGAGTTCAGAATGGTCAAATGGAATAGCCGGGTCGATATCAGAGCAGTAGCGTAGTACAAGAAAATGGTCTAGGGCAACAGAAGGCAGAATAGTCAGAAACAAGCAGAGGTCAATAACGGGTTAATTCAATATAGCAGTCAGGTACAAGGAGCTCAGGTATGGATAACCACGATCTGGCAACTGCTGAGAATACACTGAGGGTTTTTAAAGACCTTCACCAGGCCACGCCCCCCACTCAAGCCGCGCCTCATGCAACCACCTCCTTGCCTGTCTCCATTTAAACCGGGCATTGGTCAGCGGGCAGCATCAGACATGCTGCCCTCAAGCACACAGGTAGGGCTGGAAGCTCCCAATGTTACACCTGGGGACTGGCGTCATCGTGCACAGCACGATAACGCCAGTCCTGGATTTAACCCCTTGCTGCCAGCAATGGTGGAGATAGGGGGTTCCAATGAACCCCCTATCTCCTGATCCGTGGCAGCTAGAGGTTAATGTTTGACATTGTTGGATCGGCCAGAGCATGGCTTTTCCAACAATATCAAACATGACCATGTAAAAAGTTAGTTTTTAAAAAAAAAAATAGAAAAAAAATATTTAAAAAAAATTATAAAAAAAAAATAAACAATTTTTGTTGTTGTTTTGTTTCGTTAATGCAGCAATATTGTTCCCATTTCAATTATAATGTGAACAATGATGCTGCATTAACGATTTTTGTATGCGGTGCATTTGTTAAAAATAGCAAAATTTCCCCCAAAAGAAATGTAACGAGTCCCCATTTCTAATTTTTTTAACAAGCGCACCCCACAGAAAAAAACCCGCAAATGCTTGCATGTTAAAATGTGGAAAAAAAAACACTTTACACATTGTAAATTATTGAAAATTCTAATTTTATTGCATTTTATGTTATAATATACAGACAGGACATCACGTATACATATAATAATGACATATTATGAATCTGCCGAGTCTACCAGAAAGAACGCTATATAATATGTCTGGGTCATATATTAAAATATGGCTTCAAAATGTGGTTAAACATCATGAGCGAAAGTGGTAAAAATGACCTCAGCACAGAGGTGTGAAATGTCTCAGCAGCGAAAGGGTTAAAGTATTATTTATTCCAATCTTCTTGGCATTTAAATTATCTTATTGATATCACGTATTTTTCTATCATTTCTAATCTGAGTAGCACCTGATGTTACCTGTATTGTACACATCATGAATTTATAAGATCCTGCATCATCTCACCGTTTTCTTTCTTCCATGCATAGGGACTTGCGAGTCCGAAAACTAGGGATGTGCAATTAGTTTCATAAAGATTCATTTTTCCTACGAAATTAACCATTCTCGTGTTTCCGAGGGCTTCCCTAATCTGAAATGCCGACCACAGAACATTTTCGGATTGATTCGAAATATTGGGTCAATTTTCGAATTGATATAAAAAAAAATCTATTTTTTTTTAAAAAATGCTCGAAAGATCCTAAAAAAAATCAAAAAATAAAGAGACTCTTTACTGCAGGATATTATAAGCAACGGTTTATTAGATATTGAATTAAAATTGAAATATTTTTAACATTGAAGCTTATGGGATACAACATTTCCCAGACTATCAAATTTGAAATCAAATTTCAAATTGATATCAACTATCAAATTGATCTTAACTTACAATACAAGTAATAGTCAGCAAAGGACTTTATGAAACAAATTAATTTCATTTCACTGTTTAATTTGACTCAAGTACAAAATCTGTGACACTGCTTAATATTTAACCCATGATTGCCTTTTAACAGCTAATTGGGGTTTTATTTAGTGATCCAAAATTCGAATTGATATCAACTATCGAATTTGATATCAAATGTTGAATTGATATATATATAAAAATAAAAAAGCAATTTTAAAAAAAAAATGCTTAAAAAATGCTATAAAATCTAAAAAGAAAGAGACTCTTTACTGCAGAATATTATAAGCAATGGTTTATTAGATATTGCATTAAAATAATAATTTTAACATTGAAGCCTATGTGATACAACATTTCCCACACCTTGTTGGTCAAACATTTCCCACACCTTGAGCCAAATATTCCCGTTTTAATTCAATATCTAATAAACCGTTGCTTATAATATTCTCTGGTACAGAATCTATTTTTAGATTTTTTTAGGATCTTTTGAGAATCCCGAAATTTCGAATCGATATCGAATCACCGAATCGAAACTAAAACGGTCCGAAACGACCCGAAATTAAAATAAACACGAAAAGAAACAAAATTTTTGGCGATGCACATCTCTACCAAAAACTATTTGCTTTATCCTTGAAAACTTCAATGAACATATTTACAAAAAAGAAAAAAAAACTAGAAGTCACACAGCAAGTTACAAGCTCCGCCAGGACTCCTAGTTTTACCTGTTACTTTTCAGTAAATTCTAGTTTGTCCTGCTTCCGATTAGTAACCTCTGGTTCTGACTGAATGTTTTGTGGTAAAAATGGGCTTTCATGGAGTGTTAGACATGTGACATACGTTTAGTTACGAATCGTATTTCAGATAACATTTTCGTGATTCGGAAACTCTGACGCATCCGAATGACTGAATCACAATAGAAATTAATTTAAACTAATGTATCGCTGTGTTAAAATCTTGCTGTGGCAGTACCTATTTTTGGCCACAAGATGGAGACTATCGCGATCAGAGACACTGGACATTGGGACTACAATGCCCGGCATGCTTTGCAAGAAGACAGGAAGTGGGTGGGGACTGGACACTTACATCCTCTGCCTCGTGGAGAACGCGCCAGAGCGCGCCAGGGAACGAGAGAGAGCAGACGCAGTGCCATACTTTGTGAGAGGACCTAGGGCGGAGAGCAAGTGAGACCTGTCAGTTCTGTTACCGGGTCATTCAGTCGCAAGAGAAGGAGCCCTCCAAGTTCCAGAGTTGCTGCAGATGGAACCAACCGGAGACCTCGAGTAAGGAGTCACCGCAAGTTGATCGGGTACAGAGAGCAGGCGGTGAGCTGAGGAAAAGTCGTGGACAAGCTACGGGAAGTCAGACAACGGATCCGGCCGCTAGTATCCCCAGTCAAAATCCAGCGGAGAGACGTCCTGGGTCAGCGGAGCCTAAAGCAACCGGCGGATGGGTGAGAGGCCTCCAAGGCCGTTTATAATACAAAGAGCACGCTGCTGTTTTCTCTTTAAAGTCCACAGGGCCCCAACTTGACTAGTCGAAGACATTTCTTAAGTAAATTCACTGGCCAGTTGAACAGTACCCGGGTACCTTACACACATACACACCTTTTACATTCCGGGACTTAACCTGTGCAGGACTCATTTTGTTACGAATCGGAACGGGGGTTAAAGATACGTTCCGAATATATTTTTCTCTTTTCCGCTGCGCGTTTACCGTGATACGAAGTGATTGTATATTCTGGGGTTCCGCTACGTGTCCCTTTTCCGAATATTCGTGCAATTGCATTTTCTTTTATGTTCGGTTACGAATATTTTATTTTCCGAAATACGAAGCCTCGTGTTTCGTTTCTTTTCCGCTACGCGTTTTATCGAAATACGAAAGTACTGTAATAATATCTGTGAATACCGTATCTCAACATCTGCCAAATATTTTAGTAAACTATTTAAATGATAAAATCCCACAACTGTGTTGGAGTATATTTATTCCCTAGTGCGGGGAGACTGACCCGTGGTTCATTTTCAGCGGCTCCTCCGGGAGTGAGCGCTGCACTAATATGAAAGAATGGTGAAGAAAATAACAAATCAATTTGAATTCATTTGTTTAATTCAAATAGCATGTTTAAAAAAGGTCCAAAACCACCTTAACCCCTTCACTGCTGAGCCATTTCACGTCTGTGCGCTGAGCTAATTTTTACCGCTTTTGCTCATCGTGTTTAAACGCGATTTGAAGCCACGTTTTATTATATGACCCAGACAAATTATATATCGTTCTTTCCGGCAGACTCGGAAAGGATTCATAATATATCATTCATAATATACAGTTGTGTTCAAAATTATTCAACCCCCACTGAAATTGAGTGTTTTGGCCAGTTTGACATTGATTTTGATCATTCAGTCATCTTGCTTACAATTAAATCAAAGAGGCACATGTAGGTCAGACAAATATAACATAACATATATAATGAAATAACCACAAATGTCTTTTCTGTGCTCACATCATTATCAGTTTTATTCAACCCCCAAGTGACATTCAATCTTAGTACTTATAACTGTAAAAGGATGTTGTACTAACAGCTTTTAAACGTGAAACATAGCTTGACACAAGTGTCTTGCAGTGATCTACGGGTATCTTCGCCCATTCGTCATGGGCAAAAGCCTCCAGTTCAGTCACATTCTTAGGCTTGCGCACTGCAACTGCTTTCTTTAAGTCCCACCAGAGGTTCTCAATCGGATTTAAGTCAGGTGACTGCGATGGCCACTCCAAAATGTTCCAGCCTTTAATCTGCAACCATGCTCTAGTGGACTTGGAGGTATGCTTGGGATCATTGTCCTGTTGAAAGGTCCAACGTCTCCCAAGCCTCAGGTTTGTGACGGACTGCATCACATTGTCATCCAATATCTTCTGGTACTGAAGAGAATTCATGGGACCTTGCACACGCTGAAGCTTCCCTGTACCTGCAGAAGCAAAACAGCCCCATAGCATGATTGCCCCCGCCATGCTTCACAGTAGGCAAGGTGTTCTTTTCTTCATAGGCCTTGTTCTTCCTCCTCCAAACATAGCGTTGATCCATGGGCCAAACAGTTCTAATTTTGTTTCATCAGTCCACAGAACACTATCCCAAAACTTCTGTGGTTTGTCCACATGACTTTTGGCATACTGCAGTCGACTCTTCTTATTCTTTGGAGACAGCAAGGGGGTGCGCCTGGGAGTTTTGGCATGGAGGCCTTCATTACGCAGTGTGCACTGTATTGTCTGAGCTGAAACTTCAGTACCCACATCTGACAAATCTTTTCTCAGTTCCTCAGCAGTCACACGGGGGACTTTTCTCCACTCTACGCTTCAGGTAGCGCACAGCAGTCGAAGTCAGCATCTTCTTTCTGCCACGACCAGGTAGCGTTTCAACAGTGCCCTTTGCCTTGAATTTGCGAATGATGCTTCCTATGGTCTCTCTTGGTATGTTTAACATCTTTGCAATCTTCTTATAGCCATTGCCCTTCCTGTGAAGAGTAATCACCTCTTCTCTTGTCTTCCTGGACCATTCTCTTGACTTCACCATGTTTGTAACCACACCAGTAAATGTCTAGAAGGAGCTGAGTATCACAGTCATTTTAATGCTGCCTAATTGGTGCTTATTATGCTTTATTGCTGCTCCGTGACATCCACAGGTGTTTTCAATACCTGATTGAAAACACTTGAATGAACCTCTGTTCTTCAGAGTGGTAGTCTTTAAGGGGTTGAATAATTGTGTCAATGAAGAATTCACAAAAGAAACATTTACTACTGTATTACAAACCAATTGATGTCATTTTAGTTGCATATGGTTCTTTAAAAAGTCCTTGTAGGATTTCATTCTGAATACAATTACAAATGTACACTAAATTCCCTAAAACCCTTTACAGCATTGGGGGTTGAATAATTTTGAACACAACTGTATCATTATTATATGTATATGTCATGTCCTTCCTGTATATTATAACAAAAATCGAATCAAATTTGAATTTGTAATCATCTACAGCGTGTAAAGTGTTTTTTTTTCACATTTTATCATCCAATTCTTTGCGTTTATATTTTCTATGGGATGCGCTTGTTAAAAAATTAGAAATGGGGACTCGTTACATTTTTTGTGCGGGGATTACGTCATTTTTAGGAAACGCACCCATAGAAAAAAAATCATTAGTGCAGCATCATTGGTCACATCATAATTGAAATGTGAACAATGCTGCATTAATAAAAATAACACACACAAAAAAAAAGGTGTTTTTATTTTTTATTTTTTTTTAATTATTTTTTTAATTATTTTTATTTTTATAAATTTTCTGTTAATTTGTACATGGTCATGTTTGGTATCATTCGAAAGGCCATGCATGACCCTATAGCTGCCACCGGTCTGGATATATGGGGGTTCAAAGGAACCCCCTATCTTTACCAGGGGATTTCCTTGGGAAACGATGGGAAATCCCCAGGCAGCTAGGGGTTCCGCGACTAACTGATGTCATCACACCATGCGCGATAACATCAGGTGCCGAGGGGGGACCAGAAGGTGGATCCTCCATCCAACATGGCAGCCCCTACTGAAGCTAGGCCGCAATCCGGCACTGAATGGGTCCAGCACTTTATGGGTTAAAGACAAGCATCGCTTGAAAGGGCAGACACTGGGGAACGTTCTCTGCATATAGCGGGAGTCAATGAGGATGTTCCTCACATGTCACCCGCAGTGAAGGAATTAATCAACATTGCGACATATGGAATGATCCGAATTGAATCAGAATCATTGGGTTTAAATCAAGTGAGCACAGCGTTTTCAGAGCTTTCCTTTTGCAGTTAACATTCTCCTTGTTCAAAATACCACTATATAATAAACAGATATATTCAAATAAATAGTGTTTATTAAATTTCCAAAATACAGAATAATCTCATTAAAACTCCATAATCACCAGTCTTCCAAAATAAAAAATTTCAACGATTAATCGCATTCCCAAAATAACGAATAGTTTCGAAAAAAAAATTAAACAAATTTCCCCGAAATGACAAAATCGCCCCAAAAATGTATTCTTGTAACATAATGAATGACAAATTGACAAACCGAAATTGTTAACGAAAGAAAAGGAAACAAACCATTTTTTTCACCGTGCACTTTACTGAATGTAATGTGGCGAATACAGGTTCTGATGGCTACATGTCACCGTAAAAACTAGACGCTAGTAAAAAGTTGTTTCAAGTGCAATCACCCAATTTTGGCTGTTGTAACACAGGTTGCATTGTTCTATGTTCAATTCATGACTTCTTTATTTATTTTATTTTTGTTTTTATTTTCTGGCTACTTTGCAGTCTTTCCAGAATTTTTGAGGGTAAGGAACTTCCAGCTAGCCGGTGAAAAGCATTTTGTTGACTCACCCTTTACATTGATTATAAACTCCCCCCCCCATGGATTTAAATAAGTCCTAACAGAATATACACGTAAAAATTAGATATTGAAGCAGGAATGGAAATGGAAGCAGGCAAAACTAGAATTTACTGAAATGAACCAAGTAAAACTTGTAGTTGCAACCATGACATGTCTAGTTCTGGCTACTAAAAACTAAATCAATAAGGGGCTTTGAAAGAATTCTTAGCAGTCAAAATACAAATTTACTGAATTTGTCTTCTTACTGTAACATTTTCCCAATGATTACACACATATACATTTAAATCAACCATCAATAATAACTTGAATCTTGTAATCATTCAAGGTTTATTTTCAGCATAAACCATTGCACACAAGCAATAAAAAGCAAATATCTTGCCCTTTCTCTGCTGAAATATCTCCCTTTTGATCGGCTTCCAAAAAGAATAAAAATTGACCGTTTCTTAGTTTATATAAACCAATATAAATCCCTCCAATATCACCTAATGAGAAACTCCCTCAGGGTTAAGCAGAATGTTATTATTTTTTCATAACAAAAAATAAAGCGTTTCCCTGAACCCTTGGCTCTGTAAAATATCCATCTCTGTCCACTCAGACGAGCGTGTTACATTACACTGAAATGAACAACAGCTTTTATTCAAAATATCAAATCAAATGTGTCCTATTGTCTAAAGTCATTTAGAGGATGAGTTTACATGCACAGTTAATTAATTGGAAACTAAGGGTTATTTTTTGGTCTAATAAATTAGTGTGATATGCATGTTCGATACCCGGCCAGTATAACATGGTGGAATTAAAGAGGTCATAAAGCAGGACACATCTAGCGGAATGCCGTTGTTGCAAGACCTTAATCATTAAATTATAGACTGGTTGCCTTTGTTACACAGCCTCTAAGAGGATTCATGCCTGAATTATTTCTATGCAGAACTCCTTTTTCCCCAACGACACACGCTCTATACTTTATGGTATATAAGCAGACTAAAGGCTCTAATCAATACTTGGTGCAAATTAGAGATGTGCATACGTTTCGGAAAAATTCGGAATTCGGAACGAAATATGATAATTCGTATTTCGGTACTTCCGAATAACGAATCGATATGATCCAAAATGAAATGGTATATAACGAATTTATTTCATTTTATATTGTGTCATCATCATAAAAGAAAAATTTTAATAGTTTTTTTTGTGTTCTGGAATTTGAATCAATATCAACTATTGAATCGATAACGAATTGATATATCAACTATCGAATTGATATGTCAACTATCGAATTGATCTTAAATTAAAATACATACAAGTAATGCAGTCAGCAAACAACTTAATGAAACAAATTAATTTTGTTTCACAGTTTCACAATCACATGTCCCTGTTAAATTGACTCAAATACTAACTCTGTGACAGTTTTATCGAAATTTCAAATCGATCCAAAATTAAACAAAATCCTTTGTCTGCGTCATGTCGGTGCTCTGTGAATATCCCCTTCATTTTTTTTCCCGCCCCCTGGAAAGTGCCAGCCTAGGCCTTGCCTACCCAGGACATACTTAAAAATGAGGGAACGCTCAATGTATGCTTCCTGGCAAAATATTTTTGTGAAAAAAATAATAATAAAAATATATATATATATATATATATATTTTTTTTAGGATGTCACCCTAGGGGGTGGTGTCACCCAGTGCAGGCTGCACCCCCCACCCTCCCTTGTGATGCCACTGCTCCGTACTGAACCACCAGGGGCTCCATGTTTTAGAGATAGAGTCCCAGATGTTCAATTAGGTTTAGCACCTTTGATGTCATGCCTGAGGTGCTAAACGTTTTGGGCACATTCTGGACAGCCTTTTTTCTTATGTTTTATACTTGGAGCAGGCTGGATACTTCTGGTCCATGCAGCCACCCTGTTACGGAATAGGCGCAAAAAAAAAAATTCTGCACGTATATATTGCTGTATCCCCAAACAGGTCATTATTGCTGCTGCCTCTTTCCGTATTTTCTTTTTAATCCCAAAGTGGAATTGTTTCTGGGGAGGGTATAAATGAAAACCCACAAGTCTCGCTCATGACTGAGCAGCATGAGGATATGTGGTTGCTTAGAAAGCTGCTCTTGGTTCATTAGGTAAGACTCACCTGACCAGAAGTGCTGCGACGTGGCAGGTGAGCTTAAACTTCAATGGCCATTGAAGTAAACTAAAACCTCTGTGTTTTGTTTCGCATGGAGCTACAGGGGTCTTAACGACTGGAATCGCTATTCCACTCTTGCCGCAAACTGAACTTGTGACTCTAATGCGGTGTTTCGTTGCGTAAGGTTACCGTACATTAATGTCTCCTACACTTACAGGGTATTCAGAGAGCGTGAAAAGCAGGAGAATGACTGGAGAATGAAAAATTTGAGGTCAAAATAGTCGATTTGGAAAGTGAGATGAAAGGGAGAATTTTTCTGGTTTGGCTATTTTGACCTAGAATTTTTCATTCTCCAGTCATTCTCCTGCTTTTCATGCTCTCTGAATAACCCTGATAGTAAAGGAAATATTTATTTTCACCTTCACGTGGAAGTGCTGGATGTTACAAATTAGCTAGGGTGTTCACCAGGGAGAAGTTATTTCAATGTGAAGTTCCATCTTCACGAAGCTGGTGTTAAGTGATTTTGCATTTGCTAAATCACATAACACACTCTGTAAATGCCCCAATAAATCCCATACTCCTCTCTCATCCCGCGTTGACGAGGGTGGCTCACTTTGCCACTTCTTCTCGTGGCAGCACTGTAAGACTGGAAACAATTTGTTTACAGTCTTCCTCTGCGATTCATCCACGGTGCTGGGCGACCTCACCGTGGGGGTGTGCAAGGGTCCTCGCGGCAGCATGCTGCCGGTATCTGGTTGCCCTTCTCTTCATTCAGGGACTAGGTGCTACTAAACAATCCATTCTTGGAAGTACTTCAAACTTTGTAAGCTTATTTTGTTTGGGTTTTTTTACTCTGAGGAATCCAAGTACATTCACTTATACTATTTTAAACATGTTTTCATTAAGTTTATGTATAGCACTGCATCTCATTTTCCTTGCAGACATCTCCGTTTATTTTTGTGAATGAAGCCAAGCATTGTGATATTTTGTTAAACTTGCAAGTCAATGCAATTATTTATAGAAACAATGGAGAACAAGGCATATTTAAGAGCGAAGAATTAAAAAAAAATCTTTAGTGAATTAAAAACCGTAGAATATATGTTATACAACATATGTGCAGCAGCATGTTTTCATTTTTTTTCCAAAAAAGCAATACTTTGCCAATAAGTATCCATCTGGACTGCTTTATATGACAGAGTCTGCTGCTAACATCCATGGATTTTCTTGTATGACATCCATAATTTAATAGGGCCCACCCCATAAGCACTAAAGCCTGAATGATTTACTACTGAACCCATTAAAACGTTGGACGGGGCTTGATATATATTCTGTTGAAATTTGTAAAGAGCGTTTGAAAGTCATGGAATCCATCTTGCAGAGGAAGTCTTCATATGCCCAATGATTACTAGGGGGAACCACTAAAATTCACTTTGGCGGTGGTCCCAGATTGCGCAAGTATCGTACTGAAAAATGTGCAATTAATTTGGCAAAATTCCTGGGCTGTTTCCCGAATAGCTACTGAGGGGCTTTAGCTCCAGTAGATTTCCTGTTACGCCACGTCTTCTATAAGAAGCAATAGTCCTTAACAGCTACTCTTGTAGCTCAGTATTAAGAGGTCTGCAGCGCTGGTAAGACCAGAATCGAGCAACTCACATACAGTAGAATGGTTTCTTTCCATAGCCTACCCATATCCGATGTGATTCTCATGCACGGTGTGAATAATGAGCAGGTAATTATTGATCAAAATGATGAATACTGGATAAGACAGTATTTCTTCAGTTGGATTTCTATTTTTCCATCCATAGCAAATTTTTAATAATACCAAAGTTAAAGCCACACATATCTCATGGATTTTTATCAGTCCTTTCCTCAATTGGTGAATTAATCCATAACCCTTCACTACCATGTGTTTTTCTCTAAAACCCCTGGTAGGACCGGGTGGTTTTATGGAAAAATTGATTTCTATTACCCACACAGTACATGAATTGGTCAAATTGCCTATCCCTTATCTATGTTTTAGATGAGTATGCAGAGTTGAGTAGAATTACAAGTAGGATTGGCTAGGTTACACATGTACAGTCACCTCTACCCAAAGCTTCAACACACCCCGAGGACATGTGTGGTAGCATCCCATTGGTTGGTTAAGTTTCATTTATTGGATTTTTACCTAATTTCTCGCAATTCTATGATGCTATCCTTATCATGCATTCAAAAGTGCCTTGTATGTGATTTCCGTCGTAGCACTTCGACAGGGGGACTTTTAGAACGTCGGCAGCACGGCTGCTGTAGCACGCGCAATTCGTGTGCGCATTACAGGCGTGTAGCCCTCCCCGTCGAAGCGTCACAATGCTGCAACAGATGCCGGGAGGCACGTCAGTATACGGGGAACATAGTGCGCTCATCTGACCCGGGCCTTAACCCCTTCACTACTGATAAAGATATTTCTGGCTTCAAAGGCACCATCTGGTGCCCCGATATCGCGATAACTCGGTATCCTGATCTGCAGCCCAAAAGCAAATAAATTTTGTTTGCTTTTGGGCTGCAGAAGGTGCTCCCAAAGTTTTAGCCCTGTCGGCATAATGCCCAAAGAGTTAAAACTGTAAAATCAGCTGATCGAAGCTCTGAAATATTGGTCTTTCAGCAGCCGATGCAGGGAGAAATAGAAGAGAATAGGCCAGCCGCTCAAACCTCTAACTGAATTTGGCAGTAGATGGCGCCAGACAAGTATTTCCACAAATTGGTAGAGATTGTCTTATCGTCATTAGGGTCCCGATGGTATTTGCCCATGTTGCAGGGTAGGCTTGTGCACCGATTTTTTTTTTCGGTTCAATTTGGTTCGGTTCGTTCAGATTTTGTAAATTTTCGTTTCGACTCGTTTCGGCCGATTTCCGTTTCTGCTCGGTTCGTTTTTCTTATCGACTTTTTTTCCATGATTTCGGAAATTTTCGTGTTTTTCGGAACGTCTGTTCTCCTCGTTTCAAAGTGTGTATTCATTTTGACGTAAACTAATGGTTTTTCGGATACGATAATTATACGATACAATAATTCTGCCATTGAGATTTCTCATGTTTTACAAGAAGGATACATTGAGATTTCTCTGGTTTACCAGGAAGGATACATTGAGATGGGAATGATACAAAATTTAATTACAGAATCAGCGATATAAATACGATGTCCGAAATTACTGAAATGGAACCGAAATCAGGAATGGAGCCGAAATCACGAATTGAACGAAAATGAATTTCGATTTTACACATTTCTAGTCCATTCGAAAATTCCGAAAAGTTTTCGTTTCGGCTAGAAAATATTTTCGGATCTGCCGTTTTCGGATCAGAAAATTTTCGGAAAATTGGCCGAATTCGAATGCACGAATCGGAAAATTCCGAAACCCAAAACGCACATCCCTATTGCAGGGAGACGTTCCCCTTTCCCTTTACATCCCGAATCACTAACGCATGAGTTTATTTTGGCATAACTGCAAGAAAAGAAGCTTACCATGCTGGACACATGCTAAATTATCCAATAAATAAAAGATTTACAGCACTCCATTTTAATATAAAGGGTTATTCAAAGAGCACTGAAATTTCAGTGTTCTTTCTTTCGGTGCAATTCTAGTTCACCGACCCTGCAGTGAATTCACTATTCAAAGCAGGTTCCCTACAGTGCACCGAACGCAGCCCACCGGATGCCACTGCCGACCTCCAAGCAGCACTTTCCACATCACCAAACTGCAGGAAAAAAAAACGCTAAGTCTGCTATGTTTTAAAAGATGTTTAAAACAATAGAAATGCATGAAAATGTGTGGAAATAATTAAAAAGACCACATAAAAAATAAAAAAAAAGGTCTGTTACAGAATAAAAAAAGGAATCGAAAATTTCTCTTAAAAACAAAAAAAATATCTATAAATTTCCAAAAGAATAAACTGTTGAATAAAAAATAGAAACTACTATTTTTTTTTAATTTTTTACATTGAAGCCTATGGGATTCGCCTTTATAAACCTGTTGAACTGAACCACTGAAAATCAGGACATTTCCCTGATACTTTGGTGCAGTTCGGCGTTCTCTGAATAGATTAACCATTACTCCTCTATGGGACAATTTCACTGCTGCCGAAGATCGCCGAATTGCGGTGGTCTGCATTGTATTTTGTCGTCAATTTGCCAGTATTTGGCGCATTGACAGCTTTCTGAATAGACGAACTGCCATGAAATTCACCATTCGGTGCAATTTGGTGGCACGTTCGGCCCTTGTTGAATAACATTTATAGTTAAAAACCTTTTATAAAACCGTTTAGGGATAAATGGCTATATGGTAACAAAATATGATTATAAACTGAATACACCTGTCATATTTAGTTTACCAACAGGTTTATTCAAAGAGAATCGAAAAGTCACTGCACGTTCGGTGGCTTTTCGTTCTCTTAGATTCGGTGCGATTTGGCGATCCCATTTCGGCGACCCTGCGGTGTATTCAGCAAGCACCACAGGGCCGTTGTAGTGCAGGGAGACGCCGTCGCAAACCCGATGAACACTCACGGCAAAACCTGGCGAACGCACACCAAAACCCGCAAAAGCATCTGGATCAACCGTGCCGAACACGCCGGAGAGACCCGAGGACACCCGTCACGCAGACAAATGGAGTGAAAAAAAATATAGAATTAATGATAATAAAAAGGGCTGTTACAGAAAAAAGAAAAAACGATTTTAAAAAAACGAACATTTTTTTTGCAAAAAAATCCCGAAAAATGCCTTAAAGATCCTAAAAAATCTAAAAATAAAGAGACTTTTTACTGCAGAATACTATAATCAATGGTTTATTAGATATTGAATTAAAACAGGAATATTTTTAACATTGAAGCCTATGGGATTCACTTCAATAAACCTGTCGAATGAAACCACCGAATGACAGGGCATTTAAGGCAACTTTTCACTGCTGGTTTTTGTTCTCTGAATAGACGAAGCATTGCTTCTCTATGGGGATTTCACTGCCCTCGAACAGGCACCGAACAGGCAAGTATGTTCAGGCAATTCGCCAGGATTTGTCGAACTGCCTGCTCTCTGAATAGCCGACTTGCCAGGAAAGGTAACCGAACGCTGAATTTCACTGTTCGGTTACCTTTCGCCAGCAATTCTGATCTCTTTGAATAACCCTGCTAATCTCCACTGTTCATTCATTCATTAACTCAGGTGTTTTTAAGAATTGCAGATACACTTTTTCTGTTTTATTTTCTTTTGTTTCCACCCTAGACTAATTTTATTTGAGGAATTTCCTTTTGGGCGACATGAGGCCATCTTGCACCCGTTGGTAAGGGTGGGTTCCCATACATGCACCAGCGAGAGGGTTGCGGCTCCGCCAAGCGGTGTTCATTTTTTTTTTAAGTCTATAAATATCAGTTTGTTTTTTAATACTCCTAGGTAATGATACTCCTAGGTAATTTTTTTTAATAAGATGAAACACTGAATTAAGTTAAAAGGAGTTTAGAAACCTTCATAAAAATGCAGTGATTGCGCATTTTCTACCAACAGCTTCTAAAACTTAAAAAATTATAATTTCTTTCCATTAAATGTTAATGGTTTTCTAAACCATCAGAATTATGTTATTTTTTTTTGTTATTTAAAAAGGAAAATATAGCGAACAATGTGTTCTAAAAGGCACATGGGTCTTTTGTTGAATACCAGTAATTAATTTCTGTTTTAAAGTGTTGCAAAGGTCAGTACAGATCACTTTCTTTGTACAAACGTCTACATGTAATTGAAGTTCACAGTGCAGGGTCTCGAGTTTAATTATATAGTATGTGCCCTGAATGATCATTTCTTAAGGTGCAGGCAATGGCATCTTCAGCAGGGGAATAAACTCTTTCTGGAAGCACTTATAGAAAGAAATATGCTCAATAAAGTGACATATTAAGCAGCACTTTGCTGTTGTTCACAATAGAACATTATGTAGCCGAAAACTAATATTGTGCCAATTCAAAGCAAAAAAACAAAAACAGAAATACAAGCGGTGTAACATAATGCTACTTACAAAGGCTTGTTAAAACAAAAGCAAAAAAAAAGTGAAAAACTATAAAAATTTGACTTGCTGACTTTACTTTTACAACGTTAAAAATAAATCAGAATAAATAGGCAAAATATCAAACATCCCTTCTTTATCGCAAAGAATATCTACTTTGTGTTCCTACCGAACCACTGCTACTCTTTATTTTCCATGTAATTAGTACTGCTGCAATAAACCAGGTATTGGAACATTCATATTCAAATAAGAGGAAATAAAGGTTTCTTTACATTCTATAATATAATATAGGGAAAGCACAAATATCCTTACGAACCTTATTGTCAGGGCCGCTGGCCTGCCGGCGCCTGGTGCGGCCGCCTCTCTGCTTCCCCGCGCTTCCGCTTGGGTTGCGGCGAGGCGACCCGCCCGGGTGTCCGACGGTACCTCGCGGCCAAGGATTGTTGGCTCACCTACTCAGTGTGTCACCAGGCCCCAGGGAGGTCGAGTGCCAGTTCCCCTACTGCCAGCTCCCCCGCCACTGGGTGGCGGCCTTCACCGCAGCATTACACTTCAGGCCTCGCATAGGCCTCTGACCAGGCGTGCGTGCGCAATTGGTCTCCAGCAAAAGGGCGACCAGGGCGCGGCGCATGCCAATGATGTAACAGGTCTCTTAATGGACGTGGAGGAGTGACAGGGTTTAAAAGGCCAAAGTGCCAGTCCATCATTGATCCAGTGTTAAAGCAGTTCCCCCTTGCTTAGCTCTGCCTATTCATCCTTGTTCCTATTTGTGCATGACCCGGTTAGAGACCTCGACCATTGATTTCTGTCTGCCACCTTCGTACCTTCACTTCCAACGACGTCCCTTGAGTTATTCATCAACCACCCCAGGGATAATCCTGACACTTATAAACCATAAATTACTAGATAAAGCATCTGAAAAGCACCTGCGGTTGACCTGATATTGAGTATACTTGATGTGGTCTGACTCTGGTGCAAAGCAAATAAATTTTGTTTATTGACAAATACCTTTATTTGCAAATGGGCTCCAGGACATGCCCCTAAAATGTCAGCACATTGGAAATGACAGCAGACGTGTTGAAATTCTTTCAAAAGCTATCAGATCCATTTTTATTTCATAGAGACATGGAGTCCCACATATAATCTACGTGTAATAGCACTTTTTGGCCGTAAGAGTGAGCCCTCTGCCTGTCAAATAGAGCTTACCCACAGTGGCCATATACAGAGGGACACCTGATCTCTGCTAAAAAAAAGCCATCTAGTATGGCCTGGCATTGATTTAAGGGTTCTGTGTGAAAGCAGACCCAGGATGCAAAAAAAGTGAAACAGATGTCATTTGCATGTTTTACCCAGAGTTCCTTGCTGCATATGGGGAATGTGGCGAAGGAGCTCTGGGATGCAGTTCTTTGAATTGCTGTGATGTGCAAATAGCTTCTGCAATAATAAAAATAATAATAAAAATTCGATAGTAATAATATATATACACACACTGGGGCTCATTGAAATCCATTTTCCATAAAACCACTGGGTTGTGGCAGTGGTTTGATGAAAAATCACTTGGTTGCCCAGGGGTAAATAAAACATTTGTAAACACTGCATGCCTGGAAGTTCATTTCAAAGAGAATGGAAAGCTTTATGGGAAATATTACAGCTGAGGGCAGATTAATTCTACATCACAACGATAGGTTTCTCACAGATTCTGTTGATGGACCGATATGCACACATTGGCTAAAACAAATGAATTTTGTTGTGAAAATGGGTGTCTTTGTCTACCCGAATTAATCCTTTATTACTAACACAATCATTTATGGATGTATTTTGTATCTATTTTTTTATTTTACAGCCCAATTCTTCCTCTAGACATCCATCCTACATTTATTGCGTATTGTATTTAGTTTTATTGTTTGGATATTTGTACTCTACTTCAATTGACCAAAGTTTCTATTGCTATACAAAATTCTGCAGCAATTTCTTTAAACAATGAGTTTAACTTAATGAGTCAACTTAAGAAAAGCTTTCTTAAATATTATGGACAACTTTTTTCCTAAAACATTTTTTTATTGAATAAGTTTTTATTTATTTTTCTAGATATAAATTTTAAGGTGAAAGATTAAATTTTATCTAAAAAAATAAATAAAAACGTTTTCAATAAAAAATGTTTTAGGAAAAAAGTTGTCCATAATATTTAAGAAAGTTTTTCTTAAGTTGACTCATTAAGTTAAACTCAATGTTTAAAGAAATTGCTCCAGAATTTTGTATTACAATAGAAATATCAATTCCTGTTCACTCCCACTTTTACTTACTCTCTTCTCTTTTACTGTCTAAGTTTGACGTTTATAAAGTCAGGAAATATGAAGAAGACTGAACACATATGTAATTGAAAATATGAAATCGTAAAAGCTTATATTTAAATACACTATATTATAACAAATACATATTTTTACAACAAAAATATAGAATAGTATATTTATATTTATGAAGATTTCTAATAAATAACGATGCTCTTTGGAACCGCACCTAAACTACACAAATTGCAAAATCCCCATCTATGTGTTGGGACAAAATCAAATGGCACACTGACCACAGTCACTTCTCTCAAATATCTAGGTATGTGGTTGGACCCTAATCTATCCTCTGGCCCCCACATCGAAAAACTCTCATCTAAACTTTACCCCAAACTAGGTGCCCCGTACAGAAACAAATCCTGCCTGAGTCCCGCGGTAAGAAAGCAGATTGTACAGCAAATGCTTATGCCGGCTATTGATTACGGAGATGTAGTGTATGCAGCCGCCCCACAAACACACCTTCAGAAACTTACTACATTGTATAACTCATTCTGTCGCTTTGTGCTACAATGTAACTACATGACCCACCATTGTGACATGTTAAAAGAGCTAAACTGGCCATCGCTGGAATCCAGACGCACCCTTCACCTTTCCAGCCTGGTGTTTAAGAGCATCTCTGGGAAGCTGCCACCCTACCTGAATAGACTGCTTCCCCCAGCAGCTCCCTCATCCTATAACCTCCGATCCAGGACCAGCACCTTACTTGCTATACCACAATACAAAAAGACAGTGGCTCGGTCCTCATTTTCCTACAGAGCACCACAATTATGGAATAACCTCCCAGACACCATCAAATCTTCCCCCAGTCTTAAGTCACTCAAAAGCTCCTTACTAACATACCTCAATACAGAATGCACCTGTAAACATGTAACCTAGTGACTAGATTTCCTACATATTTTTCTGTTAATCTGTATATTTGTGTTTTTTTTTTTAATATCTTGCATTGTATTACTTTGTATTTCTGTAACTGTAACACTTCAATGTTCTTGAATCCAGGACATACTTGAAAACGAGAGAAATCTCAATGTATCCTTCCTGGTAAAATCCTTTATAAATAATAAATAAATAAATACATTTATTAATATTATATACCTTTTCCTCAGTACTCTAGCATTACATTTTAAAAACTCTGTCATCTCTTAATATTATCCTGCATCTCCTAGAACAAACTAGGATAACATTTCCTTGGATAGAATCTTCTAAATAGTCGATTATGTTTAATATCACTACCGCTTTTAACTTTGAGTATGTGATATGAAATTCTGAATGTATCACTAAAGTGGAATAAAACATAAGCTTTGAATCACAAAGCTTAAATAACAGTGTCAGAATCCTCCAAGAATAATTAATCAATTTCACTGGTTTGTTAAATTAAAAAAATATAAAGCTTTAAATAAATCTATTCAAGTTCGAAGAATAGAAAGCGGAAGACAAGTAGGAATAGGAGACTTATTTCATTGTAATCAAATCTGAAAAATTTCAGACGTGTGCGAGCTTCCAGTACGTTAGTTATGTAAATAATCCCCTCTTTCTTGTAGAATGGCATCAGCACCACTGTCATATAAATGAACAGGATTTGACACATGGAATCCGGCACTGACAGTGTATTCCATTAAAGATGACCAGCCCCTATTGATATGTCAATCACGGGATAACAAAAAGAAAAGAAAAAAAAGCTTCAAATTGATTTCCAAGATGAGACAGCAAAATTATGTTATATGCGGTTAGATTTATACAATATAATCACATGGCCACTATCAGGCACTAATGTCTTCTTTATTCAGGTTTTGAAATGCATTACTAATGCTGATATTGTCAATCGTTGTAGACTCTTTCCAAAAGATTAAAACTATATTCTCAAACGAGGAATGCATTTTAACTTCTTTTTATTCATTCTAAAATTCTATACAAACATATCTATGTATGCATTTATATTTAATAATTTTATTTACTTATAAACTATTTTACCAGGAAGGATACATTGAGATTTCTCTCGTTTTCAAGTATGTCCTGGGTTCGAGAGCATTGTATTTCTGTACCTGCTGTAACAATTCAAAGTAATAAATGCAAGATATTAAAAACAAAACACAAATATACAGATTAACACAGAAAATAAATATGTAGGAAATATACAGGGTAATTCAAAGAGATTCGAAAAGCCACCGCATGTTCGGTGACTTTTTGTTCTCTTCAATTCGGTTCCTTTTGCCAATCCCATTTTGGTGACCCTGCGGTGTATTCAGCAAGCACCACAGGGTCCCCGAATTGCAGGGAAAAGCTACCGCAAACCCGACGAAAACGAACCGCAAAACCTGTCGAATGCACGCCGAAAACCCGCAAAAACATCTGGATTAACCTGCCGAAAACCACGGAAAAACCCGAGCAGGAGCTGATCACACGCAGCAAAGCCGCCGGAAAAAGCCGACACCGCAGAAGAGGGAGGTGAATAAATTAGCAAAAAAGTTTGTATGAATGTTTGAAAGTGAAACACTGTTTGCAAAGAAACTACTGAGCGAAAATGTCTGCAATTTACATATGAGGTCTAGGGAATGATAATAAAAAGGTCTGTTACAGAAAAAATAAGTAAACTTAAAAAAAATTAAAAAAAATCGGACATTTAAATTGGAAAAAAAAAATGATTAAAATATCCTAAAAAATCTACAAATAAAGAGACTCTTTACTGCAGAATTTTATATTGAACGGTTTATTAGATATTGAATTAAAACGGGAATATATTTAACATTGAAGCCTATGGGATTCTCCTGAATAAACTTGCCGAATTAAACCACCGAATGGCAGGGCATTTCGGGAACCTTTCACTACTGGTTTGTGTTCTCTGAATAGCCGAAGCAGTGCTTTTCATGGGGATTTCACTGCCCTAGAACAGGCACCGTATGTTCAGGCAATTCGCCAGGATTTGGCGAACTGCCTGCTCTCTGGATAGTCGAATGGTCAAGAAAGGTAACCGAATGCTGATTTTCAGCGTTCGGTTACCTTTCTCAAGCGATTCGGATCTCTTTGAATTACCCTGATAGTCACTATGTTACATGTTTACAGGTGCATTCTGTATATAGTCACTATGTTACATGTTTACAGGTGCATTTTGTATTGAGGTATGGTAATAGAGATCTCTTAAGTGACTTTAGACTGGGGGAAGATTTGATGGCATCTGGAGGTTATTCCATATTTGTTGTGCTCTGTAGGAAAATGATGAACGAGCCACTTTCTTTTTGTATTGTGGTACTACAAGTAAGGTGCAGGTCCTGGATCGGAGGTTATAGGACGAGGGAACTGCTGGGGGAAGCAGTCTATTCAGGTAGGGTGGCATCTTCCCAGAGAAGCTCTTAAACAGCAGGTTGGAAAGGTGAAGAGTGCGTCTGGATTTCAGCGACGGCCAGTTTACTTCTTTTAACATTTCACAATGGTGGGTCATGAAGTTACATTGTAACGCAAAGCGGCACAATGAGTTATACAATGTAGTAAGTTTCTGAAGGTGTGTTTGCGGGGCAGCTGCATACACTACATCTCCGTATTCAATAGAAGGCATAACCATTTGTTGTACAATCTTCATTCTTACCGCGGGACTCAGTCAGGATTTGTTTCTGTACAGGGCACCTAGTTTCGGGTAAAGTTTAGATGAGAGTTTTTCGATGTGGGGTCAAAGGATAGATTTGGGTCTAACCACATACCTATATATTTGAGAGAAGTCCTGACACATAGATGGGGAGTTTGCAATTTGTGTAGTTTAGGTGCTGTTCCAAATAGCATTGTAACAGTTTTGTCAGTATTTAGAAAAAGTTTGTTATCTGCAATCCACTTTTCTACCTCTATATATTATATTTATTTACATTGGTATAAAATGTCTAAAAAGAAATAAAAATGTCACATTATAGTTAGTGTTAAATGTGTTGTGTGTTTGGTAATACATATTTATTTTTCTGTAATACTTAGCAGCAATTTTATGATCCACCAATTTCTCTTTGTATTGGAGCTTGTATGCAGGGCTAGATTTACATATTTTAGGAACCTGTAGGCACCGAAATCTGGAGTGCAAAAAAAGTGCCAAAACTGAAGGATATACTCTTTAAAAAAAAAAACTGGGGTTGGGGGGACTCAAAATTAACTACACCCAGCAGCCTTTTCCAAGACTCAACCTTTTTACAGTGTCTTTTTTTTTTTACTCCTTTTTTCTGACATTTTTCCATAGGATATAAAAAATTTTTAAAAAATGTTAACCCCCCTCTACAATTTATCTATTGTTTTAAAAAAATATATTTATTTTAATTTTAATTTATTTTAATTAATAGAAAAAGTTGTCCCCCATAGTGGGGTGACTTTACAAAAAAATTTTTTTAAAAAGTATTTGCATTCTTTCTTACTTTACCTATAGAGAAAAGTGTCCGCCACAGAATTGAGCCTTTCAAACAAAAACATATAATAAATCTAAATTTGTAAAATGAATAAAAAAATGACAGAGCAAGGTGCCCTCTACAGCAGGGTCTTTAGGCAAATGCCTACTTTGCCTAAATATAAAACTGGCCCAGTTTGTACTAGACACTTTTAACGCTTTCACCACCAAGATAGAGTATGTTTGCTCTTCAAAAGCACCTGCTGGTCCCCCAAGTACAGAGTATTGATGTGGTCTGACTCTGGAGCAAAGCAAAGGATTTTTTTTTTTTTTTTGGAGAAAGTATTTTACCAGGAAGGATACATTGAGATTTCTCTCGTTTTCAAGTATGTCCTGGGTGGCGAGTATGTACTGTTGGGTGTCTTCCCAAGGACACTTACTGGAGAGGTTGCTCGCTGGGATTGAGCCCATGACTCCACAGGCTCTCTCCATCCAGAGCGGTGACATTACCTCTACTCCACCCATTCGGTACATTTATTGCAAACCAAATTTGATGGCAAATAGGCTTAAGGATAGTCTACTGAAATTGGACATGTAGTAGCACTTTTTGGTCAGCAGATAGAGCCCTTTGTCAAAAATGGGCTTAACAACAGTGAGCACATATAAAAAAAACAACTCTTTATATATTTTTGCGTGGGAAATTGTAAACTTATTTCCCTTAAACTCAGTGGGTCCTGGCAGCAGTTTTATGGAAAACCACTTATTAATGAAGGGCTAATGTTTTCCATCTCAGTGGAGATGGTCATAATTTGCGGTTTTGGAAATAACCCTACAAAATATGATATACCGTAAGTCATTGTAAATTTGACCCTAAAACATACGATAAATACCAAAGGCTTTATCACCACTCTTGAGTTGAATTAATTCCTGTTAAATGAGGAATTTGCTTTGCTTTATCAAGAGGATTGTCAGAAAGTCAATATCCTTATTAAAAAGTATGAGTTTTTAAATTATCCAAAGCAATATTCAGTTTTTTCAATGTGTCTTCCCTGGATTATAAATGACCTGAAGTCAAAACATGCTTATTGGATTGTTTAAAGGATTGGAATTTTGCCCTTATTAATTATTATTATTATTTTTATTATTTCTTGTCAGCGATTAAATAATTTCTGAACACATTTTCCCTTAATGAATTAAAGGAACACTCTACTCATCCAGACCACGTACTACAATCTTAGCGCAAAATTTAAACGGACAACGTTTGCGCTCATAATTTTAATGTCTTTGAAAAGTTGGTGGTAGCGGCAAATTGTAACAACCTGACCGTACCAAACTGCAGATTCAAAAATGCAGATCCGTCAAAAATGATGGCCACTACCTTGTCTTCCATCAGAACGTATGTTTTTTTTTCTAGATCCGTCCAAAATGACGGACACTACCTTATCTTTGTCACGTTCAGCCACTATGGCGGTACCTGGCATGCGCCAAGTAGGGCCCAGGTAAGAGGAAAAGCCGCTATATGCAGAGATGCGTGACACAACAATCAGGATAAGGAAATAAACCACAGTAGACACTGGGGACCTCTGCATGGCTAATACCGAAGGAGCCCTATACTGATAGATCGGTCCTTAGAGTGGCCGAATCTGCACTAATGGAAAAAGGTTACCTTGTAGCCAGCGGCGTAGCGTGGGTTGTCAGCGCCCGGGGCAGGGTAAGAATTGTGTGCCCCCCCCCAACCTGTGGACACGGTAACACACCATGATTCCCTGACACCAGTAGAGTATTGACCCCATTACCCCACAAGCACATGTATTGTATATTAACAAAATACTGATATAATAAAAAAATTAAGCACACATGCCCCCCAAGCTACACCACTGCTACCAGTCACCCTGTCCCAGTAATATCATAGTTCCACTCTCACACTATACCCAGTCACTCTCTCCAGTACCCCCAGTCACCCTCTCCCTCCAAGTACCCCAGTCACTCTCAGTACCCCACTTTCTCCAAATACCCCCAGTCTCTCTCTCCAAGTACCCCAGTCACTCACTCTCTCCCAGTACCCAGTCACTCTCTCCCAGTACCCCAGTCACTCACTCTCGCTTTCTCTCTCCAAGTACCCCCACTTTCTCCCAATACCCACAGTCACTCTCTCTATCCAATATCCCCAGTCACTCTTTCCCAGTATCCCCAGTCATTCTCTCCCTGAACCTCCAGTCACCCTCTTCCTGTACCCCCTCACTGTGTGGTGGTCACGCTGCTTTGGTGTCATACAGTGTTGCCTATCTGCGTGGTGTTGCTGGTGGCCAGGGGGGGAGCTCTCCAGGGGGCTTAGTGGAGACCAGATTTTAAATGTGCTGCAGGGCAGGCACCTCCCTCCCTCCCTCCTTCCTGTTCAGTGGCTGCAGGGCTGCCAGCAGCGGGGGTTGGAACAGGGCTTCAAGGGGGGCTGACAAGCGTGGTACAGGGTATTCCGTTGAATAATGCTGCGCTGCTTCATGTCACTCATGTCAGCGTTAAGGAGGAGTCGGAACAGGACCAGAATTTTATGTCCTGGTCCTCCCTTCTGGATGCTGAGTGCTAAGTCACCGCCAGTGTGGCAAAACTGGCGGACACCTTGCTGATCCCTGCTGGAAAATATTAGTGGTTCAAATTTCTTTTGAAATTTTGCGCCCCCTAAGAAAATTGCGCCCGGGGCGACCGCCCCCGAGGCACCCCCCACGCTACGCCACTGCTTGTAGCCATGCAGAGTCCTGGGAAAAACACAGACACCTAATGGAGATATACTCAATAACTTGCAGGGAAGGACTTCAATAAACTAAAGCCGTGGTTTACAAGGATACACAACATATAATACGATAAGCACAGAACCGCTAGGGATGTCCAGAAGAGTGGTCAATAAATAAGCCAGGGGTCAAAACCAAAACGTATACCTTGAGCCAAAGCGGGGATATAGCACCAGAGAAAATCCGTCAGCCAGGCCAGAGGGTCAATACCAGTAAGTCAATCAGAAACCTAGAACTCAGACAAGGGGGAAACACTGAGAAAGAACTAGAACTAGAACAGGGAGCTCTCAGGAACAAATCTGTAGCTGAAGTGAACCAGGATGCAAGAGCATGGTGATATGGGCCCATGGCTTTATATAGGGGAGTAATCAGCCCATATCACCAGCAGAAGCTCAACGAGCAATGAACTTAACCCCTGAGCTGCATGTCAGGGAAAGCAGCACAGGGAAACACAGACATAAGGAATACAGAGGGCAGGGAGACAGGGTTGGAACATGGGAACGTGACAGTAGCCCCCTCCGAAAAAGGTGAACTCAGGGCACCTACAAAAATCAAAAAAAAAAAACAAACAAAAAAAACCACAAGACACACTCAGTCTTCTGAGTCGTCTGAATCTTCAGCAAACTTCTCCATGAGACTAGGGAATCGCTGGAACACAACCCAGTGTGCCTCCCAGACCAGTAACCCAGAAGGAGTCCTCACAAAACCATTAGGAACATTTCTCCCTTTAGGAAACATTTTACCAACCAGACTCCCCGATTGCTGAGATTCCTCAAGGTAAGCTAGGAGTACAGCCTTATCAGACTCGGAAAGGAGCGTGATATTCTCGGACCCTGGGTGAAGAGTGGCATCCTCGGACCCAATGCGACTGGGGTTTTTCACCCTCTTTCGTCTCCTCTTAGAGCGGGACTTGAGAGGGGTAACCCTATCACAGGACAAGACACTGGTGGAACCACTGTGGGACATGGGCACAGTGGGAGTGCAATGAGGCTCTGGAACCGCTGACACACAGCTTGACTGGGTTTCTGGAACCGCTGACACACAGCTTGACTGGGTTTCTGGAACCGCTGACACACAGCTTGACTGGGTTTCTGGAACCGCTGACACACCGCTTGGGACTGGCATACAGCTTGGGACTGGCACCGCTGGCACACAGCTTGACTGGGTTTCTGACACCGCTGACACACAGCTTGGGACTGACACCGCTGACACACAGCTTGACTGGGTTTCTGGCACTGCTGACACACAGCTTGGTACTGGCACACAGCTTGGGACTGGCACCGCTGGCACACAGCTTGACTGGGTTTCTGGAACCGCTGACCCACCGCTTGGGACTGGCATACAGCTTGGGACTGGCACCGCTGGCACACAGCTTGACTGGGTTTCTGACACCACTGACACACAGCTTGGGACTGGCACCGCTGACACACAGCTTGACTGGGTTTCTGGCACTGCTGACACACAGCTTGGTACTGGCACACAGCTTGGGACTGGCACCGCTGGCACACAGCTTGGGACTGGCACCGCTGACACACAGCTTAACTGGGTTTCTGGTACTGCTGACACACAGCTTGGTACTGGCACACAGCTTGGGACTGGCACCGCTGACACACAGCTTGACTGGGTTTCTGGCACCGCTGACACACAGCTTGGGACTGGCACACAGCTTGGGACTGGCACCGCTGGCACACAGCTTGACTGGGTTTCTGGCACCGCTGACACACAGCTTGGGACTGGCACACAGCTTGGGACTGGCACCGCTGGCACACAGCTTGGGACTGGCCTAACTGGAAGCTTGCCAGCCACGGGCGTGAAAACTTCACTGTCAGACAAAGGCAACATGATAGCAGTTTTCCCACCAAACTCCTTGGCTGTGACCCCATCGCCAGACCCCATAATTGTGGCCTTGCTACCTGGCACTATGAGTGCGGTAGGTGATGCAGATAAGCGTACAGCACCGCAGGTAATACAGCCTGTAACAATCTTACGCCCTGGACCACCATTAGGGTGTCTGGCCGTTTGGCGAGGCCACATACGAGAGGCACTAATGGGAATAACCTCCATGGCTTCATCCTTTGACTCCCTGGCTGAGAAGGAGTCAAACTCCATTTGTACCTCGGGATCAAAAGGGGAATACTCGACTGGGTCTGAGATGTCAGTTACCCCCTCCACAGACCTGGTTACCCCTGGAAGGGCTCTCCTAGGCCTGGACGGTAAAGGGGGTCTGACCTTGGATACATGGCAGGGTCTGATGCCATCTGACCCAGTACGGGCCTGGTACCATCTGATCCATCATCAGAATATTCAGCAAGGTTAGTAACATCAGTTGCCCCCTCCACAGGTCTGGTTGCCCTAGGAAGGGCTCTCCTAAACCTGGACGGTACAAGGGGTCTGATTACTTTAGTTTTATAATGGGAACTGGCCTTGGTGACTCGACTGTGGGTCGCGGGTACCTTGCCAGTTTCGGCATGCACTGGTGTTTTGCCCGTCCCAGTGCGCACTGGCTGCTTACCAGTCTCGGCATGCACTGGCTGCTTGCCAGCCTCGGCGCGCACTGGCATCTTGTCAGCCTCGGCGCGCACTGGCATCCTGCCAGCCTTGGCATGCACTGGCATCTTGCCAGCCTCGGCACGCACTGGCTTGAGCGGGCACCATGAAATAAAATGCAATGAACTGACACAATAGAAACAGAGCTTGTCAGTTCGCCTTCTATTCATTTCCTCAGGGGAAAGCGGACCACGTGCCCTGCTTTCTAGAACAGCTTGATCATTAGAAGGGAGAAAAGCTGTGTCCATTAACCCCTTCCACTTAGACATGAAATCATCAAACAGGTGCAGCATGGATTCAAACAATTTACGCAGCTCTGCGGGCTTTATGGTTGGCTCTTGCATTATGTCACGTTCAGCCACTATGGCGGTACCTGGCATGCGCCAAGTAGGGCCCAGGTAAGAGGAAAAGCCGCTATATGCAGAGATGCGTGACACAACAATCAGGATAAGGAAATAAACCACAGTAGACACTGGGGACCTCTGCTCGGCTAATACCGAAGAAGCCCTATACTGATAGATCGGTCCTTAGAGTGGCCGAATCTGCACTAATGGAAAAAGGTTACCTTGTAGCCGTGCAGAGTCCTGGGAAAAACACAGACACCTAAAGGAGATATACTCAATAACTTGCAGGGAAGGACTTCAATAAACTAAAGCCGTGGTTTACAAGGATACACAACATATAATACGATAAGCACAGAACCGCTAGGGATGTCCAGAAGAGTGGTCAATAAATAAGCCAGGGGTCAAAACCAAAACGTATACCTTGAGCCAAAGCGGGGATATAGCACCAGAGAAAATCCATCAGCCAGGCCAGAGGGTCAATACCAGGAAGTCAATCAGAAACCTAGAACTCAGACAAGGAGGAAACACTGAGAAAGAACTAGGATAGAATAACAGGGAGCTCTCAGGAACAAATCTGTAGCTTAAGTGAACCAGGATGCAAGAGCATGGTGATTTGGGCCCATGGCTTTATATAGGGGAGTAATCAGCCCATATCACCAGCAGAAGCTCAACGAGCAATGAACTTAACCCCTGAGCTGCATGTCAGGGAAAACAGCACAGGGAAACACAGACATAAGGATTACAGAGGGCAGGGAGACAGGGTTGGAACGTGGGAACGTGACAATCTTCCGTCAGAACGTATGTCTGTTGTGCGCAGTCCACACAAAAATGCGTTCGTCTGACGGACTTGCGTTAAAAATTACATTGCGCTCACTGATTTCTGCACGCAATGGTACTTTGCGTCCATTTTTGCACGTCGGTTTTATGAGCGCAATTTCCCGATGGATGAAAAAATGGGCGAGGAATGTAATTCCCGTGGTGATTTTGCGCAAAAAAAAACACGCGTTTAGTGTGCGTTTTTGCGTTAAGAATGTAATAGGGCCCTATATCGGCTGTGGAGTCCAGTGGTAATTGACCATGGAGAAACAAGTCGAAACACCATTCAGCACATCCTTCCAATACAACTGTGTAGAAGCAAGTCTCGACTTTACGAGAAGCGGGTTCAACCTAAGAACCAGGTCGCTGCTCTACAATCACGGAAAGGCGACTCGATTCCATTCAGAAGACGCCACCAGCGAGTGACCTTGGGCAAGACACCTAATGATATGGATGCGCCTACCTCACAAAATACTTGTACATCTCATAGATTGTAAGTTCTCTTGGGAACAGGGTCCCTCTGAATCAAGTCATCATCCATGTGTGGTATTCTAATGTATCAACTCCTTGTACACTGATCTTGTAAAGTGGAATTTGTGGCGCTATATAAATAAAGGATAATAATAATAATAATAATTCTTGCATAGCTCCGTTTTCCAAGCTGCACTTAGAGTCAAAGAATGCACTTACTGGAGGCGGATTGAATAAAATGATGATAAATATAGTTAACTTTAACTAAACGGTATATAGTCGATCAACCTCAGAAGCATCAAGAGTGACTCGTCTCTGCTAGAAATTCATTCTTGAACAGAATTTGCAAAGGTCAGGCTTTAACAGTAGATATTTACGGCTCCATATCCCATCTGTAGCTCAGCTCAGGGTGTTCTGTAAAAACTGGAGGTAAAGTCTCATCTTTGCCTATTCATCTAATATTATCAAGAAAAACGTGGAAATTCTGCAAAGACGCTCTTTGCTTCATCTAAAATTATCTGCAGAAATGTGTTAATTCTGCAAAGGATGAGATTTTACCTCCAATAGTCAAAGAAAATAGAGTGATGAGCTACAGATGAAGATGGAGCCATAGAGATCTACTGTTAAAGCATGACCTTTGCAAAATATGTACAAGAATGCATTTTTATCAGAGATGACACTATTTTTAACCCCATAGTGAACAGGTGGTTTTACCATGGTCTCTCCAAAAGTGTTCACTGCTGTTTTTATGTTTCTGTGCTGTTTGTATTTAGGTCTAATTTTCCTCTTACTCGTTTATGGAACCCACACATATTGTACACCGATTTTCTTGCCATTAAATTGACTTTCTAAAGATACCATTATTTTTATCATATCGTATAATTTACTATAAAAATAATTCTGAAACATTATGGAAACAAAATGGGAAAAAAGAAACTTTTGTGAACTTTGACCCCCCCAAAATCTAAATTTTTAACCCCTTCACTGCAGAGCCACTTCATCTTTGTGTGCTGAGCTCATGTTGACAGTTTTGTGCTCATCATGTATAAATGCAATTTGAAGTCCTATTCTATTATTACACGACCCAGACAATTGTTTTAAAAAAACCTATGGTTTTAATTCTTTTTTTTTTTTTTTACACCAAACCTGGTCATGTTTGGGATCATTGGAAAGGCCATGCTCTGGCCTTTCCATTGATACAAAACATGACCCTCTAGCTGCCAAAGGACCTACCAAAGCTGCCTGCACTTGGCAGATAGGGGATTAACTGCCTATTTGACATCATCACGCATATGACTACAATGTCAGTGGGTGGGGGAGGCCCTGGAGGCTTGGCCGACATCCAAAACGTCAGCCACCTCCAGAAAAAGTACTGCGATCTGGCGCCGAATCGTGATCTGGCACCTAAGGGGTTAAAGATAGGCATCCCTGGAAAGGCTAGACTGTGCCCTTTCTAGCGATGCCTTTTTTTTAATGATTCTCAATGGGGTTTAGGTCTGGACTGTGTGGTGGCCAATCTATGTGCGAAAATTATGTCTCATGCTCCCTGAACCACACTGGCACAATTGGAGCCCCAAGAATCCTGGCATTGCCATCTTGGAATATATCCTCACCATCAGGGAAGAAAAAATTCCATTGATGGAAAAAATTACTCAGTATCTTCAGGAAGTCACATGACCTCATTCTTTGGGCCCATAACGTGGCTGAACCTAAACCTGAGCAACTGAATCAAAAAAGCCAGCTCATAACATGCTTCTATGGTAGGTGGTACTTTTTGTGGCCAGACAATTGTCTATATTCTATATTTAAATCTACAAAGCTTATAGGCTTATATATATTTCATAAAATGTTTAAAGGTGTAAAGATGCTAAAAAATTTGCCTATATTTAGAAACCTGTATATATTCTAGTTTATGATGTAGGACAGAAGAGAGAGAGAGAAGATTATAAAACTCAGAGCTTTACCTCATCACTATAAATACAATAACAGGATTGTAAAATTCACTTGAACATATAGAATTATAAATCGGCTTAGCAATGTCATTACATCAGCAGTGGAATAATGCAGAATAATATGATGAACAGTATTCAAGGACATGTGCATTACAAACACACTGGAAAATTCTCGGAATTAATAGGAGCTTTGAACAGCTCAGCTAGCAGAAGGAACTCAAACAAAACTATCAAGGTTTTTTTAATATTTATGGAAAGTTTGCAACAAATTGTTCGACTTAATATGATTGTCACAAGGCTTAGGGAAGAATCTGAGCGAAGAGCAAGGAAAAACTAAATAAATATTCACTGTATGAAGACTTTCAAAGGTAGGCATTAGGGAATGATGTTGTCCTGGCAAGCACAGCGTGTTTCAAAGGGCACATTTATGTTGATATACGCAGCTTGTCAAAGGAATCTTATCAAGTGATAAAATCAGGATAACAGTATTTACTTAACAAAAGATCAAATGTTTATTGTAGCTGCTCTTGCAACATATGTTATATGTTGACATCAATTGTGAAACCTCAAATATGGCCTCATAGTAGTACAATAAGTGGAAAACAAAAATTAAAAGATGACTGATTTACTTACTACAATCAGATATTTATCTGTGGGCTGTATTCTTCACCAAAAAAATGGAACCGATATGGAAAAAAAACCAACAACAAATAGCGTAATCCAATTGCCGCACTGGCTCCCTTTCAGCGCACCTATTCGATCCAACTACTTTACAGTATCAGAATAGAACAGAGGCAAAGACTGATACCGGTAGCTGTGTCATTCCAGTTATCGGATACTGAAACCCATAGGACTCATTGGAGCCCAGAGCATCCCTGCCACAAGCTCATACTAGTGAGGTCACACAGGACCAGCAGAGGAAGCATGGAGGTACACCAAGATCTATTTGTTTCCAGTCTCATCTCGTGCCTGCCCGAGGGGGTGATAGATCATGCTGTCTTCTGCACCATGGGGTAAGAGGTAAGTAAAACATTTCTTGACTGCTTTGACTTTCAAACTTAAGTCACTGTTGCACTTGCAAAATCACTTAACACCAGATTCTGTCGGCAATTCTTTGTGATTCAACGGTTACAGAATAAAAGAACAAGATACCATGGAATAGCTTGTTCTTCTTGTCCTGGGAGCAATGTAACACCACCTGTACAAGGCATAGGAGATGTCAATTCACACCAAGGAGGTGCCATAACGGAGTTGAAAGCAGAGCTGATGGCAAAGTTGGAATGACAAATCCAGCTGTTACACTGGTGAATGAAAACGGGGGCAAATGCACCCCCCCCCCACAGCTGAAATCCCTTTGTAGGATATACAGGGGACTTTTGGGCAGAGTCTGGCCTTTCCAAGTGTACCTAACATGTCTATGTAGATCTTACAAAAAAATATAGAAAAATATATTAATAAAATAAATATTATTATTATATATTAATAATTAAATATTATTAGTATTTTTATATTATTAATAGTAGTAATAATATTAATCATTTGGATATAGTTATAACATTTATTTGTTTATTGTTTTAAAGAAAGGTTGAAAGTAAAATTGTTTTTGGACTCAGAGGAGCCTGGAGACATGACAACATAATGAAAGAGATATGTACAGATTATTTCCCAGCAGCAAATTATAGCTTCTTAATTACTCTCAGAAAATTGCAATCTAGATATTCTTTAATTAAGTATCGTATATCACTGCACAAACTAATGCAATGTTTATGTACGAAAGGAATAAGGACCTTAATTACTGGAGTGACAGTAATAGAACACAGACATAAAATGACAAACTGGAGAATCGGCATCAAGCATTTGTTCTATTCACAGATAAAAGGAAAAACGCAGCCATAATGCACAGCGATGTGTATTTCTCCTGATATTAATGACCATGGCTTGCTAACTCATAGTCTATATAAAACATGAAAATAGTAAAAGAAAAGCATCTGTGGGTTATCATGACCCCTTTAATGCCAGATATGGGACACAATCACCTCGTTAACGCTAGTGTCATGTCACATGACTCAGGGTTTGTTTGTATATTTTAATGTTATGTGTTGAATCTGCCTTTTGCTGCTTGCTGCTATTATTTCATAGCTATTTTGTTCCTGCTGGGTTCCTTTAGCCTTGCTGTATCCAGCTAGCTCCACCCCTTTTTGTTCAGTCTAGTTCTGAGGTAATTACTGGTCACCTAGCAGCCATCTTTGCGCAATGCTGGACAGAACTAATGTCTTTTCACCTGCATTGCTGTACACTATTACAAAGATTAGAAACATAGAAAAATGTCGGCAGATAAGAACCTTTCGTCCCATCTAGTCTGCCCAATTACATGGATACTTTACCTGGATTTATCTTTTGTTTAGGATAGCCTTATGCCTATCCCATGCCTGCTTAAATTCAATTACTGTTTTGGCCTCTACCACTTCAACTGGAAGACTGTTCCATGTATCCACCACCCTCTCAGTAAAATAATGCTTCCTGATGTTACTTTCAAACCTTTGCCCCTCTAATCTAAGACTATGTCCTCTTGTTTTGCTACTTTGTTTCCTTTTAAATATACTCCCTTCCTCTACCTTGTGGATTCCCTTTACGTATTTAAATGTTTCTATCATATCTCTCTGTCTCGTCTTTTATTCCAAGCTGTACATGTTAAGATCATTAAGCCTTTCCTGGTAACTTTTCTCCTTCAAGCCGTACACCATTTTAGTAGCCCTTCTCTGAACTCTCTCTAAGATGTCTATATCCTTCTGGAGATACGGTCTCCAGTACTGCACACAGTACTCCAAGTGAGGTCTCACCAGTGCTCTGTACAGTGGCATGAGAACTTCCCTTTTCCTACTGCTAATACCGCTCCCTACACAACCAAGCATTCTGCCAGCATTTCCTGCTGCTCTATTACATTGACTACTTACCCTTAGATCCTCTGAAATAATAACCCCTAAATCCCAACCCTCAGATGTTGAGGTTAGGATTGTATCAATTATTCTATATTCAGCCCTTGGGTTTTTACGTCCCAGGTGCATTATCTTGCACTTATCCACATTAAAACTCAATTGCCACAGCTCCCACCATTTTTTTTAGTTTACCTAAATCATTTGTCATTTGGCTGATCCCTCCAGGAACGTCAACCCTGTTGAAAATCTTTGTGTCATTCTGTCATTGTCAGTCTGATCATTAAAGTTTTCAACTGGATTCATCTTTCTACCTGTCAGTTTTGCTGAGTTGACACTGTCTGCTGAACTTTCATCGTGTAAGTACTGGCCAATACAGACTTATTTAGTCTCAAGCACCCACGCCTCACAGCTTTGCTAGGGAGGCAGAATAGCTAGTGCTCACATAAATGAGAGTTAGCATTCCGCCTGTACCACCACCCAATCTCTAACGCATTGAAAAAACCATTAACGAATCAGTATTAGCGCTTTGTAGTGCAAGCTTACTGTACTTTGCTCTCCCCATGTTAAGCACAGGGAGTGTAAAGTGCAAGCAGGATAATTATCATTGGGATCACAAAGTCCTGATGCTGATTACAAACAGCTGTCGATAACTAAAAAAAGTGATTGTGCTTCTGTGGAATCAGTTAGCTGCAGCTGTAATCCCCCCCCAGAAGCAGCTGACAGCTCTGCCCAATTATTTTTTATTATTATTTTTTTATTTACTTTTTGGTGCTTTCACTAATTTTTTGTCCCTTGCTGCACGCAGCTCCTCATCTTTGGCACAAGGAATCGCAAACCCAAAAGTCCCTAAAGCTTTTCTGTTCAATTTGCGAACTGCAACTTCTGCACTTTACGTACGCACGTTCCATAGCACCTGCGCAGGACAATGGATGGGAGCTGCACAAATCAGTGCGCCAGCAATTGCAAAACCTGTTGCAACCCTAATCAATGAATCACTGGCGACTGAATACATACCCAAACTCTGGAAGACTTCAAGGGTGGTACCGATCCTTAAAAGTGGAGACAATACTTTGGTATCCAACTACCGCCCAATATCACTGCTCCCTGTAATGTCAAAAATTCAGGAAAAATGTGTCTACACTCAATTACGTGATTATTATCAGTATCGGAACTATTTAACCCCAGATCAATCCGGCTTTCGTCCAAATCATTCAACTACAACCGCCCTTTTAAAAGTTTGTAATGATATCCAAGCTGGCATGGAACAAGGAAATCTAACTGGAGCCATCTTCCTTGATTTTGCCAATGCCTTTGACACAGTAGACCATGGCATCTTGTTAGAAAAACTTAAAAACTCTGGTATTGGGGAATCGCACGCTAACCTGGTTTCAATCATATGTGTCTGATAGGTCTCAATTTGTGTCCATTTCTGACAGCACTTCCCTCCCCCTCCCAGTCACGTGTGGTGTACCCCAAGGCTCGATACTTGGCCCCCTGCTATTCACAGTATTCATAAATGATCTGCCCAATGTCTGCAAAGCCTCAACTGTACACATGTATGCAGATGACACTGTAATCTATACCAGCAAACCAGATCTCCCACAGCTGGAGGCCGTGCTGCAAGAACAATTCACAGAGGTAAAAAAGTAGATCGCAGATAACAAACTTTTTCTAAATACTGACAAAACTGTTACAATGCTCTTTGGAACCGCACCATAAATAAATAAAACAAATAAATAAATATGCACAGATCCAATCTACAGGCTGTCTCTCTGTGAATGCTCACTACAGCAATTTGACTCGGTGAGGTTGACCTTGCCACACTGTGCTGCCGACATCACTAGCAACTAATCTGGTGACCGCTGCCGAGAAATTCAAAATCCCGGCTGCTGGTATTGCTGGGTGGGGTGGAAGAGATTCCTCCACTTCATCCTGTGAGTTCTCCAGATTGGGGGGAGTGGGGAGAAGGGGGTGCACTCCTCACATCCTGACTAGTGATGGATGGAACACCCCCGTGTTCGGTTCGCATTTGAACTCGAACACCCGAAAAAGTCAACCGCAAACTCGAACACAATGCAAACACCATGCGAGTCAATGGGGCTCGAACGTTAGAAAATTAAGGTACCCTCCAAGAGGGCATATAAGCAAGATATTGGCCATAAAAGGTGTATGGGGGTCCGGGTACTGCCCCGGGGGACAGGAAACAAAAAAAAATGTTTTTAACCCTTTCACTGCTGAGTGCTGAGCCATTTCACCACTGTGCGCTGAGCTAATTTTTACCACTTTTGCTCATGTTTAAAACGCGATTTGGAGCCATGGGAAAGGTTTGACCAACAATGAGTGGGAAATGTTTGACCAACAATGAGTGGAAATGTTTGTCCAACAATCAGTGGGAAATGTTTGACGAACAATCAGTGGGAAATGTTTGACGAACAATCAGTGGGAAATATTTATAAATCCCATAGGCTTCAATGTTAAAAATATTCCTGTTTTAATTCAATATCAAATAAACTGTTTATTATTATATTCTGCAGTAAAGAGTCTCTTCACTTTTAGATTTTTTAGGATCTTTTAAGCATTTTTTGGAATTTTTTGAAAAAAATGTTTTACTCGAACTTTCCGCGACGGTCCCGAAAAGTTCGGAGTTCGCGAATTTTCAAACTGCCGATGTTCAAATCGAACCGATTCAAACCGGCAGCCCATCCCTAATCCTTTATCCACTTTATAACTGTAAGTGGACAGGATGAGGAGAGTTTCCCTTTATTATTATTATTACTACCAGTAAGAAGCTAAACTACACAATGCAATGGATTCAATTGATAAGGAGAAAATATAAGAAACGTATTAATATTAAAAATCTATAAAAGTAAAAAAAAAATAAGCTTTTGCCCATTAATAAAAAATGGCAGTAATGCATAATAAAGCTTTAGACATTGAAAAGGAGGTAGGAACCTAAATAAGGTTATGGTATAGGTTTTCTAAAAGAATAAAATAAACACATCTATAAAGGTAAGATACCTTCTTGCAACTTGACAAGGAAAAAATGTATTTTATGAATCTGAAAACTCCCCAACTAGAAAAAAAATCTAGAATTTGAAAGCGAGATACAAGATAAACCATAATGTAAGGAACGAAAAGTCAGCCTATAGCAACGATATTAAGAGCATAATGGATGCTTTATGAATACATCAGGAGGCGGATAATGGTGTAATCCTATGGCAAGGACAACAAGTGTGGGAGGAAAACGCTCACTGGAAAGTAATGAAACACGTCCTTGTACAGGTATACAGGGCTATTCAGAGAGAAGTGAAAACCTTGAGAATGACTGGAGAATTGAAAATTCTACAGTGGCAAGAAAAAGTATGTGAACCCTTTGGGATTACGTGGAGTTTTGCATGAATTGGTCATAAAATGTGCTCTGATCTTCATCTAAGTCACAACTATTTGAAAAACACAGTCTGCTTAAAATAATACAACACAAACATTATATGTTTTCATGTGTTATTATTATTATTCTTTATTTATAAAGCGCCAGCATATTCCGCAGCGCTGTACAATAAACACAGTATAGACAGGGTTACAATACATTGAACAACATTTGACAAACAGTACAGGAGGAGATGAGGGCCCTATTCCCGTAGGAACTCACAATCTGGGAGGGTTGTGGTTGGAAACAGGAGGAGAGGACTGTAAGGTGAGAGTGATTGATGGTTGCGTCAGTGAGTTGGGTGGTAGGCTTCCCTAAATAGGAATGTTTTAAGGGAGCGTTTGAAGGAAGAGAAGTTAGGGGAAAGTCTGACAGTACGAGGGAGAGCGTTCCAGAGAGTGGGGGCTGCGCGTGAGAAATCCTGCAGTCTATCATGGGAAGAGGTGATGCGGGAAGAAGCTAGGCGCAGGTCACTGTTTGACCTTAGGGAGCGGGCTGGGGTGTATTTGGTGATTAGTGAGGACAGGTAGTGGGGAGCTGAGTTAGTGAGGGTTTTGTAGGTAAGGATAAGGATTTTTAACTTAATTCTGCAGTGGATGGGAGCCAGTGAAGGGACTCGCAGAGGGGAGCGGCAGAGACAGAGTGGCGGGTGAGGTGAATTAGCCTGGCAGAGGCGTTCAGGATGGATTGTAGGGGGGAGAGGCGGGACAGAGGGAGGCCAGATAAGAGATTATTGCAATAGTCGAGTCGGGAGATTACCAGGGCGTGTATGAGTTGTTTTGTGGTGACAGCGGTAAGAAATGGCCGAATTCTGGAAATATTACGCAGTTGGTATCGGCAGGAGGAAGAAAGAGACTTAATGTGGGGGATGAAGGAAAGAGCAGAGTCAAGTGTAACTCCAAGACAGCGAGCTTGGTTTGATGGGGAGATGGTGATACCCTCCACTGTGATAGAGAAGTCAGGAGGTGGGGAGGCATTGGTGGGAGGAATAAGTAGGAGTTCAGTCTTTGACATGTTGATCTTTAGGTGGTGGGAGGCCATCCAGGAGGAGATGCCAGATAAACAGATGTTTATTGAACATAACATGTAAACATTCACAGTGCAGGGTGGAAAAAGTATGTGAACCCCTAGCCTAATGACTTCTCCAAGAGTTAATTGGAGCCAGGAGTGAGCCAACCTTGAGTCCAATCAGTGTGATATTATTGGATGTGTTGCTGAAAGCTGTCCTGCCTTTAAAAACACACACCAGTTTTGGGTTTACTGGTTTCAAGAAGCACTGCTTGATGTGAACCATGCCTCGCAGAAAAAGCTCTCAGAAGACCTACGATCAAGAATTGTTGCCTTGCATGAAGCTGGAAAGGGTTGCAAAAGTACCTCTAAAAGCCTTGATGTTCATGTGTCCACGGTAAGACAGACTGTCTACAAATGGAGAAAGTTCAGCACTGTTGCTACTCTCCCTAGGCGTGGTCGTCCTGTAAAGATGACTGCAAGAGCACAGCGCAGAATGCTTAATGAGGTAAAGAAGAATCCTAGAGTGTCAGCTAAAGACTTACAGAAATCTCTGGCACATGCTAACATTTTTGTTGACACATCTACAAAAAGGAAAACATTAAAGAAGAATGGAGTACATGGGAGGACACCACGGAGGAAGCCATTGCTGTCCAAAAAGAATATTGTAGCACGTTTGAAGTTTTCAAAAGAGCACCTGGATGTTCCACAGCACTACTGGCAAAATATTCTGTGGACAGATGAAACCAAAATTGAGTTGTTTGGAAAAAACACACAACACTATGTGTGGAGAAAAAAAGGCACAGCACACCAACATCAAAACCTCATCCCCACTGTAAAACATAGCGGAGGGAGCATCATGGTTTGGGGCTGCTTTGCTGCCTCAGGGCCTGGATGGATTGTTGTCATTGATGGAAAAATGAATTCCAGAGTTTATCAAGACATTTTGCAGGAAAACGTAAGACCATCTGTTCGCCAACTGAAGCTCCGCAGAGGATGGGTGATGCAACAGGACAATGACCCAAAGCACAAAAGTAATTCAACAAAAGAATGGCTTCAACAAAACAAAATACGCCTTCTGGAGTGGCCCAGTCAGAGTCCTGACCTCAACCCGATTGAAATGCTGTGGCATGACCTTAAGAGAGCGATTCACACCAGACATCCCAAGAATATTGCTACACTGAAACAGTTTATTGAAGAGGAGTGGTCCAAAATTACTCCAGATCATTGTGCAGGTCTGATCTGCAACTACAGGAAACATTTGGGTGAGGTTATTGCTGCCAAAGGAGGGCCAACCAGTTATTAAGTCCAAAGGTTCACATACTTTTTCCACCCTGCACTGTGAATGTTTACATGTTCTGTTCAATAAACACATGAAAACATATAATGTTTGTGTTGTGTTATTTTAAGCAGACTGTGTTTTACAAATTGTTGTGACTTAGATGAAGATCAGAGCACATTTTATGACCAATTCATGCAAAACTCCACGTAATCCCAAAGGGTTCACATACTTTTTCTTGCCACTGTAGGTCAAAATAGCCAAACCAGAAAAATTCTCCCATTTATCTCACTTTACAAATTGGCTATTTGGTCTAGATTGTTCATTCTCCTGGCAATTCTCAAGGTTTTCATCTCTCTCTGAATAGCCCTGTTTGTTATGGCAAGATTCCAGCGTGGATTTATCTGCATCATGTTCGGATCGTGGTTTTCTCTTTTTAGATCTAGAACATAACGCTGATGACCACGCTTAAAAAGTAAATCATCTCCCTCAAAGCATCTTCTTGATTTACCCTGGACTTATTGTTATAATAAGTTAGATGTAACAGTTACAAGTACTTATAAAGTGCCAATAAATTCCTTAGCACTGTGGAATGGGTGAGACAGAATAACAAATATACATACATGTTACACACACGGAACAGTAGGAGGGAGGACTCAAAGGATTACAATCTAAGAGGAGAGGGGTGGCCCATTAGGTGAGGGTGAATAGGGTCGTGAAGTGGTGGGTTGCAGGTGGGCTGAATGGGGAGAGGAGCAGGAAATGACAGTGGGGAGATCATGCTGTGAGCCGATAGGCTTCTCTAAAGTAATGTGTTTTCAGACTTTTAAAGGACTGGAGAGACGGGTAATATATTAAAATACAGCAAGCGATTTATTTAATGATGTACTGTGAGAATATCCATGTTGTTCGTGCACTATTGTGATCACCAGAGCAAAAAATTTAACACATACTTCATTAAAATAATAATTATAATAATAACAATAACATATATATATAAAGTTTATAATTCCAGTAGGGATTTACACATCCCAGCAATTCAGAGAACTGCTTTACCCAAAGAGCTCATGTGCTACATTCTCCATATGCAGCAAGGAACACTCGGTAGGACATGCAAATGAGGTCTCCAATTCCTCACTTTTTTGCATCCAGGGTCTGTAATAACAAAGAACCCTCCTTGCCAGCCATGCTGGATGGCTTTTTAGCAAAGGTCAGGTTGTGCAACGAGTTACAGCCACTATATATATATATATATATATATACACCATATTGCCAAAAGTATTCGCTCACCTGCCTTGACTCGCATATGAACTTAAGTGACATCCCATTCCTAATCCATAGGGTTCAATATGACGTTGGTCCACCCTTTGCAGCTATAACAGCTTCAACTCTTCTGGGAAGGCTGTCCACAAGGTTTAGGAGTGTGTTTATGGGAATTTTTGACCATTCTTCCAGAAGTGTATTTATGAGGCCACACACTGATGTTGGACGAGAAGGCCTGGTTCTCAGTCTCCGCTCTAATTCATACCAAAGGTGTTCTATCGGGTTGAGGTCAGGACTCTGTGCAGGCAAGTCAAGTTCATCCACACCAGACTCTGTCATACATGTCTTTATGGACCTTGCTTTGTGCACCCGGTGCTCAGTCATGTTGGAAGAGGAAGGGGCCAGCTCCAAACTGTTCCCACAAAGTTGGGAGCATGGAATTGTCCAAAATGTCTTGGTATGCTGAAGCATTCAGAGTTCCTTTCACTGGAACTAAGGGGCCAAGCCCAACTCCTGAAAAACAACCCCACACCATAATCCCCCCCTCCACCAAACTTTACACTTGGCACAATGCAGTCAGACAAGTACTGATCTCCTGGCAACCGCCAAACCCAGACTCGTCCATCAGATTGCCAGATGGAGAAGCGCAATTTGTCAATCCAGAGAACGCATCTCCACTGCTCTAGAGTCCAGTGGCGGCGTGCTTTACACCACTGCATCCGACACTTTGCATTGCACTTGGTGATGTTTGGCTTGGATGCAGCTGCTTGGCCATGGGAACCCATTGCATGAAGCTCTCTGCGCACTGTTCTTGAGCTAATCTGAAGGCCACATGAAGTGTGGAGGTCTGTAGTGATTGACTCTGCAGAAAGTTGGCGACCTCTTCGCACTATGCGCCTCAGCATCCGCTGACCTCGCTCCGTCAGTTTACGTGGCCTACCACTTCGTGGCTGAGTTGCTGTCGTTCCCAAACACTTCCACATTCTTATAATACAGCTGATAGGTGACTGTGGAATATTAGGAGCGAGGAAATTTCACGACTGGATTTGTTGCACACATCCTATCACAGTTCCACGCTGGAATTCACTGAGCTCCTGAGAGCGACCCATTCTTTCACAAATGTTTGTAAAAACAGTCTGCATGCCTAGGTGCTTGATTTTATACACCTGTGGCCATGGACGTGATTGGAACACCGGATTCTGATTATTTGGATGGGTGAGCGAATAATTTTGGCAATATAGTGTATATATACACACACTGTAGTTCCAAAACATCTGGGAGCGGAGTTTGACAGCCCAGGTTTATATACGACAGGTGTAATGTTCTATCTTCAAAGGAAATGTTGGATTAAATGGTTTATGTCTCGGTTTTGGAATGAAGTGCGCACGTAAAATGAGAAATTGCAAATGTCATTTGCATGTCTTACCCAGAGTTCCGTGATGCATATGGGGAATGTAGCACATGAGCTCTATAACGCAGTTCTCTGAATTGCTGGGATGTGTAAATGTCTTTTGCAATAATAAACTGAAAGATATATATATATATATTGACGATTTGGTATATACTGTAGGTAAAACAGGAGGCCTGACATCCAGGTATAAATCATGATCTTTACTGGCTCCGGTGCTACCAATGTGCCATAGACATACAATTCAAGAAAAAGGTGCACACAGGAGGCTTTCTTCATACAGATATACAGGGTTATTCAGAGAAAGGTGTCAATCTCTACACTGGCTTCCTGTTTCCTTTAGAATCCAATTCAAAATACTGGTGCTCACATGCAAAGCTCATCATAACCGCCCCTCTGCCTACATCTCCTCCCTTATTAGCAGGTACAGCCCATCCCGTCCACTTCGCTCTGCCAATGATCTGATGCCATCAGCTCCACGTACCCACACCCCCAACTCCCGCCTTCAGGACTTCTCCTGAGCTGCCCCCTTTCTATGGAAAGCCCACCTCCACAATATTAGACTCTCCCCGTCTCTACAGTCCTTCAAGAAGTCTCTGAAAGCACATTACTTTAGAGAAGTATATCGGCTCGCTCCATGATCTCCCCACTGTCATTTCCTGCTCCTCTCCCCTTTCAGCCCTCCTGCAACCCACCACTTCACTTAACCTATTCACCCTCACGAAATGGGACCCCCTCTCCTCTTAGATAGTAAGCTCTTGAGCAGGGTCCCTCCCTCCTACTGTTCGGTGTGTGCAACGTGTACGCATATTTGTTTTTTTGTCTCTCCCATTGTACAGCGATAAGGAATCTGTTGGCGCTTTATAAATGCTTGTAACGGTAACTCTGGAGAACTTTTGGAGAAGTGAAAATTCTAGGTCAAAATAGCCAAGCCTGAAAAATTCTCCCATTTATCTCACCTTCCAAATCAGCTATTTTGACCTAAAATTTTCACTTCACCAAAAGTTCTCCAGAGTTTCACCTTTCTCTGAATAACCCTGTAAATGTCTGTTTATTCCATAAAAATATATGTTCACTGTCTCGGTCTTGAGAAAAGTCAGTATGAAATGTCAACGTATTTTTATTTAGTAAACAGACATATCTGTATGACATATTTAACTTTAAGCTAAAGATAACGCTGACGCTAGTATTAGTTTGAAGGAGGTGCTAGAGCCCCACATGGGCTGGATACTTCTGACCTATGCAGCCACGCCGTTAATGAATAGATGCCAAACTGTTTTATATATATATATATATATATATATATAGCAGGGCTCAAAATTTCAAGTTCCAAGCTACTAACCAGGCCATAAGAGTTACTCACCACCAGTTGCTCCACCTAACCCCTACCCAGCCCTTAACTCTGCCCCTAAACACTCCCCCTTAAATTATCTTATGAAATTACACTGTTAAAGGTTTTATTTAGAATAAAGTTACAAAAATAACATCAATACCCAGACATCGGACCCCAGATACATGTATACCCAGACATCAGACCCCAGATACATGTATACCCAGTCATCAAAGCCCAGTGTGAGCAGAGAAGCTCCTCTCCACCCCCTGCCAGTGACAGAGACAAGCTGGGTCAGGTTAGGCAGCTGATCCCTGCCATCGTGCAGCCTGGGGAAGGGGGGCTGCACGGCGGCACCGCTGGAATACTCCGCACAAAATTATTTATTGTGCTGCCTGCATGTGCATTTCCACTCGCCCTCACTTAATTTCCACTCGCCAAATGCTAGTAGGCGAGTGGACATTTTGAGCCCTGATATATAGTATCCCCAACCTCCTTTAGAGGAATAAAACGCTAATTTATTATGTTGTCTACAAATATAATCATTTGATTGTGTTTACAAACACTCTTGTGGGAAACAAAAATCAATATCCATTGGTCAGATCCATTAGACAGTCATGTATATTCATGCAATGCCTCGTCATACCTCTGCATATAGGAACAGGGAAGTCCCAAGATGCTGTACTTGCAGTGTTTGCTGTGCAGGTGAGCTGAGGATGACCATCCAAAATGTATCCAGTAACACAGCTGTAACGTATCTTATCACCAACATCAAACTTTGCTCCAGACAGAACGCCTTTAGGTGGGACTCCTGGATTCCCACAAGAACTGCCCCGAAGTTCTGAGGAAACAAAAAGAACATAAGTGAAAGACACTGAAAATTAAATGATTTTTAAATCATTTATTAGGAACACATTTAAATACACGATCCTCATACTATAACTTAAGACAAAGGTCTGAATACTTGTGTCAATGTGATAATTATTTTAATCTGCAGTGCTGTCAAAAATATTGGTTTTGATTTTTCATTGTGAGGTATTTATGTATTGTATATATTATATATATATATATATATATATATGGATAGAAAAAAGTTAATTCAAACATTTTTAGCATTAGCTTGTAACACGAAAAAGTGAAAAAAATGAAGCTGTCTGAATATATGGGTATGTACACATATACAGTTGTGTTCAAAATTATTCAACCCCCACTGAAATTGAGTGTTTTGGCCAGTTTGACATTGATTTTGATCATTCAGTCATCTTGCTTACAATTAAATCAAAGAGGCACGTGTAGGTCAGACAAATATAACATAACATTTATAATGAAATAACCACAAATGTCTTTTCTGTGCTCACATCATTATCAGTTTTATTCAACCCCCAAGTGACATTCAATCTTAGTACTTAGTACAACATCCTTTTACAGTTATAACAGCTTTTAATTGTGAAGCATAGCTTGACACAAGTGTCTTGCAGCGATCTACGGGTATCTTCGCCCATTCGTCATGGGCAAAAGCCTCCAGTTCAGTCACATTCTTAGGCTTGCGCACTGCAACTGCTTTCTTTAAGTCCCACCAGAGGTTCTCAATCGGATTTAAGTCAGGTGACTGCGATGGCCACTCCAAAATGTTCCAGCCTTTAATCTGCAACCATGCTCTAGTGGACTTGGAGGTATGCTTGGGATCATTGTCCGGGTGAAAGGTCCAACGTCTCCCAAGCCTCAGGTTTGTGACGGACTGCATCACATTGTCATCCAATATCTCCTGGTACTGAAGAGAATTCATGGTACCTTGCCCACGCTGAAGCTTCCGTGTACCTGCAGAAGCAAAACAGCCCCAAAGCATGATTGACCCCCCGCCATGCTTCACAGTAGGCAAGGTGTTCTTTTCTTCATAGGCCTTGTTTTTCCTCCTCCAAACATAGCGTTGATCCATGGGCCCAAACAGTTCTAATTTTGTTTCATCAGTCCACAGAACACTATCCCAAAACTTCTGTGGTTTGTCCACATGACTTTTGGCCTACTGCAGTCGACTCTTCTTATTCTTTGGAGACAGCAAGGGGGTGCGCCTGGGAGTTCTGGCATGGAGGCCTTCATTACGCAGTGTGCGCCGTATTGTCTGAGCTGAAACTTCAGTACCCACATCTGACAAATCTTTTCTCAGTTCCTCAGCAGTCACACGGGGACTTTTCTCCACTCTACGCTTCAGGTAGCGCACAGCAGTCGAAGTCAGCATCTTCTTTCTGCCACGACCAGGTAGCGTTTCAACAGTGCCCTTTGCCTTGAATTTGCGAATTATGCTTCCTATGGTCTCTCTTGGTATGTTTAACATCTTTGCAATCTTCTTATAGCCATTGCCCTTCCTGTGAAGAGTAATCACCTCTTCTCTTGTCTTCCTGGACCATTCTCTTGACTTCACCATGTTTGTAACCACACCAGTAAATGTCTAGAAGGAGCTGAGTATCACAGTCATTTTAAAGCTGCCTAATTGGTGCTTATTATGCTTTATTGTTGCTCCGTGACTGTCAGGCGGACACACGTAGCCGTAGGTAGTTACGGTCAGCCCTAAGGCGAAACAGGAGGCTGGAACCCTGACTGCGATACCAGTCCTTATAGTCGGCTGGGTTACGCAGTAGCTAGAGGTGAACCTATAAGGCAGGGACGTAGGCAAGGAGAAAGAAACCAGTCCTTAGGGTGGCCGGTATAGAAACAGGACAGTATGGAGTACTAGAGAGTGTACGTCAGTTGTACACGTAAGTCGAAGGATACGCTAGAGTAGGTATACAGGTAACCAGAAAACCCAAAATCTAATCACAATACCAGTCCTTGCGGTGGCTGGGTTAAGTGATAGCGAGTAAAAACAGCTCAGTACACAGGGAAAAACCAAATGCAGCGTCAGACACATAAGCCGGGTCAGAGGGATACGGAGATACTCAGAGTCGGTTGCCAAAAGCCAGGTCATACACAGTAAGTCAAATAAGAGTCTCAGAATACAGCACCAAAGGGTATAGCAAGCTAAAACCACGAAAGGGCACTGCAGAATGGAATAAGCAGGTTTAAATCTGGCGCCCTGTCAGCCGATTGGTCCATGGAGGTCACATGGGGTGTGGTGACGTCAGGCCGCCGGGGAAGCTAATTCCGGAACTGTCGGCGGCGCGTGCGCATACAGCGCAGAAGCCGGAGATGGAGGAGACGCCGACCCGGAGCCGCGAGGAGGAGCGGCGGGCCGGAGAGCACCGCCGAGGCATGACAGTGACATCCACAGGTGTTTTCAATACCTGATTGAAAACACTTGAATGAACCTCTGTTCTTCAGAGTGGTAGTCTTTAAGGGGTTGAATAATTGTGTCAATGAAGAATTCACAAAAGAAACATTTACTACTGTATTACAAAACCAATTGATGTCATTTTAGTTGCATATGGTTCTTTAAAAAGTCCTTGTAGGATTTCATTCTGAATACAATTACAAATGTACACTAAATTCCCTAAAACCCTTTACAGCATTGGGGGGGTTGAATAATTTTGAACACAACTGTATATATATATATCAACAGACAAATAGGTGCCCGTTTCCTAGGAAGTAGATGCTGGGGAGGCAAAGTTTTCATGCCCTGGTGCAAACTCCTGTATATAGATATGTAGCCAGTAGACATGTGCATTCGTTTTAGTACTAAAGCGATTTAGTCCGAATTTTGGGATAATTTAGTTTTAGTATGACTCAAGAGAAACGAAACTGCTCAGTACAAAAAACGAAAGAAACTAAAATAAAATGCACTACATTTTAGTTTCAGTCCTCTTTGTGATATTCTATTGATGAGTGAAGGAGACCAGCAATGAAGAGCGCAACATCGCAACATCCGAAGTTCTGCACCCTCCACATGCCAATGCAGGAAGATGTTCTATACAGAGAGGGGCATTAATTCAGGAGGATGTTCTATTATTATACAGAGAGGGGTATTAATTAATGCAGGTGGATGTTGTATACATTATACAGAGAGGAGCCTTTTTTTTTTTTTGCCCTTTAAATCCAGTGGCTGTGAGCGCGGAGATCGGCTGCTTGTTACATTATCTCTCAGTACAATGTATCAGGCTCAGCTGTTACAGTAACTGACTGCTGCTCATCACAGCGCTCAGAGTTTCAGTAAAACAAGAAAATAATATTGTTCTAACGTCTTATATATAAAATATTATTTACTAGTTTTACTGAAACTCTGAGCGCTGTGATGAGCAGCAGTCAGTTACTGTAACAGCTTTGCCTGACACGGGGCAGTATTGCAATGTTGGTGCTAACTTAACCAGAGCTGTTGTAACTGAAAACCTCCATAGGCATAATAGCTCTGGGAAGTTTACAACAGCTCTGGTTAAGTTAGCACCAGCTATATAATATGGCCCACATTGTGCTGAGAGTGAGAGATACTGTAACAAGCAGCGATCTCAGCCCTCTGAGGAGCCACTACAATAGTAGTATGATCCACTGGTTTTCGGATGAATGAAATTAGTTTTCATACTAAAGAACTGAAAACGAATTTCTTAGCAACTAAATAAATTGCATTTTAGTACTAATGCATTAGTTCAAAACGAAATTTTGTGCTGTGCACATGTCTAGTAGCCAGCAGTTGTAAAGGACGCACTCAGGGTCTTTTTAAAAAAAAAATCAAAAAATTATAAAGCAAGATATAAAAACATACCGATGTTCTGGCCCCACTGGGCCTTTTTGAAAACTTTTAAAAAGGCCTAGTGGGTCCGTAACGTCAGTATGTTGTGTCGGAGTGACTCTTGACTCCAATCTTTCCTACGGCCCCTACATCCAATCTGCAATATTGCCAAAATTTGTCCACTTCTGGCTGCCAACACCTCCAAGAAACTTATCCACTCGCTTGTTATCTCCCGCCTGGACTACTGCAACAACCTCTTGACTGGCCTTTCTATCTCCCCCCCCCCCAAGTCCATCCTAAACACATCAGCCCGGTTTATCCATCTCACCCGTCACTCTGTCTCTGCTGCTCCTCTCTGTGAATCCCTACACTGGCTCCCCATCCACAGCAGAATCAAATTCAAACTACTCTTCCTGACCTACAAAACCCTCACTAATGCCGCTCCTCACTACCTGTCCTCACTAACGCCGCCCCTCACTACCTGTCCTCACTAATGCCGCCCCTCACTACCTGTCCTCACTAACGCCGCCCCTCACTACCTGTCCTCACTAACGCCGCCCCTCACTACCTGTCCTCACTAATGCCGCCCCTCATTACCTGTCCTCACTAACGCCGCCCCTCACTACCTGTCCTCACTAACGCCGCCCCTCACTACCTGTCCTCACTAACTCCGCCCCTCACTACCTGTCCTCACTAACACTGCCCCTCACTACCTGTCCTCACTAACACCGCCCCTCACTACCTGTCCTCACTAACTCCGCCCCTCACTACCTGTCCTCACTAACACCGCCCCTCACTACCTGTCCTCACTAACGCCGCCCCTCACTACCTCTCCTCACTAACGCCGCCCCTCATTACCTGTCCTCACTAACGCCGCCCCTCACTACCTGTCCTCACTAACTCTGCCCCTCACTACCTGTCCTCACTAACACTGCCCCTCACTACCTGTCCTCACTAACTCCGCCCCTCACTACCTGTCCTCACTAACACCGCCCCTCACTATCTGTCCTCACTAACGCTGCCCCTCACTACCTGTCCTCACTAACACCGCCCCTCACTACCTGTCCTCACTAACTCCGCCCCTCACTACCTGTCCTCACTAACACCGCCCCTCACTATCTGTCCTCACTAACGCTGCCCCTCACTACCTGTCCTCACTAACACCGCCCCTCACTACCTGTCCTCACTAACGCTGCCCCTCACTACCTGTCCTCACTAACGCCGCCCCTCACTATCTGTCCTCACTAACGCCGCCCCTCACTACCTGTACGCACTAACACCGCCCCTCACTATCTGTCCTCACTAACACCACCCCTCACTACCTGTCCTCACTAACTCCGCCCCTCACTACCTGTCCTCACTAACGCTGCCCCTCACTACCTGTCCTCACTAATCACCAAATACACCCCAGCCCGTCCCCTACAATCCAACAATGACCTGCACCTGGCATCCTCCATCATTACCTCTTCACATGCCAGACTGCAGGACCTTTCTCGTGCGGCGCCGACCCTATGGAACGCGCTTCCTCGCAATATCAGACTGTCCCAAATCTTGCTTCATTTAAACGCTCCCTGAAGACCCTTCTATTTAGGGAAGCCTACCACCCGACTCTGTAACGAGACATCGACGGACCCAAAAACACTCCGCACCTCTCCCTGCATTAACTCATCATTGCAGCCCCCCTCCTGTTTCTAATCCCTTCACCCATCTAGATACTGACCTGCCTCCTGTATGTATTGTAGAATTGTCCTGTCTTTACCTATTGCACCTTTGCACAGCGCTGCAGAATGTGTTGGCGCTTAAAAAATAATAATAATGATGATCACATGATGCTAAAGTAGGTCACTCTTTCAATGTACCCAATGTTTGACAGGTTATTGCTTCATATCCCAATAACTGCCCTCATGGGATGAACTCACTGGGGACTGAATCCTTTCTGGAGCTCAGTGGAGTTCAAGGTTTAACTAGATCCTATGATGGAATACCTGTGACAGGTGGGGGTGCATACCTGAAGGGTTGTCAGCCCTCATCCTTTAACATACAACGGTGGGAAAGGTTGCATGCTTTTATGTTTAAGGCAAGTGTCACCTTTCCCATCATTATGTGTAATCATTCTGAATTAAACTAAATTAAATGTATTTTATATACAAAAATGTAATATATATGTATAACTCCAGCACTCAATCTTTACTTCTCACGTTATATTTTCATCTAGGTGCAAAACAATCCAAGATAATCTATAATACACTGAAGTCGATGCACATGATGTCATGTAAATTTAATAACGGCATTTTATAGATTAAACATACATTTCATCTTGAAGACGAGCCTTTAACAACATCTCGCAATGTACGTAAACAAAATTTTTATATAGAAACATCAAATTGTCACTTGAAATTCAGAATGATGACGGTTTTTAAGCAAGGCATTCGTTCTCAAATAACATTTTTTGCTTCTGGTTACGACAAAACCATGTTAAAAGATTTTACAAAAGGAAAAAAAAATCCTTAATATACACGTCTTGCCAAAGTCGTCTGTTTTTATTATAATGCTCAGTAATCCATTGTTTTGTTTTTCTGACTTTGAAACAAGGATTGTTGATGTGGGGGTCTCTGCTGTTCAAAATTGAGATTGCAGCTTTTTTCCAGCTATTTAGGATATGTAGATCCCACATTGACTGGAAAAATGAAAGATAATTTGAACAATATCTGACACAGCAGGAACGATGATATCCTGTTGCAGATGAAATAGACATTAAGTGTTGTATTTACCAACAGGATCTAAACTGACACTATGAATATCTGTATATGCGGATACATTGTCTGTGTCTCTCTCTCGCACAGCGGTGTCAGAGTTTCTTAGTTCCTGTACTTGTAATTTAGCAGAGACGCCCGAGTAACATAAACATGGTTTATTTGTTTATATTTAATATTCTGAACAACAACAACAAATCCCTTTATAATCATTGTAAAATGTAAATTTAAACACAAAATTTACATCGAACATTGAAATCTCCTGGTTTACAGGTAAGTGAATACTGTCTCACATAAAGCATATCAAAATAAAATTATATTCTGTCTAATAGCCTGCACCCTGATAGACAAAATGAATTCCTGTCTATCTGTCTGTCGGTCTCAAACTTGGCCGTAGTAATATCGAGCTGCAAGTGTTTTTTAAACAAAGCTAAGTTGTTTAAAAATTAGATCGAACATTTCAAAATATGCTGATCTATATACAGTGTTTATATACTGTTTTCAATACAACGCGGCTGTCAAAGTCGCCCCCCCCAGATGTTGATGCCTACAATTCCCAGAATTCTTACAATGCATTAGCTGACCAGGGAATAATGGGGTTGTAGTTCAAAAATATTAGAGATGTGCATTCGTTTCGGAAAAAAACTGAATTTGTAACGAAATTTGATAATTCGTATTACAGAAGTACTTCCGAATAACGAATCGAAATGGTATATAACGAATTTATTTCGTTTTACACTGTGTCATCATCATGAAAGAAAAATTAGAATAATTGATATCAACTATCGAATTTAAAATGAACTATCAAATTGATATTTGGGGTTATTATTTCAGAGGATCTAAGGGTAAGTAGTCAATGTAATAGAGCAGCAGGAAATGCTAGCAGAATGCTTGGTTGTGTAGGGAGAGGTATTAGCAGTAGGAAAAGGGAAGTGCTCATGCCACTGTACAGAGCACTGGTGAGACCTCACTTGGAGTACTGTGTGCAGTACTGGAGACCGTATCTCCAGAAGGATATAGACATCTTAGAGAGAGTTCAGAGAAGGGCTACTAAAATGGTGTACGGCTTGAAGGAGAAAAGTTACCAGGAAAGGCTTAACATGTACAGCTTGGAAAAAAGACGAGACAGAGGAGATATGATAGAAACATTTAAATACGTAAAGGGAATCCACAAGGTAGAGGAAGGGAGTATATTTAAAAGGAAACAAAGTAGCAAAACAAGAGGACATAGTCTTAGATTAGAGGGGCAAAGGTTTAAAAGTAACATCAGGAAGCATTATTTTACTGAGAGGGTGGTGGATACATGGAACAGTCTTCCAGTAGAAGTGGTAGAGGCCAAAACAGTAATTGAATTTAAGCAGGCATGGGATAGGCATAAGGCTATCCTAAACAAAAGATAAATCCAGGTAAAGTATCCATGTAATTGGGCAGACTAGATGGGCCGAAAGGTTCTTATCTGCCGACATTTTTCTATGTTTCTATGTTTCTATATCAACTATTGAATTGATCTTTACTTACAATACAAGTAATAGTCAGCAAAGGACTTTATGAAACAAATTAATTTTGTTTCACTGTTTAATTTGACTCAAATACTAAATCTGTGACACAGCTTAAAATTTAACCCTAGCTTTTCTTTTAACAGCAAAATTTGATTAATTGGGGTTTTATTTAGTGATCCAAAATTTGAATTGATATGAAGTATCGAATTGATATATGAAATTCGAATCGATTCGAAATTTCAAATCTATACGAAATTTCAAATTGATCCAAAACTAAATTTAACGAAATATGAAACAAAATTAGTTATGAAAGTCCCGGAAAACGAAATTATTTAAAAATGTAACGAAACTAAACTAAACGAAAAACACATTTTTCAGCCATGCAAATCTCTAAGAAATATCTGAGGGGTCAGAGCCTTGCTATACACCTACACAATAGATTAAAAAAAAAAAAAACATACCAACAGAATAAGACTTGTAATTATCAATATTAACCCCTTCACTTCCAAGTGACTTTCCTAAAAAAACCTTGTCCAGCGGGGTTTGAAAAGTCATTTTTAATTAATTATACAGTAAGAAATATTTGGGAATATTCCCAGTGTATTACGTACTGTAAAAACCTATTTGGCAGGCAGATGGCGCCATCTACTGGCCAAATGGAGTTACAGCAGTTTAAGCTGCTGTGGTTCCCTGCATTGGCTGCTGAAAGCCTGATATGTCAGGGCATTCTTCAGCCGATTTTAAAGAGTTTTATCACTTTGGGCATTATGCCCACAGGGCTAAAACCTTGGGGGCACCTTCTGGAGCCCAAAAGCAAACAAAAGAGTTGCGGATTGAGATTACTCAATATTCGTACCTGATAGTGCCTTTGAAGTTCCGAGTTGTCTTTGTAGTGAAGGGGTTAATTACATTTTGCCTGTATTTTGGGGACATTTTAAAACATAAAGGCCCCTATTACATTCTTCGCACAGTACATTTTGCGTGCGCAAATGCACATTTGCGCAAGGGGCAAAACCCTTTGCGCTGAATGTTGTATTGCAACGTTCGCACAAACGATGCGTGTTATTGTTTGATGGACCTGCGCGAGCGTGAGTAACTGTGCGCGTCCTATACTTAACATTGTGAGCGCAAATTCGTTTGTGCGCTGGTAAGCGGAGGGTATTGCAATCGATGCACATCTTTTTACGAACGACTTTTGCGCGCATAATTTTAAGGTCTTTGAAAAGCTGGTGGTAACGGCAAATCGGAACTTTCTGGCCGAAACGAAAAACACCAACACGAAAAAAAAATACAGCACAGTATAGTTACACATTCTACACATACCCAAACAATAAAATTGTGAATTTGTGCGTGTTTTTATTATTGCTGCAGCATATATACACATATTTACTTTGACAGGCGCAAAAACTTAAGTGAGTCAATTAAGGTAAATTGATGTCAATTAAGGTTCTTAATTCTGATTGGCTGAATCCCGCGAAATAAACAGTCCGCACACTGATTTGCGTGCGCTACGTTACTGCGCGCGTATTACACTTCGTTTTGCGCGTCGTTTTTATGAACGTTATTTTTTGACGGATGAGAAAATGCGTTCGGATCGGAATACCACGTTAATTTTTGCGCGATAACGCTTAACGCTGCACAAAATTTGCGCTGTGCGAGCGAAATTGCGCGAAGAATGTAATAGGGGCCAAGGAATATAATTAGATTGCACAGTGTGGCTTTTGTTCTCCAATTATCTAAACATATCGGAATACCATTGAAAATAGATGAAAACTCGATGTATTTCAGCAGCATTCTTAGGTGATTCTGCAGCCAGATCCCCTGCCGCTCTCTCCCTGCACAGAGGAGGTTATTGCAGCATCGGTTTACAGAATGTTCTTCACTTACTCGCAAATCAATTTCTTATTAAAGTGATACGGTTGAGCTCCACTCATACACGGCTGAAGGATTGAGCTCAAATACTGCACTGCTGAAATTGTAACCATGCTATCAAGGTGGAATTCAACGTCTAACAGATCTGATTCGAAAAATAACCAGCAGCGATGGCCTTTGGCAGGCGGGTTCCAATCCCTACCATCATTCAAGCGGCTGCAGCGAGTGCCGTTCTCCCAATTCTTTCTGTCGGTGTTTCAGCGGTTTGCTGCAGTTTCTGTGTTGCAAGTTGCTCGGGTTGCATATTGGGCATATCCCATTTCATTTGAAATCAAAGCTTAAGGCTCTTTAATTCTATATTTCATAGAAAAAACCTTCCCCAGAAAGTTGGTGTTGGAGCAGAGTTAATCTCTGTTGCGCTATAGCAATATCTGTATACTGTAGATACTCGAGTATACCGCTAGATTTTGGTGACAAAAATTTACCTTAAAATTGGAGGAGTCGTGTTATATTCGAGACATCTGCATTGCGTGTAAAAAAAAAATCAAAACTTTCCTTGCTCTGGATCTCAAGTCTCCCGGAAGTTCCGGTAGTCTCACTAAAGTAAATGTGGGCTCTCTGATGTTTGCAAACACTCAAACACTTCAGGAACTCCTGGATTCGGGAGAGGTGGAATCCATCAAGGCTAGAGGGCTCGCTTGGTTTAAGCCAATCATTCACCTCGCTTGCCTCCGCCGGCCATCTAGTCATTAGTAAAGAAGACGGGTGGCCGGTGGCTTCATACTTAGTTACAACTGCAATCATTCTAGAGCATACTGGCCTGAGGGGGAGCCTCGCCTGTTACGAGAACCTGGAAGGATCTAGGGATGTGCATTTTGGGTTTCGGAATTTCGGAATTTTCACGAAATTTCCCGATTCGTGTTTTCGGATGCGGCCGTTTTTCCGAAAATTTTTAGATCCGAAAATGGCAGATCCGAAAAGTTTGCCGAGCCGAAACGAAATATTTTCGGAATTTTCGAATGGACTTGAAATGTGTCAAATCGAAATTTATTGCTTTGAAACGAGGAGAACAGACGTTCCAAAAAAATGAAAATTTCCGAAATCACGAAAATTCGATACAAAAAACGAGCAAAGTGACACGAAAATACGAAAAATGGTTGATATTCCAAAGACATCTACAATTCGGAAAAACGAACATTTCCGAAATCACGAAAAGTCGATACAAAAAACGAGGTAAGTGACACGAAAATACGAAAAATGGTCGATATTCCGAAAAAAAAATGTACACGAAAAACGAGTCGAGCCGAACCGAATCGAAACAGAAATCGGTCGAAACGAGCCGAATCGAAAAGTTTGAAAATCCGAAAAATCGAATCGAATCGAACCGAAAAAAAAATCGGTGCACAAACCTAGAAGGATCTTAATGGTTTACTGGTACAGTAAAATTTTGCTCCTCGCGTTATATTTGAGTCTTGAGTATTCTCTCATTTCCATAATAAATCTCTATCCATCGCGTTATATTCAGGTCGCGCTATACTCGAGTATCTACAGTATTACAGGCTGTAAAATTCACCCCAATCGCAAAGCACTGGATCAGTCGAGAGTGCAAGCTTTGCAAAACACACTATTATTTAGAGAAAAAAAATGCTTTTGACTATATTTATTCTGCCAAATATGCATGCTTTCCTCCAATAATTGTTAGTAAGCACTTTCTTCTCCGCTCCTGTGCCCTCGTGTCAGCGGAGTTGGCACTCCCTCATGCATATCGTCCATGAAACCAAGTACAAATATGTCAAAACTGTCTTTTTTTAAATCTTCCTGCAGTAATGTCAAATTTCCTTAGCTACAAATATTTTTCATGAAAAAAACTGAAATTATTACCATAGTATTTCCATTAACTCGATAGTATTCATTTGTAGGAAATACTCAATGCGTTGTCAGAGAAAGAAAAAAATGCAATGTTAACCCCTTACCGCCACGGGACATTCTATGCTGTTCTTGTGGCGGGAGGGATTTGAAGACGCAGGGCATACCGGTACGCCCCGTTGTCTTCGATAGGCTGCATTGGCCCCTCCTCACAGCCGGCTGAACACCATTGGTTGCAGTGGGACTCCTCCACGTTATCGGCTGCAGTGGATGGCCTGATGTGCGTCGTCTGCCTTGCCTAGGCAGACCTAAATCAGCGGCCCGCGGGGCACCAGTCAGCTCGTCGGCGTTAAGCCACCCCTGACGGGAGTCACTCGCCTGCCTGTCGTTAAGGGGTTAAGTGCACTATATGGCGAACTTACCACTGAATTGCAACAAACTGTAAATTTCCCCATTCAGTGCATCTAGCGGCAGTTTGTCTATTCACTAGACTGTCAATCGCCAAATACCGGCGAATTGACAGCGAACTGCACCGTTCGCGGATCTTAAGGCGATCCTTGACGGCAGTATAATTATCCCGTAGAGAAGTGATGGTTAGTCTATTCAGAGTAGGACGACCTGCTCCAAAGTGTCATTGAAATGCCCTGATTTGGGTGATTCGGCTAGGTTTAAACAGGCGAATCCCATAGGATTCAGTGTAGTTAAATAAATATATATTTTTTAATTAAACCGTTTATTCTTTTTAAAAAAATAAATCTGAATCAAAATTTTTGCAGAAAAAATCCAGAAAATGACAAAAAATAAAGAAACTTTTTGCTTCTAAATGCAACATATGGGGAAATTCACCGTTCGGTGCAATTCGGTGGCAAATTTGGCTCTTTTTGAATAACCCCTTTAACAATTTATGTCGGTTAAAGAAAATCTATTGTCAAATGCATCATTTACTCCCTGATATCCATTTCTGAAAATTTGCAGTAACGGTAACTTAATTGTGTCTAGGCACATACTTTCGTTTGAAAATAACAGTCCCTTGTGTCTAAAGCACGTGATTTAATATCAGCCATGTCTTCCTGGAAATATAGGGCACCATTACATTGTTCACGCAAACGTTAGCGCACACCTGCGTGAGCATTAGCCCTAGTGGCCCTAACGCGGGCCACCCATATTACATTCCAAACGGTAACGGGTTAAAAAACCCATTATCGATTGGTATCTTGCACTTTTCAGCGCGAGGTTACTGTACTTTGCTCCCTATACTCAACATGGGGAGCGCAAAGTGTTAATTAGCTTTAGTATTATGATATACTAGGGCTAATTAACGTCCGGCTGCGGTTACATGAAAGTTAACCACAGCCTGGACCTGGTGCTAACAGATTCCACTGCTGCAGAATCCATTAGCACCAGTCAGAAAGCCCACCCCCAAAATAAAATCAGATACTCACCCCTAATCCCACGGTGAGGACCGCGGCTCCAATCACCCCCTCTGGCCACTGGGAGCAGGGAGAGACTGGGGGGAAAAGTCCCCCAGTATCTCTCTGCAGATCTCTACGCTGACCTGCTGGATCTCGCGAGGCAAGATCAGGCAGGTCATGTGACCGACCAGCACCGCCTGTCTCAATGCAGTGGTGTCACAAGGGAGGGGCAAGGGGTGCGGCCCGCACCAGGTGACACCACCCCCTAGGGTGACACCCTAATTTTTTATTTTTTTTTCTTACACAAAATATTTTACCAGGAAGGATACATTGAGATTTCTCTCATTTTCAAGTATGTGCTGGGTAGGCCAAGGTCTAGGCTGGCACTTTCCAGGGGCAGCAAAAAAACACCACTAAAGGGGATATTCACAGAACACCTAAATGACGCAGGCATTTCAGTCTTCTGTTGTTCCCCGCACTTCGGGGAATCAAATTTCCCCGGTGAATTCACTGCAGGGTCCCTGAAGTGCAGGGAATCAGCCACCGAATGCTGCTGCAAACCCGTCGCCCGCTGTTTTCAGAAAAACTACTGGACGAAAATGTCTGGAATTAACATATAAGTTCCTATGAATGATAATAAAAGGTCTGTTACAGAAAAAAAAAGAAAAACCGCTATTAGAAAAAAAAAATTGATTTTTTTTTTAAAAAAAATGCCTGAAAGATACAAGAAAAAATCAATTAAGAGACTTTTTACTACAGATTAAAATAATAAACGATTTATTAGATATTGTATTAAAATGGGAATATTTTTAACATTGAAACCTATGGTGTTCGCCTGAATAAACCTGCTGAATGAAACCACCGGACATCAGGACATTTCTCTGCTGATCGGTGTCTCTGAACAGATTAACCATCACTTCTCTATGGGGACTTTCACTGCCTTTTACAGGCACCGTACTTGCTGGCAGTTCGCCAAAATTTGCTGTGTATGTGCATTCAGTGTTATATGGGAGTGCTGATTTATGAGTAAGAGTAGTTAAAAAATGAACCATAAAGCTCGGGGGGGGGGGTGACACCAGGAGTTACCGCACCAGATAACACCAACCCTAGTGACGCCACTGTCTCAATGGAGTACTATGGACTCCATCGAGAGGATGCCCGTGTTGGCTCTTAGCGCTGCCGCGTGCTCCCGGGGCTTAGCGCCCGATTACGTTGCAGGCAGTTTCACTAGCGCCTGCATCGTAATATCACTCTAAAACGGGGATGCAAAGGAGAAACCTGCAGGCGCAGGTTTTTCTCCTTTAGGTTCCCGTTTTAGCGCAACGAATGTAATGGTGCCCATAGTTTATTCATTCTGATGGGCAGTGCAGGAAAAATGCCACCTTGCAGTATGCAGAATGCATATGCAACAGGCAAGAAATCATAAAAGGAATACCAGGTGACCAGCCTTGATTTCCTTCCTGCAGCTTATGAATTTTACATGTTGCAGGGCAGCACTATTCCCTGTGCTCCCCTCTGCATTTAATAGTAATGTGTCCAGAAAAACAAGGCTGAACTGGCAGCCCTAACTTACTCAACCAAAACCTTTAAGCACAGAAAATATATTTAAGATTTAATTTGTAACACAGTGCAGGGTTTCAACACCCATCAACAGCAAAGACCATCACGCACTGAAATCCCATTACGAGTTTTCCCAGGTCATTTCTTATGAAATATTAGTAAATATATATTGAATTTAAATAAAAAAACGCTTCATCTGACAGAATGGCATGTAATATGTTGGGGTGCGCCAAGTAAGAAAGCACAACTCACTCGTGAAGGCAAAAAGCATAAAATAGCTCTGGTCCTGGATGAACAGTATGGTCAGATCACCCTGGTCCTTAATGGGTTAAACAGACATCACAAATAGCGCCACAGGACAGCTTATGCCTATTTGTTTGTTTATTTTTAACCCCTTAAAGACCAATGACGTAACTGTTACGTCATAAATGCATGGTCTTTAAAGACCTTTGGTCCTTAAGGGGTTAAGAATTCTGTTTGTTTGCAAGAGACTTAAAATTCAATGTATTGATTGTTTTGAGTCATTTGCCAAAACATTATCATGACATTCTGAAAAATGAGAATATAACACAGCTATGGATTGCGTTCAACGGCTAAAGTGATCGAATCCCGTAAAGTGATAAAGCGATGATAAAACAGTAATGTTTTTTAATGCAGAAATTGCAAAAAAACCTTAATTAGAATGCATACTCATGTTTTGATGTCTTGGCTAAAGAAAATTTAATATTGTAGATTGTATGTATGTATATATATATATGTACACAAATACACACACATATATATATACACTATAGCAGTGCTTAGTTATACCTTTTTTATTGGGCTAACGTTGCATTTAAAAGACAAACTTTGGAGACATAACTCTTAACACCGCTTATCCAATCTAATAGATATGCGTTGATGTTAGAGACCTTGCGCTCCTCCACCTTCCATAGGTCGCAATGTACAGCGAAATAGTAGGCAGAACGTGACCATTCCTGTTGGCAGTCAGCCCCGACCTCAGATTGTGTGTTTATATGTATTTTTATCTTGAAAAAGTTTGTGGAAAGCAAACTGAAACGTAGGCCTAATAAAGAAACCTATGGGTTTTTGAAAGTCCCTTGAGTGCCTGTTTGTACCTATAGATTATATATATATGTTACGGTTAAAGCCCAAAGTGCGGTTAATCCTAGGATTACCCGAGTTTTCCTGACATTACCCAGGTGTCATTAGCAAAAGTCCGAAGTGAAATTAAATTTCGGACTTTACCCGGGTAATCTGCAAAGTATCTAGACTCTGGGTAATCCGGTTTTCTGCTGTGTTTTAACCGGGTAATTCGCACATTACCCTAGTGTTGCTGGATAAAGTGTGATGTGCAACGAAACCTCGTACTTTATCCGGGTAATCTGCAAAGTATCCAAACACCTCTGGGTACTTCGCTTTTCTTGGGTTTTCAGCAGGTTACAGTTGACTGAATTCCGAGGATTACCCGGATAAAGCTGCAAACTGTTATCTGACTGATAACAAAATAGTGTTTTATTTATTTTTTATTTATTTTTAATGAAATTGTATCCACAGTCACAAACCACACTAAATAAATGTCATGTAACTCTGTGCATTAATTATGTGAAAATTAATTTATGAAGATAAAGATATTATATAAAGAGTAACCTGATGGTTATTATGTTTTATAAATAAGCACATATAACACATAATAAAGATCATGAAACATATCCTGTCACTCTGTATATTCATTATATCCGCAATACATTTTAATGTTTGTCTTTTGTCATTGATAATATCCATAGATAATAGCCAAATTCGCTTTTCCTCAAGCGGGGTTGGATGCTCTGCAGATTACCCAGGTGAAGCTGTGGATAGTCCTCAGATTACCCGGGTGAAGCTTCAGACTTGCACATTATCCGAGTAAAGTGTGAATTTTTCAGCTCTTCCGGACTGTTACCCAAGGGCAGTTGGTTAGTCCTAAAATTACCCGGGTAAAGTCCGAAATATTCATTTTTTTGCAGCTTTACCCAGCGGTTTTGGGTAATGTCAGGATTACCCGGGTAATCCTAGGATTAAACGCACTTCGGGCTTTACCCTTAACATATATATAAAATGTACGAGTATATATGTGTGTATTTGTATATATACAGACATTCATACGTTCTCAAAAACATAATTTTGATAGATATGAGCTATGAGCAATGCTAATTTCAGACAATGATTTTCATCAGTGTTTGTGACTACATGAATGAATAGATGAATATGCAATCTTGTGGATCAAGTATAATTGTTGAGCGCAATAACTGTATGAACATAATCACTTGGAGCAATAGCTAGATTTCAATTACATTTGTTTTAATTGCAAGGAACTGAATTTTACTTTGATAAATCTTGTATAACTTCTTTGAACTAATTTTATACATAGGAAATCTTAGAAAAACATACATCAGTGGCATCGGCTTTACAGAAAAAAGATACGGCACCGCTATATACAATTCAGTTTTCATATTTCTTGGTTCCGTGAAAAACCTATTAACCATTTGTACCCAGTATCTCCGTACCATTTCTAGCTTTAACTGTAACCAGAACGATCTTTAGTTCTGTATGTGATTATCCCTTTCACTACCAAAAATCTAGTTAACTCAATGTTGCTTTGTAATACAGTGAGAAGAACACAGTAGCATATCAAAACACCATATTCACACCTTTTTTAAAGCACGATTAGTGCTCCCTGTGGAGAAACAAAGTCCACATTCTTATCTCTCTCCAGTCACACTGGAGAGAGATAAAACATGCTGCAAACAGCAGCCTCAAACCTCGCTACCAATTTTTTTTAACACATTCCTGCTGCATTACAACAGCCACGGAGAGGGTAGAATACAGGGAGAGCTCTGGAGTCACTCACTGCTGTACATGGATAAGATTCAAGTTGGTATAATGACTGATAATCCCTGTACAGTACAGATACAAGGTGTTGCTGTAATTGCCATCCACAGGCATTATGCAGCACATACAGATACAAGGTGTTGCTGTAATTGCCATCCACAGGCATTGTGCAGCACATACAGATACAAGGTGTTGCTGTAATTGCCATACACAGGCATTATGCAGCACATACAGATACAAGGTGTTGCTGTAATTGCCATACACAGGCATTATGCAGCACATACAGATACAAAGTCATACTGTAATTGCCATACATAGGCATTATGCAGCACATACAGATACAAGGTGTTGCTGTAATTGCCATACACAGGCATTATGCAGCACTGTTGGGTATATTATAATGGAAAATTAAAATGGATGTCTGTAGCCATCTTGTTTTAAATGTAAAGTCTTTTCTTTTTCAATTTTCGTCTAGTTTTAGAAATGGACAGAGATTTTTTTAAATAGTTCATGGCTAGGTGAACCAGAAGGGTTTCTATAAATGCCAGACATGATGTTATAGACGATAAAATGGCTTTATTTGATATAATGCTGAGCTAAGTGCCAGACATGTCATATTTAAATTTATTGGTTTGTTTTAACAAGTCCTTGAATTAAAGATATTTTCTTTTTGGGTATAGGAACAAATTTAAAATCTCTATGCAAGTGTATAAAAATATTCACAAAATATATTTTTATAATCAATAGATTCAATATTTACAGTAGAAAATAGACGCTCTAATTATTTGTAGAGTAGAACTATATAACGGTATAATTACTGAAGAATAGAATTTCTGTTGATTTTAACTAAAAAGGAATTTAGCTGATAAAGAGTATCCAGTAAAAACCTTAAGAGGAGTGGAGATAAATTTAATTTTGACAACCTGAGACGTGCTGTCTGGGATAACTATAGTTATTCTTTGTTTAAACCAAGATAGTGGAATTGACCTATGAACCATGATAAGATATATTAAAATTAAATTGTGGAATTCATTTGAAGAGCAACACTGCCCTCTTGAGGCATAGTAAATATTATATTAATATAGAGAAAGTAATATTTAAATGAAAGGGTAGGTTTTCAGTGACGTCAAATTGACTATAACTGGATCTGTACTGTTCATTGTAGTCATTGAGATTTCCAGGACATAAGGCATTCAGGCAGATCATCCCAGGACACGAAAATGCATTGATTCAGAGATTCATATCATTCCAACACACAATGCATTCAAGATATTACATATCACTTAATTAGAACCACACCTCTAACTCACATGCATTGAATGTTTGACATTGATAATTTTCACATATTCCAAAACAATATATTACATAAAGAATATTGCTGTTGTAACTCATTGAATCCAGATTGGAGAGGTAATGTATGAGAAAGCAAAAGTAATCAATTAATGTAATTATATATATCTGGAGTATTTCTTGCAATAGATAGATTGAGATATCTCAGATTACTGTTCGATCCAGAGTCTTCAAAATATTTCTAAATCTGCAGATAGAGATATGAAGAAGAATCGGATATAAGGATTTTATCCTAAAGTAATTGTTGCAATGAAATACAAAGATATATACATATATATATTGAATTTGGAAGTTACTGTGATTGAAATTAATATGCAAGGAATTATATAACTGCAATATAAAAAGCAGAAGAATAGAATTTTAATTCTCGATATTAGGGGAGGATTCACTAAATAAGTTTTTATTACTTATCATTCTAGAAATAGAATAAGTGATAGCTCATCTTTTGTTGATCCATGTAGCATAGAGAGATACATATCTCTACAAGATCTAGCTTGTTAAACATTGGTTTGCTGGGAAATACATGTTAATTGTTTTCGTTAAGCAGAAATGTCTATTAACCATTTGTGTATAGTTACTAACTGATAAAGTAAATGATATTAATCATATATGCAGTTACTAACAGGAGATACATATATTGGGAAGCTGGTTTTCTATGTGATGGATGGATGTGGTTGTTTATAAGTCTTTGTTTATGATATGAGATTTGAAACTTTTTTGTATACGTAATAAATATATATGTTTCTATCCGATTATTGATTATTATATTCTTCAAAGCAAAACACATACAATTAAAAGAATTTAGGAGAATTTCTAGGAAATATAAACGATTGATATTTATATCTCGTATAAGTTTTTTAATTGAATATCTCGACAGCACATACAGATACAAGGTGTTGCTGTAATTCCCATACACAGGCATTATGCAGCACATACAGATACAAGGTGCTACTGTAATTTCCATACACAGGCATTATACAGGCACAAACAGATATTGGTATTGTTATCTCATTATGAACAATACAAATCCCTAAAAGCAGGAGATCATTTACATTATCTGCAATACATTTACTGTATCTGACACAAAGGGCATTGCTGCCTGTATGCTGATAATGCAGACCCCGTGTGACATTGTGTAAGATAAGGGACACCATCTGCAGTTCAGAATCTTACATTCCAATAGTATCTCTAATGGATAAACCAATACATGGATCAAAAATGAGAAAATGTACATTATTTTCTTTTTCTTTTTGACAATCTTCGAACAACAGTGTAATGTTTTATTTTACCCTGTATTAAATTGTAAACTTTGCATCCAGTGTTTCAAATAAATTATATACATTTATTTTTCAACAAAAATTCCTTGGTGGTGAAGGGGTTAACAACACATTCCAATACATATTAACATGATATACTGAATGTTTACACTGCTCAAGACATTTGATTTCAGTGCCCACGCCATAAAGTTATTTTAGAGTTCTATTCTAGAATACATTATGCAAATATACCCGTTTGTAAATGTTATTGTAAAATACAGTAAAAGCTTTGAATGATTTAATATTTAACCCCTTTAGGATAAGTGGGCAGGGGTTAACAAGTACACCTCGTCGACATGTGCTGCCGCGAGTCGCTGATTTCGGCCCACCCTGCAGTCAACGTCACGTGGTGCAGGGAGGGGCCAAGGCTGCCCATTGAAGTCAACGGGGCGTACATGTATGCACTGCGGCTTCAAAGCCCACCCGTTGCAAGGATGGCATAGAACGTCCTGAGGCAGGAAGGGGTTAAGCTGTTCTGCTACCTCACAATAGTTTTAGACCAATAACCATCACTCTACGGGACAATTTTACTGCCACAGGAGATAGCCGAATTGCATTGATCTGCGGTGAACTGCACTGTATTTCGCAAGCAATTCGCCAGTTTTTGGTGATTTGACAGTTTTCTGAATAGACAATTCAGAAAACAATAGTACAGTTAAACTCACCATTGGTGCTCTTTGAATAACCCTTTATATGAAATAAACCATGTTTATTGTCTCTGGTTGTAACAGGAAATAGAGCAAGAGCAAGAACACGTCTAATCTCTAGGCTGTGGGGAATGGGACGAGCAAGTAGAAAAAAAAAGAAGCCAACATATGAGAGATGCACACAAGTGGGTTCAAGTTGGAAACAAATGAACGTAGTGGCATGGAGCTTTCTTTTCAATCCCTTTACTTTGTTAATAATCAAAATAACATTTATGTGAAATATTAAATCATATACAGGGTTATTCAAAGAGAATTGAAAAGTCACCGTACGTTTGGTGACTTTTCGTTCCCTGCACTTCGGGGCGATTCGGCGATTCTATTTAGCCAACCCTGCGGTGTAATCGGCAAGCCCGCAGGGCGCCCGTAGTGCAGGGAAAACCCGCCGAACACTCGCTACAAACCTGCCGAACAATCACCGAAACCCACAGAAAACAGCTGGATTAACCACGCCGAACACGCCGGAGAAACCCGACTAGCCGCCGATCACAGCGCAGAGTAGCTGTCGGGAAAAAAAGACGACAGAAAGACGAACGAGGTGGAAAAAAAGTTTGAAAATTGAAACGCTGTTTGCAAACAAACTACTGAACGAAAATGTCTGAAATTTACATATAAGATCCAATGAATGATAATAAAAAGGGCTGTTACAGAAAAAAAAAGTATGCCAAAAAAATTCACAAAAATGGCTAAAAGATCCTAAAAAATCTATAAAGAGACTTTTTACTGCAGAATATAATAATAAACTGTTTATTATGTATTGAATTAAAACCAGAATATTTTTAACATTGAAGCCTTTGGGAATCGCCTGAATAAATCTGTCGAATGAGACCACCGAACAGCAGGGCATTTCGGCAACTTTTCCCTGCTGTTTTGTGTTCTCTGAATAGATGAAGCATTGCTTCTCTATGCGGAATTCACTGCCCTTGAACAGGCACTGTACGTGCAGGCAATTCGCCAACATTTGCGAACTGCCTGCTCTCAGAATAGCTGAATGTCCCCGAAATGTCCCCGTTCGCTGAATTTCAGTGTTCGGTTACATTACAGTGCCAGATCGGCTCTCTTTGAATAACCCCGATAGTTAAAATATTTTTCAGATTCTCGTTTATTTGTTCATCCAAATATTGTTGGGATGAAAGGTTCTACGCTGTAGACGGTGTCCTTTAATCTTGGCTATTTTCATGCAAACTCTGCATTATTTGGATACAAGTACAAATGTCATTAGTATCAAATACATTATTAGTAATGCATCTTCTACATTTAGCAACAGAACATAAAAACAATGTCTTTATGTAGACTCGATTCCCACAGAATATTCAGTAATACAGTATATTTGTACCATACAGTAATTTTCATCAAAATAAATCATATCCTTGTACAGTAGTGAGTGACCCCAGAGCTCTCTCTCTGTTCTGTCTGACTGTTGTAAAGCAACAATTAGGCTTGTTTACATATTTTAACACACAGCACTGTCATTTGAACGACACATGTAACATCCGAGAAAAAGCACATAATTCTAAGTATCAACACAGCAAAATATTGAAATTATCACCCAAATAATGCATATGCATTTGGATCGCAACAAATAAAAAAAACAAAACATAGAAGTTTGCAAATACATGGCCTGGTTTTTCTGAATTAATCTTTCACCAAGTTAAGCACATTGTCACTTTTCTGATGCTTCTATGCGATTAATAATTGTTCACTTCTGGCATATAATCATTGTTACATTTTCTCAATTTGTTTATGTTAATTGATATTTTTCTTCCTTTTTTGCACATTTTTAAACTCATTTTAATTGCTGGTGCTGATGACATGTGCCTTCGTGGTTTCTTTACTTTTATATGAGGTTTGCCTATTCTGTATCATTGTCTTTTAGAACTTTTTTTATGCTCCCAGAGTGTTTTGTTTATAAACAGAGAACCATAATGGAAGTTTTGTCTGTTGGCACTTGTTTTCTTAGAAATTATGATGTAGATCTGCATGTCTATTTTTAAGCGTATCCAGGAAATTTCTGACCTTGATATGAAATAATGCTTCTTCACAAACTCCAGACCATAACAACTTTGACCCAGAACCAGTATCATAGAACGTTTTCCAATTTAACTCTATACCTGCTCCTGACACATATCCTTTATATCCAAGATCTCAGTCATGTAACCAAGGTCTCTTGCCTTCATTCCCCCAGAATTATCCAGCTTTCTCTACTTTATTCTAGCACTCCTCCACTTCAAATATGTCATAGGATAAGCAGTAGGCTTGATAGGCTCTCACTGCTCAAGTGCTACACTCCAAAGATGGGACAACCTACCTCACTACTCTCAAGCATAGCAACAACACACCAGCGGACTCAAGAGCAGATATGAAAGTAGCTTTTATTCCATAGCAAAGGAACATAATGGGCAATGTTTTGGTCTATTCACCTTGGTCATTGACTAAGGTCAATAGACCAAAAGAAAAACTCTTCCATTTTGCCCAACTTTCCTCTCCCACTTGCTTCTTTCATTATAATTCACACACCTTTACTCCTTCACGTCTGCTTCCTTCATCCTGTCAGGTATATTATAATGGAAAATTAAAATGGATGCCTGTAGCCATCTTGTTTTAATGTAAAGTCTTTTCTTTTTCAATTGTTATCCTAGTTTTAGAAATGGACTCAAAGATTTTTTTTTTTAAAGTTCATGGTAAGGACTAGAAGAGTTATGGGTGTTTGTATAAGTGCCAGACATGATGTTATAGACGATAAAATGTCTTTATATGATATATGCTATGACATGTGAGTTTTACATTTTATTGGTTGGTTTTAACAAGTCTTTGAATTAAAGATATTTTTTTGGGTATAGAAACATATTTAAAATATCTATGCAAGTAAATAAATATATTCACAAAATATATTTTTATAATCAATATATTCTATATATTCACAGTAAATAATAGATGCTCCAAATATTTGTAGAGTATAACGGTGAAAATAGTATAATTACTGAAAGAATAGAATAAGCTATTTAAATATAGAAGTAAGTTGTTGACCTAATTGCAAAGGAATCTAGCTGATAAAGAAGTACTTTAAAATCTTTGAAATGAGCAAAATAACGAGTGATATTAAATCAAATTTGACAACACGAGACGCACTGTCTGGAATAACCATAGTTGTTCTTTGTTTAAAATAAAATAGTGGATTGACCTCTTACCTAAAATAAGGGATTAAAAATTAATTTGTGAATTATATTTGAAAAGCAACACTGCCATCTTGAGGCATAGTAAGTATTATATTTTAAGAATAAATATAAGGTAATCTATAGAGAAAGCAAATATTTAAATGAAGGGGTAGATTTTCAGTGACGTCGAATTTACTATACCTGCATATGTACTGTTCGTTGCAGCCATTCAGATCATTCCAGGACACGACACAATGCATTCAGATCATTCCAGGACAAGACACACAATGCATTCAGGATATTACATATCACTTAATTAGGACCACACCTAAATCTTCCCTCATGGGAAAGCACAATTCTGACTCTCATGCATTGATTATCTGATATTGATAATTTTCACATATTCCAAAACAATACATTATATCCAAAGCATATTGCTGCTGTAACTGCAGAAACATTGAATCCAGATCTCTTGGACAGGTAATGTATGAGAAAGCAAAATTAAGGGATTAATGTAAGAAATATATATATATGAGTGTGTACTTTGCAGTGAAATAGATTGAGATTTTTCACAATTACTGTTAGATCCAGAGTCTTCAAAATATTTCTAAATCTGCAGATAGAAATTTCATCTGACAGAATCCCCTTCGAAATGTAAGGATTGCTAATCTGTTCTCGCATAAAAGTCTGAAGTCGTCGAATGGTGGTCGGATGAAGTGGATGAGGGCTGATTCCCATTCCATGTTGTGGGATCGGTCAGACAACTTCAGACGATATCAGATGATCGCACCATCACCAAAATACAGACCCAGTGGACGGCCAGCATAATTGTCAAAAGTAAAATGGTAAATGTTATTGTTTTTACTTCTTAATGTAACAATATATTCAGACACACTTCACATGTGAAAAAGAAAACAATAGACCCACCGCTAAAGGAATTATAATATTGTAATAAATAAGTATTATTAATTCTTTAAACGGTCTTCTATAAAAGTGAATTCTAGAACACAGTAAACTATAAGATTATCTGAATTGCTGTGCTTAAATGATTTGTCATTTGAAACTGATCAATGTGCTATTGAGAGCAGATCAAAGAGCAGTAATGAAATTGACAAATAAGCCATGTTCATTCAATTGCTTCTGAATCACGAAATACACTAATTTATTTCCCTGGGAAAAAAATGATATTGTGGAGATTATCAAACCAGTCGAGTGCAGGTCAGGAGATGAGCAAAAAGTAGAGAAAAAAAAATGGAATTCCTAATTCCAACATATTGATCATATCCACACCTTTAGAAGTCGTGGCAGAAGCAATTACACGTGAGAAAACTGCAGTGTTACTTTGTTGATCAAAGAAGCAAGAAGTGATTGGGACGAAAAAGAGTGGAAACAAACCAAGCTACAAATAAGTTACAAAACGAATAGACGATACAGCTGGTAACACAAAAATATAGGGCTTGATTGAAGAACATTAACCCCTTCTCTGCTGAGACATTTCACCCCTGTGTGCTGAGCTCATTTTGACCATTTTTCACTCCTCACATTTAAACACGATGCAAAGTCACGGTTTATCATGGGACCAATTCAATTCGATATTTTTTATTTTCAAGCGGACTCATTCAAAAGTATATTGTTGCTATCAGGGTTATTTGGAGAGAAGTGAAAACCAGGAGAATGACTGGAGAAGTGAAAATTCTAGGTCAAAATAGCCGATTTGGAAAGTGAGATAAATGGGAGAATTGTTCTGGTTTGGCTATTTTGGCCTATGATTTTCACTTCTCCAGTCATTCTCCTGAGTTTCACCTCTCTCTGAATAACCCTGTATGTGTATATGTCATGTCACATCACAATGATATAATCAAAAGATGTCAAAATAGTGTTAATTTATATTCAAATGTTAACCATTTACAGTGTTTATTTTATTAACACACAGTGTATCACCCAGTCTATTGTGGCTATGTGTTCTACTGTCTACACATTATAAAGAAAAATAAAATCAGAAATGGAGACTATACTACTGATAGATCAGTGGAAATATGCAATTTTAACCAAAATGTATAAAACTAAATGTTTCTCTTGTTTATTATGTGTATTATATCTAATAAATGACAATGTATAGAACAACGTACTTGCATCTGACGTAGCACAGTGGAATTTTTCATTTATAGGTGAAAGGTGGACGAAATATGTCCTAATTGCTTATAAGTTTTAAAATAGTAGGATGTGGTCCGTTTTTTATGAGGGTATTGTTACATATTAGACTCAGAATAGAGGATGTGATCGGATTGAATAGGTATAGAGATAACTTTTAATACGTATATCGCTATAAGTAGTGCTTGCACCTTAATATATTGGCCGTTTTAGGGATAATGTGAGGTACATCGATATATACGATGCGATGAGCAATTAGAGAGTGCCACCCTTTGTAATTTTAACCAACGTTCCAAGCTGGAACATGCGGATGTGGGCGAAAGCGTCACAACGAATGAGGGGACGATTCAGTTCCGCGTTCAAGGGTGTAACGAGGAGCGATTGCGCATGCACAAAATGGTGGGCACTGCATTTATGCATCTGTTGAAGATCATGTTTTAATTTTGTTTTATTTGTGTGTTAATGCATTTTATATTCATTGTATAAAAGGCAGCAGCAAGAACAGGAATGTAATCTCAGCTGAGGAAGCCATTAATGGCGAAACACGTCCTGGTAGATATAAACTGTTTGTTTTACGCAATAAATGTTTTTAACTTTATTTTACTGCTGTCTGCCTTTTTGATCCTGAAATAGAAGGTTTGGGGAACTCCTGTATGACTCCATGTGCGAATTGCGACGGAACCAATAAGGGCTCAGTGTTTGTGAGTTGAAATTTGGCTTCTTTTCTAACATTGCTAAACTGTTTGTGATTTACTGCACCAGGAGGTGTTATTTTTTTATTCACACTGCAGCATTACTTCGGCGACACCGGAGGAACAAATCGAGGGGTATATGGGCACGTGATATAAAGTCCCTGCATGCTGTATTCCCGAGAGCTGGTTGTGGGCTCCTCCAAATGTGAGTTGAATGTGAATGAGATACAATTCCATCTGAAGCTGACATACTGCACAATTCCGGTCTTTTTTGCTTTCCTCCACAGTGCATGTTCCACCGTTTACTTCATTAAGTAGCATACTGTTTGAAAATGAAGATCAGTGTATCTATGGACATATAGTGTGTCTATCCCACTTTCTTATGGACCTTGGTCCACTAAGCGCTGTGTTGTTTTATTTAATTCATTTCAATTGAAAGGTGGACGATGTCCCTGGATTAGAACAATAAAATTACAAATATATTATTATTGTTTTAATTATTTTTATGTTTACATTTGACAAGGTCATGTTTGCTATCATTGGAAAGGCCAGACTCTGACCTGTCCAATAATACCTCACTTGACCTTGTAGGGGGAATATAGATTATACAGGGGTCCAAAGAACTCCTGCCGCTACTCCAAGTGGTACAGCTCACCTTTTAGATCAGTGTTTCTCACACCTGCCCTTGGGACCCTCAACCAGGCCAAATTTTGCAGATCACCTTGGGGAAATACAGCCTGAATCCTGCAATCACTGAGCAGCAAATCATATCACATGTGCTGTGCTTCAGATATCTGGAAAACCTGGCGTGTCAGAGGGTCCTGAAGACAGGATTGGGAAAAACTGTTTTAGATGACGGGTGCATAATTATGCACTGCATAATCTTCTCCACACTATCTCCCAGCATGGGAAATGAGTAGGTAAGTTGTTGCAGTTGCATTGTTTTGCTTCGTAAATAAAAGCAGACAATTCCACTGCTATAGGAAAGAAGATCTTACCTTGTCCATTGACAACTCACTTGACATTGTGGAGTGTACGTCATGAAGATAAAGAGCAGTCTCCTACTTCAACTCCAAACATAATTGCAGCTTATGTTTAAAATGAAACAGTGTTTAATAATGCATTGCATCATCACCTGCACACCTGTTGCTGCTGGCATGGATTATGAGGTGCATCATTGCAGCAGCATTGTTCATTTTAGATTTGAAAAGTGGACAATGTTGCCGGTTTCGGAATAAAACTTGCTTTGTTGGCTTTACACATTACATGGTCATGTTTGGCATTATCGGTTAGACCAGACTCCTGACCTTGCGGGGTGCACATAAGCTGTTGTACAGGGGTCTAAAAACCTTTGCCTTCACTATTAAATCCTCTTCAGCAAGGTTGGTATTAAGGTGGGGTGGACATGTCTTCTTCGTGTGGTTCTTCCAGATTTGCCAGACACTTTGTCAAAGATTCCCTGCTGGGAGAAGACACGAACCACCAGGGATCAGTGAAATGGTAAAGATAGTGGATGACACATGAGGGACATCGTCTGATTAAATGCAATGGCTCAACATTGTTTCATCGTCACAAGTGGGAGACAATCGTCTGATTTAAAATTTCCATTTTTGATGCCCAGTGATTTGGACATTTCTAATTATTTCCATGCTGTCTTCTCTTGATTGTGGACTTTGGCCTGGTATGAACTTCACAAATTCTGCACGGCCGTCCAAAGAATTCTACACAATATTTTGAGACTGACCTAATTTTAAAACATATGAAATTGAATTAACACATTTAAGAGTATTTTTACTAATTAGAGAGTTTTACGCATAAACTAGGAAGGAATTACACCTCCGATGACAGTCACTATATTATGCGATCATGTCATCAGGCAAAGCACCGCTATTTAATATACAGCGGTCGCCTAATCCCGACACATAATGTTACTCAATCAAATGCTAGAACATTCAAGGTAAAAACGAGATGTGATTTATTTTCATTTATTAATAGACGCGAAAAGTGTTTTCCTCTTCTACAAGGATGATTGAATCTGGCTGCGAAACGAGCCACATTGATAAATTGTTTACATGCACCATAGGATACTTTCTTTACGCAGTCCCTTTATACTGCTAAATATTCATATTCTCGTTTATTAATATTTAAGAGTCGGAATCTATCTTTAAAATACTCTCATCTTTCCCCATCCTTTGAGAAGCTGGTGGCTCCATATTCCTCAAGAGTTTGCTAGGTAGTTGAAAGAGATGTTTGATTTTGTTTTCTACACACAATCCTTACCTGTCCACCCACGTTTCGTTTTAATAACAGCTATTTTACAGGTATTTTATTTATTTAGCCTCCACCTTTTAAAAATGACAGCATATTTCTGAAATCTGTTTGAGCTCATTATTATTTATCTTAGGTATTTTATCAATCTCCTTTGGGGAAAAAAATCTAAATATAACAAGCATTTACATTATGTTCAATCATTGCAGGGTCATTTAGCTATCTGCAGTGGCGACTCTAGGAACAATATTTAGGGGGGCACAGAAGATACCGCAGTCAAAACTGGGGGGGCACTAATAATTTTCACCACTAAATCATATCACTGAATAAAACTAAGGGCCCAATCACCTGTGTGAGCTAAAACACCATCGCTAAAGGAAACATTTAGCGCGAGTTGCTAAAACATAGTGCCTGACGACCCACGAACAGATCACCTTGTCTGCAGTAGTCCATGAACAAGGTCGTTTAGCGCACGCTAGGAAAACTCTAAGACCCGGGCTGATTCCCAGTGCTAATGCGGTTGTGTACAGGATAGAACGTTTTTTTTTCCAGTGCCGGGCCATACCTATCCCCCGCCCTCACAAGCTTGAATATGAACACATCCAGTGAATAACCTCACACCCCTGCATTATTAAAATCATCCAAGGTGGCCGTATCATCCATGGTTTGATGCACACATATATTAAGGCTGATGGGCATTGCATGATAAATGCCACCCACCAGCAGGTAGAATCATTACACTGCATTTAATAGATCCAAAAGGAAGGCCAGGTGAGCAACAAAAATTTCCCTGCTGCAGCATATAAATAATACATGTTTCAGGGCAAGACTTATTCACATGTCCCTTTAAACATGGTCCACACGGTCACCCTAATAATCAACCGCATCCATACTATGAATAACCCCCAGCATAAAATGTTTAAAATTAGGCAATATATTAGAATTAGGATATATGTGGATAAAGGATACTTTTATAATAGAGCCGACTGCAACAGCAACGACAATGCGGACCAGATCCATTGCTATAGTGTATGGGGCCAAGAGAACACCTGTGCTGCATTCCTTTCAATTGCCTGTTAATTTTGGGCGAAGATCTGGTTTTTTTGGAGTTAGCACCAGGGTTAAGCAGTAGGTAAAATGGTGCAATTGACGCCCCTCAAAAAATTAGCGCTGGCACCAACTGATCTGTTAGCTGCAAAAGCGCTAGAGATCTCTAGTGCTCCCCATGTTAAGTAAAGGACGCGGAAAGTACAGTAAGCTCGAGATACAAATCGCTAATAGCAATGCGCTAAGTGATTTTTCCCGTTTGTAGCGAGAGGCAAAAGATCTGTTGGTCAGGCGCTAGACTCGATTAACCTGGCGCTAACGCAAAACCATGCCGACGCAAGGGTTAACTCACACCAGGTAATAGTGCCCTAAATAAGTATATATAAATAAGTTTCCAAAACCCCAGAGTAATGTGATGCAATGATGCCTTTTTATTGTACTAACATGATACTTTATTTGCCGCAGTTCGGCAGTTTTCGCTGAATGTCTGATTGCTCCTTCAGCGACTCCACTTTTAGCAAATTACAGTGACCATTTGCTAAATAGGGAATTCACTTTATTTTCGGCAAAATAAATTCCCCGAAATGTGACAAAAAGCAGAGGATCTAAAGATGATTAGACCCTTTAGATTCTAACTTCCATAATAACCCCTGAAATGCCATAAACCCAGGGAAATACAATAAAAATAATAAACAATGTGGCATTTAGCCTACTCATTAACCCCTAAAATGCCATTGATCAAGATAAAACATGAAATGAATACACTGTGAGGCATATAGCTAACACATTAACCCCTAAAATGCCATTAATCAAGGAAAAAATAAAATGTATAATGTGAGGGCTGAAGCCTACCCATTAACCCTTAATATACAACTAAACCAAGGCAAAAACTAATGTAATACACAATGTAATGCAGGGTTCTCAAACTCTGGCCCCCCTGATGTTTCTGAACTACAACTCCCATGATTCCACGGCCATCTATTGCATTCAAAGCATTCTGGGACTTGTAGGCAAAAACATCTGGGTGGCCGTGAGTTTGAGATCCCTGATGTAATGTATAGTCTGAACATTAACCACTTCACTGCTGAGACATTTCAACCCTGTGAAAATGCTTAAGTTTAAGTGCCTGTTATTATTTAATGTTTTTGACTTTTATTTCAAATGGAATATGGTCATGTTGGGTATCATTGGAAAGGCCAGAATCTGCTCTTTCCAATGACACCTAGATCGTCCATATACGATGCACAGGGACGGAGATACACTGGTCCGAAGAAGTGTGGTAAGCTGGAAGCTGATTTTTGGTGGGGGGGCACATGGGGGGGCAAGGAATAACATTGCCCCCCTTGCCCCCCTGTAGAGTCACCTATGGCTATCTGTCTTTCAGTTTTGATATTTGTATTCTACAATCTGTTCTCGTTAATGTTATACAGGGACTGGTATTAATTTATATTTTCCCTTCAATGCCAGGCTTTCTAGAAATCCACCACCAGGAATGCAGTAGATTTTTGAAAAATCGCATTTCATTAACCTCCCTGGCGGTCTAATTTTTTCAAAATTTTGTGCCTAAAAGCGCCTCAGTTTTTTTTGACAGGAAGTGTGTTTTTATATATAGTAAGCCTGTAATAATTAGGAATAACGCACTGAAATCCGTGCAAGCAAGAGTCCTTCCTGGTAAAATCCTTTATAAATAATTAAATAAATAAATAAAATAAATAAAAGAATAGTAAATACACTGTGTCCGATAAAGTTTGAAACACGACATAATAATTTATTATCCCAAAAATAATTATTCAAAATAATGCTAATAAATTATATTCAATAAAATAAACAAAAAACACTGAAATCTTTCAGAAAACAAGGGTGCAATATTAGATTATGTATATGTATGGTCTGTTTCTGATCCTTTAGTGCCACCTAGGTGGCCGTTCATGAGCAGGTCATGCTGCTCGAAATTTTCCATTGGAATACAGTGTATTCCTTTTTTTTCAGTTTGCTGCCTGGTCCCGCCCCCTGCATCGTGTGACTCACAGGGAGCATTACCAGGAAGCAAATCGCCGTGATCACACTGCAGGGGAGCGCAGGATGAGGTAAGTATGCAGCCCGAGTGTGGCTCGGGGTTACCGTTCGCGGTAGCGAAATTTAACCCCGAGCCACACTCGGGAATACCGCCAAGGAGGTTAATTATACAATAGGAATAGACCCAACATATAATTAATGCATGGTTTGCTGTATTAGTCCCATTTGGAAGGCAGACATTACCATCTGCTGGCCAAAAGGAGCTATTGCAGCCGGAGCTCTGAGCTGCATTAAGGGAAAATCTTCGTGTTACACAGATATTCACTTGTAAAACCTGTTGCAGCACCTCAGCCATCATGCCCTCAACGCTAAAATTTAGAAGACACTTTCTGGAGCCCAATTACATACAAATTTATTTTGCAACGAGCTAGTTTGGTTTGCGATGATACAGCATAGCTCCATATGGTGTGAAAACAGTCTCTTGCTGCTGTGTCTGCTATCGCTATTCGTGTAAACACGATCACCATAGTGAAGGGGTTAAGAATAGTTAAATGTATTTGAATTAAAAAAACACTAACAAAAATCTTTGAAACCTAAATGGCTTCCGTTTATTGAAAACGACTGTTTATTTGCCAAACATGATTAATTTACTGGAGAAATTGACAAGCAAGTTAAAAAAAAAAGTACAATTTTGAGATGATTAAAGATGTTTTGGAGGCTAGCAGAATATTTAGGGTTTTTTTGTCCACATGGAAAGATTTGACCATGTCCTTGTTTTCAAGCATTTGTACAATATAAGCATAATGTGACACATTTTATTATTATTATTATTCTTTATTTATAAAGCGCCAGCATATTCCGCAGCGCTGTACAATAAGCACAGTATAGACAGGGTTACAATACATTGAACAACATTTGACAAACAGTACAGGAGGAGATGAGGGCCCTATTCCTGTAGGAACTCACAATCTGGGAGGGTTGGGGTTGGAATGTTTTCAGGGAGCGTTTGAAGGAACTTCAACATTTAACAAATATTTTGTTGATGCACAGTTTATTGCTATAAAACACTGTAGCCCTCCATTTGTTGCTAGAGTCAGGGTGACTACGTACACAATCCCGACTTGTAAGTCACAACAGACATTTCAAGCTGAATTCTAGCTTGGCCGCTCAGGGGTCATGGGAACTCAGTTTCTCTTCTATTTTTGCAGAGAAAGCCGAGTTCCCACTTGTCCCACACACCGAATAGCTTGTATTCAGGTGTTCAATCATATCTTTCCTTGTCAAGTAACAATATGGGAGGTATCGTATGTTTTTGCTAAAATCCATATATGTACATATCAAATTTGAGTGTGTGTTTCTGTTAAGTGTTAGACAAGTGTGATAATTGGGAGACAGAAGTATGGAAACTCCCGATGATTTCTGTTTTTTAGGACTTGACCCCTATGGCTACAGCTGGTATTCTCTCCTAAAGTCCATAGGTCTCCATTGTGACTTAAACAAGCTCTCCTCAACCTCACGCAAGCACTTTATGAGGGCTGAGCGAGGACCCACGGTAGGGAAGGACACTAGTGCTGTTGAGTGTTCTCAGTACTCTTATGCAGCTTGTTTTTGCTCAAGTGTAATATTAACCCCTTCACTCCTCAGATCAAGATAACTCGGGGCTTCAAAGGCACCTTCAGGTCCCGATATCGAGTTATCTCGATCTGCAGCTCTGAAGGAAAAAAGCAAAAGAAATAAATTTGCTGCAAAAAAATTCCGTTTGCTTTTGGGCTGCAGAAGGTGCCTCCAAAGTTTTAGCCCTGTGGGCATTTTGCCTGAGGTGCTAAAACTGTGTAAAATCAGCTGAAAAATGCCCTGACATATCGGGCTTTCAGCAGCCAATGCTGGGAATCTCCACATGCAGCTCACACTGCTGTAACTCCATTTGGCCAGTAGATGGCGCCATCTGCCTCCCCAATAGATTATTACAGTAAGAAATACACTGGGAATATTCTCAAATGTTTATTACTGTATAATACCCAGGACATACTTGAAAAAGAGAGAAATCTCAAGGCATTCATCCTGGTAAAAAATACTTTACAAATAAAATTAATGATTTTTTTTTTAAAAAAAAACACTGGTTCCTGACAATATTTTTTTTTAAAAATCCTTTGGTAGTAAAGGGGTTAATTGCATTATTTTTTTATATTTATTGTGCTACTCTATCAGGGTTATTCAAAGAGAATGGAAAAGTCACCGCGTGTTCGGTGACTTTTCGTTCTTTTCAATTCGGTGCGATTTGGCGATCTCATTTCAGCGACCTTGCAGTGTATTCAGCAAGCACCACATGGCAGTCGTAGTGCAGGGAAAAGCCGCCGAAAACCTGCCGAACACTTACCGCAAAACCCAGGCGATTGCACACCGAAACCCGCAAAAACAACTGTATTAACTCCGCCGAAGACACAGTTAAAACCCGAGCAGGAGCCGATCACAGCCGCCGGAAAAAAACCGACACCGCAGACAAATGGAATGGAAAAAAAAAAACTGTATGCTTGAATGTTTGAAAAGTGAAACGCTGTTTTCAAAGAAACTACAGAACGAAAATGTCTGAAATTTACATACAAGATCCAATGAATGATAATAAAAAGGGCTGTTACAGAAAAAACGATTTAAAAAAAACAGAAAAAAAATGTTTGCAAAAAAATCCCAAAAAGACTTTTTACTGCAGAATATTATAATCAACAGTTTATTAGAAATTGAATTAAAATGGGAATATTATTAACATTGAAGTCTATGGGATTCGCCTGAATAAACCTGTCGAATGAAACCACCGAATGACAGGGCATTTTGGCAACTTTTCACTGCTGGTTTTTGTTCTCTGAATAGCCGAAGCATTGCTTTTTATGGGGTTTTCACTGCCCTCGAACAGGCACCGAACAGGCACCGTATCTGCAGGCAATTTCGCCAACATTTGGCGAACTGCCTGCTCTCTGAATAGCCGAATGGCCAGGAAAGGTAAGCGTACGCTGAAATTCAGCGTTCGGTTACCTTTCGCCAGCAATTCGGATCTCTTTGAATAACCCTGTATGTTTTTATTGTGCTCTATAGGCTATATAAATAAAATCTAACTTTGTACTGTTTTCGGATGCGGCCGATTTTCCGAAAATTTTTAGATCCGAAAATGTCAGATCTGAAAAGTTTTCCGAGCCGAAACGAAATATTTTCGGAATTTTAAAATGGACTTGAAATGTGTCAAATCGAAATTTATTGCTTTGAAACGAGGAGAACAGACGTTCCGAAAAAATGAAAATTTCCGAAATCACGTAAAGTCGATACAAAAAACGAGCAAAGTGACACGAAAATACGAAAAATGGTCGATATTCCGAAAACATGTACAATTCCGAAAAACGAAAATTTCCGAAATCACGAAAAGTCGATACAAAAAACGAGCAAAGTGACACGAAAATACGAAAAATGGTTGATATTCCGAAAAAAAATGTACCCGAAAAACGAGTCGAACCGAACCGAATCGAAACAGAAATCGGTTGAAACGAGCCGAATCGAAAAGTTTAAACATCCGAAAAATCGAACCGAATCGAACCGAAAAAAAAAATCGGTGCACAAGCCTACTTTGAAAGCTCCCTCTATGGCAGCGCTACAAAAAAAAACCTCACTTAAGTGCTGGATAGGAAAAGTAGGACATAATGAGAAACCGCAAGGACTTTAATAATGTATGCTCTTTGAGTTATGTGTCGTCTCTCTGCTAGACCAGACTGTAACCGAACGCGCTCTGTACTTGTATGAATGTGTGTACAGAATCATTCATAAATCTGTCATCCAAAAGCAATAACATCAAAGGTGAGTCTATATCAGACATAGACAGACAGACAGACCGAGATGTCTCAATGACTATTCCATTAATGAACATTTCAGAACTTGGAAAATACAACGTACTGGAAATTGGCACAAAACTAGAAAAGTCACAAAGGTTTTTAAAAAGCATAGTATAAATGAGAATAAGAGATGACGCGGTTCTTTTATTCCGAGTCAGTTGAATGGAAACTTTCTGTCACATTTCTTTTAAAATAGAAAAGTATTCAAATATGCCGGAACAATTTAAAAATCATTCTTTTTGTTCGCGCGCACACAATACAAATTATAGAAAGTATTCATACAGCTATAGGAAAATTCAGATTTAACTCGATCCTCCGAGACGAAGCAGGTGATAAATGGATTTGTGCACCAATTAAATTTTTAAAGCCATTTTCTACACTGTTTATTATAAAAAGAACAGGCCACGGAGGGGATATTAATCAGCAGAGCACAGAAAGCCATTTTAAATGTTGTGCTAATCATTTTTTAAAACCTCTTTATTAATAAACCCCCTCTGTTAATGCTCACTTTTGGCTAAACGTTAAATATTAGCTCCATGTATTAGAAACATGGGATACATACAGGGTTATTCAAAGAGTTCCGAATTGGGGCCGAAAGGTAACCGAACGGTTACCTTTCCTGGCCATTCGGCTATCCAGATAGCAGGCAGTTTGCCAAATGATGGCGAATTGCCTGCACATACGGTGCCTGTTCGGTGCCTGTTCGAGGGCAGTGAAATCCCCATAGAGAAGCAATGCTTTTTCTATTCAGAGAGCAAAAAACAGCAGTGAAAGGTTCCCAAAATGCCCTGCCATTCGGTGGTTTCATTCGACAGGTTTATTCAGGCGAATCCCATAGGCTTCAATGTTAAAAAATTTCCCGTTTTAATCCAATATCTAATAAACCGTTCATTGTTTTATTCTGCAGTAAAGAGTCTCTTTATTTATAGATTTTTTAGGATCTTTTAGGTATTTTTCGGTATTTTTCTGTAAAAACATTTTCTGTTTTTTTTAAAATAGTTTTTTTTTTCTGTAAAAGCCCTTTTTATTATCATTCATTGGATCTTATATGTAAATTTCAGACATTTTCGTTCTGTAGTTTCTTTGCAAACAGCATTTCATTTTTCAAACATTCAAGCGTACTGTTTTTTTTTTCACTCCATTCGTCTGCAGTATCGGGTTTTTCCGGCGGCTGCTCTGAGCTGTGATCAGCGGCTGCTCGGGTTTCTCCGGCGCATTCGGCGGGTTAATTCCAATTTTTTTTGCAGGTTTCGGTGTGCATTCGCCGGGTTTTGCAGTGAGTGTTCGGCAGGTTTGCAACGGCTTTTCCCTGCACTACGACGCTCCTGTGGTGCTTGCTGAATACACCGCAGGGTCGCCGAAATGGGATCGCCAAATCGCACCGAATTGAAGAGAACGAAAAGTCACCTAACGTGCGGTGGCTTTTCGATTCTCTTTGAATAACCCTGATAGTTTATCCTCCCGGACAGTAAGTGTCCTTGGGCAAGACACCTAACGGTACACACTTGTCTACCACACAAAAATGGAGCCCAGTGGTAATGTCTCTATCCTTCGACCGTGGAGAAGCAAGTCAAAATACCGTTCAGCACATCCCTCCAATACAATTGCGGAAAAGCAAGTCTTGACTTTATGAGAAGCAGGTTCAACCTAACCACCAGGTCGCTGGAAAGATGAATCGATTCCACTCAGAAGACACTGCCAGTGAGTCTCCGTGGACAAGACACCTAACGAAATGGATGCGCCTACCTCACAAAATACATGTACATTTCATAGATTGTAAATTCCCTTGGGAACAGGATCCCCCTGAATCAGGTCATCATCCATGTGTGGGATTCCAATGTATCAACTCCTTGTACACTGATCTTGTAAAGGGCTGCGGAGTATGTGGCGCTATATAAATATAGGATGATGATAATAATGAATAGGAGGAAAAGGATCCATTTTCTGTAGATAATTAGTCTGTTTGTTTGTAGACAAATATATACAAAAATTGACACAATTATAATACTTCATTTGGTTGTTCACCCTTTATAAAAATATATTATGGCTATAAAAGGTTCTCGACAGTAGATGGTGTCGCTTGTCTTGAAAGTGCAGCTACACCATTCTTAATAGGGATTTTCAGAAATTATAACCCACTGATTTTATCTCTGTACAGTGGTGAGTGACCCCAGAGCTCTCCTTATATTGTTGTAATTCAGCAATAACGTCTTTAAGAAGGACGAAACTACAATACAGGGTGATTGGATTAAATCTGAGAAAGGTGAGGGGTTTATGGACTAAAGCATATTTTGTACTACCATGTGAAACCCGTAAACATGTTGAGGTTGGCAATACGATAACTTCTTGATGTTATGTAGAACGCTTCGAGGAGTTATCTCATCACATGGTGATGCTACTCCACTCTTGGTGTAATTTGGGCTTGCGTCCTCGAGAGTAACGTTTCCTTGCACTAGATTACTGTATATTAACGTCTCCTATACTTAAGGGAAATTTTAATTTTCATCTCCGCGTGGAAGTGCAGGCAATTCCAAGGCAGCTTGCGCTTCCACCAAGTAGACGGTATCACTGTGAAATACAGTCTCATAAAAAATGGTGTTAAGAGATTAAGTAACACACTGTCCTAACCCCAACCAAAAAATCCCATCCTCACCCGTCATTCCATGTTGGAGAGAGCATCGCAATCTGCTGCTTCCTCTCGCCAGGAGAAGAATGAGACTCGGAGCAAACAGTCCCTAGTTCCTCTCCGCGATGCTGTGCAATTTCGCGAGAGCTCACTTGCGGCCTGGATGTACAACGCACCGTGGAGTCCTTTGGACTCCAGGAGCCGATACTCGCGGCAGCACAGTATCAGCATAAACTGTCCTTCTTCCGGGGTTAGGTGCTAATTAAGCGCCTATGTTGGAACAGGCATGCAAAAAGGGAGTCTAAGAGAAATCTGCAGGCGCAGATTTATCTCCATACGGTGTTACTTTCTGCGTCAACCTTGGTATAATGCCTGTTACTGGGTGTGAAGCAGCTGAAGGGATAGTTTAGTGCTAAAATGCCCTATTCCAGTATTGCATGTCTTTTTTTTTTAGAACAGCTAGCATAATTTGGGGTTTTAACATCTGCAAAGGGGTTAACTAAACTTAATTTAGCACTTTATGAATACGAATAAACCAGCATTTCATAATAAGTAAAGATAACAAAGGTAAGGTTTTAACCCATTTGCTAGCACCAGGAGACAAATTTTAAAAAAAGTGTGGAAACTCGCCAAGATTTCTGGTCCCTAATTAATTATTGTCAACTCACACTTAACCCATCACACATCTATATACAGGGTGTCCATAACGTCTCTTTACAATTTAAAACATTTAGTACAAAGACAAATAAAAAGACAGATAAGTGAAAATTATCACAAAATGAGACGTATATGTTTAAGGTTTTTTTGCCTCATTTAATACACCTCTATATGGGCACCATTAGTTGCACAAAGCACATCAAGACGGTACTGGATTTCTTGCCATGTTCGCTGTAGCAAACCCTCATCAATGGCATCAGTGATCCTCTGCTTTAGATTAGTGATGTCTCTTTGTTCCATACACCATATCTTTAACATAACCCCATAGAAAGAAGTGGAGGGGAGTGATATCTGGTGAACGAGGTGGCCAGGGAATTGGGCCTCCCCTTCCAGTCCACCGCTCTGGAAATGTTTCATTTAGGAAGCCATGAACATGCAGTCCCCAATGTGGTGGTGCAGCATCTTGCTGGAAAATGATGGTTGGATGAAGGTCATGTAGTTGTGGTGCCGCGTATTCAGTCAAAAGGTCAAGGTAAACATTGCAGTGATTGATGTCTCGCCGAAGAAAAACAGACCAATGAATCGATTACACATGATCCCACAGCACACATTCATCAAAGCAGCGGATCACTGATGCCATTGTCACCATTGATGAGGGGAAGCTACAGCCAACATGGCAAGAAATCCAGTACCATCTTGATGTGCTTTGTGTTTGTAAACATTTTCACTTATCTGTCTTTTCATTTGCCTTTGTAATACATTTTTGAAATTGTAAAGAGACTTTATGGACACCCTGTAGAATATTTATATCCATATTTATAACCTCGGTTGGTTTTATGGAAAATATAGGGCAAATCATATTTATTGTGGTTTAACAAGGAAACGTATGAGTGAAAGCCTGAGTTAAAGTTTTATAGGTTGTGGTATCATTGGGAATGGAGTTCCCAATGCAAATCTAGTGCATGACATACGTTCCTGCTCGACTTGACCCCTGGTCACCATTCACTTCTTTATTGCTTTGATATGCAAATATGTTGATGTGAAACATGGGTCAGAGCTTATGCATAAGAAAGGAGAGAATACTGTTAAAATTGAGTAAATTTACACAATTTTAATAGTTTAACAGCAGAAACCTTAAATGCCCGCAATACCCTAACATCATAGGTTGTTCAGTCAGTTAGTGATTGAATAGATTCATCACTGAATTCTGTAGATCTTTTCATTAGCCTGGTTGACAGCATTGTGACCGGGACTGTTGCCTCTCCTTGTTTTGTATAGACTGGACGAGCCATTTCCAAACTGCCGAGGTACCATATTATTAAATAAATCGAGGAACTACATCCTGGGTTAACTACTAATATTTCTGGCTTTTTGTGATGTGTTTTATCCTCCCAGGTAGTTCTTTGCTACATTTATATGGTGATAACTGCAATAATTGCCTCGACGAATTAAAAATTTTAAAAATTAAGTTAAATCAATAAAAAGAATTAAAAAATGTTTCTGAATAATAGGAAAGGTCCTTTAAAAAATAATAAAAAAGTCAAAAAAAGTAAAAGGTTATTTAAAAATTTAAAAAAATTGTTTAAAAATACAAAAAAAAAAAAAAAGTCAAAAATAGTAAAAGGTTATTTAAAATTTTTTAAAAATACAAAAAAATAAATAAATAAAAAAGCGCGTTTAAAAATGAATATTTTCCTTAGTAATAAACAAATATTGAAAGTCATCTATTGTAGAGCAGGAGATATATGTGGTCTGATGCACAGGGACAAATTGGATGTGGCTACATATGGGTTGAATCAACACATATAGGGTGAAAAGGTGTAGAATGAATGACAAATGGTATGAAATGTAGGACATGTAAGGGCATATAAGATGAAGAATGGCTTATACTGTGATGACATATGGGGTTATATTAGTATAATGCCAAGTTAAAGCACCAAAAGGATAAATAAAATGATAGAAAAATCTAGAATAACATGAATTTTTCCACCTCCATTATTTTTATTTGCAAAGGGAAACGATAGCCACCATTACCAAATTATCTTTGCTAATTGGTCATGGTGGTCTGGGGCCCCGTGCTGCTTCAGGTGTCAGAGTGGAAGGCTTCCATCCCCCTGGAAGGCTGTCAATCAGCTCATGCTAGACTACCGGCGCATAGAGATCGGCTGAGCGCTCGAGTGAACATTAAGCTCAGTGACAGCATTTTCTGCTGGAAGACTTGTCAGTTCCAGAAGAGCGCCGAGGGTGACCCTACTGCTGGAACGGATCTGAGGTTCTAACTTTATTTTAAGCAAAAAAATGGAAGTTTTGGGAAGTGGTTTACAGAATGAATAATTTCTCCATTTCTCTGCATACGGTGTAAAGATTTTATTTTCTAACGCAGCTCACTCGTTTGACTGCTACGCTTTCAGACACTGATACAGTAATTGAATGGTTTGCCGATTAATATTGTCAGTGAGATTAAAACTGGCAATAAAAGCTAATCAATAAATGACTGCATTGTCCAATTCACAGAAATGTGTTTTGAGAAGAAAAATTTAACTCGGCCAGGGTGACCATTGATCATATATATTATATAGGAGGGTAGGAAAAGCTTAAGGGTCTGTTCACAAAGTACAGAAATTAGGTGCTCTTTGCTACATTTATATGGTGATAACCGCCTAATTACCTCGACGAATTCCGCTGAATAAAAAAATTAAGTTAAATCAATAAAAGTAAAAAAAAGTAAAAGATTATTTAAAAAAATAGTTTAAAAATACAAAAAATAAAAAATAAAAGCTTTTTAAAAACAATCAAAAGAATATGTGGTCTTAAAAAATATTTTATTTATTTTTTTACATTGAATGAATGGATTCGCCTGTTTAAACCTGGGGAACCAAAACATTGGAATCCAGGCATTCCACTGGAATTTTGGTGCAATTTAGTGATCTGTGAATAGAAGACACTATACAGGCTTATTCAGAGAGAGGTGAAACTCAGGAGAATGACGGGAGAAGTGAAAATTCTAGGTCAAAATAGCCAAACCAGAAAAATTCTCCCATTTATCTCACATTCCAAATCGGCTATTTGCAGGGTTATTCAGAGAGTGGTGAAAAGCAGGAGAATGACTGGAGAATGGAAAATTCTAGGTCAATAGCCAATTTGGAATGTGAGAATTTTTCTGGTTTGGCAATTTTGACCTAAAATTTTCCATTATCCAGCCATTCTCCTGAGTTTCATCACTCTCTGAATAACCCTGTATGTCTAGATTGTTCATTCTCCTGGCAATTCTCCTGGTTTTCACCTCTCTCTGAATAACCCTGCATAGTCTTTTATGAGGCATTTTTTGTGCCGCCAAATTGCAGCAAATTGCAGCATATTTTGCTGTTGATTCGCCTGTATTTGGCAAATTGACAGCTTGGTGAATGGAAGAATTGCCCTGAAATAGCACCTACGTTGAATATCACCATAGGTGCAATTTCGGGGTAACATCACTGCTCTATAACCATGGAGACACAGGTTCGATCTCAGCAAGAGCACCTCTCCAGTAAGTGTCCTTGGGCAAGACACCTAACGGTACCTACTCGCCACCCAGGTCATACTTGAAAACTAGAGAAATCTCTATGTATCCTTTCTCCCAAAAAAATAATATATATAAGACCTTTATTATGCATCTTAACATTGTTTCACCAATTGTAAGTCATTATCTCCATACAGGGTCACTGTAAAGCTGTTACAGAAACCAGTGATATATTTACAGATAGTTCTTCTTTCACCATAACCTGAATTTTAGAAGCATGAGTTTTGGAATGTAACTATGTACCGGTAACTTGAAGCCCCCACCCACCCCACCCCCTAAAGAATTTACATACTTTGCAGCCTTGGGATTTATTCGGTGATGATAGATAACTCTGGTGTTTGAAAGAAACTGTTTAGTGTGAAATTCAGTAGTCACAAAATTGAAAAAGTGAGAAAATCTAGAAGGCAATTAGAGCTAATGTGTTGCTTTGTGTGTGAAATAAAAGGGACAGTGTACACTGGGAAATGCAAGGTCGAGAAAAATAAAATAGAGTTTTGTTTTTCGAGCTGGTTAGACGTGTTAAAAAAACGGGATAATGCATGATAATTATTGTTGTCACTGATTTAATTAACGTTTAGTTGCCAAGAGCATCGGCCTCGGGATCACTTTAACGTAAGACGCGAAAGTCAAAGGCGTTCAAGTACAGATTTTAACGGAAACGGACAAAACGTATATTAAAAATACAAACAATTGTAACACGTTAAGTACCTTGCATTTACAAACAATGTGATGTTATAAATAAGGATCTATATGCAAGGTTTGGGCTCGTGTGTGAGGATTTGAACGTGCACGTGTTTACAGATTTAGAGAAGCAGCAGAGAAGAACGTAATGGTTGGGTTTTGACCGTAGTCACAAAGTCGAAGGCATCAGTTGAAGAATCGGAACCCTTGAGGATTGCCTGCAGGGGCTTTGACAGGCTGCGATGTGATGCTCATTTTTCCTGCTTTAATGATTTTTCTTAAACATATGCCTGGTTTCGTCGCATTATATATATTTATATATTATATCATGCCAGGCATTAAATTATTTACATAATTAAGTTTTGCAACAGTTCTATACATTATGACCAGACTTGGAAAACTATCAATGGACATTAAGGGGTTAGATTAGGTTTACGGGCTTTAGACAGATACAAGAAATTATTTTCTCACGCCATCTGTTCTCACGTCATCTGATTTTCTATACAATTTATACAATTTGGAAGAAAATAACAAAGCTAAGCAGACATTATGATATGAACTGCACAAATGAGTGAAACAAGCTATAAATAAAATGAAACATTGTTTCAAATATAAATTCCCTTTAAAATATTCTATCATTTAAGAAGGGGAAGTTGTTTTTTTACTAAAATATTGCGAAAACCTTTTTACCTTCCAGTGAACCCATGTACTTCCTAAACTCTGCTAGACGCGCATTACCTATAATACTGCTTTATTGCATTTCAAAGGGAAAGCTAGAAGAATAAAAAAAGGTAAGGCTCAGGTTATTCTGAAGTTTCTTTTAACATCTGTTGATCGGGGAACTTTACATTTGCTATATTTTTAAACGCTATAAAACAAAATTTGGTGTATGGAAAAAGACACCTTATGTATTGCTAACCCCTAACCAAACCCTCCAAAAGATGCAGCCATTCCAAAATATTATATAGTGCTTATATTTAATAGCAACAATTGTGCTTTTGTGTAATAATATAGGTGTAAATAGAATTTTGTGGTGGGAAGCCTGGGATGGTGGTCTATCGGAGATAAGCAGGTTCGCTGTTTCGGAGTTACTCTTGACTCGGCTCTTTCCTTCATCCCCCACATCCAGTCTCTTTCCTCCTCCTGCCACTACCAACTACGTAATATTTCCAGAATTTGGCCATTTCTTACCCCTGACACCAAAAAAGCAACTCATCCACGCCCTTGTAATCTCCCAACTTGATTATGGTAATAATCTTCTAGCTGATCTCCCTCTCTCTCGCCTCTCCCCCCTACAATCCATTCTGAATGCCTCTGCCAGGCTCATACACCTCATCTGCCTTTCTGTCTCTGCCGCTCCTCTCTGCGAGTCCCTTCACTGGCTCCCCATCCACTGCACAATTAAATTCAAAATCCTTACCCTGACCTACAAAGCTCTCACTAACTCAGCTCCCCACTACCTGTCCTCACTAATCATCAAATAAACCCCAGTCCGCTCCTTAAGGTCAAACAGTGACCTGTGTCTAGCTTCTCTCCGCATCACCTCTTCCCATGATAGAATGCAGGATTTTTTACGCGCAGACCCCATCCTCTGGAATGCTCTCCCTCATACTGTCAGACTTTCCCCTAGTTTCCCTTCTTTCAAACGCTCTCTTAAGACAATCCTATTCAGGCAAGCCTACCACCAACTCACTAATACACATCACTGCCCCAACAAGTCCATCACTCTCACCTTGCAGTCCATCACTCTCACCTTGCAGTCCATCACTCTCACCTTGCAGCCCATCACTCTCACCTTGCAGCCCAACACTCTCACCTTGCAGTCCTCTCCTCCTGTTTCCACCCCAACCCATCTAGATTGTAATTTCCCACGGGAATAGGGCCTTCATTTCTTCCTGTGTTGGTTTGTCAAATGTTGTTCAGTCTCAATGTATTGTAACCCTGTCTATATTGTGCCCATTGTTAAGCGCTGCAGAATAAGCTGGCCCTATAAATAAATAATAATTATAATAACCCATCTCAGTGCTGGTTAGATGTAAATATTCAGTTTAAATCACCATGTTGATCTGTATAGACCTGGCTACTGGCTAGTCCGTGTGTAGAATAATGTTGGGTGTGTGCCTAATGGACAGAGGAAGGGCTTATAGTCTGTTTTCTGTAGATGATCAGGGAGATCAAGCCAGTCAAGAGAATTGGAAATTGAGGATGTCTGTCCTGTGAGGAGAAACCTATGGCATTTGTGTGCAACTCTCCAAAAGGTGGGGGAATTCAATGTGAAGGTATGTTTGCTGTGGACTAAATGCTGTGTAAACATGTATACCCACAATAAAGTAGACTACAGGTGAACTATGAAAGTGCCGCTTGCAGTTTATTTTGCCCTAAAGGACAGTGACAGTGAAGGATCACGTTAAATATACAGGGTGAGCACAAAAACACTCTTTGATTTCAAGTAGTTAGAAAATCTAAAATTATTGGAATATGTTTATAAATGTGGAGACCTATGATACACCAACTTAATTATTTTTTTCAGCCGCGGAATCCATGTGCATTCCTCCCACCGCCCGAGGGCAGTGAAATCCAAGATGGCGCTCACCTCACAGCATCGCAGCTGGTAGCGGTTTGAATTTGCTAAAACAGTGTTGTGACTGTGCAGCATGCTTACAAATGCAAATTTAATGTAGATCTGCCTGTTAACAAGTCCATTTTGAAGTGGTACACCAGTTTCATTGAGAAAGGATGCATCTATGATCATGGAAAGGGACATTCAGGCCGGCCATCAGTCTCAGAGCAAGTTGCTGATCGCCTCAGAGAAGCCCAAGAAGTCAACGTGCAGAGCTAAAGCCTTTTTGCGCAGACCCAAGAAGTCAACGCGCACAGCTAGCGGAGAGTTCCACGTTCCAAAAGTAGGTTAAGCAAGATCTTACGGAAACGCTTCAGGTTTCACCCTAACAAGCTGCATTTGGTCCAAAAAGGTACACCTGCAAGACAATTAATCTGCAGGAACGCAACACTGAAGCTGTAAACTCAATCACAATGGATATCCTGCAGAGAGTCTGGTCAGAGCTATATAAAAGCATCGGTGTTTGCCGAATATCGGGTATGGCGCACCACTAATGTGTGTGATAACAACAGATACCATATGAAATTGTATGAGTTGATGCAACTGTAGCCACCAATGTGTAATAATATTCCAGTATTACATTCTATATCTGTTGGAAAACAAGGACTGTTTTTATCCTTAACCTGTATATTTACTAGGCTTCAGAATGGCAAATGCAAAAGCCGACAGATTCGGTTGATAAACCAAGGCTGGAAAACCTCCAAATTCACTACAAACTGTGGCCGCACAGCAGAGTCACTATCTACCCAACATAAGTTATGGAACCCACACTTTACTGGTGGAAGTTCACTGACCTGTGCTCTGCCCAAAATAGTTTATTTTTAGGGAGATTTAGCTGTGACTCTATCTTAGGGCAGTTGTAATAAAAGCAGATAAAGGCTTGGGGGAAAAACTGTTCCCAAAGCATTTGTAAACACACACATTTCAAAAGGGCAAAACCACAAACTCTATGCCAACGCCAAAGCCAACCTCTTTTCAACGCAAACCCATATCTCGGTGTATATCAGAATTAACACTGTAAGGGATGCCCGGTCAAAGCCTGCTTTCGACTCAATAGGTGAACAAGGGCAACAATGCTTTCATCCACGATCCTACACTAGAAACCCAGAGCAAGACCAACATAGGTGATCAAAACTGTCGGACGTTTCCTGAACAAACCACACACGCTGCACATGTCATTTCCAAAACACAAGTCACCAAAATCACAAAATAAAATGTTTGAGAAAATAAAATACCCAGTTATGTTGCGGGGAGTGTCAGGATATACTTTCAAGAATGCCAGCTGCACTCTTTCTTCTGGACAGCTCCCTTAATGTTTCTAACACCCATTAGGAAATCTAAGCCAATTAATTCAATTTCATTGAATTAAAACATTTATGAAACTTGGGAAATAAGCATGAAAATTTTATTTTCCAACTCAGGGCACTTTGAAATGCCTACAGCTAAAACGTGGATGTTAAGGGGAAAAATTTGCGGTCGCAAAGAAATTTCCCCGTAGCATCCCCGTTTAACAAGTGGATTATGAGGCAGGCCTTGAATCCAGCAGTCTGCCCTGTAATGGCCACAAGGCTCCAGGATGGTCAGGCAGTGCTCGCGAGTATCCCATCCTAGAGTCCATAGGACTCCATGGAGGCTTGTGCTGCTGTGCTACATTGCCTGCAGGATTTCGCCTGTCGCGAGATCCTGCAGGTCCGTGGAGTGATTGTCGAGGGAGACTGGTGTAATGCCCCGCTCCGCGGCCCGAACTGCCATGCTGGGACAAACACTGGACTCAACTGAGGTCCCTCTTGGCGCGCTGCTCCATGCTTCCGGCCGGCAAGATGGAGGAGAGGACTTCCGAACCACATCATGCTGCCGACCGCCGCCAATGGCCGAGATACGATGCGCACATGTGCGATCGATCGTTCGTTTGTTTCCTTAAGAAGCAAGACTCCTGGTACTCTGGCACCCTCTGCTGGCCGATTGCGCTTACAACATGACACCTGTTCTGGAGATCCTCGCCTTCCTTCCTTTGACCTATTAGGAACCCAGGTATCCCGGTTCCACCCACGAGTCCCAGGTGAAAGGTTTTTCTATGATTCCTTGTGCCCTATTTAAACCTGCCGCCTTTCTCAGTTCAGTACCAGGTTATCCTGTTGCCCTTCCGCTTCAGTTTCCTAGTGTTCCCGTGTTCCTGCTTTTCTCCATTCTTCTGACCACCGACCCGGATTGCCACATCGACCACGCTGCCTTCTTCTATCCACCGACCCAGATTGCCACATCAGCCACGCTGCCTTCTTCTGACCACTGACCTGGATTGCCACATCGGCCACGCTGCCTTATTCTGACCACCGACCTGGATTGCCACAATGACCACACTGTCTTCTTCTGCCCATCAACTCAGTTTGCCACATCGACCATGCTGCCTTCTTCTGCCCATCGACCCCGGATTGCCACATCAACCACGCTGTCTTCTTCTGACCACCGACCCGGATTGTCACAACGACCAGGCCGCCTTCTTCTGACCACCGATTCGGATTGTCACATCGACCACGCTGCCTTCTTCTGACCACCGACCCGGATTACCACATCGACAACGCTGCCTCCTTCTGCCACCTTAGTTGCCATTTGTTGTTTGGGGCTTTTTTGCTACTTGCTTGCACCCCTTGCTATTCATCCAGAACCCCTGATACTCGAGAAGACCACCTTAGTTAAAACCTGTTGTCCTGGACTTTGTGTTGCATTTCTATTTTGTTGCACTAAAACTTGTTTATTGCTACGTGGTCTCCTGGTCTCCTTGTTTCCATGGCTTGCCATCGGGTTCCATCCTTATCCGCTATACAGGGACTCCAAACTCTGCATTACAACTGGGGACTTTTTCCCCCAGTCTCACTCTGCTCCCATCAGCCAGAAGTGGCGGATCGGGCCATCGTTCTCGCCGTGGTATGAGAGGTGAGTATGTGAATTATTGGGGGTCCAGCTGTGGCTGATTCCACAGAAGTGGAACCAGTTAGCTACAGCTTAGAGCCGCAGCGGTTAGCAATTAGTGTTAGTACTCTGTGATCATAATGCTAATTACTCCTTGCACTCGCCATGTTCAGTATAGGGAGCACAAAGTACAGTAAGCTCGCACTAAAAAGCGCTAATACCAATACGCCAACAGATTTTTTAACCTGATAGTGATTGGGAGGTGATCTGTGCGGCACGCTATCACCTCAATTAACCTAGCGCTAAAGCTCACTTATGTGAGCGTTAGCATTATGGAGGGGATAGGGCTCTCAGTGTCTTGTAAATTGTAATGAAATAATGAATAAGGTTTAAGTTATGAATGTTCATTTGAATTAATAGGCTCATCAATGGTAATGCTTCATAGTGAAAAATCATATATATTGCAGGTCTCACCCTATTTCATTGCATGTTTAACCCTTTCAATCCCAACATCAAGTATACTCTATATGCAAAACATGTCCTGGTGACCCGATATTACGTATACTGTATGTGGGCTAATATTGGAGCAGTACAAAGGAATTTATTAGGAAGCCCCGCTGGTGTCAGGAGGAAAAAAATATTCAAAGCGTGGGCACGATTTTCTAGGTCATGGGGATGATTTACTAAATTGTTCCCACACTTTTTTTTTCTTTCTTTCAGCGTGCGCACGAGTTACCAGTCCTTCTCCCACAGGAATCCATGGCCAGCTGCAGGCGAATCATAGAAAAATGTAGGCAGATAAGAACCTATCGGCCCATCTAGTCTGCCCAATTACATGGATACTTTACCTGGATTTATCTTTTATTTAGGATCGCCTTATGCCTATCCCATGCTTGCTTAAATTCAATTACTGTTTTGGCCTCTACCATTTCTACTGGAAGACTGTTCCATGTATCCACCACCCTCTCAGTAAAATAATGCTTCCTGATGTTACTTTTAAACCTTTGCCCCTCTAATCTAAGACTATGCCCTCTTGTTTTGCTACTTGGTTTCCTTTTAAATATACTCTCTTCCTCTACCTTGTGGATTCCCTTTATGTATTTAAATGTTTCTATCATATCTCCTCTGTCTCGTCTTTTTTCCAAGCTGTACATGTTAAGATCATTAAGCCTTTCCTGGTAACTTTTCTTCTAATAGCCCTGAAACCTATACTCCTCATATGTTGACCCAGTGGCTCAAAAGATTAACGCACCTTGATTGTAAACATGAGGTCCTACGGTCATGGCATTTGAATTTTTTATTTTTTTTATTCTTCCTGTGCTTTATATAGTTATAATGCTATTATTATTAAATGATTGAGTTATGAATAATAGTAGCATTTTGATAATATTAAATAAGTTAAACAAGATTTTGTTTTATTTACTTAATAAGCATAATATTATTATAATGCTAAAGAAAAGCTTATTATATTATTATTATTATTTAATAATGATAATATTTTTATTGCAGGGCTAGTATCACTCGCCTGCAGTCAGCCATGGAGCGGCACAGGCGGAATGGCTTGGCTTTACAAAGTAGGGGCTGGCCTGGATCGCTCTCACCACCAGGGGGCCTGGCTGGAAAGTGACAGAAGCACAGTTTCAATGTATGTGTACTGCAAATATAATTTCCATCACTCCACTGTGAGGGAATTTATGGAAAACAACTTGGTATTATTATTACTATTATTATTATTATTTATTAAGCGTCAACACATTCCGCAGCGCTGTACAAGGTGCAATTTGTAAAGACAGGACAATTCTACAAAACATACAGGAGGCAGGTCAGTATTTCTGCCAGCAGATACAGAAGGACGTGAGAACCCTATTCCCGTGGGAGCTTACAATCGATGGTGAGGGGATTACAAACAGGAGGGGGGCTGCAGTGATGAGTTGTAAATGCAGGGAGAGGTGAGGACCGTTTTTGGGTCGGTCGGATGTCTTGTCACGGAGTCAGGTGGTAGGCTTACCTAAACAGAAGGGTCTTTAGGGAGCGTTTAAATGAAGCCAGATTTGGGGACAGTCTGATATTGCGAGGAAGCACATTCCATAGGGTTGGCGCCGCATGAGAAAAGTCCTGCAGTCTGGCGTGTAAAGAGCTAATGGTGGAGGATGCGAGGCAAAGGTCATTGTTGGATCTTTGGGAACGGGCTGGGCTGTATTTGGTGATTAGTGAGGACAGGTAGTGAGGGGCGGCATTAGTGAGGGTTTTGTAGGTCAGGGTGAGTAGTTTGAATTTGATTCTGCTGTGGATGGGGAGCCAGTGAAGGGATTCATAGAGAGGTGCAGCAGAGAATGGGGTTAAGTAAACCTATTTAAAACTAGAGGAATGATGATATTCACTTGTTCATACTGTGATAACACATCAGTGATTTGTGTTTAGAGGTTGTTGGTAATCATTTGCATACATATGCTTACTAAAGTGCATTTTCTATGTAGCAGCTGAAGCCTAATGTATAATAATAAAGTGTCATCATTGTCACCTAATGTGTTTATATCAAGAATTGGTCTTTACAAAAGATTACTTAATAGTGTCACGGTTTCAGAACGGTAACACGTATACGGTAGGCAGCTTCACTTTTACGAACAGGATGACAGAAAAGATATTCAACACCTTGTCATATGATCCGCTTTCTGGCAGGTTTTTGTATAATTTGACAAATGTAGATCTACTAAAAGATACGATTTCTTACTATTCTTCTATTTATGACATGTTTTTCAGGGTTTTTTTTTCAAAATATTTAGTCACTGCTTGTACTAAGCTTGTTGTTCTTGAGTAGATCTAGCATAACTTTATGGCGACAGTACTCATTGATGCACGCAATGACGGTGCTTTGCGAATAGACCCGTTTTTTTTTTACAAGGCGTTGCAGTTTACCATTCTTTGCAATGATGATAAACTTTGCCGTTTTCAAACGGAAAATTAAAACAGTGGCAGAATAGTAATCAATGACTCTTCTGCCACTGTTTCAATTTCTCGATCAGTATCACCAACATTTATTGTCGTTGCCACAAGAGTAAACTATGGAGAATAATTCCATTTAGTGTTAAGAAACAACATATATATTTTGGAACCCTTTTCAAGTGATGCAAAAATTCTGTATATGAGGCATGATGGTTACGGCCGTGCCTCATGCAGTTGCTCTTGCTGAACGTGCAATTCCATATTACTGGTTTTCACCACTTATTTTTAACTTGCTGAACCCCTGTCTATCTTACACTTTGCATAGAACCCACCCTAGTGTTCGTAGACAGAGAAAGGGATGCAGAGCTGCTTGTTATTCAACAGAAAAGGAAAAATACTTTGACCTAAAAGGTGTTTTAAAGTGGTTTTGTGATTGCAAATGACGACTGGCAACTTAACGTTCTCTGTCGCTGCTTTATCATGATTATGGAGGGCAAACAATTCTTGAGTAAAGGCTTTCTGTGAGATATTCATGTCCTGGAACATTATTTTTAAAATAAGAGAGAAAATGAATACATTTGCAGAACATTGGGATTAAAGGTTGATGGCTGAGCACCCCTTATCCGGAATGCTCGAGACCCCAAACTTCCTGGATTCTTCCAGATTTCAGAATCTGGTAGAATCCAATGTCTGCGAGGAAGGAAATTGTGGCAGGAGAGCCATGATCCTCTTCCTGCTGCAGCACCAATGTGTACGTACATTGGAAAGCTGTGCATGGTTACTTTGCAGACATGATGCCCAGAGTTAGCGTAAGTCCAGGTTGCATGTCACATGTTGGAGCTGCCCAGAGACTCCCAGTGTGCGTTGCGTTCTCCTGCAGTGCTCGGAAACTGGGATCCCGAGCAGCAGGACCTATTGCTATTATCCTTTATTTATAAGCGCCACATATTCCGTACTAGAGGTTGATACATTGTAATACCACTCATGGATGATACGGCCTGATTCAGATGGACCCTGTTCCCAAGGGAACTTACCCTGTTCCAAGGAAACTTACAATCTATGTGAGAAGTACAAATATTTTTGTGAGGTAGGCGCATCCATATCGTTAGGTGTCTGCACAAGGACACTTGCTGGTGGCTTCTTCTGAGTGGGATCAGAGTCAGATTTCCATGATTGTAGAGCAGCGACCTGGTGGTTAGGTTGAACCCGCTTCTCGTAAAGTCAAGACTTGCTTCTCCACAGTTGTATTGGTGGGATGTGCTGAACAGGATTTGACTTGCTTCTCCACGGTCGAAGAGCACTGGGTTCCACAGCCGCTATCATGTGGTGGTTAAGTATGTACCGTTAGGTGTCTTGCCCAAGGACACTTACTGGGGAGGTGCTCCGACTGGGATTTGAACTTGGGTCTCCACAGCTATGGAGCAGTGATGTTACCTCTAATCCATCCAGCTGGAACAGCCGGACCTACCAGGAACGCCCTTAACCAGGAGCTACTGAAATCCATAAGGCTCTGAAATCTCAAGTTTTACAGAATTCAGGGTTAGGGATGTCCAACATGTATCACCAGTTATAAAGTACTATTCCATAACTTAAAGAATTAGGGAAACCGCGATGTTCTGGGGTGAGCAAAGAAAGGAGAGCAGATGCGGTTTTTCAGGTGATTCTTTAGACCCTCCTCACCGAACACTCTACTCCAATTAAGGAACAACCCTTCATTTATATATCATTGATTCAGTAAAATTTGCTCATTGCTTCCTTTACGTTTTGAGAGGAATTTTTAATTACACTTGGTTCTTTTAATATTGTTTCATGACGATTATTCCTGCACAGAAACTGTCGACTTTACCTTCTACAGGCCTACTACGGAAAATTAAATATTCTTATTATATAAACATTAAAAATGATTTTTGTACTTCCTTTATATTTGTCATTTTCCAATTAAAATTATATTTGATATCCTTTTTTTTGTTTTTGTTTTAGCAAATCAATTCCATTGGATACATTGAATTAGCCATCTTGAAAGAGACTAAACAAATAAATAAATAAATAATTCCATTATCTGTGGCTAGATATTCATGTGATTTTTGAAGCATATGGTAGACTGCGAACTCTCAAAGAATCAAGCCCAAAAAGTAGAAATATACATATATTTTACTCCCCGGAAAGCTTTTTAAAAATATCACTGCTGGCACAATTACAGGCTTAAACAGATCCTGTTGAAATGTATGAATGTTAATACTTTAGCAACCTGCTCTTGCGAGACCATTGAACACACAGCAATTTATGTGTTTACCACTTCTTTCTTTTCATGGTATTATTGAAGTCTTGAAATGGGAAGATATGAGTGGAAAATTAAGAAGATATGGCTTTGATGTGTAATTCGATCCAACTAAACATGGTCCAGGCTTACGAAATGTACACTAAAACCCGCAATCATTTTCTCGAGGAGAGCTGAAGTGCTTAAAAATAGTATTTTTTTTTATTTTGAGTGGATTTCACAGACATTTACCAACAGCCACAGACAGAAAAAATAGAGATGGAGAGATAGGAATAAAAGGGATTGAGAAATATATATTTTTCCTGTCTGTAGCAGTTGGCAAATGACTATGAAGGCCATATATCAGACCTTTGCCAACTGCTACAGATAAATAAAATAAATAAATAATACACAAATAAAAATAGAATACACACAGGGTTATTCAAAGAGAACCGAATGGCTGACGAAAGGTGACCGAATGCTGAAAATCAGCGTTCGGTTACCTTTCTTGGCCATTCAGCTATTCAGAGAGCAGGCAATTCGCCAAATGTTGGCGAATTGCCTGCACATACGGTGCCTGTTCGGTGCCTGTTCGAGGGCAGTGAAATCCCCCATAGCTTCGTCTATTCAGAGAACACAAACCAGCAGTGAAAAGTTGCCGAAATGCATTGCCATTCTGTGGTTTCATGCGGCAGATTTATTCAGGCGAATCCCATAGGCTTCAATGTTAAAAATATTCCGGTTTTAATTCAATATCTAATATAGCGTTTATTATAATATTCTGCAGTAAAGAGTCTCTTTATGTATAGATTTTTTAGGATCTTTTAAGCATTTTTCGGGCTTTTTTTGCAAAAACCATTTTTCCGTTTTTTTAAATTTATTTTTAAAAGTTTTTTCTTTTTTCTGTAACACACCTCTTTATTATCATTCATTGGATCTTATATGTAAATTTCAGACATTTTTGCTCAGTAGTTTGTTTGCAAACACCGTTTCACTTTTCAAACATTCAAGCGTCCGTTTTTTTTTTTCTTCACTTCATTCGTCTGCGGTGTCGGGTTTTTCCGGCGGCTGCTCTGCGCTGTGATCGGCTCCTGCTTGGGTTTTTCCGGCGTGTTCGGCGGGGTTAATCCAGATGTTTTTGCGGGTTTCGGTGTGCATTCGCCTGGGTTTGCGGTGAGTGTTCGGCAGGTTTTCAGCGGCTTTTCCCTGCACTACGACGGCCCTGTGGTGCTTGCTGAATACACCGCAGGGTCGCCGAAATGGGATCGCCAAATCGTACCGAATTGAAGAGAATGAAAAGTCACCGAACGTGCGGTGACTTTTCCATTCTCTTTGAATAACCCTGATACTTTTTGTATTATTCCTCTCCTCCTGTTTCCAACCCCAACCCTCCCAGATTGTGAGTTCCTACGGGACTAGGGCCCTCATCTCCTCCTGTACTGTTTGTCAAATGTTGTTCAATGTATTGTAACCCTGTCTATACTGTGCCTATTGTACAGCGCTGCGGAATATGCTGGCGCTTTATAAATAAAGAATAATAATAAATAATAATAAAAGTATGACTTGCGTCTTGTAGCTTTATGCTAAGTTTCAGAGACAAACAGCAGACTAAGGTACAATGTCCTACTCCGTATAGTCATTGATTTGACCTAAACCAGTATAGTACTTTAATCCCTTCACTATAAAAAAAAAACCTTTATCACATAAAAACCCCTTTGCCAAACTTGTTACTGCGAGATTAGTTTTGCTCCTTTGGGAGAGAAACAAAATAATCCACGTTACCATGTGTTGCTATAAGGAAGCTGCAAGGAGCATCTCTCACCTTCACCATAACAAATTGTTAACAAACTTTACTGCAGCATTACAACAGCCAGGGAGAGGACAGAATACAGGGAGAGCTCTGAGTCACTCACTGCTGTACCGTGATAAGACTTCAGAGGTTATAATTACTGAAACTATCTTTACAGTACAAATATGACATCATTGGATTTGCCATACTCAATTATGTCAACCTTCAGAAAGTTTTTTCTCTGCATTGCACCGATAATTATGGAAGCTGCATTGCTAATAATCTCATTATGATCACTACAAATCCCCATAAGTAGAGATCTCACCATTATATTTATTGCATTTACTGTATTTGACACAAACGTCATGGCTTTCTCTGTGTCAATAACGCAACACTGTGTGAAAATGTGCAAGAAAAATGACACCATCTAGAGTTTAGAACCTTTCATCCCAGCATTATTTCTGTAATGGATAAAAGATTTAAGTAATGTAAATCTAAAGCCTTCATATTTTTCCATTTTTTACCATCTCAGAATTACAATCTTAAAGGAAAATTGCTATTTTATCCTACATTAAAATGTCAGCTACACATCTCATGCGTCAAATATATGTTAAAAGCTAACATAGCACTTATGCCAATATATTTTTTAACTAAAATCGCTTGGTAGTGAAAGAGTTACTAGTGGAAATATTAAAAGACAACTAAAACAAAGAATAAAAGCTCCCTATTAACAGAAACACATTTTGATCTGTAACAGTCACTTTTGAATGTCTCATCGAGAGCTACCAATGAATGAGAACATACTCCGAGCTCTTTTTTCTGATATACATATTTGATTTTTCTTTACCTTTTTTTTTAATTATAAAATTACAGTTTGACAAACTGGGAAGAATAAACCCAATTTTAATGTTTTATGTACCTTTTTCTCCTTTCTTTCTGTCTATGCTTCAGTTTTTTTTTATGTTAATCTTATTCCTTCACTGGTAAAAGCTAAAGTAGTCAACTTAGTAAAGACATCTAAAAAGAAACATAAACATCTAATATTGCATAGTTGGTGCTAACTTAGGCTGGGGTCAGACGAACGCAGTGCGAACGTGTGTTTAGTCGCACTTTATTACAGCCGTGGTAGCAGCAAATGACCTCCAGCACAGGCCCACGCACGAAGTACGGCCGCACGAAAGTTCGGCCACGCAACTCAAGCGGCAAACGAACGCATTTTTGCAAGAACGTCGAACCACTAGTACTGACGTACAGAGTGCGCTGCGTCCGCATAGCGGTGTGTGTGCGTGATTAGGAGACGTCAGACGCTGCTCATGTCCGGCCAACATAACGTCCAGACGCCCAAAGTTTCCTGGTTTGGATCAGTAAAAAATCACGGCCGAAATTGCGCATCATATGACCGCTATCGCGTCTTCCGTGAAAAAATGCGTTCGGACGCATCAACGCACTTTTTGACGGTAGATGTAAAAAGTGCGTTCGTCTGACCCTAGCCTTAACCAGAGCTGTTGTAAATTTCCCAGAGCCATTATAGGCACCATTACATTCATCATGCTAACTGCACCTGCAGGTGTCTCCTTAGCGTCCCCGTTTTAGAGTGATACTATGATGCAGGTGCTAAAAAAGCAGCTTGCATCGTAATCGAGCGCTAAGTGATGCCGTGAGCATCCACTCGGAGTCCATAGGACTCCAATGACGCAGACGCTGCCAGTCACATGACATGAGGCGAGATCCCGCAGGTCAGCGTAGTGATCCGCAGAGAGAGACTGGTGGACTTTTTCCCCCAGTCTCTTCCTGCTCCCGGCAGACAGAGAAGGTGGTTGGAGCAGTCCTCGCCGTGGGATTAGAGGTGAGAATCAGATTTTTTTTGGGGGGGGTTTCTGGCTGGTGTTGACAGATTCTGCAGTAGCGGGATCCGTTAGCACCAGGTCCTGGCTGTGGTTAACAGCCGGACGGTAATTAGCATTAGTATATTGTAATCCTAACGCTAATTAACACTTTGTGCTCCCCATGTTAAGCATAGGGAGCGCAAAGTACAGTAACCTCGCGCTGAAAAGCGCAAGATACCAATCGCTAACGGGTTTTTTAACCCGTTAGCGTTTGGATTGTAATATAGGTGGCCAGCACGGCTAACGTTAACTCTCACTCAGGTGAGCGCTAACGTTAGCGATAGGAATGTAATGGTGCTAGGAATGTAATGGTGCCCATAGTCGATGGGGTTTGCAATAGCTCTGGTTAAGTTCGCACCAACTTTGTAATATGGCCCTTAGTTTTCAAAGTCTCCTGGCATTGGCAAGTGTTCAGCTGCTAACATTTTACCCGGGTAATATATTTCAAATTACACCCTGCATTATAGGTTACATTTTGAAATTCTGACTTTGCAAGGAGATTTTATAGAAAGACTCTTGTGGACATTACCATCAAAATTACACCCGCTGCTGCCATTCTGCATATCAATCTTCCTAATGTTCCCATCTGGACAAGAAAATGTATAATTCACTATCTAACGGCTGTAAAACTAGCAATTGCTAGAAATTGGAAATCGGTGAACACTCCTAATTGGTATCATATAAAACCACAATTATTATTTCAATGTAAAATGGAGAGAGGTATTAGTGCACAAAACAAATCTAACCATAGAGACATAGCTTATTGGAAAGAGTGGATCCACATAGCGAAAGGCAAAGCTTTAATACCTTTTTATTTCCAAGGCTGGAGGTATGGATATTATTGAGAATAGCACACTTTATCACTATTATATTCACGTATATTTGGGGGGTGCCGGACAAAATCCCTACAGTTAGGTTCCCTAATGCCAACATCCGACAGCCAACTTCCAGACAGAACAAGTGCCGGACATCCCAACTGCCCTACACGAACAACTTCCAGACATCCATAATCCCAGCGGCTAACCCTAATACTAACACCCTAACCCTAGGTTTAGGGGGGTTAGGGCTAGGTTTAGGGGGGTTGGGTTAGGGCTAGGTTTAGGGGGGTTAGGGTTAGGGCTAGATTTAGGGGGTTAGGGCTAGATTTAGGGGGTTAGATTTAGGGGGTTAGGGTTAGGGCTAGTTTTAGGGGTGTTAGGGTTAGGACAAGATTTAGGGGGGTTAGGGCTAGATTTAGGGGTTAGGGTTAGGGCTAGATTTAGAGGTTTTAGGGCTAGATTTAGGGGGGTTAGGGTTAGATTTAGGGGGGTTAGGGTTAGATCTAGGGGGTTAGGGTTATAATTAGGGGGTTAGGGTTTTATTTAGGGGGTTAGGGTTAGGGCTAGATTTAGGGGGGTTAGGGTTAGATTTAGGGGGTTAGGGTTAGGGCTAGATTTAGGAGGGTTAGATTTAGGGGGGTCTGGGTTAGATTTAAGGGGGTTAGGGTTAGGGCTAGGTTTAGAGAGTTAGGTTTAGGGCTAGGTTTAGGGGGTTAGGGCTAGGTTTAGGGGGGTTAGAACTAGGTTTAGGGGGGTTGGGTTAGGGCAAGATTTAGGGGTTAGGGCTAGATTTAGGGGGGTTAGGGCTAGATTTAGGGGGTTAGATTTAGGGGGTTAGGGTTAGATTTAGGGGTGTTAGGGAAAGATTTAGGGGGTTAGGGCTAGATTTAGGGGGTTAGAGTTAGATTTAGGGGGTTAGGGTTAGGGCTAGATTTAGGAGGGTTAGATTTAGGGGGTTAAGTTAGATTTAGGGGGGTTAGGGTTAGGGCTAGGTTTAGAGAGTTAGGGTTAGGGCTAGGTTTAGGGGGGTTAGGGTTAGGGCTAGGTTTAGGGGGGTTAGGGTTAGGGCTAGGTTTAGGGGGGTTAGGGAGTAGGGTTTGGGTTAGCCGCTGGGATTTTGGATGTCTGGAAGTTGCCCGTCAGGGAGTTGTCTGTGTAGGGAAGTTGGCTGTCGGGATTTTGGCATTAGGTAACCTTGTTGTAGGGATTTCGACCCAAACCCATATTTGGGAACATGTGTGCAGGCGTTTACTGATATGCTCAGATAAATGTTTATTTATTTTTATTTATTTATTAGCCTTTTTATGGCAATAAAGCTGGTAAACACCTTGAGGAAGATATAGATGGTTAGGTCCGGTATTATGGAAGGGAGAAACCTGGGGAGAATGGAATTTTTAAGTTGAGAGGTCGATAAGGTAGTAGAATGACTTTAGGGAGAAATGGGGGGGAGGGAAAAAATAAATGTTAAAAAATGCTGAAGTCTGGGAATATCAGGAAGAGATAACGGTTTTACGTACCATAGTTAGGGCTCTATTACATTCTCCGTGCAATTTTTTTTGCGTGCAGCGTGAAGCGTTATCGCGTGAAAATTAACGGTGGTATTACGATCCAAACGCATTTTTTCATCCGTCAAAAAAGAATGTTCGTAAAACCGACGCGCAAAACGAAGAGTAACACGTGCACAGTAACGTAGAGCACGTAAATCAGTGTGCGGACTGTTTTTTTTCGCTGGATTCAGCCAATCAGAAATAAGAACCTTAATTGACTCACGTTTTTGCGCCTGTCAAAGTAAATCTGAGTATATATGCTGCAACAATAATAAAAACACGCACAAATGCACAATTTTATTGTTCGGGTATGTGTAGAATGTGTAACTATACTGTGCTGTATATTTTTTTGGTGCTGGTGTTTTTCGTTTCGGCCAGAACGTTCAGATATGCAGTTACCACCAGCTTTTCAAAGACGTTAAAATTATGCGCATCGATTGTAATACCATCCGCGCACCAGCGCACGAAACAAATTTACGCTCTGAATGTTAAGTATAGGACGCGCACAGTTCATCCCACTCGCGCAGGTCCTTCCGCGTTAAACATTAACGCGCATCGTTTGCGCGAACGTTGTAATCATAGGCGTGCGTAGCCTATTGCATTAGGGTGTGCACCCAAAAGTTCAAAACACACACATATATATATATAAAATATACTCACGCACCCTTATGCGAACATACACAGACACACACTCACGCATTCAGCCAAAATATATCATTACTATAGGGGTCATTCACAGAGCATTGAAATGCCGCTGACTGTTGTTCCCTGCACTTCGGGGAATCAAATTGCCCCACCCTGCGGTGAATTCACCATTCACCGCAGGGTCCCCAAAGTGCAGGGAATCAGCCACTCGCAACAGGAACCAGGACGCCGTGATCGGCCGGAGGTGACTGCGAGAGGACAGCGAGGGAACGCAGGGACAGGTATGTAACAGCCCAGGTGTGGCTCGGGGTTACTGCTTTCAGCATTGAAATTTAACTGCGAGCCACATGCGGGAAAACAGCCAGGGGGCTGAATAAATGCACTGATTTTGACGTATAAAAATGACAAAATCGGACTGCCAGGGAGGTTAAGGTCTTGTTGCCAAGCACCAATATTTAGTCTCCTACCTGTATCTCACAATGCTTTATTCACTATTCTTACTTTGTGCAGTGCAGGCAGAAGATATAGCAGCGATTCTAGCAGCAATACCAGCCTTTTGGATGCAGGGCAAGGGGGCAATGCCGGGCTGAGACAAGGACACGGGTGCCGAATTTTGCACACAGCAGCCTGTTTAAAGACAAATACCTGCATTTACACACACAGCCATACGTTCACATAACTATATATCCCCTACACCTCGGGGGTATGTAGCAATAAAACTCCCAGTAGTGTGTGGTATGTGTGTGAGCGTAGCAGAGAATCCACAGCAATAAAAATGCACAGTAATGTGCAGTATGTATGAGCGTGTCACAGAGCTCCACAACAAAACTCACAGTAATGTTTGCTGTGTATGGGCGTATCAGAATCCACAGCAATAAAACTCACAGTAATGTGCAACGTGTATGAGCATATCATAGAATCCACAGCAATTAAACTCAGCAATGTGGTCTGTGTATGAGCGTATCACACATTCCACAGCAATAAAACCCCCAGCAAAGTGCTGTGTGTATGAGCGTATCACAAAATCCACAGAAATAAACCCCCAGTAATGTGCTGTGTGTGTGAGCGTATCACAAAATCCACAGAAATAAACCCCCAGCATTGTGCTGTGTGTGTGAGCGTATCACAAAAACCACAGAAATAAACCCCCAGTATTGTGCTGTGTGTGTGAGCGTATCACAAAATCCACAGAAATAAACCCCCAGTAATGTGCTGTGTGTGCGAGTGTATCACAAAATCCACAGAAATAAACCCCCAGTAATGTGCTGTGTGTGCGAGCGTATCACAAAATCCACAGAAATAACCCCCCTGTAATGTGCGGCGCCTATAATATATAAAAGTTGCCCCCTCTCCTGCTTACTTTTTTTTTTTTCATTTGCAGGGAGGGGGTTGAATTTTGGTCCAGAGGGGGGGTCAAGGAGGGGGAACCTGGCTGGCCGCATCCAACGGATAGCCGCCGGGACCTCTCACCCCCGCAGGCCTGGAGGCAGCCTCACTTCCCTGGTGGTCCGGTGGATGTGGGTGCTGCACCGCGATCTTTGCTTACAGACCGCAGTGCATCCCACAGGGAGTGACTGGACTCGAGCTGAGCGCCCGATCGCAGGTGCCCTGTCACCTGACCGCCGGCGCTCTGACACAGTCAGTAAGCGCCGGCGGTCAGATGACAGGTCATCAGCAATCGCCGGCGCTCAGCTCGTGGCCAGTCACTCGCTGTGGGACGTGCACTGCGGTCTGTAAGCACAGATCGCGGTGCAGCACCCACATCCACCGGACCACCAGGGAAGCGGAGGCTGCTGCCATGCCTGCGGAATTGAAGGGTCCCGGCGGCTATCTGTTGGATGCGGCCAGCCGGGACCCAGAGTGTTCCGCGGGCCTGCGGGGTGTGCCGGGGGCCGGCATTAGGGTGTGCCCAGGCACACCCGGCACACCCCGTGCGCACGCCTATGGTTGTAATATGACGTTCTGCGCAAAGGGTTTTGCCCCTCGCTTTAATGCGTTTTTGCGCACACGCACTTTTTTGCGTGAAGAATGTAATAGGACCCATATGTTTTTGTTTTATGTAATTGAAGATGATGAAACTGATAATAGTGGAGTTAACTAGGTAATAATGTGTAATTTGCATATTCTCTAATTGTATATGTTTTATGTTTGTATACTATTTTGACATTTTCTAATAAAAAAATGTATTAAATATATATCTCAAATTACAACCTGCATTATAGGTTACATTTTGAAATTCTGATTTTGTAAGATTTTATAGATTTTATTTTATTTATTCCACTGGGAAAAAAAACTAAATATCTTTGGAAAGAATGTGATGTGAACTTAAACTTCAAAACATAAAAAAAAAAATGTGCTTGTCATTATATTGAGAATAGAAAGCATATCACATTGAGACCTGTTCACCAAAAGTGATTTACAAAAGGACTCGAGGGGAACCACGGCGACTAAAGGAAAAAACATTTTGTCGACTGCAAAGGAAAGGTGTTATACAGCATAAACAATAAAAATATAGAATTGTCCTCCCTAAGATGTTTGTTTATCTAATTCTGTTGATACCTTTAAAAAGGTTTGGAAGCTTTCCTGGTAAAACAAGATATGAATGGATTTAAGAATTAAAACAATAATGCATTGCTCATTTATCCAAGGAGAAATCTGTCACTATGGAACCAAGGAGGTATTTCTTTCCCTTTTTGGGCACAATTTGAATTGCACCAATTGGGAAGTCGGGTATGCCTTCTTTTGGATCAACAGCAGCCATAAGGATAAGTGGGAGGTTGAACTTGGTCAATTGTCTTTTTTTTCCCAACCTATTTCACTTACAGGGTTATTCAGAGAGCTCCGAATTGGGGCCGAAAGGTAACCGAACGCTGAAATTCAGCGTACGGTTACCTTTCCTGGCCATTCGGCTATCCAGAGAGCAGGCAGTTCGCCAAATCCTGGCGAATTGCCTGCACATACGGTGCCTGTTCGGTGCCTGTTCGAGGGCAGTGAAATCCCCATAGAGAAGCAATGCTTCGTCTATTCAGAGAACACAAACCAGCAGTGAAAAGTTGCCAAATTGCCCTGCTGTTCGGTGGTTTAATTCGACAGGTTTATTCAGGGGAATCACATAGGCTTCAATGATAAAAAATATTCCCGTTTTAGGCTGGGGTCAGACGAACGCAGTGCGAACGTGTGTTTAGCCGCACTTTATTATGGCCGTGGTAGCAGCAAATGATGTCCAGCGCAGGCCCACACACAAAGTACGGCCGCATGAACGTATAGCCTGACGTACAGAGTGCGCTGCGTCCGCATAGCGGTGCGTGTGTGTGATTAGGAGACGTCAGACGCTGCTCATGTCCGGCCAACATAACGTCCAGATGCAAAAAGTTTCCTGGTTTGGATCCATAAAAAAGCATGGCCAAAATTGCGCATCGTATGACCACTATCGCGTCTTCCGTGAAAAAATGTGTTTGGATGCATCAACGCACTTTTTCACGGTAGACGGGAAAATGCGTTCGTCTGACCCTAGCCTTAATCCGATATCCAATAAAGCATTGATTATAATAGTCTGCAGTAAAAAGTCTCTTTATTTTTAGATTTTTTAGGGTCTTTTAGGCATTTTTTGGGAATTTGTTTTGCAAACATTTTTTTCCGGTTTTTTTAAAACGTTTTTTTTTTTTTCTGTAACAGCCCTTTTTATTATCATTCATTGGATCTTATATGTAAATTTCAGGCATTTTCGTTCTGTAGTTTCTTTGTAAACAGCGTTTCACTTTTCAAACATTCAAGTGTATGGTTTTTCTTTTTTTCTCACTCCATTCTTCTGCGGTGTCAGGTTTTTCCGGCGACTGCTCGTCGCGGTGTTCGGCTCCTGCTTGGGTCTTTCCGGCGTGTTCGGCGGGGTTAATCCAGATGTTTTTTCAGGTTTCGGTGTGCCTTCGCCGGGATTTGCGGTGAGTGTCCTGCAGGTTTGTGGCGTCTTTTCCCTGTACCTCGACGGCCCTCTGGTGCTTGCTGAATACACCGCAGGGTCGCTGAAATGGGATCGCCAAATGGTGCCGAATTGAAGAGAACGAAAAGTCACAGAACATGCGGTGACTTTTCGATTCTCTTTGAATAACCCTGTATGTAACTATGAGAAACCACATAGTCAACATAGTGGGACATTGTGAATGTAATGAATCTATTCTACGTTACCTTTCTGTGGGCAAGATGTGGCCTCAAAAGTATGGTGGACTTGTGAAACCTGTAAGCTTTCACATACATTGAGTCCCACATTGTTAAAAAAAAAATTAGAAATTGTATTTTCTATTCATTGTGTGTTATTTTTTAATAGTCTATCTTTACCCCTTTATTGGTTGGTAGCGCATACTCTACTGGAGACCGTGTACTATTTTTGACATTTGATGTTGTCCAAAGATGGTTTTTGAGAGTTGTGTTGCTATCCCAGATTGTCAGTATTTGTGGTTATTTATTAGGAAGTAGGAAATGCTGACACAAGGACATGCAGGTTAATTCATACAAACCACGTTACAGAGCAGCACTCCCATCAAACAAGGGCAGGTAAGTGATTCACAAGAGCGGCCATCTCTAACTAATAAAAAGAACAAGATCCTGAATTCATCCTAATTTTACATACATTTTTATTGGACATGCATCAGCATACAGTGACGTTTTAGCTCAACAGCCTTTTTCCAGCTTGGAATCACTTTTTAAGGGGAAATACTGCTGTAAGCTGATGTGTGTCCAATAAAACCATCTATAAAAGGAGATTGAGTGCCCGATCCGGTTCCTCTTTAGGTCACATAATTGGTACTTCCATTCATTGAGGATTTTAGTACAGTGGCGCCCCAGCAAGGTAAGCTTGGACAAACATTGACCTGTATTGTAGTACTCAAACTGCTTGTAATACGGGAAGTCTTTCATTTTCAATAACGGGAAAAGGTTAGTCGTAGGATTAACTGTTCTCCCAAATAGTGGTTTACATTTCAATTCCCGATAAAAATGTGGGGCGAATATCGGTTCTCGCGGCTATACTCTTCAATGGAATTATCGGCATTAGTGACTCAATTCGAATTTATCAGTATTCCGATTTCCCAAAAGATTAATACTGCTGAATGGTGCTGATAAATGGATTTTCAGGCAGGGAAAGAGGAAATAAGAATAAAATATTTTTATAAACATATAATTATTTTTTTTTACAAAATGGCTAAAAGAATTAAATCGAGCCCCAAGAGCTTGACACAGTTTGGTAAAGACAAAATACCGTTCGATTTTATAATATTAATATGGTCATTCAACACTTCTGCTTAAAAGAAAAAGAAAGATACTATAATATCTATAAAAGGAGATTGAGTGCCGATCCGGTTCCTCTTTAGGTCACATAATTGGTACTTCCATTCATTGAGGATTTTAGTACAGTGGCGCCCCAGCAAGGTAAGCTTGGACAAACATTGACCTATATTGTAGTACTCAAACTGCTTGTAATACGGGAAGTCTTTCATTTTCAATAACGGGAAAAGGTTAGTCGTAGGATTAACTGTTCTCCCAAATAGTGGTTTACATTTCAATTCCCGATAAAAATGTGGGGCGAGTATCGGTTCTCGCTGCTATACTTTTCAATGGAATTATCGGCATTAGTGACTCAATTCGAATTTATCAGTATTCCGATTTCCCAAAAGATTAATACTGCTGAATGGTGCTGATAAATGGATTTTCAGGCAGGGAAAGAGGAAAGAAGAATAAAATATTTTTATAAACATATATTTTATTTTTTTTACAAAATGGCTAGAAGAATTAAATCGAGCCCCAAGAGCTTGACACGGTTTGGTAAAGACAAAATACCGTTCGATTTTATAATATTAATATGGTCATTCAACACTTCTGCTTAAAAGAAAAAGAAAGATACTATAACATCTATAAAAGGAGATTGAGTGCCCGATCCGGTTCCTCTTTAGGTCACATAATTGGTACTTCCATTCATTGAGGATTTTAGTACAGTGGCGCCCCAGCAAGGTAAGCTTGGACAAACATTGACCCTGTATTGTAGTACTCAAACTACATGTAATACGGGAAGTTTCACTTTCAATAATGGGAAAAGGTTAGTCGTAGGATTAACTGTTCTCCCAAATAGTGGTTTACTCTACTTATTATATTTCTGAAACTCCAATTAGCTGTTGTACCAAAGGCAACTGTGGCATCATCAGTTGAATCGGTGGCTTAACAATGATGTTAAAATTAACCAAAATCAGCACCTTTTTAGGCCGCTCTTCAGCCATTTTCTGGTTTGAGAGAATCCATGTGGATTTATCGGCATTTCAATCCCCGATAAAAATGTGGGGAGAATATCGGCTCTCGCGGCTATACTTTTCAATGGAATTATCGGCTTTAGTGACTCAATTCGAATTCATCAGTATTCCGATTTCCTAAAAGATTAATACTGCTGAATGGTGTTGATAAATGAATTTTCAGGCAGGGAAAGAGGAAAGAAGAATAAAATATTTTTATAAACATAGTTCTTTTTCGAAAAAATGGCTGAAAGAATTAAATCGAGCCCCAAGAGCTTGACACGGTTTGGTAAAGACAAAATACCTTTAGATTTTATAATAGTAATATGGTCATTCAACACTTCTGCTTAAAAGAAAAAGAAAGATACTATAACATTCCCTCAATGTTATCTTTTTTTTCTTGTTCTTCCAAATCTCTGATTTAGGGCATACCACTCGAGGAAAATATCATAAGTGACAACTAATGACTAGTCGGATTCAGAATTTGCGTTTGGACCAAGTCATTTTTACTTGGTTTTCAATGGATAGGTTGATGGTTTATATATAAAGGGCCCTATTACATTCTTTGAGCACAATAGTGCACACGCGCAAAAACGCATTAATGTGAGGGGCAAAACCCTTTGCACTGAACGTCGTATTATGACGTTCGCACACAAAATGCGCTTTAACGTCTAACGCGAGTGACCCTGCGTGAACCGTTTGCGAGCGCAATTTAGTGTGAGCATCCTATACTTAACATTGTGAGCGCAAATGCGTTTGTGCGCTGGTGCGCGCATGGTATTACAATCTTAGTGCAAAATTTAACGGACAACATTTGCGTGCATAATTTTAACGTCTTTGAAAAGCTGGTGGTAACGGCAAATTGTAACAACCTGGCCGTAGCAAACTGCGGATTCACAACGGAGAACGTCGATGCGCACTTTTTTTTACTAGCTCTGTCAAAAATGACTGCCACTACCTTGTCTTCCGTCAGAATGTACGTCTGTTGTGCGCAGTCCGCACAAAATGACGGACTCACATTAAAAATTACAACGGTACTTTGCGCATCGGTTTTACGAGTGCAATTTCCCGACGGATGAAAAAATCCAGCGGTGAATGAATGCAATTCCAGCGGTGATTTTCGTGCATTAACGTTTAACGCTTTGGGCAAAAAAACACGCGTGTAGCGTGCGTTTTTGCATTAAGAATGTAATAGGGCCCAAAATGTTTTGGATTTATTGAAATATCACAGTTCTCGTTAATTAAAACTGGAGTGCTATAATTTGCTTGTAGTAAAATGAAAGGACAGCTAGTCTGCAAATAAATAACAGCAAAATGTTTACATGTGAACAAAAATGTATAATTTATGTCTCGTTAGAGCAACTAAAGAGCCAAAGAATTCAAAGAATACAAAAGAAGCCCTATGTCCATGGTCAGCACTACTGAGACTGGATTTGCATCCCTTACAAGTCTAAGCATGTATAATTTATTGATCTCAATGAACAACGCAGTTGAATTAAAGTCTTTGCTGTGCTTATAAAATTGGAGTAAACAGACTAAACATTGTTGTTACTAGGTCTGATTGTCTAAAAATATTTTATCTTCTTTTAGGCTAAGGTCAGACTAACGCAGTTTTAACGTGCGTTTAGCCGCACGAAATCACGGCCGTACTAGCAGCAAATGACGTCCAATGCCGGGGAACATACGACGAACGGCCGCACGAAAGTTCGTCCGCGCAACGCAAGTGGCCAACGAACGCATTTTTTCGAGAACGTCAAACCGCTACTACTGACGTACAGAGTGCGCTGCGGCCGCATAGCGGCGTGTGTGTGTGATTAGGAGACGTCAGACGCTGCTAATGTCCGGCCAACATAACGTCCAGACTCAAAAAGTGTTTTATTGATGATCCGTACAAAATCACGGACGAAAATGCGCATCGTATGACCGCTATCGCGTATTCCGGGGGAAAATACGTACGTTCGTTCGACCGAACTTTTTCACGGACGACGTGAAAAATGCGTTCGTCTGACCCTAGCCTAAAACAGAAGTAAACACATACTTTCATATAACGTCTTTGAACAATATGTGTAAAGGCGAAATTAATTAACCCTTTCCATGCGGTGGACGGGCTCAGCGCGTCCTCCCTTTCCAGCGGCAATCGGCCGGGATTCCGGCGGATCGCAGCGGCGCCCCAGTGCGGGCTGACATCCTCAATGTCAGCCCAGCCACCGGGACCCCGGTGGGTACGATAGACGTCATCGCGCCTGCGCGATGAGGTCTATTTCCGGCACCCCCCCCATACCATCGGGGTATAACAGCCTTTCACATACTCAATAATGAGCTGTTAAACCAGCCGAAATGTTGCTGCTGCTAGCCCAATAAATTGGTCTTTTTACAGAGTGGAGTGTTGGGCTTTTTAGGAATCACTTTAATGTTTTGTTGTCCATAGGGATGGGCTGCAGGTTCAAATCAGTTTGAAGTTCGATTCGAACATCGGCTGTTTGAAAATTCACAAACTTTGAACTTTTCAGAACATTCGAGAAAAACAAAAATCAAAACAAGCTTAAAAGATCCTAAAAAAACTAAGAATAAAGAGTCTCTTTACTGCAGAATATAATAATAAACGGTTTATTAGATATTGAATTAAAATGGGAATATTGTTAACATTGAAGCCTATGGGATTCATAAATATTTCCCACTCATTGTTGGTCAAACATTTCCCACTCATTGTTGGTCAAACATTTCCCACTGTTGGTCAAACATTTCCCACTCATTGTTGGTCAAACATTTCCCACTCATTGTTGGTCAAACATTTCCCACTCATTGTTGGTCAAACATTTCCCATGGCTTCAAATCACATTTAAACATGAGCAAAAGTGGTAAAAATTAGCTCAGCGCACAGCGGTGAAATGGCTCAGCACTCAGCAGTGAAAGGGTTAGAAATGTTTTTTTAAAAACTTTTTTCACTCTTTCCTGTCCCCCCAGGGCAGTACCCAGACCCCATACACCTTTTATGGCCAATATCTTGCATATATGCCCTTTGAACATTCGTGCCCCATTGACTTTAATGGTGTTCGAATTGTGTTAGAGTTTGCAGTCAAATTTTTTCAGGAGTTCGAATGCGAACCGAACATGGGGGTGTTCGGCCCATCACTAGTTGTCCATCAAAAACTGACGGACATATTCAATTTTAATTAAATGTGAAATATATATACAATGTAACCTAAACATCCCCTTACTACAATCTTACAAACAGATATGCATCAAATGGGACCTTTCCTTCCTCCCTAGGGAATATATTGTACATACAATGTTCTCCATTGCCTCCTCATGAGCCATCTCTACGAATGAGAAATATTCCCAATCATGACTGAGTCACAATATATGGCCATAATTTGCTTAAGATTGTCAACAGCGCCAATGTATCCCACCTACAGTATGACAAGTCCTATTGTACACCATTATGGAATCAACTCACTGAGGACAGAATCCCTTCTGGAGCTCCCTTATTCAATTTATAGCCATTTATTGTGAACTAAATTCCCATCATTTTTTTAACAGACCTTAGGGTAAAAGTCTTGAATGGGTTAAAAACTGTTTAAATCCTGAAAGGGTTAAGAGTTGTTAAAATCTATAAAGGGTTAAAATTTGGTAAAATCTTTAAATGTATAAGCTACTGTTGAAGCCTTTGAATATGTTAGTTGGTTGTGCTCTCCTCCTGGTTTGATATAAACACAATAATTAGATTTTATCAGCTGGAAAAAAGGATATAGAATTTTTGTGGGTTCTGCAATAAAAAGGGCATAAATAGCGTTTATGCATGTTGAGAAAAAGTAGGGAATATGAGTTTGGTGCATGTCGGGGGTGTGGGGTGAAATGGCTCAGTACTAAAGGGCTTAAACACATTTTTTGGACATATGTCAATATTATTGATAAAATACATAGAATGTTTGCTATGTTGGATCCAGCCTGTTCAGATTGATAAAAAATGCTGTAAATTCTGGTCTCACAGTAGCGGAAGAGCTAATATAATTGACATACACCATTTCAATGGCTGATATAAATATCCTTGCTGGGAAATGGAATCTGCTATCGCTACCACAGAAAACAAAGGAACACTGGCGAGATAAAATAAAATACATATAGAAGGGTATAAAGGCTTATATGATGAGGTTTACTAACTCTAGAAAATCTGAATATGAGGACTTTTAAAACATTAAAAACAATTTTAATAAATTCCCCATTTTATTTTATGGGTTTGTTTAGAGAAACTTACTGAACGTGTTTATTTAAATGATGTTTGTTAGAGCTGACAGATGAATATAGCCATAGCAAAATAATAAATTCTAGAACTTTAGACGAGTCTAATACTTTTCACACATTGCCATTTTACATGCCAGTGTTATGTTGATGATTTGACAGTGTAAGGCATCTAATTACACTGCTTTAAGTTGAAAGCTTAAGCTACTCAGAAGATGGATGTCATTGTTCTCCAGTCAGAACATTTTTTAATGACCTCAAAGTTCAGACTTGAAATACGATCATCAATATGAACTGTCATCTGTCTGCAATCTGTAGCGGCAAGTCATAAGGCAGTATATGGGAAAATACATACTACTATGTTGCATTCGGCATTACACTGAACTAATGCATGGGCAAGTTTATGAGCCATGCACGTCAATCTACATGAATAATTAGCTTTAGTTTGGTCTTTGCAAGGTGGAGTTAGGTCGTGTGCTTAAAGTGATAAAAGATTGGAAAGTGACTATATCCGTTGGCTAATTGTGATAGTCCAGGCAAACAAATATAAATTAAAAGGTATTTTGGACACTTCTACACAGTGTTTCACATAGACCGGAACTCAAAGTTTTTGTTCTCGATCTTAAATTAATCGAAATCGATGAGAGTTTCCTCTTATGTTGAGCACATTCCAACACAGCAAGTGCTGGGAGTGACCCAGGGGTGTATCCAGACACAACTATTTTGGTTAAGAGCTGGTGTTCTGTTCGCAATGACAGTTATAGCGGTGCCGAATTGCAGGCTGTGCTCAGCACACTCACTATCTCCAGAACATTACCGCACTGGGTCTGTCTTCCAGCTGCTCAGGGGACACCTTACAGACCTCGCACAGCAATGGTCTGCAGTCTGCATTCTGGCATGTGTTCTGCCTGTCACTGAGCACCACCAGCAATAACACATCGCAGGTCCAGACACTCACTGATACATACACATACCATTTTAGGGAAGTCACTGGAGTCGGGCTCAGACACTAGGCTATCCCCAGATTTTTTCATTGGTATCACAATCTATTGGGCCATTTTTTTTTTTATGAGAAAGGATTTTACCAGGAAGGATACATTGAGATTTCTCTCGTTTTCAAGTATGTCCTGGGTGGCGAGTATGTACCGTTAGGTGTCTTGCCCAAGGACACTTACTGGAGAGGTTGCTCGCTGGGATCGAACCCATGACTCCACAGGCTCCCTCCATGCAGATGAGTGATGTTACCTCTACTCCACCCAGCCGGTACTTATTTATATCCATAAAAGCAAATTTTCCTCTTGGAATTTATTTTTTCTATGTCAAGTGTAAATGGTTATGTTTGATATCAGTGGAAAGACTCTTGTCTTTCCATTGACACCTCAATTGACCACGTAGGAGGTTCAACATTCAAAGGTCCCCTGTAGCACCTACAATGGGCTTACTGCTGGGGGGGAAATGCCCCCTCTCTGGATCCACCAGTGAAGTGACCACCATGCATGTTGTTGCCAATGCATCACTATACTGCACCATCAATGTTTTGAATTTTATTCCTAATGTTTTGTTTGTTATACTGTATCATACGAGGCTTGTTACACTACACTCGCCGCTCCAGATTGCCCCACAAAAAGTCTGGGCCAGTAAGATCAGGGTTGCTACATAATCTTAAAGTTCTCAAACAAAAAAACGAAACAAACTCTGGATTGTCACCATTAACTCAAGTGATGTGTGGCGTGTTGTGCCATCTTGCTGGGAGTAACCCTGTGATCATTTCAAACAGTATGACATTTTTCAAGGGAGTGCTATTCTCGGGCTGAGCTGTCACCTAGAGGCCACTTCCAGCACTTGTTGTGATGGGATGTGCACATCATAAGAGAACATACACCACCAGAAACTCATTAATTTATTTTTGTTTGTCTACGTTTTATAACAAAAACTTTGGGTTCAGATGTATGTATGAATCACGCTGTGCAAGAGTATGTCTCTATGCCTATGTTCCAAATGCAAAAATTATTGCCTGTTGTGACATTACTGAAACGCACAACTGCTGTGTGATTACAAGTCTGCATGACTGTAACCCCCTGTAAGCAATTCAAGGTTACTCAATTCAAGGTAAACCTTTTTTTTTGTCTGAGCTTGGAAGCACTGGAATTTGGTTAAATTACTATTTTGCGTGATAAGTACTCCCCAATAGCGCTTTCTCTGAGCGCCGTCTCACTTTTAAGTTTTATTTATAATGAGAAAAATAATGTTCTATGAGATTGAACCAAATTACCCAAAATAGCTAGGAGCCTTGCACAGACCCAAAAAAGCATTTTCCTGCAAAATTATGAAAAAAGGCACATAATCACATCACATGGGACACCCCGTCAGCAGCAAAACAATTAAGAAACACTAACTTGTCTGCATGTAATTATTTTATAAAATTTATCACCCTTACTCTAAGCCACCAATGTATGCTAGTGATGGGTTAGTTTATCTTTTAACCCCTTCACTACCAAAGGATTTTCCAAAAAAAAAAAAACACCATAGACAAGTATTTTAAATAATTTTTAATGAATTATACAACAAGAACAATTTTGCAAATAAAATTCCAAATGTATTCCTTACTGTAATAACCTATTTGGCAAGGAGATGTCACCACCTGCTGGCCAAAATGATCTACTGCAGTACTGGGATCCCTGTTGAACAAGCTGGGAATATGTGTTTTAGATAATATTCCCAGCTGGTTTTAAAAAGCCATGACTAGTAGGGGTGTGTATTCATTTCATAATGAATCACAATTAGTTACAAATTTTGTTAATTCGTATTTAGGAATTACTTCCGAAATAATGAATTGATTTGATCCGAATTGAAACGAAACAGTATATAATGAATTTGATTCGTTATTCTGTTTCACTAGAGAACCATTTATTAAATGATTTCTGAGCAGGATTCAATTAACTGGGATTTTATTTAGCGATCCGAAATTTGAACCATCGAATCGATCCAACTTACAATACATACAAGTACTGTAACTATAGCAAACGTCATTATGAAACTAATCAGATTTGTTTGAGCGTTACACAAAGCACCCTGTCCCTGTAAATTGACCTGTGATGCTGAATCTATTGTCAACGCCACAGGCCAATGGACAGCTCAACATTTAACCATAGCTTGCCTTTTAACAGCAGGATTTGATTTATTGGAGTCTTGTTTTGTGATTCGAAATTTGAATCGATCTTCAACTATTGAATCGATCTTAACTTACAATGGGGTTTAAAGTGATCCGATATACCGATATAACGAAGCAAAACATGAAATGAAATATCGAAAACGAAACAAAACAAATTTTCCAGCAATGCACACCTCTAATGCCTACAGTGCTACAACTTTAGGGGCATGTTCTGGGGTCCAATTACAAATGAATTTTATTTGCAATACACACAATCCCTTTGCATTGCTCCAGTAGAACTCCATATCCAAAGAGGATACGGGCACTCCAAATCAAATTCAGAAAGGCTGTATTGGAGAGCGATAAGAAAGAGCCAACGTTTCGACTATCAAGTCTATTTCAAGAGATGAAAAATACTCGTTTGAGAGTCGGAAATGTCGACTCTGTCTGATGTCACTCCAACACAGTATTTCTGAATTTGTAATGCACGTATCCTCTTTGGAGTGGATAAGTGTGCTGGGAGTTGGCTTCTCCTGATTCAAGGAGACGCCCATCGATTTATTTACTTTTTTAAAGAGATTGTGCCGCCTAGATCATCTGTCTTCTATACTCGATACCAGAGCACCCCCAGCTGCCTTGCATAGAGTATAGTTGATCTTGATAGTGAGGAATGAGATTTATATCAGCTGATATGTTATTGTTAATATTAACCACTCATTAACCAGGCACATAGACACAAATGCTAAAGTATAAAACAAAAATGGAATGAACAAATATAGTTTAATTTGCTTCTAATGTTACTTTTTAATGATCCATGTATCCTCGATTTATAGCCTGGTTATACCGTTTTAGTATCTATCTATATATATATATATTTATTTTATTTTATTTTATTTTATTATTTTTAATTTTTTCCAGTCTAACACAATATTTTATTTTACAGTTCTGATGAAATATATATTAAATCAGAATGTTTTGCTGAGTAATCAAATTGAGCCATCTGATTTGGAAATGAAAGCTGAAGGAGAAAACTAATAAAGCAAATACCGAGCTGTCAAGGTTTATAATATTCAAACACTAATGTGCATACACTGCAACTGTAAAAGGAAATTGCTTAGCACCAAGATTGTTACATCATTTTGGAAATAAAATATGATTAATAATTTTGAGTGCAGGAAAAAAATGTATTTGAGCACAATTGTTTTAATTTGCAAATTAGGCAGATTTGTGCCATGGTTTCCAATTAGTCATAAATATATATATATATTTTTAGGGACATCCTGGACTATTCCTATGGGCACATGGACATTCATATGAAATATATAGTTATTTTAAATGTAATTATTTTTCTATAGGTTTTTATACACTGTCGTCAAAGTGATGCTACATAATAATGAATCGGACCATTAGTCCAGCTTCTAAACCACAGAATTTAATTAGGGTCCTGTCAAGTCCAAAAGGATGAACTAGGGAAGCTATAAACAGATAGACCAGGGCTGTCAGACTCTGCCCCCCCCAGATGTTTCTGAACTACAACTCCTATAATTCCCTGGCCACCTATTGCATTTTAGGAATTCTGGGAATTGTAGGCAGCAACATCTGTAGGGTCATGAGTTTGCCAGCCCTGAGAGACAATTATAAATGCAAGTTAACAAACTCACTTCCATGTTATTTTCCATAACACCTCTGACAGGGCTCAGTGGTTTCAAGGAAAATGCCTTTTTTTTAAATTAAGTAGATACAGTGACTACACAGTGGGGCACCTCTGTATGTAAGACGTATTTGACAGGCAGAGGGCTCCCCCTGCTGGCAATATAGTGATACTACACCTACAATATAGCTTGGGCTCTGTGTTTCTGTGCAAGAAAAACAGATTGTGAACATTTTCAAATCATTTCAACACACCGGCTGTAATGTCTGATATGTTGAAGTTTAACCCTTTCGCTGCTGAGCCGTTTCACCGCTGTGTGCTGAGCTCATTTTTACTGCTTTTGCTCATCATGTTTAAATGTGTTTTGAAGCCATGTTTTATTATACCACCCAGACATATTATATATCGTTCTTTCCAGCAGACTCGGCAGATTCATAATATATTAGTATTTTATGTATACGTCATGTCCTGCCTGTATATTATAACAAAAAATGCAATAAAATTTGAATTTTCATTAATTTACAGCATGTAAAGTGTTTTTTTTCTCTTTTTATCATGCGAGCAATTGCGGTTATATTTTCTATGGGTTGCACTTGTTAAAAAAATTGGAAATGGGGACTCGTTACATTTTTTTACGGGGAAATTATGTGTTTTTTAGCAAACGCCCCCCATAGAAAAAATCGTTTGTGCAGCATCATTGCTCACTTTATAATTGAAATGGGAACAATATTGCTGCATTAACAAAAAAAACTTTTTTTTATTTTTTTTATTTTATTTTTAATATTTGTTTGTTACATTTTACATGGTCATGTGTGGTATCATTGCAAAGGCCATTCTCTAACAGTTCCAATGATACCAAAAAATCCCTAGCTGCCACGGATTGGGAGATCGGGGGTTCATTGGAACCCCGATCTCCCCCATAGGTGGCAGCTAGGGGTTAACTCCAGGACTGACATCATCGCACTATGCAAGGTGATGCCAGTCGTCAGGGGGAGATCCCGGAAGCTTGGCCGACATCCGAGATGTCGGCCAGCTCCGGGAGGGGATCCAGCCCCCTAGGGGTTAAAGACAGCCGCCGCTTGGAAGGGCAGGCTGTGCCCTTCCAAGCAGTGCCTGCCTTTTTGGGCTGCCCCGCATGGATGGGGAGGGAGAAAGGTTCAAAGGACCTCCCCCCCTTCAGGCACTTTTCCCCGCACTTGCAGGGGGGGGTGCCTGAATAGATGACATCTATTGGTGCTGGAGGCTGGGCTGACATCAAAGATTTCAGCCCGCACCGGGGGGGCACAGCGATCGGCTGGAATCCGGCTCAGCAGAATCCGGCTCAGCGCGTCCGCCGCAACCACCGCTTCCTTCGGCTGGACGCGCTGAGCGGGTCCTCCGCAGCAAAGTGGTTAAGGGGCCATTTCTGGAACCATTTGCAAACAATTTTTTTTTGCCATAAATTTAATTATTTTGCTTTGCTCCAGAATCAGACCGGATCGTGTAGCCTCGATATCTGGATACCAGCAGGTGCTTTTGAAGACTGAATATACTCCAAAAATGGTAATCAAGGGGTTAAGTGGCAGACAGAAACAGATAACCATCATCAATGCGATTTAAATATGGACGCAGAAAATATTTTTTCAAGAAGGAGTCTGAAGTTCTTTTAAGTGTCACCTATTTCACACAAGGAGCGATTCATTATTCCCTTTTCTGTAGTTTTGCGGATAAATGCAGTAAGGTCAGTCTTGCGCTAAAACGTCAATTCCCTTCATGTCTTCAGATTTTACAAGTTACCATGTGTCAGACTCGTATACCAGAACATTATATCTCTAGGCCAACCCTTTATGCTTTCCCTTGATTTAGGTTTCTTAGAACATACAATGAAATTATTTCTTGCAATGTTTCTCTTTTGATGTTTCTCTTTAATTTGCCGCCGTTCTGTTTGATGTAGGGAGAAATTCCATCTTTGACACTCGTAAGGAAACGGTAAAGGTAAAGCGAGTGGTAGTATGTGAACATTGCTGTGAAATGAAAACTGAAAACAATAAATCTGCCCTATGAATACTAACAATGTTTGTGAGGGACCGAACGCGTTTTTCTTAGAACTGTAATAATGGGGTTCAGATGACAAGACACGACGCACTGATCTGTGATAATGATGTGATAACACAGCGAAGTCAAGAGAATCGTTCATATCCAAGGCTGGAATAAGAGCACGACGATAAAGATAGTGTGGAGCAAGTATGGAAAGGAAGGAAGGAGAGATACCCATTTCAAAACCTTTACTACAAAAGGATTTCTTATATTAAAACAAAACACAAAACTACATAGTAACATTTATTTGAAACATCAGACATACAGGTTTATTCAAGGAGAATCGAAAAGCCGCCGCACGTTCGGTGTCTTTTCGTTCTCTTCAATTCGGTTCGATTTGGCGATCCCATTTCGGCAACCCTGCGGTATATTCAGCAGGCACCACAGGGTCCCCGAATTGCAGGGAAAAGTCGCCGCAAATCTGCCTGACACTCACCGCAAAACGACGGCGAACGCACACCGAAACCCGCAAAAACATCTGGATTAACCTGCCAAAAACACCGGAAAAACCCGAGCAGGAGCCGATCACAAGCAGCGCAGCCGCAGGAAAAAGCCGAGACCGCAGACGAAAGAGGTGAGAAAAAAAACAAAAAAACAGTCCGTTTGAATGTTTGAAAAGTGAAACGCTGTTTGCAAACAAACTGCTGAGCGAAAATGTCTGAAATTTACATATGAGGTCCAAGGAATGATAATAAAAAGGGCTGTTACAGAAAAAAGAAAAAACTTTTAAAAAATAAATAAATAAATAAAAATAAAAAAATCGGCAAATATTGTTTGGCAAAAAAATCCCGAAAAATGATTAAAATATCCCAAGAAATCTAAAAATAAAGAGACTTTTTACTGCAGAATATTATAATTAACGGTTTATTAGATATTGGATTAAAACAGGAATATTTTTAACATTGAAGAGAAAAAAAGGCATGTAGTTGCTCAGTAGAGCAGCTTTTGGTACATTGGTTAGGTACTCACTCTACAAAGAGGTGTCTTAAGGGGCGAGTGAGTTTACATTTTAATGGCCATTAAAACAAACTAAAACCTCGTATAGTGTTTTGTTGTACATGGAATACATAGAAACGAGCGCAGATGACATCTTTTTTTCTATTGTTATGTTTTATACATGAACTGGGCTGTTACTCCTGGCTGTTGCAGCCGCTCTGGTGAGTTTAGGCGCAACGCCATTTTTTCTGTATGTATGTATTTTTAACATTGAAGCCTATGGGATTTGCCTGAACAAATCTGCCGAATTAAACCACCGAATGGCAGGGCATTTCGGGAACCTTTCACTGCTGGTTTTTGTTCTCTGAATAGATGAAGCAGTGTTTCACTATGGGGATTTCACTGCCCTCGAACAGGCAACGAACAGGCACCGTATGTGCAGTCAATTCTCCAACATTGGGCGAATTGCCTGCTCTCTGAATAGCCGAATGGCCAGGAAAGGTAATCGTACGTTGATTTTCAGCGTTCGGTTACCTTTCTCCAGCAATTCGGATCTCTTTGAATAACCCTGATAGTTAACATTTAAAAGCGGGATAACAAGAAGGAAATTTTGTGAATGTGTTGATTTTATTATTAAAAAATTGTGCATTTTGAATTTTTCATTTATTTGTTTATCTTCAATAAAACAATATTAAAGGTAATAACTAATGGCTGCAAACTGAAAGTACAATAACACCTTAAATCTATCCTTAACAGGGAATAATAGTGACCTGGATCTCAATCTGACCCATTTTGGATCTCACGGAGCTTAGAAAATTTAGAAAAAGGGATACTACCACTTACATAAGATGTTATATAACCCAGGACCAGGGCCGGCCCAAGCCACTGTGCTGCCTGGAGCGAAGGATAAATTGCTGCCCCCCCACCCCAAAATAACATGGTGTGTATGATCATATCACAGAGCGCCCACATATCACGGCCTACTGTCCCACACATCCACATACCGTCACACACACTTCCTCATACACACTTACATAACTTCCACAGTCACACACATGCAGTCACACACACACACACACATAACACAGCCGGTAACGAGGAGACGCAGAGGATTAATGGCTCCAGAGGGCACAGACTTACTGTTGATTATATTTCACAGGGTGTTCCTTTAAATAGGAAGCGCCTCACTGAAGGTATGAAAGAAATTAGGAAAATGCTAGTTTTTTCAGCATGATTTAATAATTCAGGGAACACTGGGGGGGGGGGTAAAAGCCATAAAGCGGCATTAAAACATGCGGTGTCCCAGTCATTTCTGTAATTCCCCCATCAAACCCTGGCAGCTCCATACTAACCACCCCCCCCCCAGTTTAGAAAGGTAAAAATTTGATTGATTTATTTTAGCAAAGTCACCCAGGCCTTGCCAGGTCAGTGAAAAGCAGATCCCCAGCTATTAATAACTAACTACAGCTCCCATCATGCTGTGCAGGCTGTAAGGGAGCTGCAGATTGTCTTCAATCAGGGCCCCACACAGCCCTCAATCGGCAGCTCCCTCAGGACTCTGGGATAGGGTGTCTGTCCAGGCCTTCCCTCAACCAGGACAGAGGAGCTGGCAGTGCTTTATGGGTGCAGCAACATGTCCCTGTGAGGAGGGATGGGCGGGAGGGGAACCTCCATAATACACACGGGGGCACAGAGTCTCCTGTATGAAATCAAGCCAGGCCTACCTTCTCAGCAGCCTCATGGTTCCCCAGGATTCATTTAAAGGCGCGCACTTGCCTACGTCATCAGAGCAGTGCCGCGCATGTCACGTGACAGGCTCTAAACACCGTGTTCCGTCTCTCAGGCGCACTGCGCTGCAGGAGAGACCACAGCCAGGCTGCATCACTGGTAAAACTTAAGCTGATGGCCTCCATGCCTGCTGAAAGGGGCAGTCACGTGCTGGAGGGGCAGTTGCGGCTTGGTTTTCAATGGAACACTGTCCTGCAGCCGTGTTTGGGCTGGCGGCCTTTGAAAGAGCAGCAAAATGCTGCCCCTGACAAAGTGCTGCCTGGAGCGGCTGCTCCACCCTGCTCCATGGAAGGGCCGGCCCTGCCCAGGACATACTTGAAAATGAGAGAAATCTCAATGTATCCTTCCTGGTAAAATACTTTATAAATAAATTAATAAAATGTATCTAGATTACTTGAGAATTACAAATAAAAACACATTATAAAACACATACTGCTGTTGGGTTTTTTCTTTGATTGGCGTAATTGTTTGTAAAAGGGAAAAATAAAGTTAGTTTTTTTATCTCCTGTTCACATTTTGTGGATTTATCCCATGGTGCAACATTTACTGAAATCTGTGCAAACGTTTGTGGCTGTAGTTTAACTTCTACAGTATTTAACAGTTAATGCGTTGGAGGAAGGAATGTTTAGATAATTCAGCAGGGCGTGTATTGTTCTCCAGGCTACCTGAGATAATAGCTGGCAGTTGAATGAGATAAAACAGGGAGCTTAAAAGACATCTACTCTAACCCCTGGTGATATCCTTTAAATACATCCCACGCAATACAATGATTTGAGTCAGTGATCGACCATTATACTCCATTCTATGGACAAAGCCACACAATGAGAAGCAAGTTCTTCTAAAGATACGGTGGAGGAGATGTTTACAACACAAAATATCACACAATGGCTACATCCAGTGACACATATAGAGGGAAATATTTTCTAAACTTAACATACAAGATAAAAACAAAACACATGTAAGATATCAGCAACATCAAATAAATACAATAAGGACATTGCACTTTTTGGTGGTAGTGGCCGTTTAACCCCTTAGGCTGGGGTCAGACGAACGCAGTGCGAACGCGCGTGCAGCCGCACTTTATCACGGCCGTAGTAGCAGCAAATGACGTCCGATGACGGGCAATATACGAAGTACGGCCGCACGAAAGTTCGGCCGGGCAACGCAAGTGGCAAACAAACGCATTTTTTCGAGAACGTGAAACCGCTAGTACTGACGTACAGAGTGCGCTGCGTCCGCTAGCGGCGTGTGTGCGTGATTAGGAGACAGCAGACGCTGCTAATGTCCAGCCAACATAATGTCCAGACGCAAAAAGGGTTTTATTGATGATCCGTACAAAATCACGGACGAAAATGCGCATCGTATGATCGCTGTCACATATTCCGTGAAAAAATACATCCATTCGTTCGAACGCAGTTTTTCACGGACAACGTGAAAAATGCGTTCGTCTGACCCTAGCCTTAGGGACCGCTGATGTACCATGTATGTCCTGCCCACGGATCTCCCTTAGACCCACGGACGTACATAGTACATCAGCGGCTCCTAACCTCCCTCCCACCCAATACTTACCTCCCTCGCTGGGTCCCTCGCAGTTCTGGCAGGGAGGAAGCCTGCCCCCGTGTTTTAGAGCCGGCGAGCTTGATGACGTCACCAGCAGGCGGCCCCATTGAAATCAATGGAGGGGAGGGGGGGCTCTTTCAGAGCCCTCTATCTCCCCAACCATTGAAGATAGAGCGCTGCAAGTTGCACCTCTGGAAAGGGGAGAATCTCCCCTTTTCAGCGGTGTGCATTAACTATTTTTCTGGGGGACCCACATGAATTCCACCCATAGGCGAATATCACTAGAGTCGGGCTAGGCTCTTAAAAGTGTGAGTGATTGTCCACTGTACATTATTACTTGGCTGAACGCGTCCTTAGCAGCCAAGTGGTTAATAGAGAAAAAAAAAAGCTAAATTATTTAAAATGTCAAAAATTAGCAAATTTCCATTTGTGCCATGTCATTTCAATATTAAATTAAATTTAAATAAAAAAAACACAATTTTCAGGCTGCTGAAAGTAATCATTATTCAATATGTATTTACAATTTCCAAGTCCTTGTACACAAACTGTCACTTTAATGTTACAAAAACCTTTCCTGTAGAAATTTGTTTTAATAATATCTTATATGTTAGATAAGATGGGGTTGTGCGATAACAGAGTGATAAGTGTTTCCAGCTATTAAGATGCAGCAGGAAAACAAAAATCTATTTCTATACCCCATGGATGAAGCCGTGAGTTTTATAAAGGTCAGTAGATGCTGTCAGAAGCTTGCTTCTCGGGCAAAAATAAACATGTTGTTTCAAAAAAACATTATTGGAACAAGACAACATGCATGTGTAACGCTGCAGGGAAGAGTGGATGTGTCTTATATAGCACAGTTGTGCCTTATAAACCATTTCAGTTCCAACTCATTCATGGTTTTAGGCTAGGGTCAGACTGAGGCAGTGCGAACGCGCGTGCAGGCGCACATAATCACGGTCGTGCTAGCAGCAGATGCCGGGCAATGACGGCCAATATACGAAGTACGGTCGCACAAAAGTGCGGCCGCGCAACGCAAGCGGCAAACAAACGCATTTTTTCGAGAACGTGAAACCACTAGTACTGACGTACAGAGTGCGCTGCGTCCACTAGCGGCGTGTGTGCGTGATTAGGAGACGTCAGACGCTGCTAATGTCCGGCCAACATAACGTCCAGACCCAAAAAGTGTTTTATTGATGATCCGTACAAAATCACGGATGAAACTGCGCATCGTATGACCGCTATCGCGTATTCCGTGAAAAAATACGTCCATTCGTTCGAACGCACTTTTTCACGGACAACGTGAAAAATGCGTTAGTCTGACCCTAGCCTAAAAGTGATATTCTTGCCTTAAATTGTACCCCAAAATTAAATTATCTACTTCCGGTTGCATCAGTATCCTTGTTTAAATTTTAAAAAGGCGTGCTAAATAATGAAGTGATTACCTTGCAGTGAACATGGAAGAAATTCAGCGGTCGGCGGGCAACTGGAAGCTAGGGATGTGCGTTTCAGGTTTCGGAATTTCGGAATTTTCACGAAATTTCCCGATTCGTGTTTTCGGATGCGGCCGATTTTCCGAAAATTTTTAGATCTGAAAATGGCAGATCCGAAAAGTTTTCCGAGCCGAAACGAAATATTTTCGGATTTTTCGAATGGACTTGAAATGTGTCAAATCGAAATTTATTTTCGCTCTATTCATGATTTCGGTTCCATTCGTGATTTCGGTTCCATTTCGGTAATTCTGGACATCGTATATTTAACTATTATCGGTTATATCGCTGATTCTATAAATTTTGTATTTGTAAATGCGCATTTTTGATCAACAATTTTTTCGTTTTAAAACCTTTTGTTCTGGTTTTTATTTTTAAAGTCAGACCATTTGGGTCAGTTTAGCGTTTTTTAAATCGTTTTGTTCATTTTTTTTGTTCCTTGGCTTTCATAACATTTTAATATGATTAAATAAAGTTGTGAAATGGAAAAACAAACCAAAAATTTATTATAAAAAAATATATAAAGTATAAAAAAAGTAAACCATAGCAGTTTCCGTCAAAACGAACAGAGTTAGACACTTTGAAACGAGGAGAACAGAGGTTCCGAAAAAAACGGAAATTTCCAAAATCTCGAAAAGTCGATACAAACAACGAGCAAAGTGACCCGAAAATACGAAAAATGGTCGATATTCCGAAAAAAAAATGTACACGAAAAACGAGTCGAACCGAACCGAATCGAAACAGAAATCAGTCGAAACGAGCCGAATCGAAAAGTTTAAACATCCGAACGAGCCGAACCGAATCGAACCGAAAAAAAAATCGGTGCACAAGCCTACTGGAAGCTGCTGATGAAACAGGAGTAACTCCGCATAGATAGAAAATAAGTGGATGGCCTCAGTTGGTCAAAGGGACGCTCTACTCATTCTGACCACTTTAGAACTGTAAAGTAGTCAACATGTGACCAGCTGTACAGATCTGGTGAAAACACAGCAGACTAAATTACAATCTCCACACTAAAACGGGGGCGGTAGGGAGAAAAAACTGCACCCACAGTTTTCTCCCTACCGCCCCCGTTTTAGGGTGGAATTACAATGCAGGCACTTAAAAAGCTGCCTGCATTGTTACCGTGCGCTATGGCCCCGCGACGCTTGTGGCAGTGCTGAGCACAGTCGCGAGCATCCACTCGATGGAGTCCATAGGACTCCATTGAGCCAGACGCTGGCGGTCACATGACCTGTCGCCGGTCATGACTACACCGGTCAGCGTAGTGATACGCAGGGAGAGACTGGGGGGGGACTTTTTCCCCCAGTCTTTACATGCTCCCGCCGGACGGAGGAGGCGTTTGGAGCCGCGGTCCTCGCCGCGGGACAGGAAGTGAGTATAGGATTCTGTTTTTTTATTTTTAGGTTGGTGTTAACACCAAGTCCTGGCTGTGGTTAACTTTTTGCTAACCACAGCCGGACGTTAATCAGCGTTAGGACTTTGTAATCCAGAGCTGATTATCATGGGGAGCGCAAAGTACAGTAACCTCGCTCTGAAAAGCACAAGGTACCAAATGCAAACGGGTTACTTAACCCGTTAGCGTTTGGATTTTAATATGTGGTAGCCACCGCAGCTATCGTTAATGCTCACGCATGTGAGCGTTAACGTTAGCGTTAAGAGTGTAATGAGGCCCAGGGTGAAGTGATGGGGTTTCTTCCACCCCACCCAGGGTCAAAAGCAGCCAGGATTTTTATTTGCCAGCTGCTGGTCACCAGTGGCGTCGGCACACACAGAGCGCGCCAACGTCACTCCGTCCGAAAACCAATTCCCGTAGCGATTGATCTCAGAGACACAGCTGACGGATCCGATCTGTCCATGACTATATTTAAGCAGACACAAGCAGTATATAATCTTACAGAAGGGGTGCTCATCCTTGGCCCTCAAGATGTTTTAGAAATACATCTCCCAATATATTCAACCTCTCATTTGGTGGACAAATCTGGGTGATCTGGAGGGTCAATGCTGAGCACCCCTTTTTTAAATGTTCAGTTGCCGTCTAACTATATGCATGGGTATCTAATTATTTTTATACATGCATTTAGCCAGTGTGTGGTCACACTATCTGCAAATATGATTAACAAATTACATTAAAATAGTTGTTTCTTTTTTTAATTCCAAATGGCTGCTTGTAGTGGGAAAACAGGGGTTTGTGAGGGTCCTGTGGAAGAGCGACGGCACTAGTGGCCTGCTCTACGGTGGGGCCTACTCAGGTCTCACAAGGTTTTAGCACGATGGTGCCATTACAGGAATGACTGCTCTATACGGAATTCAAACTGCAATCACCCAGAAAGTGTGGCCAGTACTGAATAAAATATATTATTCCCAGCACACCTAAAATGTTATTTAAATGGATATTAGGTCATATAGTGACAAAACAAAACGAACACAGCGGTATTATGCGTAGACAAGAAAAGTGGAATACTTATGTTTGGATGGCAGCGTCTTCTTCTCCTGGTTTTTCCTTAGATGTTTGCCTTGTAGTCCACCCTTTCCTTGGGGTGAAGTTTTCTCCCCAGTATCGGGGGCCAGTACTGAATGGCAAAGGCATATGGTGCTGACATCCCTGTAATGGTGCAATCGAGCCAAAGCCTTGTGAGACCTGAGCGGTCCCCACCGTAGAGCAGGCCACTAGTGCCGTTGCTCATCCTCAGGACCCTCACAAACATATTTTTTCTCAAATGGCATATTAATTATCCTAAAGAAATACTAAAATGTGAGGTTGAAGATTGTAACTGTAAACCAGCTTATCGTTCCGATCGTGACAAAAGTAAACAATGAGAAATATACATGATACACATTATTTATATAAAGGTTTTCAATGGCATTTACATGATTTTTCCGAAGAGTGACGCACATCGTGTATTATCTTAATCTGTGGCGGGTCAAGACTGGATTTTGGCAAGCCATCGATAGAGGACATTTGAAGGTGAGTGTTTGGGTGGATTTGTAATGTTAAAAATATAAATTTAACTGCAATGCTCTTACAGTAACCCTAAGACTATGGCTTTACCAGATAAAGCGAGAAAGCAAAAATAATACTTCTTGTCACTTTAGAAATTCACAACATTCAGACTAAACTTGTTTGATTCAGATCAAATACCGGCGATTCTAAAGCATCCAGATTTAAAATGCCAATCCTGATTCGCTTCTGAAATAAATCTCATTAACCGTTTTGAAAAAATATATATATATCGTTGGATTGAGTCGTATGATGGAAAACAATTACACTCATTATGTGATGCAAATTCCCTAAACTAGAAATAGTAACCCTATCCCAATCCTTAAATTGACCTCTATCCCTAACCCTAAACAAAAAAAAATCAACCCTAGCCCAAATCACACCCAAACCTAACCCTAACCTTAGCCCTAACCCTAAAGGTAAACCTAACCTTAGCCCTAACCCTAAAGGTAACCCTATTTCCTGATTATGACTTGCCCAAATACTGATCTGATAGATAACTCAATACAGTAACATCTTGGATTGCAAGTAACTTGGTCTGCCAGTGTTTTGCAAGATGAGCAACAATGTTTCATAAATTTTAACTTGATAAACGAGCGAGGTCTTGCAATACGAGCAGTATGTATGATTTGCCTGCTGAGCGTCACGACACGTTGAAAAGTTTCTACACTTTCAAAAGCTACAACGGATGTACAGAATCCCCCGCACACAGCTTTTTTTCCCCTTTTCCTCAACGCCAGTCATAACTAACTGATACTACACAGATTTTCTTTTTCTCTTTTTCTCAACATCAGTCATAAGTAACGGATACAAAACTGATACTTTTTTCTCTTTTCTCAACATCAGTCATAACTAACTGACACAATGTAACCACAATCACACCAGCCTCAATTTGTCTTAAAGGTAAAGTGCAGTAGACATGTACATGGCCCAAATTTACGTTTCGTTCAGTTTTGGATTTTTTTCGTTACGGTTTGTTTTCGTTTTGGATCGATTCGTTAAAGTATTTTGGACTGATTCATTAATTAGGACGATCTGTATTTCGTTTTCGGATCGATTTGTTTTTCATTGTTATTATTTAATGTTTCGGATCCATTCGTATTTCATTTTTATTACCAATTTCGTTTTTATTTTGTATTTCATAATGATTAAAAACAAAAAGAAAAAGATACGGGGGACCCTTTCCTTGCTGCTGAAACCTATTCAGCACCATGGAGAGCAGAAATTAACCTTTGCTGGGATATAAACTGTGCCCTTTGAGATGTCCAATGCCCATTAACCCCTGACTGGGATATAAACTGTGCCCTGTGAGATGCCCATTAACCCCTGACTGGGATATAAACTGTGCCCTGTTAATGCCATTAACCCATTGCTTTGTTTTGAATTGGATTGATTTTTTTTTATTTTTCGTCTCTGATCAATTTCGTTTCATTTTTTTCAGTTTTTACGGTGATTCATTTTTTTGGACCGATTTGACATTTCGGATTGCTGATTTTCATTTTCGGAAATGCTTCCGAAAACTAAAATTGGTGGATTTTCGTCCGAATTTCAATTCGGATGAAATGAAACGCAAATGTTTAAAGTGCAGGTTAATTAGTTTTATTTTTACTTTATACTATGCAGTATTTTGTGTCACTGTAATCATTTTCTTATGAATAAATGGTTGTGGAACGAATAGTTAGAGTTTCCATTATTTCTTATGGGGAAATTCGCTTTGATAGAAGAGTGCATTGGATTACAATAACGTTTCCGGAACGCATTATGCTCGCAATCCAAGGTATTACTGTATTTGTATTCAGAAATTTCTTAGTACTAACTAAATCGGAATGTTTCATCATGCACATGTCTAATTTATACTATCTTTTAATAAAAAATATCCAGTTAATCCAAAGCTTATCTTTTTGAATTTCCATTATTTGTTTTTTTTCTTAATGAATTATTAAAACTAACGAAAAAGACTCCAAGAGTATTTTTATTGCAGAATAATAAAATCAACAATTGCGTTTATTTATTTTTTTATCTACGTTTTTTTTCCAATCACAAATAACCCAGATCACTATCAGGCTAGGGTCAGACTGAGGCAGTGCGAACGCGCGTGCAGGCGCACTTAATCACCGCCGCACTAGCAGCAAATGACGGGCAATGACGGCCAATATACGAAGTACGGCCGCACGAAAGTCCGGCTGCGCAACACAAGTGGAAAATGAACGCATTTTTTCGAGAACGTAAAACCGCTAGTACAGACGTACAGAGTGCGCTGCGTCCGCTAGCGGCGTGTGTGCGTGATTTGGAGATGTCAGACGCTACTAATGTCCAGCCAACATAACGTCCAGATGCACAAAGTGTTTTATTGATGATCCGTACAAAATCACGGATGATAAAATGCGCATCGTATGACCGGTATCGCGTACTCCGTGAAAAAATACGTCCATTCGTTCGAACGCACTTTTTCACAGACAACGTGAAAATGCGTTCGTCTGACCCTAGCCTTAATCTCAGCAACGTTAAGTATAGATGTACTAGGTTCTTACCTTCATAATATATTTTGAAGCCATGGGCGCTGACAGCAAAATCACTCGTCAAACGTAATGAGAACACTGGTCCTGTACTCATTACAGGGGTTGGAAGATGAAATCCTGTTAACCTGAAACAAAAAAATAAAATCTAGATTTATTTCCATGTTCAAGTGTCTTCTGTGGCTTGTATTTCTTGGTGCTGGCGGGTGGCGGGTGTCGGGTGGCGGGTGTCGCTCTTCTTTCCAGCTAAGAGAAGATTCAAAGTGTTAAAACAATAATAAAAAAAAACACTTTGATGCGGTTATCGGATTTCCGAATGTTGTTAAATTCCTGCTAATCTTATTCTTATCAATAACACATAAAATGGATTTTCTTTTGAGGAAATTTCAGTTGTTTATCCCACACACCCCAGCAACCCTTACCTCTCAAACAATGGATAATGCTGAACGCAGCACACGCAATTCATCAATTTTTTACAGTTAATTTATTATCCTTTAATTATTTGTTCCCTCTCTTTTTAGATAGTTTACAGACTATTTATCAAACGTTCGGCCGATCGCTTGATCGGGGCAATTTGAGTTAGCATGAAAAGAAGAGATAAATAGCGAAGGTTAACAGCGAAATTCAGTGGATTTCATTACATTAATCAAAATATTTCAGATCAATAAGGGAGAATCACATTGTTAAATGCAGGGTTTTGTACAAGTTTAATGATATGCAACTGAACCAGATTGTGAGTTCCTACGGGAATAGGGCCCTCATCTCCTCCTGTACTGTTTGTCAAATGTTGTTCAATGTATTGTAACCCTGTCTATACTGTGCTTATTGTACAGCGCTGCGGAATATGCTGGCGCTTTATAAATAAAGAATAATAATAATAATAATAAAAAACTCCTTTGCTGGAACTTTTTTTTTAAAAAAAAATGCTGACAAATGATTACACACACACAGTCCCGCCCAGTGCCCAGGATCCTTCCTGGCATCCGGCAGTACAGTCCTCACTGCTCGCTGAGTGTTAAGCAAGCTCGCGGCGGACATGGGTGGTCTGGGGACGGGGTGCAGCATGATGACACGTAACCTGGGGTTTAGAGTCAGTCTGACCAGGCAGACTCATTACCCTGATGTGGAGTTTGCTTCCCCCAGTGCTTTGGCGATTTCTGACTGTTTGTGACTTTTGGCTAATTCTGAAGACACTCTATCAGGGTTATTCAGAGAAAGGTGAAAACCAGGAGAATAACAGGAGAAGAGTACAATCTTGACTAAATAGCCGATTTGGAAAGAGAGATAAACGGGAGAATGTTTCTGGTTTGGCTATTTTGACCTAGAATTTTTACTTCTCCAGTCATTCTCCTGGTTTTCACCTCTCTCTGAATAACCCTATATGTGTATGACCACAGCTATTCCGGAGAACCACGCTTTGTGTATGACCACCGCTATTCATGACAACCCTGCTCTGAGTGTAACCCTTGGTATAAGGCTGACCCCCTCTCCTGGCATTAAGACCCATGCTATCAGGGCCTACTGTGTTATACTAGTCTGGGGCCTGTTGACTACCTTCAGAGACTCGATCTTATAACACCCAGTATGAGTTATCTAGACTTGTGCACCGATTTTTTTTCGGTTCAATTTGGTTCGGTTCGTTCGGATTTTGCAAATTTTAGTTTCGGCTCGTTTCGGCCGATTTCCGTTTCGGTTCGGTTTGTTTTCGGTTCGGTTTTCGTATCGACTTTTTTTTGTGATTTCGGAAATTTTCGTGTTTTTAGGAAAGTCTGTTCTCCTCGTTTCAAAGTGTCTATTCGTTTTGACGTAAACTAATGGTTTTTTGGATCCGATAATTCTGTCGATAAGATAATTCTGCCATTGAGATTTCTCATGTTTTACAAGAAGGATACATTGAGATTTCTCATGTTTTACAAGAAAGATACATTGAGATTTCTCTGGTTTCCCGGGAAGGATACATTGAGATTTCTCATGTTTTACAAGAAGGATACGTTGAGATTTCTCTGGTTTCCCAGGAAGGATACATTGAGATTTCTCATGTTTTACAAGAAGGATACATTGAGATTTCTCTGGTTTCCCGGGAAGGATACATTGAGATTTCTCTGGTTTTCCAGGAAGGATACATTGAGATTTCTCATGTTCTACAAGAATGATACATTGAGATTTCTCATGTTTTACAAGAAGGATACATTGAGAATTCTCTGGTTTTCCGGGAAGAATACATTGAGATTTCTCTGGTTTTACAAGAAGGATACATTGAGATTTCTCTGGTTTCCCGGGAAGGATACATTGAGATTTCTCTGGTTTTACAAGGATACATTGAGATTTCTCATGTTTTACAAGAACGATAACCGAAAAATACGTTCTCCAAAATTACTGAAATGGAACCGAAATCAGGAATGGAGCCGAAATCACGAATGGAACAAAAATGATTTTCGATTTTACACATTTCTAGTCCATTCGAGAATTCCGAAAAGTTTTCGTTTCAGTTCGGAAATTTGTTCAGATCTGCCGTTTTCGGATCTGAAAATTTTCGGAAAATCGGCCGAATCCGAATGCACGAATTGGGAAATTTCGTGAAAATTAAGAAATTCCAAAACCCGAAATGCACATCCCTAGAGTTATCTGTACCGACCATTTAAGGGTTCGGAGGGGTAGATAGAGTACGGTGTACAGGGACAACATCTTAGCCCCAAGGGGGATTGGTGACATACACACACAAACAAACCACACATACTGCGCGCTTGAAAATCTTGCGATTGTGATATGTGACGTTGTCTCCAGTTGCAATATATTGTCAGCTAGGTGTTTTAAAATATCTAATAGCACAGTTAAGTGGAGTGCTCTGTATCTTGTTTGTTGTATATATACAGTAGATATATATTTAACCAAGGTTGGCAGGTCGGCCATGTTTTCCTGGACACACATAATATATTCATGCTGATGGACAGTGCATGGAAAATGCCACCGCAGCTTGTCGAATCCATGTGCTGCACACAATAGATAAAAAAAGAAAACCCAGATGACCTGACTTGAATCCCCTCTTGCAGCATATGAATTGTACATGTTGCAGGGCAGAACTTTTCCCTTTGCTTGCCTCTGCATGAAATAGTAATGCATGGCCAATCTGGCCAGCCTATATGTGACTGAGCTCACTGAGCCCCGATAACATAATACCTGTAGAACTATGGAGTCCTGCCTGTATCTCATTAGAAATGTGATTTTAGCATAGCATGGTATTACCGGTGGAAGTACCATGTCCCAAAAAAGGACCTCCCACCACCTACTAGGGTGGTCAGAGTGTCGGTCTCCAGGGGTTCTAAGAAGAGCCAAGCTGGATAAGCTTCTCAAAGAAGTGGTATCTTCTCTGACAAGAGTGAGGAATGTGTGGAAGAAAAAATAAATTAGTAGAAACAAGACTGAACTTAATTCAATCCAGATCTCTCCTTCTATAGATTGTTTTAGGTGTGAAAACCAGCCACTCCCAGGGGATCATACCTGCTGCCTCTCCGTCTTCTCCGCACAGTTCCCACCTCATGTACACTTTCCAACCCACCAGATTCCACCTGCAACCAATAGGGTTGATACTGCTAGATAACAGCAACCAATCACATAGCTTTGCAAGAAACAATGCATGAACATAGAAAAATGGACATATACAATATCCTGTATCTTTGGAGAGTCTCCTCGCAAACAAGGATGATGCCCACCATGACCAAGCAAGAGAGCTTTAGTGAGTCCAGACCAACACATTGGGACGTTTGCAGTTATACACTATTACCAAGTGTCAAGCACAGTCTGATTGTGATCCAGAAATATGAGGAATAAATAGAACTGTATTAGTTGCCAGATGATTCATGACATTCATAATAATCTTATCTTCTAGTACAGAAATTAACCTATACTCATCTAGTCAACATCATCGATATTCCTCTAATAGTGCCAAGATGTTTATTGCCTCTTTATTAAAACTGGATGAATGCGTAAACAATTGCTGTGTGGAATATCATTTACAGTTAAGCTCTATAAACTCTAAACTATAAGGCGACAGCACCTGGCAAAAAAAAAATAGGAATACATTACTATATTTTATTATTTAGTAATAATACACTGAACTACAAAATAAAGATATCATAAATTATGCACTGCCTGGCCAAAAAAAAGTCAACACCTACCAAACAAGTCTGCTATGATCTTGTGTTGCTTCAGTTGATCAGGTCTATGTTCAGCAACGTTATGTATCAAAACAAAAAGTGTCACAACACTATCTTATAATACGAGGTTTGATATATGTCTAAATTGCAGTTCACACCAACAAGTGGTATACCACAGCCAACATTCATATAACACCAAACCCAAATATGTGAAACGCTAAATATTATATAACAACAACATTATCGGGGTTATTCAAAGAGATCGAATTGCTTGAGAAAGCTAACCAAACGCTGAAAATCAGCGTTCGGTTACCTTTCCTGGCCATTCGGCTATCCAGAGAGCAGGCAATTCGCCAAATCTTGGCGAATTGCCTGAACACACGGTGCCTGTTCGGTGCCTGTTCGAGGGCAGTGAAATCCCCATAGAGAAGCAATGCTTCGGCTATTCAGAGAACACAAACCAGCAGTGAAAGGTTCCCCTAATGCCCTGCCATTCGGTGGCTTAATTCGGCAAGTTTATTCAGGAGAATCCCATAGGCTTCAATGTTAAAAATATTCCGGTTTTAATTCAATATCTAATAAACCGTTCATTATAAAATTCTGCAGTAAAGAGTTTCTTTATTTATAGATTTTTTAGGATATTTTAAGCATTTTTCTTACTTTTTTTTTTTAAGTTTACTTATTTTTTCTGTAACAGCCCTCTTTATTATCATTCCCTGGATCTCATATGTAAATTTCAGACATTTTCGCTCAGTAGTTTCTTTGCAAACAGCGTTTCACTTTCAAACATTCACACAAACTGTTTTGCTAATTTATTCACTGCCTCTTCTGTGGTCTCCGCTGCTTCGCTGCGTGTGATCGGTTCCTGCTCGGGTTTTTCGACGGGTTAATCCAGATGTTTTTGCGGTTTTCGGCGTGCATTCGCTGGGTTTTGCGGTTAGTTTTCGTCGGGTTTGCGGCAGCTTTTCCCTGCAATTCGGGGACCCTGTGGTGCTTGCTGAATACACTGCAGGGTCACCGAAATGGGATCGGCAAAAGGAACCGAATTGAAGAGAACGAAAAGTCACCGAACGTGCGGTGACTTTTCGAATCTCTTTGAATTACCCTGTATGTGCCCAAAAACATAGTCACGTGAGTCCCTGAATATACTGAATGAGCAGGTTTATCCATCAATGGTTTTTTTCTTCCCTGATGGCACAGCGGGTATATTCCAAGATGGCAATTGCAGGATTCATCGAGCTCAAGTTGTGTAAGAGTGGTTCAGTGGGTATGAGACGATGCCGCAGCGAATGCATGCCGGAATCAAAGGTAAAGCCGGCCCAATTAAATAATAATACTAATAAAGTGTGTGTCTTTATATTTTGGCCAAGCTGTCATTATTATGAAGCTGTGCAATATTTTAGACAGATGTTTGCAAATAATTGCAATTTTATTGTAGTTACGAGACAATTCAACAATAATCTATAAACAAACTTATAATAATGTATGCAAGAAGGATTTAGGGCATTTCTCAAATATTCACAACAGCTTTTTGTGAAATCCCTGCAAAAGGTCCATGAGCAGTCACTTGAACTGTACCTAGGCAATTCCACTTATATGTTTGTAGATCCCTGTGGACCTCCATGCAATGGTAAAATCGGTATACAATTAGGAAACAAATTAACCAGTCCCAACCTATATGTGCATCATTTGGGGATTGCAAAACTAGCAGGTCTGCTGGTAAGCATTTTTCAAAGCTAACAACCCCTAATAAGCCAGTCAATGGTTATTGACTGATTACTGTTTCCTAAGAATGGGATGAAATTACTCTAATAAATTCTGCAAGAAGTCAAGTGGATAAATGGATTTCTCATTTATTACTGGGGACTGCAAGTGGTGTGACTTTTGGATGTTTCTTCACGCTAGGTTTCCTCATTATTTTTGGATGAATATACCCTTATGAAGGTTGATTAGTGTAGGTCAAATGTCTAGGGTCTCCAGTATAATTGGCTTTCTGTGTTTATGTGATTGTGTTTCCAATAAAATTATTATAGATGCTGATATATACCTAAAATATTGGCTATATATTTAAAACCTTTGTTTCCGATCGCCCAAGAGATCCATCTGAAAACCGTCAACAGTTCCCGTTATCCATTCAGTTCCCATTAACATTCGAAATCCACTTACTATAGAGTTTTAAGTCTATATTCTACAGAAACTAAGTTTGTATTTATTGGTAAATAGGATTATTTTTGTTAAGAATATTAGGATTTCCATCAAAAATATATTGATATCTATTGCAAACCATGGAGGAGTGAGATAAAGAATCATGTAGAAGATCAAGCTACAGAATTTCACCATTACAAAGTATGAAATAAGCAACATTTATTTTACATTTTAGAGAATTAAGAGTTCATTAAATTATATTTATATCAAACCATTTGAATTTGATAAGGAAAGTGTCTTCCTCAACTCCTTTACTCGTGATTTCCTTTTTTCTTTATTTTAACTCAGATTATGGTCTTGTGAGTAGAGATTCTTGTCCATAATTCTTCCCCTGTGCGTCTCATTCCACCATGGCCTACAGATCTATAAATTAATAATAAATCTTTAATCATAACAATAATTGGCTATGGATCTATAAATTACGATTAAATCCAGATCCTGCAATCAAGCTTTACAAGATGGCTTCCAGTCTCTTTCTTTGGTCAACGTTTTTTGATAATGATATACTAGGTCTTCATCTATATGTTCTCTGCTACCAGGAAAGCTACTGGTGACCAAGTTACCAAATTCAGGCACGGTTTCCTGCATTCTGTGGTCTAAACGGTGATTATATAAGTATTCATGATACTTTGTATTTGTAGACTGTCAACTCGGAATCCGGTCAGTTCTCCTCTGAACTCTACCGAAATGAGGTCAGATTATTATGACATGCTGGATACATCACGCCTAGCAACAATGATCATGCCACAGTCAGAACTGCTTCAATCACACATCCATCTCATTCTAACCGATGGTCACCCAACGACCAAATGTTAATTAGCAAGTAAAGCCTACCATGGAGACCTCTAACTATAGTGGATTGTATTTCCCATATGCAAAATTGAAACATAGTCTTTTTCCATTACGGCATTTTCAACCAAGATGTACAGTTTTACATAATCATAAAATTAATGGAAAATGTCCGTAGTGTTTATATAGATATATTAGATTTCATCCTTAAGTCTGTTCACCCGTGTCTAGAATATCAATGAATCCCACTAATGCTATCATGAACAGAATCAGGGACAGTCGATTATTATTATACTCCATGATATGACTAAACATTGATAAATTCACTATCAAAGTTGGGTTAACTCGATTTTTAATTGCAATACATTGAATAGCAACCCGTAACGTATCAAAACTCCATTAGTACATCTTGTTAAGGCAGGATCAGAATACCCCCTGTGGAGAAACAAAATTCATTGTGAAAATTCACTCTTGACCCTCCGTAATACTGTAAAAATTAGCTGCAAAGAGCAGCCCCAAACCTCACTGTAACAAAAAGTTCCAAAACTTTGCTGCTGCCTTACAATAACCAGTGAGAGGGCACAATACAGGGAGAGCAACATTTTATGTGCAAAATTACTATTTTACTCTATATTTGTTATCTTTAAATTTGCAATACATTTTATATTTTTTTTCAACAAAAAACTCTTGGTAGTGAAGGGGTTAAATGTTTAAGTTATGCATATAGTTTTTCAGGAAAACACAAAATAAATAAATCTGCTCTCATGACGTGCTTTGGAATTGCTGATATTGACCTTGGCATCGAGTTTCTTTTACTTTTGTATGTTCATGCTTCATGCAGCCGGGGACACTGCTGGGGATGCAAGATCAATCAATGGTAATGCTTTTATACGCATTTATGAGAGATACCTTTATTTTACCTTCATTTATTGTAGAACAGTCGGATTCCTGCAATCTACTTATTAGTATAGACTGTGAATGAAAACAAATTGTATTCCATGCTAGTACAATTTAAAGGCACGCTTTAGTAAACCAAAGTTATGATAGCGGTCGCGTGTTTTCTTAAGATCCTAAAAAGGCTTGAAAGCTGATAATGTAACTCCACCCAATAACCGTTTTAAACACAGGAATTATATTCCATTATAAAGAGTTCACCAAGGTCACCTGCAGTTGCATTCAGAAGGGCAATCCAGTTAAAGTGGTCTTATGCTGAGCTTCTTCTCACAGTATTATTGTGCATCTAAATCTTTCATAGAAGTGCAAGTTTAGTTTGATTGTTAGTAGAACTGCTAGTTCTGTGCTTTTCTAAATACATGCGGATTAGTAGTGTGTGAAAAGTGGGATATATTGTCACAGGGTGGGCTATATTGTCATGGGTTGGGATATTTTGTCACAGGGTGGGCTATATTGTCACGGGGTGGGATATATTGTCACAGGGTGGGATATAATACGAGCAAGTGAGCAGTCAATTCTTGAATTTCATAAGTAAGTAACAGGAAAGATGGGGGAAAATATCTGAGTGACTGTGACAAGGGTCAAATAGTGATGCTAGACATTCGGGTCAGAGAATCTCAAAACCAGCAAGTCTTGTGGGGTGTTCCCCGTATGTAGTGGTTACTACCTAGCAAAAGTGGTGCAAGGAAGGACAACTGGTGACCCGGTGTCGGGGTCGTGGAGACCCAAGGCTTATTGATGCACATGCTTCATTTCCACACTTGGCAGTCACACCCCTCTCCCCATCCACTCTCTCACCCAGGACCGGCCTCTAATTTCAGGCATCCTTTCCAGCTGGCTCCATTTCTCTCTATAATTACTCTTACTAATCCCAGGCTTCTGGCTCTCCCATGCAAGCTCTGCAGTGTTTTTCTGGCCACCAGCTCCCCCTCCCCTCTGCTGGAATTAGGGAACTGCAAGGTCCACATACTGCTGCACAATGCGCTCCCTGTCTCTTCTACTCTTCATTCATCCTAAAATGGAACTCCTGCCTTTGTACCACCAATCCCCCCACTATCTACATCTCTCCCTCTCTTATTAGACATTCCTATTTAGGGAAGCCTACCAACTGACTCACTAATATACCTCACTGCCCCAACCAGTCCCATCACTCTCACCTCGCAGTCCTCTCCTCTTGTTTCCACCATCAACCCTTCTAGATTGTAATTTCCCACGGGAATAGAGTTTCCTCATGTATCAGTTTATCAAATGTTGTTCAGTCTCAATGTATTGTAACCCTGTCGATATCATGCCCATTGTTCAGCGCTGCGGAATATGCTGGCGCTATATAAATAAAGTGTAATAATAATAATAAGGGAGCCGAAGGCTAGTCCATCTGGTACGATCACACAGAAAAGTTACTGTAGCTCAAATTGCTGAAAAATCTAATGCTGGCCATGATATTTAGAGATTGTTGCAAATCACATATACTCTTTCATGGGCATGGTGTTCCCTGATGGTAGAGGCCTCTTTTAGCAGAATAATGCAGCCTGCCATACTGCAAAAACTGTGCAGGAACGGTTTGAGGAACTTAAAGATTTCAAGGTGTTGCCTTAGACTCTACATTTTGCAGTTTCAGTCACTACAGGACACGTTCAGAGGTCTTGTAGCGTCCATGCCTCGACACACCAGAGCTGTTTTGGTAGCACGAGTGGGACATAAAGGATATTGGTGAGGTTACTTTAAAGTTCTGACTGATCACTGTATTCCCACTATTTATCTTGTTTTTTTATACTTTACTTTTTACTGCTTAAAAGTCTGCAGTAATTATTACCAAAACAAAAACCACAACGTTAAAACGAACGACATAAAATACGCTGTCTCTTTGGAAAGCAATTCACTGTGTCGCCATTAACATGCAATGTTACTTTATCCTTGAAAATATTGGCTGTCTTACCCAATTATGCTTGACTTTTATTATAAATGACTGTTTGCATTAAATCCCTCTTAAACCACATGTCTTAAAGAAATGTAGTCAAATAACTTTACCCATTTGTTTATAAAGGAGAAGTGAAGATGACACCGCTTAACTCGTAAATGACAAACATTTATAATAATTTGCCTACTTAAGCAGTTTACAAACTTTCTTTTTCTGGTACCAACAAAGAAAGGAAAGAACATTTTATTCACTTTTATTGCCCATAAAAGTAAAACGTCTCTGAAAGTACATGGTTGGATTCTTACATCTTCCGTACCAGTCTTGAAAACGGAAGTCCGGAAAAAGTGACTGTTACGGAATGATTGGATTGCAAAGATATATAGCTGGGTGATGTCTTAAGGTGTTTCTTTCTCCATACAGCAATACAATCTTCCTCACACACACACACACCTCACTGAACTCCATTTTTCCACCCTACAGTAACCCACTAACTCTCCCCATCAGACCTGGTCCTAAATTTCAGCTCTCCTTTTCAGCTGCTTCTACTTTTCCCTTGGATTACCCTTCTAAGCCCAAGCTTCTGGTACTTCAAGGGCCGGATTTGCATCTCATGAGCTTGTAGGCACAGAAATGTGGTGTGCTCCCCCCTCCCTTAAAAAAAAAGAAGAAAGAAACATGCCAAAATGACTTTTTCATTTCTCGTTTTGGGGCAAACATTTAAACAAAATTTAAGTGGATTTGTTTAAATGTAAAAGCGTATATTGCCTCTGCCATAGAACAGAGAAGAAAAAAAAAAAATTCGATTTACTTTTTTCCAATTATTTTTATTTTTACACATTACATGACCATGTTTGGTATCATTGTAAAGACCAGACTCTGTCCTTTCCAATGACACCTCACTTAACCTTGTGCGGTGTACAATTCAGAGATGCAGGTTCCATTGCCTCCCTGTCTCTCCTCACTGCAGTGCCACAGTCTAGGTTGTCGATGAAACAATGTGTTACATCATCAGCTCGACATTTGCCGGCAGTGTGGGAAAAGAGGTGAGTTAGCGCAGCATTACTGGTCACTTTATAATTGTAAATTAAATAATAGTGCTGCATTAGAAGAAAAATATTATTTGTTATTATTATTTTACATAAATCTAACCTGGATATATTTGGTATTACTAGAAAGGTCAGAATTTGGCCTTTCCAATGATACCTCATATGTCCCTCTAGCCTTTACAGTGGTCTAAATCATTGTAATTTTTATTTTTATTTTTAATTTATTTATTTTTTTACACCCAGAGCAAGGCGCCCCCATGTGGCAGGCACCTGTAGGCACATGTCTACTCTGTCTAATTATAAATCCGGCCCTGAGTACTTCCCATACAATCCATGATAAATTCTTTCTGGCCTACTGCTCCACCTTCCTTCTGCTCCCATTTGTTTCACCAAAGGCTTGTGTCAGACGAGTGTGCTGATCACGTCCGTGTTGCTGCACATTTGTACGTCCGTTATAGCATATAATTATGATCAATGGAGCCCCACACATGAAGTACGTCTGCACCGAACTGCGGACGCATAGGCAAGAACGTAAATCCGCTAGAACGGATGCACAAAGTACGCTGCGTCTGCCACGTCCGCATAGCTTTGTGTGTGAGTGATGGAACAAAGTCAGACGGACTGCATTTTTGACGTCCAGCATTTTGACGGACAAAATGTTTTTCATATTAATTTATTTTCCCGTCTACATCAGTCAAGAAAAACGTCAGTCACAAAAACTGACTGTGTGGCCACTACCTTGTCATCAGTCAGAAAGTACGTCCATTGTGCACGGACACACAGAATGCGTTTGTCTGACCCCAGCCTAACTCTGTCCCATAGATTGTAAGTTTATTGGATGTCTGGCTGACAACTTGTTTAAAGTGCTGAATTAGCAGGACAGTTATCCTACAGGCAGGGTGGACTCTTCCTCATGTATCATTATGTCTCGCGGATGTGTTCTGCCATTGTAAAGTGTTGCAGAAACTGTTAGAGCTATATTAATGCTGCTGTAACTATAGTGCAGATACTGTAATTTTGTTTCAGCAGAACGGGATGATCCACCAAGAGATTCATTCGGACAAATCATCTGTCAAATGATGGTTATGTTTAGGCACTGATTGAGCTGCAACTCCAGGCTCACAGACTGAAATAGGCCCATGGTTAGTGCGATGCACACAGTGGACCTGCTTACATGTAGCTCCGTGACTCTCTAGCGCGGCTCACATGAGAAGTCAGACACATCCTTACATTATACCGTGCGATCAGTGGATGGGACACTTGAAACCATGGGTAGAGGAGCAGGCCGCAATACAAACAGCTGTAGTAAGACAGATCAGTGCATAAGGGTAAGCAGTGGGGACAAGAAAACGAAAATCGGGTAAACTAATTGATATGGAGGCATACTAAAAATGGGGAAAACTTATTGATAGAGGCATGCTAAATGAAGTGGAGACAAACTGGAAAGAAATAAGGGCCCCTGGATTGGGAGAAAATGAAATAAATTGGCATACTGAATTAAAATTAAGGCAAACTGAAATAAAATGGGGACAAAAGAAATGAGATTGGGGCATAACAAATGATATGAGAATAACAGAAGTAATGGATTCTTAAAATGAAATGAGGGCATTTTGGCAAGTGAAAGAAGCATATCTATCTGTCCAGCTGTGTAATATATATATACACACTGTGAGCTGGGAAACAGGTAGCGGGTGCAATTGCTCTCTGGGGTGAGCACTCTTGAAAGGTTCAGAGACCAGACCAGTGACTTTTCTTCAAACGGTGGTACATTTATTGCAGCAACACACAGGTTATACACCACACTGTATATTGCTAAAAATAAACAGTTCAAAAGCAAAGAAAATTCCTAGCCGTGTCCCGGCACTAACTAAACATACAATAGTCCTGACTAACAACCTGTGCAAACCTAGTGTTTGTCAGGCTTCAGCAAACTAGCATGACCAACCTTGTGCTCCAGCAGATAGAGACCGTCTGCTCCCCAGACTCCAGAGCGATGTCTGTTTGCCTCACCTGCACTAAATTGCCACTGAGGCAAAGTGCAAAACCAGGTGCTTAGAGGTTCCGGAAGGTGTAAGAGAGAAATCTGGGTGACACATAAACCCCGGACAGGACCTTTCCTTGCTCTCTACATGATGCCCTGTTACAACACAAACACCTGTATGGCTGCGTATATATACCCATCTTCACAGTTATGTATACCTACATGACTTATTGTACATGCATATCTGCCCTTCAACTCTTCTGCTGTATACATATCTGCCTAGTTATAAAACAAGAAATATATATACACTTCACATTATTCTAGAAATGGGCTCACCGGAACCTTCAGCTGCTGGCCCTAAAGATCTTATTACAGCCCTGGATACATTTAAAGTAAATCAGTTAAACAGCCAATCAGCCATTGTCACGAACAATCAAAACCTAAATAGAATGAATCTTTATTATTGAACTTATACCGACTAACGTAGCACTGAGCAAAGTGGGGTAATACAAATACTGGGCATCTGCAAAACCACAAAAGCTTTGATTTTCCACTAGTTGCGAATATAGGGACTGGGTTGTAATCGAGCTGGTACTAGGGAGTTTGATAGAGGGGCCCATAACAAAAGTAGGTAAAACATGCTACTGGCCAGGCTTCAAGAAGGTAATGGTAACACATCATAAATTACCTAGCTTCCCCCTCAGTAAGTCTCCTTGGGTTTGTGACTTGGAAGCCCAAATTCTGAAGGAAAACACTGCCATATTCAAGAGACAAGTGTGACAGGAAGTAGGGCGTGAACATAAATGGGAAGTATGCGAGACCCGACCTTCTGAATTGCAACCCTTCCTTCAGCTAAAACCCCAGGGAAATTATGTATATCAGTGTGTGCTGAAGCTGGGCATGTTGGGAGTTGTATTCGGAGTCCCTGGGGTTGGAATAATGGAGTAAAGGGTAGACCATTATCCCAGCAGCCTGAACCACTGGTTTGGCCTATAAATCAGTTTGCTCAGCCTTAAAGAAAAATGGAAGCTGATATGTATAAGAGAAGTACCCAGCTAAGGGAGAGGGTCTGGAGGAGATCAAAGTTTTTGTGTTTGCCATGAACCACTGTTTGCTACTACCAACGTTGTCGTCTACCACTGTTGTCGTGTATCACTGTTGCCGTCTACCGTCCGGTGAGAAAATAGAATATGCCAAAAGGAATTTGCACTGTTGCTGTGCTTGTGCCCTAGAACAGAGTTTCTCAAACCTGTCCTCGGGACCCTCAGCCAGGCCAGATTTTAAGGATCACCTTGGGGAAATGCAGATTGAATCCTGCAATCACTGAGTAGCAAATCATATCCCCTGTGCTGTGCTTCAGGTATCTGCAAATCTGGCCTGTTAGGGGGACCTGAGGACAGGTTTGGGAAACACTGACCTAGAAGATGTGGCTAAAAAGGAGGAGCCCTGTCACACAAGTCAAAAAGGGAACATGTGGGAATGCAGTTCCCCCTACTATTTTTGCAAAAGGAACAGAGTTTCCATTGGTCCCACACACTATAAAGCTTTGTATCCAGTTGTTCAATCATGTCTGTCCTTGTTAACATACAATATATATTTAAATATATATCATATTTTTGCTAAAATGCACACATATACCTAAATATAGCAGATTTAAATGTGTTTTTGTGTTATGAATGAGATAATTGCGTGCCTGCTGGGTGGAGTAGAGGTAACATCACTGCTCTATAACCATGGAGAGACTGTGGAGACACAGGTTCGATCCCGGCAAGAGCACCTCTCCAGTAAGTGTCCTTGAGCAAGACATCTAACGGTACATACTCGCCACCCAGGACATACTTGAAAACGAGAGAAATCTCAATGTATTCTCCCTGGTAAAATCCTTTCTCAATTTTTTTTTTAAAAAAAATGCTAATTTGGGACATAAATATTTGCGAGTTCCCTCAATTTTTCTAGGACTTGCCCCCGGCCATATTCCACCAGTAATTGATTGTTGACTGGATTTTAACCAGAAGTTATTAGAGTTGGGTGTCAGAGTGTATAAATATTACTTCATGCTACTGTTCGATCACTGAAAAATAAAAGTCGATAAAACCTTCACCAGAAAAGCCGGTTTCACTTATATCTATGTAAATACCAGACGTGACTTATATCTGCAGGTAGAGGGGCGCCACATTTCACACTGTTGCTGTTTCGAGCAGAAATTTGTGACCATGTCTAGTTAATAGTTACTTAATAATTACTATTTGAGGGAGCAGCTGTTTAATTTGAGTATTGATTACATTTTTCATTAGCAGCCTCTTCCGATAATTCAACAGATGCTTTTATCGTGCAGCTGTTTCTAAAAAAATAAATATATATATATATATCACTCCATAGGATTCCAAGTAAAGCAACAACTAAACATTTCTACAGGTTTTTGTTAAAAAACTAAAGAAAACAAAAAGGTGTTGATTTAAGTTAAAAATGTGATTTGTTTTTAATTAAATTAGTGGTTTAACCCCTTCACTACAATTAGAAAGTATTCTTCCAAAGCTTCTGCCGGGGGGACCCCGAGGTCAAGTGTACTCTGATAGGTCCAACTGGAACAATGTGAAGGAATTCCATTTACTGTCCTTAAATTTTCTAAAGAGCTTTGAAATACATGTTTCCTTATTAATATTATTATTATCCTTTATTTATATAGCGCCACAAATTCCGCAGCGCTTTACAAGATCAGTGTACAAGGGGTTGATACATTGGAATACCACACATGGATGATGACCCGATTCAGGGGGACCCTGTTCCCAAGAGAACTTACAGTCTATGAGATGTACAAGTATTTTGTGAGGTAGACGCATCCATATCGTTAGGTGTCTTGCTCAAGGACACTCACTGGTGGCGTCCTCTGAGTGGGATCTGGTTGTCTTTCCATGATTGTAGAGCAGCGACCTGGTGGTCAGGTTGAACCCGCTTCTCGTAAAGTCAAGACTTCTACACAGTTGTATTGGAGGGATGTGCTGCACGGGATTTGACTTGCTTCTCCACGGTCGAAGGGTAGAGATGTTACCACTGGACTCCACGGAAACACAGATCTCAAGCTGTGATGTAAATGTAGTAGCACTTTTTGGCCAGCGGAGGCCGCTCGCTGCCTAGAGGGAACATATATACCGAGTCATCCTACTGTATTATTTCACTGTGTAGGTAATGGAAAGTCATTTTCCAATTAACTACTAGGTCCTGCCAGTTGTTTTATTGGGGATAAAAATCGCTTGTTATTTTTTTTTTATTATTATAATTTTTTTGTGAAAGGATTTTACCAGGAAGGATACATTGAGATTTCTCTCGTTTTCAAGTATGTCCTGGGTGGCGCGTATGTACCGTTAGGTGTCTTGACCAAGGACACTTACTGGAGAGGTGCTCTTGCCGGGATCGAACCCATGTCTCTACAGGCTCTCTCCACGCAGAGCAGTGATGTTACCTCTACTCCACCCAGCCGGTACAGTATTGAAGGGTTAATATTTTCCTTTATCAAGGAACAATGCCTTCCTATTACCAGTCTACCTGTCCTTATGAGGTACAAAGATTCATCCTTGATATTCTCATTGGACTTTTATTGACGTGAGAGTCAAATGATCTCAGGAAGACAAGTCGGCTTCTGACTCATTTTGGAGATTTGGGTTGTTTGCTGAGACTAATGAGGGATTTGTTCTCAGAGTTTATATCACGACTATACTTGGTATAGACAAATATAATTACATCATAGAAGACAAAGCACAAAAGCCTCTTCACGTTCCCCTTATATTTGTTTAGATATTATAGACCGGCTCAATGTTCTTTTCTGTTTTGTTGAATTTTGGTTCAGTCTTAGGGTTTGTAGAAAACATTCGGCAGATGTTTTTAAATAGGATTATTGCGCCAGAGAAAT